>CM051235.1:173133458-173733458 GCA_027917425.1 Gastrophryne carolinensis
ATGCCTGCGCAAGGCATTTGTGAATGGCTGGCACAGGCACGCTCCCTGTTAGAGGGAAGTGGGGGATGTGGCCGCCAGTGTGCTCGAATCCGGTCGTCTTAGATGAAGGGGGGGAGCGGATCCGAGGGCACTGATTGGACTAGAGGATGCTCATGTGCTGTAGGACCGGGGAGAGGTGAGTTCGTTCAGGCGACCTGGGGGGTTTCACACAGCCCCAATTGGGGTGTCCCGGGGCAAGGACCAAAACCCAAGATAGTCCAACACTAATACTTCTGTTGAAATATCGTATAGCAGCCTTCTAGAAGGAGGGCAACTGGGACAGCTCCATGATTATTTTATAACTTATTTATAACTCCTGCCTCCTCTATATTACCATATAGGTGGTAATTGGAAATTCCTCAATCACAAGTCTGATCATTCTTATATCAGCTTGCTGGGGGTGAGGGGCCCAGGTGCACAATGATGGTGGTGGTGGGCTGTTGGCCCCTATGTTGGCGGTCTGGAACAGATTTAGCAGCGTTAGTAAGGTGAGGTCATGGCGTTTTCTTGCGCAGTTAGTGATGCCGGATGAAGCCCAGAGCTTGCCGCTCTTCCATTCCAATCGATCTGCATTCCCGGCACTCCCTCAGGATACTAGTAAGTTTTTAATTGCTTGGCTGCAAAATCCAGATGTATTCTCACCACCCCCAGATCCCCCAACTTACTCCAACACCTCAAACGGCCTGGGTCATGAGAGCGTCGGAATGAATCCCATATGTTCCCCATATACCGGCAAACCTGGGATATCATCAGGAGTGGAACGCCACAGAGACTGCGCAGGCGTGGGAAAATGTGCCCCGTCTCTGGTGTGTGTTTTATTATCTGCGGCCCATATACTGTACATCCTGGGAAAGCTGTCAGGAAATTTCCTGGAAATCTGACCCTGGAAATCTGAGCTATTCACAGAAACATCAGGGTTGATTCAGCACCGTGATTATTTATTTACTCAAGTTTTTTTGTGGGGAAACTGATTTTCTTTTGATTTTTTTCCTCTGTGCAATTCAACATATTTAGCTGTGCATTTTTTTACATTTGCTCAGCAAATTATGGTGCAGAATTGCACTGAGGGAAAAAACATCAAAACAAAGTATAGAGGGAGGTGAAGAAAAGATTGAGATAATGTGAAAAAGAGAGAGAAATGATAGGTTGAGGCAGCATAGAAATTAAGTAGGAAAAAAGGGAGACTGAGGGAATGCAGAAAAGAAAAAAGAAAATGGGAATGTGTTAAAGAAAAAAAAGAAAGAAGAAGAAAATGTGAAACAAAAGGAGACTATAGGCTATATGAGAAAGTGAACAAGATGGAATGTTGAATAGAGAGAAATATGAAGGGGACATGGAAAAGTGAGAATGTGGAAAAAGACGGGGGAGAATGTGGAAAATAGTGAAAAATGGTTGGAATGTGGAAAAGAGAAAGACAGAGGGTAAGTGGAAACAATATAAAGATTTCTGCAATGTGGAAAAAGAGAAAGAGGGAGGGAATGTGGAAAACAGGTAAACAGAGGATATGTGGAAGATAGAAAACAATGGAGGGGATATGAAAAAGAGCAATTAATGGAGGGGGTGTAAAAAGAAGAGAAAAGGGGGGGGGGGGGGTGAGCAACAGAGAGATACTATTTTGCTACATTCAAAACTCGATGGAGAACAGCAATCCTGATGCCTCATTGGTGCCCCTAGGGTGACTGTACCCTTTGCGGGCGCTCCACCCATAGAACTCACAGGCCAGTCCTGCTCGTTTATTGGAGATATCTGTGGGTTTCCTGACTTAGGCCCTTATTTATCAAGGGCTAGCGCCAGGTAGTGTCTGACGAGCGCCAGGTACCGACAGCTAACGGCGGCTACCGACTCAAGTACGCCCGGCGGCGGTCACAATGACGCATTTATCACGCTAAATGAGGCTAGCGCCGGCGAGAGCGTCGGCTAGCGCGGGATTCATCATGTAGCCGACTGCAACGAACAGCGCCGCTGCTAATCCCATCACAGCGACAGGTATGACCTGTCGCTCCCTGGCGCTCTCCAATGCATTTCAATGGAGCAATCTTTAAATATTCATAATTAATTGAGTTTATGTGTTTTTTTGTTTTTTTTTACCGGCAAAAATTCTGTGACCACTACGGCAATGTTAGATTTTTTTTTTTTAAGGTAAAAAAAAAAAAAAATATGTGCAGAATTGATATTACAGGTCTGATATTCATGTATTCATATTACAAAATGTTTAGAAAAACTTGTATAATTTTTACATTAAAAAAAAATGGTTGTTTGGGGGTTAAAAACTACTTTACACACATCGCCGCCAGCGCTCTGGGGTTTAAACAAGGAATTCACAGCGCGAGAAATTTTTGAGCGTGATTTGTTAATGAATCTGCAGCAAGCCGTTCGCTCTGGCCATTCGCTGTCAGGCGCACCCATACAACGCTGAACCTGTGAAACAGCGACCCCTAAGCCCGTATTCAACATTACCGCACACCTGAGTCGCTGTCAACAAGCAAACCCCGGCCAAGCACAGCGAATACTAGCTTGCGCTGTGAAAATCACGCTACTGGCGCTCATCTGTCGCTACCTGACGTTATTAATGAATCGGCCTGTTAGCAGTGGGGCTCAGAAGAGAATTGAGAGAAGATGTGAGTGGGTTTAAAACTGCTTCCTCAGCATTATCAGTCCCATCTTCCAAACATCCATCTAGAAGGAGGCAGGTCCTTGATTATTTTGATGATAGGGAAACTCCTGACTTGGGGGGGTGATGGGAACAGAGTCCACAATAGTGAGTTTCTGGGTCCCAATGTAGATGCCGATTTCTCTGGATCCCTTTGTTTGGCGATCATGACAGGCCAGTTGCAGTCCAAGTGTGACTTTCCATGACCACTTCCTTCTTGTGCCTTGGTTAAAGATGGCCATAGACAGGCTGATATTCTGATCAATTTATTGATGGGGAGCCTAATTTAACAATAGCGCCACTTGGTGCTACAGCCACAACTGTGGCCACAGGCAAAAGACGCTCTGATGTTCAGCACAGAAGGCTATGCCCGTGGCAGATTTTTTTTTCTTGGTCTATGGAGATAAGCACCAGGCAGAGACAATGGGGAGCGCCTGAAAACCATTGAATTTAACATAAAAATCACAGTGCCCGCACTGGAACTCTTAAACCAGAACACAGGCATACAGCGCCAGGTGCAATGGAAAAAAAATGCATTTTTAAAGGATGGCAGCACAGTGACAATGCGCAAACACATGGAATGACATTAGGGACACATGAATGACATGACAGTGCATAACCTAAATGCATAAAATGATTTCAAAAACATTCTACACAGGTCAGGGATCTTGTGTGAGCACAAAAATAAAAAAGACCGCTAACAAGAAGTGACCAAAAATGACATAAAAAGAAAGCTTATTTGAAGCCTATGGGAGGATGGCACTTAGCATCCCATATGTGCATGATATGATGTGGCGTTGTAGGGAACACTCAAATAATCCCCGGCACTGCTGATACATGGGACGCTATATGGTGCTATGAGAGGCGCTATTCATTTTTTCCTTCATAAATACGGATGCACAGCAGAAATGGACCTGAAATGTGGCGCTATGTGGCACTAGCGTGTCTTAAAGAGGGACAACACAAATTAATTTGACTTTCCTGTGTGTTGTTCCTCTGTGCGGCACCATCCCAAATTGGTTGCCCGGTTTCACTCACCTTCCTTCCGCTCCCACGGTGCAGATTCGGACGAGAGTGAGTGCGCTGATTGACTGAGCGACTCGCTGTCACTTGGCGTTCTTCAGCGCAGAGGACAACTAAGCCGCCTGGGCAGCTAAGCAGCTGGGCGGCGCTGAAGTGAGCAAAGCAGCGCCACCAGCCCCATCCCCCACCCACCTGCCAGCCGTGGCGTGCCCACCCATCCAGGAAGGCTGAGCGCGGGCGCAGGGCTAGGAGTGAGAATGCATAGACAGCCGCTGGAATGCACAGACATGGCGAGGGGCCCAGGAGAGGGTGAGTGTTCCAGGTGGGTTTCACACAGCAGGGCATCCCAATTCAGAATGCCCCAAGGACTGAAACTCGGGAGGCCCTGGAGTCTTTTAGACTTCAGAGCCTCTGATGTTCCTCTTTAAAAAAGGCTCTAAATCTCAGCCACGACAACATTTGTCCACATTTCTGTGTTTAGTTTTGAAACTCAGTATCAGTCTAATAATTTACATTATTAGTCTTATCAGTATTGGTGGCTCGGAGTTTGGCGGTCGGGTGTCCAGCAGATCTGACACATCAAAAGACGACCCCTTCACCAATCACTAGATGAAACAACAAGGTATTAGCCCAGCAGCAGTGTCAAGCTTTGGATTTAGGTAATAGTTACATGTGGGCCATAATTTGCTCATTTTGTTCGCTTCAATCAAATCCTGGCTAAATTAGGCCATCTGTTTTTTGGTACTGTGGATATTGGTGGAGGTCAACCAATGAATTTGAAAGTAGAAGCTATAAGAAACACTTTTTAACTATAGTAACCATATGAATGAAAGCTAGAAGAACAAAATCCAACTGTGTGAACACCCCCCACCGGGGAGCTGCAAAACTCACCTTTTCCCTTGGCAAGCTAAACAGATCAGAGTGAGAGCGGCCACATCCCCAGCATCTCTGGGCTCAGACATGCTCCCGCTGTCCAGTGTCCGCTTTCTCTCCCAATTACCAAGTACAGAGTCATTACTATACAGAGCAAACAGGTCTGAGTGGATGAGAACTGGTGCATTTACTGCAGGACTGTGGGAGGGTGAGTTTTTCTGAGTGGTCTGGGGGGTTTTGGGATTCCCTTGTGGCAAGAAACAAAATGCTGGATAGTAAAAATCTGCCATCTCAAGCTCCCCTTCCCTCGAGCTCCCACCGATGGTACTCAAGCACTGGTGGTACTCAGGGTACTCAGCCCTACTCCAATAGGATGTGTCAGATGGCCACATTAACAAAACTGCAGGAGTGCAGGATTGGAGCTTTTATTGTTGGGTCAGTATAGTACTGCCACCATTATAGGAAGTCCATATTAGGTGCGTACTTGCAAAATAGGAAGTGGTTGGGAAACCTTGTGTTGGATTGTAAGCTCCTGAGGGCAGGGCTATCTCCTATTGTATCCTGTTTCACAGCATTTACTTTGAATTTAACAGCTTGATTGCAACATTCTGTATACTGTATGTTTTACCCTGTCTGTAATTACTATGTTGTACAGCACTGCAGAATAAGATGGCACTATATAAATAAGTAATAGTAATATTCTGGAAAGAAGTGAACTTTAGTAACATTTTCCAATCTATCCTTAGGTGTTGGGATTGTAGGAATTGTATCAATCTAGCAATCTTTTGTATTCATAGTAATAGGAGCTCTGGCATTATATACAGATGTTATACTATAAAAAGGAGAAACATACACTATTCTGCTAAAGGAAACTTCTTTACATACAGATGTTTTAAAAGGAAATTCATCTTTCAATGGCATTTGTAGCGTATATTTTCTTGACCCAAAAACACTTCCAGATGTGTCCCCTTTAATGTAATTGGAATTTGGTTGATGCAGAACCAGCATATTGCAGATTATTTGACAGAACCAGAAAAGAAGCAGATTTATCTCATCACTACTCAGCATCTGTTTGTCTCTGCGAATAGCAGCAGAGATACATTGCTGGATCCTCCATCTCCCATCTGATAGGCACTAATCAAGACATCCCTTGATGAGCCATACAATTATTGAACACTAATTTTTCAAAAGGATTGATCACATCTGGTGGTCCCCGTCTGAACTGAGCTAAGATACAGTACTTCCTCGGGGCACTCCACCTTCCCAGAATTAAATAATAAAAGCTCTGGAATCCATCCATGGCACTCCAAGGGAAATCTAAATACACAGACACCGGAAAGTCAACCTGCCAATTGCTATGTTCTACCAGTGATTGTGGGTGATATGGGGGAGGGGTACTAGGATAATGCCAGAATGTGGAGGAGGCACCCAGGGGCAGCAGTTATTAATAGCAGCATTATTACTATGGAATGACACTGATTGAATTCTTCTATAATGCTCCTAAAGGGAGACAGGCCAAGAATGAACAGACAGCATGACGAGTATCACCCCCCCCCCCCCTACAATGGAGTGAAGATGTGAGGAACCTGACAGCAGGGTAAAGTTTAAGGGGGGTACAGGTGGCTAAAAAATGGGTCTAACCAGCCAGGGCCCGAGCCCCTCAGCTTGGTGCTGTAGTTGCCCTGCAGTTTCTAAGCACATCCATATGAATGGGCTCTGTGGCTAGACACTGGTGTGATGCCACCATTTCTGTACATAGATTTCATGGATAAGATGGCAGGGGAAACAAGGAAGGACTGGGATGAAATTGAGCAGAACCAATGAAAAACTGAAACAGGAGTGTAACCAGAACAGGACTGGGGCAGAATAATATTAGAACTGTAAAAACTGGAGACAAACTTAAACAGAACTTGAGCAGAACTAAATGGAGCATAAATGGGGATTAGGAAATAAATGGAGCAAAACAAAGGCATAACTGGGGAAAGCTGAAACAGAGGTAGAGCAGCATTGGAGTACAACTGAGCAGAGCTGGGAAACGTTTGAGCAGAACTGGGACATAACAAGTGCAGAACAGAAGAGGGAATACTACAGCAAAACTAAGGCAGAACTGGAGCCAAATTTAAACAAAACTGAAGCAAATTTGGGGAAGAGCTAAAGCAGGACTGGAGTTGAATAAGAACATAACTGGGGAAACCTATAGCAGTATACGGACAAACTAAGACAGAACTAGTGCACAGCTGGGAGATAACCAAGGCTAAACTTGAATACAACTGGCATTTACGGAGGGCAGAAATGGGGCAAAACAGAGAGAACTAGGGCAGATGTAAAGCAGAGCCACATTTAAACATAACTGGAGCAGAACTAAAACCTGGGGGAGTAATGGAGCAGAACTGGGGCAAACTGGTACAGGAATGGTGCAGAACTGGATAAGAAATAAGGTGATAACAGTAGAACTGTGATAACTGGGGTGGAGTGTAAGCAGAAATGAATCTGAACTGTAACAAACTGTGTACAAACAACTGAACACAACTAAAGCAAATATGCAGGTCTAGGGAAAAACGAAAGTAGAATTAGAGCAGTGCCATGGTGGAACTAGAGCAGGGTAGAGCACAGGATAGGACAGAACTGAAGGACAACTGGAGAAGGAACTAAAAACTGATGCGAGAATTAAAATAGAAGTCAATGAGAACTGAAGCCATACTGGGGGCAAGTTAGTGAAGAACTAGGAGAAAATGGAACAGGACTGGGACAGAGCTGAAGCAAAATAGTAGCCAACAGAACTGGAGCACTGGAGTAGAAATGGAACAGAACTGAGGAGCACCTGAAATAGAATATTAGCTGGCCCTTGTCTGTTGGACCCATCAACCAATTATCCCAGCGCCAGTGAGCCATTTTGTACTGACGTTTTTCAAGTGCTCCCTAACATACTTATGATTTTTTTCTCCTTGAAATCTTTGGTGCTGGTACAAGAAATCACTGCTGGGAACAAAGGGGACAAACTTAACAGTGCCTTTATGATGCATTTTAGTTGTTGGTGTTTACACAATGCTAAGAAAAAGAAGTCATTAAAATCTATTTTAATAATACCCCCCCCCCCCCCCCCCCAAAAAAAAAGGTTTTGGCCCATCTGGGTCAGTCCTGCGTTTCAATTATTGACAAGTCCCACTGCAAGTTCTGTACAAATGTATGTGATGTTAATTATAAGCATAAAATAATTCAATCCAGTTCTGCCCATTGTGTTTTATAGGATCTACAGCACAAGGTTTCATCTGGCACTACTTCAACCAGAGCGCCCGGTGCTGCATAATTTTCGGCGCCAGTGTTAAATAAGTCACTATCCGACAGCCACATCTGTGCCGCTGTTCTTTTCTTATGTAAATCCCCAAACTGGCGCTGAGGCCAAAAAAGCGGTGCTGTGTGGCGCTTCTTAACATAGGCTCCTTGTGTTGCTGGAAGTGTGTCTGTGTGTGTCTGGGGGTCTGGATGTGTGTGTCTATTTGGATAAATGTGTTGTATAGGAGTTAGTTTCTCTAGGCTTTGCTATCATGGTGGAGCACATAGAATTATTGTTCCTGGAAGCATCTCTCTGTTGCATTATTGTGTCGGGTATGTGCAGCGCATCAAGTTCAAGCAACATCTCTGTTTATTTTTGTAACATTTTTTGGGAGGCTCTGGAGAGGCGTCTTCCCAGCTGGTGGTTGTTGCAGACAGGGAGGCCGATTCATTAATAGCGCCAGGTAGCGACAGATGAGCGACTGTAGCGTGATTTTTACAGCGCCAGCCAGTATTCGCTGTGCTTGGCCGGCGTTTGCTTGATGACAGCGACTCAGTCGGTGTGCAGTAATGTTGAATACGGGCTTAGGGGTCGCTGTTTCACAGGTTCAGCGTTGTATGTGAGCGCCTGACAACGAATGGCCAGAGCGAACGGCTTGCTTCATATTCATTAAAAAATCACGCTCCGAATTTGCTGGCGCTGTCCATTCCTTGTTTAAACCCCAGTGCGCTGGCGGCGATGGGTGTTAACTAGTTTTTAACCCCTAAACAAACATATTTTTTGATTGTAACATTATACATGTTTTTTGAATCATTTTGTAATATGAATACATTAATCTCAGACCTGTTAGATCAATTCTGCACATATTTTTTTTTTTTTTTTTTTTACTTTAAAAAAAAACGAACATTGCAGAAGTGGTCTCAGAATTTTTGACATTAAAAAAAAAAAAAAAATAATACCAATTAATTATGATTAATTAAACATTGCTCCATTGAAATGCATTGGACAATGCCAGGGAGCGACAGGTCATACCTGGCGCTGTGAAGGAATTTGCAGCGGCGCTGTTCGTTCCAGGCGGCTTCATGATGAATCCCGCGCTAGCCGTCGCTCTCGCCGGCGCTAGCCTCATTTAGCTTGATAAATGCGTCATTGTGACCGCCGCCGGGCGTACTTGAGTCGGTAGCCGCCGATAGCTGGCGGTACCTGGCGCTCGTCAGACACTACCTGGCGCTAGCCCGTGATAAATAAGGCCCAAAGTGATTATGTTGGTTGGTAGATCAGACCACCCAATACAGAAACACTGACCCTTGATCCCAGGGCCATCTTGCACTGCTGGAGGCCTATCGATTCTTAATAATGCTGCCTTGGAGTACATGGAGTATCAAAATAGCGTCTGGAAGGGCAACAAGCAATTTGGGGGCACCAAATCAAGTATGCAGGAGACTGAAGGAAAAAGTAGCATGAAGTAGAACAAAAAATAAAAAGGCTAGATGGGTAGAAGAGTCACTTATACTCCCGGCTTCCAAAACATTTCAGCCTTGCCTGTTTCTTTCTTTTACTGGAAAGAAGAACAGTTACGGGTGACAGGTTTTAAATGTACAATTTGTTACTTTTATGGAGGGGTGTCCAACTTTAACAGCCTGGAAAAATAGCTTATTATTATTGCAGTTTTACTGATTTGTGTATGAGCTAAGTTAAGACGTCGGGTTAGACATCCATCGCTCAGCTTCGCTCTTATCCCAGATAACGCCAACTGTTTTAGCTGTATAGCTCCGCCTCCTCCATTCGCTGCCATTGTTGTGTGTGGCAATGATGTCTTTGCCACACCGGTTCAATGGCTGATGGCTTACCCACCATCTCACAGAGAGGGACATCAAAAAGTGTTCCAGGACGATTCTAAAAGGAAAATATCAGTTTATAGTTCTACACCCTAAGAAGGGAATATTGGCAGGGGTGTTGGCCAAATGTATCTTACAAGTTTGGTGGGTTTTGGTCCACTCGCCATCCAGTGGGGCTCTGACTGTTCATTCCTATGTGATTGGATCACACATTTTCCCAACAGCAGAGAGCATGCTAAAAGTTTTCTGGCTCATCACTCAGCCTTAGAGACCGGTGCTAATCTCGACTGTGATGTATCATGGCCTCCAAATCTTCCAGCATGCCCATAACTAGGAACAATAAATGGCCCCGGGAACAGCAGTATTAATATTTAGTTCCCTGTCTGGTCACCTCCTGGAGAGCAATGGCATGAAGACCTGGATCACGCAGATGATACTCAGCAGGCTGCCATTGCTGACCTTGTTTAACATAATCATGCCAGTACTGTGTGGAATATGTGGGCACATAAGTTGTAACTGTGTAACAGGCTTCCAGTGTCTCTCATGACAGGTGCCCTTAAAGAGGTATATTAGAAAATACCGTCCAATCCAAAATGTGGGAACAAGCTGGTGCTCTGCATCTCGGTCACGCATGTAATCGGCTTGCGTGTGCGCTGGCGTATGCCAGGAGCTGCCATTGTGCCACTGCCAGAATCCAAAATACAGAGAGTAAGGGTCGTTGGCATTCTGCGCATCAGCTGTATTCATTGCAGCCGGGCACACAAAGATGCCTTTGTCCCCACCGGTTGACATTCCGCGCTCGTCCCATCCACGCTCGCCTGCGCTGCTTCCTGGCTGACGCACACCATTAAACTCTGCTCCATAATCATTCCGAGTGAATGGGGAGCTAAGCCGGGAGTGGCCGGCAGGGTGTTCCATTATTCCTCTATTCTGGTGCACCGACCCACAGGCAACCTCAGGCCAGGCAGCTGCTCACAGACTACAAGTCCCAGCATGCCCTCCTTACTCGTCTCTAGAACAATCATACTCGCAGCTCAGGTCATTGTGATGTCTCTGACCAACACCCAGGATTTTCACTTCCGCGGGGGTGCCCCGCTGTGTGAAACCCCCCAGAAAGCCCCTAAAATCTTACCTTATCAGCGACGAACAAGCGACGGATAAGCCGCCGCCTCTCGCGCGTCCCTCTTACAGGGCGCGCGCCCACGCCGGCCATTCACAAACGGCCGCTGCGGGTGCGCGTCCTGCAAGAGGGACGCGCTAGAGGCGGCGGCGGCGGTGGCTTATCCATCGCTTGTCTGTCGCCGATAAGGTGCGTTTTTAGGGGCTTTCTGGGGGGTTTCACACAGCGGGGCATCCCGATTTCGGATGCCCCGCGGGGAGGGAGCTGATTGGCCCGGGATCTTATAGATTCCTGGGCCGATCAGGGGTGGGTGTTGGTCCACTTTAACATAACAGTGTGTGAGTGTGGAGGAGACATTAGAGTGTGAGCTCTGAGGGACAGGGAGTCATGTGACTGCTTCTATGTGCTCTGTACAGTGCTGTGGAATATGTCAGAGCTATATAAATGTATAACACCAGTGTGTGAGTGTGGAGGGGACATTAGAGTGTGAGCTCTGAGGGACAGGGAGTCATGTGACTGCTTCTATGTGCTCTGTACAGCACTGTGGAATATGTCAGGGCTATATAAATGTATAATATCAGTGTGTGAGTGTGGAGAGGACATTAGAGTGTGAGCTCTGAGGGACAGGGAGCCATGTGACTGCTTCTATGTGCTCTGTACAGTGCTGTGGAACAGGGGTGTACATACCATAGAGGCAGGGAAGGCCCTGCAGCATCTGTGGTAAATGCACTGGACTGGTGCTGCCCCAATATGCATTATTGGCTGTCTGCTGAAAGGAACTAAGATGCCAGCACATTGTTCAACCCCAGTGCAAGATGCTGACATCTTAGTTCCACCCTGTGGAACCTACAGCTCTGGCCCTTGGTGCTCCCTGTAGACAGCATACCAACACTGCATATTACGGTAATGCCTTGGGAAGAACCGGATGCCCAAATGTGTGAACCCCCAAGATCATCCAAAATCTGCCATGCCACATTCACATGCTCTCCTCCAATCAGCATTTATTGATTGACTGTGCATATTAATGAATGGCAAACAACGCTGAATTAAAAGAATATCAGGAGCCTCCCCTGGGTGCTGCTTCAGGCTGTGCACACAATGCCTGGGGAGGTTGCACACATCAGATGGGGTGGTGTAGGGGAGGACCGCACATGCACTTTGAGATCTAGAATGAGGTAAGATTATGGGTAATCCTGGGAGTTTTACACAGTTGGATACCCCTGAAAAGAACTTTCAACCCTTCCTAGAGTCTTTTCAGCTCTAGGGCCAGGTGTCGTGGGATTTGGTCCAATTTAATGCTGAAGGCTGACCTTTCTGGGGGGGGGGGGCACTATGAGCTTTGCTATGGGGCCCTGTGTACACCCCTGCTGTGGAATATGTCAGCACTATGTAAATACAGCACCGTGGAATATGTTGGTGACATGAGTATGTGAGTGTGGAGGGGACATCAAAATGTCGGCGACAGCGTAATTAGGTTGGTTGTCCATGTTGTCCTCTCTATCCCATTTACCCCTGGCAGCTGCCCCTTCTGCCTATCCTTTGGTCCATTCCTTGTCTTTTTATCTCAGTAACAGAAATTCACCTTATTTGCAGTGCAGTGGTGGCTGAATCTGACCATATCTCAGCGACAGTGAGATCATAGGAGCGCCATTACACCAGCAAACACCCAAATCTCCCAGAAAGCTATTTAAAACCCACCCTGGGACTATCTATGAGTATGATGTCATACAAATAAGCGCGGCTGTCAGGCGCAGATCGGGAGGAAGCGCACTATCAAGCCGCGATCCCCACAATGGAGTCATTGTAACAATCAGCACCCGGCGTCCAGCGAGATAGTCGCACGTTCTTCCCTCAATGAATGGACAGGAAGCCTGTGCAGGGCCGAACGCTGATAGGACGCTGGGCAGGAAATCTGGATTCCCTCATTCTGGAGCCAGGGCCCAAATCCCAGAGACAAGTGCCGTGTGTCAGCCTCATCCTATCTGGCGCAGGGGCACAACCCGATTACGCCTGTTTTCCCACATTATGGAAAAGTAAAGCTGATCATAAAAGAACAATTTGGCTAATCGGCTCTTTATCTTAGAACAGCACTGAGGAGATGTAAACGCTCCATGTTGGATGACGGAGCTGTGTGTCTGGACGCCATCGAGGCAGCTCAGGTTTGGGGGTAGAAGGGTGATGGCTTTATCTGGGGCACTCCAGTGAGAGGCAAAATCCTGCCAGGAATTACAAGTGACTCAGTACTGGCAAAAGATTTCCAACAAATCAGTTTCTTAAATATAAATCCACCTTGTGATGTGGAAACATCTAGGAGTGACAACAGCTTAACCCTGAAACACAAGCTTAACAGGGCCTGATGACTATTTGGCTCATCACTACTGGTCACCTATACCTTTCCCTTTGCCACAGACTTTGTGTCCAGCAGCCCATCACCTAAAAGGGTTCCCACTATAGTCTGGGGCAGGTTTGACATGACTATAAAGCTACAGAGGTTTCCGATGGCTGCTCTGTCCTGATTCCTGCAATGCTGCTGCTGGCTGTTGATGGATATGACTACAAAGGCAATGTACCCAGTGCAGTGCTCATCTGAGTGCTCTCTGACTCTGACTCTATATATAGAAAACTGAAGTTTAAATTCGGGGCCCAGACATCATTTTATTAATCACTGTAGCTGTGTAGAGTCTGGACCCCAACATAATCTGTATGTGATGGCTGGGGCTCTAGTTTGAATTAGCCCCAAGGCAATCCTTGCCCCAGAATTCAAGTGGAATTCCAATCACAATATAACCCCATGCCACCCTACCCTGGCGCTGAGGCAGGATGGGGGGGCTACAAAGAAATAAATCTCTTAGCTTATCCAGGGGCCAGCGCCACTCCTCCTGAGCCCCTACGGACAATGCAGGAAAAGATACAAAGTGGTGACCTCCGGGTCCACAAGCTCCCACTACCCATTCACTTGAATAGGGGGGCAAGAGCATACATGGAGCCAGGGGATACAGCTCTGTGTTTTATTTTCAAGATGGTGGTGCCCAGGATCCAGAGCACCAGAGGAGTGGTGCGGGCCCCTAGATATAGTAAGGGTTTTTTTTTTCTTTGCCTCAGCACCAGGGTAGTGTGGCAGGGCAGAGAGTTTAGATTGTGACTGGAATTCTGCTTTCAGACCATATAGGAAATGGAAGGGGCGCATCCATGACATATAGGCATTGTGGTTGTATGGGGCACAAATATTCCCGATGGTGGCCCTGTCTGCATGATTGCAAGGTGTTGTCTATTTGGACTGAACAGAGGCCAAGGATGTGTGGCCAGTCTATATGGAGGGCAGCAATGTCATTAGCATGTCCTCATGACCTCGGGCCAGGCAGATCGCTGCTGCTTTATTTGATCAGAGAGACAAAAACGGCCTCCCGGCAAGTGGCGCCTAATCCCATCAGCTGCACGCCGCTCCTTCGGAGGGCTTAAGGCGACATGAAAGGAGCGATGTCCTTGGCGCTGCATTAGCCATACAGCTGGTAGATTCTCCCGGATTTTCTTGTGGGCATTCCAGAATTACAACTGCCCCCCACCCGGATCACGTGCCCGCTCCTTCCGAGAGCGAGTCAGCTGCCTGGGAGGGCGACCTGTCACTCTACAGACCCTTCACCTTAGATTATCTCTCTTAGACCCCTTTCTGTCTGCCAGGATAGAGCCGGCTTCTATCCTATATGGAGCAAGGTAGCCAGAGCTGGCCTCTGGGTTGGGCAGATGGAGTGCCGTCATTATAGGGACACAATGGGGTGTCAGACTTTACTGAGCTTTGAGCCATATCCCATCTTCCTTTTTCTCCTTGCTACATTCCCTTCTTATTTTTCTATTTTCTACATTAATTCTCTCTTTTTTTCCATATTGTCAGCTTCTTTCTCTCTATTCCACATTCCCTCTTCTTTCTCTTTATTCAACATTCCCTCTTGTCTATGTACATTCTTTCTTTCCATCTTCTCCATGTTACCTCCTTCTTTCTCTATTTTTTATTCCCATCTTTTTCTTTTTCTACATTCACTCCACCTTACTCTCTTTCTACATCATTCTTTCTTTTTCACATCCCCTCCATCATTCTTTTTGTTTTTACATTTCCCCATTGTTCTCTCTTTTTTACATTACCTCCATTGTTCTTTCTTCATCCACATTTCTTCTGCCTCTCTTTTTTCACAACCCATCTATGTTTCCCCTTCCCACATTCCCTTCCCCTTCTTTTTTCCACATTCTCTTCAGCTTTCCTTTTTTCCATCTCCTTCCATCCTTCTCTCTTTTCCACATTCCTTTCTTCAATTTCTCTTTTCCACATTACCATCTCCCTCTTTTGTTTCTCACCCCTTTTTCGTCTTCTCTTCTCCACATTTCTCTTGGGCAGCTCAATATCCCGTATAACCTTTTTGTGGATTTGAGAGGGTCTCTCTCCATTCACTGTGCACAACATTTGACCAACTGCCCAGGCTGTGGCGTGGGCCATCTAGCTTGATTTATTTTCCAATGTGCCAGTGGGGGAGCCAAAGATAAAGATAATTGCACATAATAAGATAATTGCAAAGATAAGATAAATGCACAGCAGAGCCCAGAATACACACAAACTACACATACAAAGGTAAAAATATTTTCTACTTGGGGACAGTACTCCCACTTTCTGTCCCAGTGACAACCATGATGCTGCTGGAATCAAACCTTTGGTAACAACCATGACTCCCAACAGGAAGTTAAAAAGATTTGTTTAGAGTTCTGACCTGCTCACTCTGTTTAGCCTCTATCATGTAAGATGGGCAGGTGGCTCTATTGCTGACCCATCCAGATATAAACCACCTTTACTTATAGAAAACCACTTCCCAATAGAAAATATATGGCTATATGGCATGGCTGAGCAAGACACCTAACAGAATAGATTAAGCTAGTATTTAATTAAATTAATCAAGTAAAATGCTGGGATCATTACTATGCACATCATATGGTGCTGATTGGACAAAAGCCCAAACTGAAATGCCCCCTGGTCAAGGGACAAAACCCAAGACAGTGAAAATCCCAGGTTTTGGTCCACTTTAAGTGGGTTCCAGAATTGGAACCTTTTAGCAGTATATGCGGCGGTACAGTTAAATTACAGAGTAGCATATAACAATGATTATAACAGTGAACTAAAGGTGCATTGGTAATATGTCTGTCAATTGTGAAGGGGACAATGGAACCCAGTGAGCCATTACATTGTGGCTTTGAGGGGACAAGAAAGCCTAAATGAAAGCCTTGGATAGAGACACCCGTATAGTTTACTTAGGATAACAATGAGTCAGCTAAGGGTTCCCAGCCATATATATACCTGTCCTGGAGCAGGCGCCATGGGGCACACCAGTCAGAGAAACAATTGAAGGAAATCTTTGGGCCTTCTAGTAATTTTGGAGCAGGGGAGCACTGTAAATGCAGGAGCATTTATAAAGTGTGGTCAGGGATACCCATGGACGTCAGCGGCCATGGTGTCTCAGAAAACCTATAGAGACCATTATGTCTCACACAACCTATAGAGACCCAGCTTATCTTTATCCTCCATCACCGCTGTACATCGGTTGACTGCCCTCTGATAAGACCCTTTGTGGTCACAGAAAGTCTAACTGAAGATATCTTGGTCATGTTATCTCCTGAGAACTGCCATTGATCCTGCCAACGGAAAACGTGAGACATCACATAGAAAAGTGAGTCCACGGCGCAAAAAGCCACTGAATAACAACTTTATATATACTTATCTCCATGACGACTATCAGTTTGTAACTTAAAAACGTGTTAATAAAAAGTTAAAATGTGAATCCAATTACCTGCAGACCCAGGACACATTAGGTCCTCAGAGCATCAGAGGTAAATTTGACCCATTTATACATTCATATAGCTCTCACATATTCTGTAGTGCTGTACAGAGAACACTGAACCACTCTCATCGGTCTCTGCACCATAGGAACTTACACTTTCTTTACAATATTACTAGTAAAATACATTTATTTAGCTTTTGACACATACTATAGTGCTGTACAGAGAATACTGAGACACTTATACTGAGCTTACACTCATCAGCCGCTACACTAAAAAAGCTGACATTGTAATATGCCTTCCACAATCGCATGCTATTATTATCCACATTTGTATACCTCTGACATATTCTGCAGTGCTGTACAAAAATATTGAGCCATCCCCATTAGGTCTTAGACCAGAGGAGCTAACACTTCCTCTACACACACACACACTATTACTACTGATATATATATCTTAGACATATTTCACAGCACAGTATATGTCCCCTCAAAAATCATACACTATTTTATTGTACATTTATATTGTTCCAACATATTCCTTAGTGCTATACAAAGGACAAAGAGACACTCTTATGAGTCTCTGCACCATAAAAGCTTACACTTTAATGCCCTGTCCACACATATACTGTTATTAAGATTAATATACATGTATTTAGCTCTGATGTATAACACCTCACATCAGTCTCCCCAGGGGTGGGGAGCAGGTTCCCCTTGGTTCTGCAGAACCAGTTGTTAAAATTGTAGGAGGAACTGGCACAAGTAATGTATACAATCTCTTAATATTGCTTAGACACATTTTAATAGTATTACACAGTTTGCTGTTTATTAGATTATATGCAAACATTTATTATAATTAGAGATGAGCGAATCGATTCGGACAAACCCGAATTCATTCCGAATTTCAGGAAAAATTCGATTCTGAACGAATCCGAATTTCCCCGCGATTCGATTGATCGAAGTTTTCCTTTAAACTCCATTTATTTCAATTACAGCCATTGTAAAATGGTGGATGCACATGTCTGGACATATCCCCTGGGGCAGTTATCACATGCAGTCTATCAGCAGCCAGGAAGCCCGGTGACGTCACAGTGCTATATAAACGGCGGCCATCTTGCTTGTGCGCATTATAGCCTTGCATTGCAGACAGAACGGAGGTTGCTGCAGACAGGGAGAGACTAACAGACAGGCAGGGAGAGTCAGGGAGACCCACAGAGACCCACACAGTGCCAGGGAGAGCCAGGGAAAGATAGGGAAAAATCGGGAACGATCCAGGCAGGGACAGCAGAGAAAATGACAGGGAAACTTTTTTTTTATATTCACTTCACTTCATTTGCCAGATCAGTTTTAAATTGCTTTTTTTGTGCTGTAAATATTCCTGGCCACTGTGCATCCCATCTTGGCAGTGGCATATTTAACCCTATCTGTTACACACAAGCATTTCTTATAACTCGATTAGTTTTAATTTTTTTTGTATGCTTTAAAAACCCCAGCCCACATGGGCATACTATTTCAGCACATTTAACCCTATCTGTTATACTAAATCAGCTTCTAAAGGCTCTGTTTTATTAATATATTGCATTTTGAATTGGTTTTGTGCGTCCTGTAAAACACCAGCCCACATGGGCATCCCAAACCGGCACATTTCACCCTATCTGTTATACTAAATCGGCTTCTAAAGGCTCTGTTTTATTAATATATTGCATTTTGAATTGGTTTTGTGCGTCCTGTAAAAACACCAGCCCACATGGGCATACTATTTCAGCACATTTCACCCTATCTGTTATACTAAATCAGCTTCTAAAGGCTCTGTTTTATAAATATATTGCATTTTTAATTGGTTTTGTGCTTCCTGTAAAAACACCAGGCCCCACGGTATCCCAAACAAGCACATTTCACCCTATTTTTTATACTAAAGCAGCTTCTACAGGCTCTGTTTTATTAATATATTGCATTTTTAATTGGTTTTGTGCTTCCTGTAAAAACACCAGGCCACAGGGTATCCCAAACAAGCACATTTCACCCTATCTGTTATACTAAATCAGCTTCTAAAGGCTGTTTTATTAATATATTGCATTTTGAATTGGTTTTGTGTGTCCTGTAAAAACACCAGCCCACATGGGCATGCTATTTCAGCACATTTCACCCTATCTGTTATACTAAATCAGCTTCTACAGGCTCTGTTTTATTAATATATTGCATTTTGAATTGGTTTTGTGCTTCCTGTAAAAACACCAGGCTGCAGGGTATCCCAAACAAGCACATTTCACCCTATCTGTTATACTAAATCAGCTTCTACAGGCTCTGTTTTATTAATATATTGCATTTTGAATTGGTTTTGTGCTTCCTGTAAAAACACCAGGCTGCAGGGTATCCCAAACAAGCACATTTCACCCTATCTGTTATACTAAATCAGCTTCTACAGGCTCTGTTTTATTAATATATTGCATTTTTAATTGGTTTTGTGCTTCCTGTAAAAACACCAGCCCACATGGGCATACTATTTCAGCACACTTCACCCTATCTGTTATACTAAATCAGCTTCTAAAGGCTCTGTTTTAATAATATATTGCATTTTGAACTGGTTTTGTGCGTCCTGTAAAAACACCAGGCCACATGGGCATCCCAAACCAGCACATTTCACCCTATCTGTTATACTAAATCAGCTTCTAAAGGCTCTGCTTTATTAATATATTGCATTTTGAATTGGTTTTGTGCTTCCTGTAAAAACACCAGGCCGCAGGGTATCCCAAACAAGCACATTTCACCCTATCTGTTATACTAAAGCAGCTTCTACAGGCTCTGTTTTATTCATATATTGCATTTTGAATTGGTTTTGTGCTTCCTGTAAAAACACCAGGCCGCAGGGTATCCCAAACAAGCACATTTCACCCTATCTGATATACTAAAGCAGCTTCTACAGGCTCTGTTTTATTAATATATTGCATTTTGAATTGGTTTTGTGCTTCCTGTAAAAACACCAGGCCACATGGGCATACTATTTCAGCACATTTCACCCTATCTGTTATACTAAATCAGCTTCTAAAGGCTCTGTTTTATTAATATATTGCATTTTGAATTGGTTTTGTGCTTCCTGTAAAAACACCAGGCCGCAGGGTATCCCAAACAAGCATATTTCACCCTATCTGTTATACTAAAGCAGCTTCTACAGGCTCTGTTTTATTCATATATTGCATTTTGAATTGGTTTTGTGCTTCCTGTAAAAACACCAGGCCGCAGGGTATCCCAAACAAGCACATTTCACCCTATATGTTATACTAAAGCAGCTTCTACAGGCTCTGTTTTATTAATATATTGCATTTTGAATTGGTTTTGTGCTTTCTGTAAAAACACCAGGCCGCAGGGTATCCCAAACAAGCACATTTCACCCTATCTGTTATACTGAATCAGCTTCTAAAGGCTCTGTTTTATTAATATATTGCATTTTGAATTGGTTTTGTGCTTCCTGTAAAAACACCAGGCCGCAGGGTATCCCAAACAAGCACATTTCACCCTATCTGTTATACTAAATCAGCTTCTACAGGCTCTGTTTTATTAATATATTGCATTTTGAATTGTTTTTTTGCGTCCTGTAAAAACCCCAGGCCAATGGGCATCCCATATTAGCACATTTGACCCTATTTGTTACACACAAGCAGCTGTTAAAGGGGATTTCTTCTAACTAGATTACAGTTTGAATTGTTTTTGTGTCTGCTGTAAAAACCCCTGCCCACAGGGCATCCCATATTAGCACATTTGACCCTATCCGTTACACACAAGCAGCTGTTAAAGGGGATTTCTTCTAACTAGAGTACAGTTTGAATTGTTTTTGTGTCTGCTGTAAAAACCCCAGGCCAATGGGCATCCCATATTAGCACATTTGACCCTATCTGTTACACACAAGCAGCTGTTAAAAGGGATTTCTTCTAACTAGATTACAGTTGTAATTGTTTTTGTGTCTGCTGTAAAAACCCCAGGCCAATGGGCATCCCATATTAGCACATTTGACCCTATCTGTTACACACAGGCAGCTCTAAAAGGGGATTTCATCTAACTAGAGCACAGTTTTAATTGTTTTTGCTGTAAAAACCCCTGGGCACTGGGCATCCCAAACACTAGCATAAATATTTCAAGACTACCTGTCTAATAACTGCTTGCATTTTATAATTAACGTCACTTTTCCACAATCAAGGGAGGCCACCTCTGTATGTGAGCAGGGGGCATCCCAAACACTAGCATAAATATTTCAAGACTACCTATTAGCTGGTTGGATTTTGTAATCAATGTCACTTTTCCACTATCAAAGGTGCCAACCTCTCTATGTGAGGAGGGGGCATCCCAAACACTAGCATTAATATTTCAAGAGTACCTGTCTATTAACTGGTTGCATTTTATAAAGAAAGTCACGTTGTCAAATTGCCAGCAGCCATTGCCTTTAACCGGGGGGCATCCCAAATATGCTAGCATGTGTCTTTTAAGAGTGCTCACATTGGAGTTGGCAGCAGCAGCATTAGGAGCCCATATATTGCCTGAAAGACACACATATGAGTTGGCAGCAGCAGCAGCAGCATAGGGAGCCCATATATTGCCTGAAAGACACACCCAGGAGTTGGCAGCAGCATAGGGAGCCCATATATTGCCTGAAAGGCACACCCAGGAGTTGGCAGCAGCATAGGGAGCCCATATATTGCCTGAAAGACACACCCTGGAGTTGGCAGCAGCATAAGGAGCTACCATGCTTCAGCTACTACCATGGATCAGCCATTGGTGGCTGGAAATCCTGGCTGAACCATGCCTGATTCATCTTCACAAAGGTGAGTCTCTCCACATTTTTCGTGGACAGACGGGTTCTCCTTGCCATGACTATGGCCCCCGCCGCACTAAACACCCGCTCAGATGGCACACTACTCGCTGGGCAGGACAGCTTTCCCTGGACAAACTCTGCCAGTTGCGGCCACAAGTCAAGTTTGGCTGCCCAGAAGTCCAGCGGGTCCTCAAGGTGCATTGGCATGGTCATGTCAAGGTATGACACTACCTGCTGGTTCAGGGCCTGCTCCAGGTCTTTCTGCTGCTCATGATTAGCCTCACTATGCGGGTCGCTTGTGATTAGGGTGTGATTCTGTTAGTTGTTATCTGATTCCGACCCGGCTTGATCGACCATTCCGGTCTGCTGCCTGTACCGACCTCTGCTTTGTCTGACCACGAACCTGCCTGCCCCTCTGGATACCCCGCGATCTCTGACCTCCTGGCTTGACCCTTTGGCTACTCCTGACTACGCACCTGTCTCATCCGTGTATTCTGACGCACCCTCCGGATTGACTACCTGTGAACGACCTCGGCTTCGGGATATCTTCGTGTTTCATCGGCCTTCACCGTAAGCAGCCATCCTTTGCGCCTATTAAGACCTGGGGGCAACCGTGTCCGGTGAGGCGTACCTAGCGTCCCGGCAAACCGGGGCTTGACTATAGGCAGAAGCGGCGGTGGAGATTGGGGGTTGCCTGCTTACAGAAGGCTGGTGTCCCGCTGGGCATCACAGTATGGACCATGGCATCGGCCATGCAGATAGGTATCGGCCAACTGACTACGTAGAATGTCTCTGTAGTAGGTCAGTTTGTCCTCCCTCTCAGTGGGTGTTAAAAAATGCCCTCATTTTGTGCCGGTAGCGAGGGTCCAATAAGGTGGAGAGCCAGAAGTCATCCCGCTGACAAATGGAGACAATTCTGCGGTCACTACGCAAGCACGTGAGCATGCATCGTGCCATTTCTGCAAGTGACTCGGAGGGAGCATACTGCCACGGTGTGTCTGGGTCCTCTATCTCGCCTTCCTCACAACCCTCTAGCTCCTCTGGCTGCTCCTGCTCCTCCTCTCCTGTCAGATGACTAGATAAAATGACCATTTTGTCAAACACTAAACTGTGCTTCGCTGTGCCCCACCCCCTCCTCCTCCACTTCAGCCCCCACAGGCTTCATGTAGCCGTGAAATGTAGGCGCCATATCTCCAGTGCCCTGACCAGCCATGGTTTCCAACATGTGTTGTAGTACATGAAGCAGTGGAATCACATCGTTCATCCCATAGTCCTGGCGACTGACTAATAATTGGCTTCCTCGTATGAGCTGCCACTGGTTAACATTGAAGTTACACAGGGGAGTCCCGTTATCCGCTTGGACCATCAAGAAAAGAGTGATGGCTTTTCTCAGTTTGTATAGTCAATCCATCATATGGAGGGTGGAAACATCGCAAATCAGACTATGTGGGGGGATACCGTTCTGACGCTGTAGATCAAGAAGGGTGTGCTTGGCAGTGTAGGAGTGGCTGAAGTGCATGCAAAGTTTCCTTCCCGTTGTTAGCATGTCTTGCAGCTGGGGGGAAGACTTCAGAAAATGCTTGACAACTAGGATGAACACGTGTGGCATACAGGGCGCATGGCTCAGGCTTCCTTGTCGCAGCGCAGGCAAGATGTTCTTCCCATTGTCAGTCACCATGGTTCCCATTTGCAGTTTGGGTGGAGATTTATGATTTTTAGCAGTTCCTCCCATGTGTGACTCCGTGGCTCAAGGCAAACCATGTGAAGAACAGCGTGAGTCCTACACACATGGTAGGCTGGAAGGGCACTGAAAAAAAATAAAAAAAAAAAAAAATACAGAAAAAAAAGTATTAAGAAAAAACTAAATACAAAAAAAAATTAAAAATGAACAAAAAGTTTGTAAAAACATTTAAAAAATATTTAAAAAAGACAATGGAAAAAATATATAAAAAAATGCAAAAAAAAAAAATCAAAAAATATATATTTAAAAAAAATACAAAATATTAAAAAAAACAGAAAATGAAAAAAAACATACAAAATTAACCAAAAAAAAAAAAATTGGATACATTTTATATGTTATTGTTATTATGTTATATGTTATTGTTATCATGTTATATATTATTATATGTTATTATTATAAATGTGTTCAAATAAGGCAAATGTTAACAATTAATATGTAATTGTCAATTAGGCACTTTTTTCTGTGACACCATTGCTAAGTGCAAGTGCACTGTCACAGGCACAACGGCCTAGGAGTGTGGAGGCCACAGCGGAGGGACCTGTCCAAGTTGCTGTTGTGGTTGTGCAGGAACCACAATCACCCAGTGATGCTTAAAGGATATGTATTGTCCCTGACCGTAATTACAGCTCCAGACGTAGGCACTGCCGTGCACTTTGGTACACACTGACAGGCTAAAAGACTGGCCCACCTTCTGTTCAACAAAATTGTACAGGGCTGGTACTGCCTTCTTCGCAAAGAAATGACAGCATGGGACTCTCCACCTCGGCTCGGCACAAGCCATCAGTTCTCTGAAAGGTCCACCAACTCAAAAGGGAGGGACTGCAGCACCTGCAACTTATACAGGAGCACATTTAGCTTCTGCACGCTGGATGAGTGGGCACATACTGTTGTCTCTTGGACATGGCTTGGCCGATGGATTGCTGGCGGAATGACTGACTCGGATTAAGAGGAGGAGGAGTATCTGGAGCGACAGAGGATGGGTATGACATACAGGAGGTGGTGGAGCCTTGGCTGGCTGGAACAGAGAGTGGTGTGCCACTGGGTAATGCAGCAGGCTGGACCACCACTTTGGAGCCAACTCTCCCAGGCCGCTTTATGGTGACGCTGCAAATGTCGATGCAGGGCTGTGGGTCCAACATTGGGACCCTGGCCACACTTCTCCTTCTGCCTACACATCTTTCATATAGCCATGTTAAGTGGATGATCGTGTTAACCAATGGATGACGGCAGATGGGTTGCTGGTCAAGACACGACTGCTAACTGATACCGGGAGATCTGAGACTCCTGCTGCCACTCACCCCTAGTCTGCTGAGACCTCTGCTTGATGAATTGAGGCCTAATATGTTACTATGTTACTAATATGTTACTATGTTACTAATTACAAATATGTTATTAATTACAAATATGTTACTAATATGTTACTATGTTACTAATGTGTTATTATGTTACTAATATGTTACTATGTTACTACTGTGTTACTATGTTACTAATGTGTTACTATGTTACTAATGTGTTACTATGTTACTAATATGTTACTATGTTACTAATATGTTACTAATATGTTACTATGTTACTAATCTGTCACTCTCCATCGCTCCAAGCCTTTAAAAGTGCCCTCAAAACTCACTGATGTCCTCCTCAGCTTCCTCAACAGTGTCTGCTTAAGAAGCCAAAACGCTTGCAACACCACCTCCCACGCCACTCTCCTTCTCATTACTTGCCCGCCTAGTGGAAGAAGCGGCGAGTGTCTCCTCCACTTCTTCTAGCTGCTGATCATCAGATCATCCTCACTGAATAGTGGAGCTGAACCCAAAGCATAAGATATAACCGACAGTTGACTGGGGGTGTCAGATGTCACTTGTGATGCAGTGGATGATCGTGTTAACCAATGGATGATGGAAGATGGGTTGCTGGTCAAGACACGACCGCTAGCTAATACCGGGAGTTCATGCCTCTCACTGAGACTCCTGCTGCCACTCACCCCTAGTCTGCTGCAACCTCTGCTTGATGAATTTAGGCCTCTGCAACTTCTCTGTGCCCATCCTGGCACTTCTCTGCCTGACATACTGAGGGGAGGACAAAACGCTACACTACACTTAAAGCAGGATTTGTCGATAACAGCAGCAGGTGTGTAACTATCTATGGCCTTTCACTAAGTAGTAACTAGGCCCTGAAGACTTTAACAGGAACAAAGTGATGAAACTCTTAGATGCGCGTATGTAATGCTCTGATGAGAGCAATTCAATGTGCTCCAGTACGCTTGAAAAATGTTTTTTTGAGAGACTGGCCTGCGTGGAAATGAATCGGGCATGGATCAGCCAAGATTTCCACCCACCAATGCCTGATGCATTAGAGTAGATTAATCATGGTGCCAGACCAACACTAAAGAAATATGGATAGTGCAAAACAGATTTAAGGCGCTGCTCTCCAGTTACAGACATTCCTCCACATCAGACCACAAGTAATTATTGAGGAAATGCTTTACGTTAGTCTTACTTTTTTATTAATATTCTTCGGATAAGATATATGTGCTGAAAATCTGTATATGTTCTCTTCATGCTGCTGCAAACTCCAGGGTGTGTCTTTCAGGCAATATATGGGCTCCTAATGCTATTGCCAACTCCTGGGTGTGTCTTTCAGGCAATAACTGAGCTCTCTATGCTGCTGCCAAGTCCAATGTGTTTTTCAGTCAATATATGGGCTCCCTATGCTGCTGCCAAGTCCAGAGTGTGTCTTTCAGGCAATATTTGGGCTGCTGCTACTGCTGCCAACTCCAGTGTGTCTTTAGGCCAATTTTTGGGCTCCTGCTGCCAACTCCAGTGTCCCTTTCAAGCAATGTTTAGGCTCCTGCTGCTGCCAACTCCAGTGTGTCTTTAGGCCAATTTTTGGGCTCCTGCTGCCAACTCCAATGTCTCTTTCAAGCAATGTTTGGGCTCCTGCTGCTGCTTGCAACTCCAGGGTGTCATTCAGCCAATTTTTGGGCTCCTGCTGCCAACTTCAGTGTGTCTTTCAAGCTATGTTTGGGCTGCTGCTGCTTGCAACTCCAGGGTGTCATTCAGCCAATTTTTGGGCTCCTGCTGCCAACTCCAGTGTCTCTTTCAAGCTATGTTTGGGCTGCTGCCGCTTGCAACTCCAGGGTGTCAATCAGTCAATTTTTGGGCTCCTGCTGCCAACTCCAGTGTGTCTTTCAAGCTAAGTTTGGGCTGCTGCTGCTTGCAACTCCAGGGTGTCATTCAGCCATTTTTTGGGCTCCTGCTGCCAACTCCAGTGTGTCCTTCAAGCTAGGTTTGGGCTGCTGCTGCTGCCAACTCCAGTGTGTTGGCAGCAGGCCAATTTTTGGGCTCCTGCTGCCAACTCCAGTGTCTCTTTCAAGCAATGCTTGGGCTCCTGCTGCTGGCAACTCCAGGGTGTCATTCAGCCAATTTTTGGGCTCCTGCTGCCACCAGCTATGTTTGGGCTCCTGCTGCTGCTTGCAACTCCAGGGTGTCAATCAGCCAATTTTTGGGCTCCTGCTGCCAACTCCAGTGTGTCTTTCAAGCTAAGTTTGGGCTGCTGCTGCTTGCAACTCCAGGGTGTCATTCAGCCAATTTTTGGGCTCCTGCTGCCAACTCCAGTGTCTTTCAAGCTATGTTTGGGCTGCTGCTGCTGCTTGCAACTCCAGTGTGTCTTTAGGCCAATTTTTGGGCTCCTGCTGCCAACTCCAGTGTCTCTTTCAAGCAATGTTTGGGCTCCTGCTGCTTGCAACTCCAGGGTGTCATTCATCCAATTTTTGGGCTCCTGCTGCCAACTCCAGTGTGTCTTTAAAGCTAGGTTTGGGCTGCTGCTGCTGCTTGCAACTCCAGGGTGTCATTCAGCCAATTTTTGGGCTCCTGCTGCCAACTCCAGTGTCTCTTTCAAGCTATGTTTGGGCTCCTGCTGCTGCTGCTTGCAACTCCAGGGTGTCATTCAGCCAATTTTTGGGCTCCTGCTGCCAACTCCAGTGTCTCTTTCAAGCAATGTTTGGGCTCCTGCTGCTGCTGCTTGCAACTCCAGGGTGTTATTCAGCCAATTTTTGGGCTCCTGCTGCCAACTCCAGTGTCTCTTTCAAGTTAGGTCTGGGCTGCTGCTGCTGCTTGCAACTCCAGGGTGTCATTCAGCCAATTTTTGGGCTCCTGCTGCCAACTCCAGTGTCTCTTTCAGCCAATGTTTGGGCTCCTGCTGCTGCTGGCAACTCCAGTGTGTCTTTAGGCCAATTTTTGGCTCCTGCTGTCAACTCTAGTGTCTCTTTCAAGCTATGTTTGGGCTCCTGCTGCTGCTGCTGCTTGCAACTCCAGGGTGTCATTCAGCCAATTTTTGTGCTCCTGCTGCCAACTCCAGTGTCTCTTTCAAGCTTTGTTTGGGCTGCTGCTGCTGCTTGCAACTCCAGGGTGTAATTCAGCCAATTTTTGGGCTCCTGCTGCCAACTCCAGTGTCTGTTTCAAGCTATGTTTGGGCTCCTGCTGCTGCTGCTGCTGCTTGCAACTCCAGTGTGTCATTCAGCCAATTTTTGGGCTCCTGCTGCTCCTGCTGCCAACTCCAGGATGTCTTTCAGCCAATATTTGGGCTCCTGCTGCTGCCAGCTCCAGGGTGTGTTTTTCAGGCAATATAGGGGCCACTCATAGTGATGCCACCTCAACTCTCTGCAATTGTGCCGCTCTGCGATTCTAATAGCAATGCCTCTGATCTGCATGTCATCATTTTTTACAGTATTATTTCACTAACCCAGCAAGCATCCTATGTGTGTTACAGCAAGGCAGAATGGTTTACAACCCTATTGAGGCTCTAGGAAGCTCAGAAATAGCAGTTTTTAATAGCGATTCGTCGCGAATAAATTCGGACCGAAACGAATTTTGACAGAAAACAGCCGAATCGAATTTTTCAAAAGTTCGCTCATCTCTAGTAATTATAACAAATATAAATGTGTGCAACGCTTGACAAGTTTATGTAGTGGTTATATATTTGAATCTCATCTCTGTGTCTCCCCGCAGAGGAACTCACACTCTAATGTCTCCTCAATACTCACACATTATTCTAATACCTTCTTCACCCGCAGGTATGTTCATTATTCTTATTAGGCATGTCCATGTCCTGACATAAAACATGATTATGCTAGCCACAAGCTGACCACATCTGCCAGCATGCCTAGGGAGGTCCTTAAGCGGTGGTGCGCAGTCAAGTATTTTATGATTTCCAACAGGACTGGCATTTGGACCTGAGAAGAAACTAGACGGCAATCCATTAATCTTGCTGCCATCGTGGCGGAGCAAGAAACTCCTTGGGGGCACCCTTCATATACATAGCCTGTGACCTTGAAATGAGGGAACATTCCTGATGCCATCTGTCCCTGGGATCTGCTCATCCCAAAGATCTCTAATTGTGTTACTAGTAAATTGTAAGCCCTTTCCCCGTTTGTATGCTCCCTTATACCCTAATAAATTGTTAGCTCTTCCCCCTTGTTTATAATGTTATAACCTAATAGATTGTAAGCTCTTCCTCCTTTGGTATTCTCCCTTATACACTAAGAGATTTTAACTTTTTTAGTGAGTAAACTCAATCAATCATATACAATATATACACATATACATAGTTGCAATAAATAAAATAATAACTAAACAAAAAACCCTGTTGGGGGATGGCTGGCCCCTCCTTCTCCCACCTAAGCTGGACCAGGTTGCACCTGTTGAAGCTGCTGGCAGGGGCATTGTCCTCACTGGGCACAGATGCACTTTCACCTCCACTCCTGGCAACCTGGGCATAGGACATGGAGGACAGGGGACAGTTCAGCAGCTGACACAGTGGACATGCTGGTATCAGATCCAGGAGGCAGTCTGGGATCAGTCAAGACAAATTGGCATTATTCACAGGGGACAGCAGTGATAAGGGGCAGGCTGGCGGCAGAGCAATTCTGCAGGTGAATCACCCATGGTCCGGTTCCCACCAAATTTAGTAGGCCCCCGACCCGGGATAGGTGCCAGGACAGTAGTTGGGGCTAGTGCCACCTTCTCCTTCACAGGACAAGCAGCACCAAAACCTCCCTTACCACCTGACACAGCACTATCATCGATGATAGCTAGCTAAGGTGGCATGACACTGAGATGGCATTGGCGCCTTCTGGTAGGTCTCCTACACTACAGTCTATTGCTGCACACACCTGATGATCTGCTCCAGGCACAGCTGTTACATACACCAATTCTTGGGCTCCAGGCTCTGCCCCTGCTGCGGCCTGCAACATGTGTCCGACAAATCCTCCATTGTGATCTCTACCACGTGGTCAGCCTCCCCCTCCGTGGCCTGGCCTGAGCACTGCATGGTTTTAAAGTGCTGCTCGTTCTTGTACTTTTCCAGGAATACACCACTGTCCTCTTTCATGGACTTCACTAACTTCTCCTATTGCTTAACTGTCACGTACCTGTATGTCCAACCGGGTAATTGCAGAATCTCGACCACCACCAGCGGTGCCCATGGTGAATGAGCCTCCCCGAGGTGACTACAGCAAACACGAAGATCAGGATGCTACTGTAGGTACTGGGACTGATGAGTACTGGAACCTGGAATGCAGACTGGAGACACAGGAACTGGTGCGTACTGGAACCTGGAATGCAGACTGGGGACACTCGAACTGGTGAGTACTGGAACTTGGAATACAGACTGGAGACACAGAAACTGGTGAGTACTGGAACTTGGAATACAGACTGGAGACACAGGAACTGGTGCGCACTGGAACCTGGAATGCAGACTGGAGACACAGGAACTGGTGCGTACTGGAACCTGGAATGCAGACTGGGGACACTCGAACTGGTGAGTACTGGAACTTCTCCAGGCCTGAGGCGTCTTTAAATGCGCCATTTTGGCGCGCACTCACAAACATGGGACACACTGTGCATGCACAACCGCACCCAACTCCTGTGCGCATGTGCACATTAGTGTGCACCAAGGAGTGTGCAATCCCGAGCCTGCAATTGCATGCTTTCACCTCCACTTCTGGCAACCTGGGCATAGGACATGGAGGACAGGGGACAGTTCAGCAGCTGACACAGTGGACATGCTGGTATCAGATCCAGGAGGCAGTCTGGGATCAGTCAAGACAAATTGGCATTATTCACAGGGGACAGCAGTGATAAGGGGCAGGCTGGCGGCAGAGCAATTCTGCAGGTGAATCACCCATGGTCCGGTTCCCACCAAATTTAGTAGGCCCCCGACCCGGGATAGGTGCCAGGACAGTAGTTGGGGCTAGTGCCACCTTCTCCTTCACAGGACAAGCAGCACCAAAACCTCCCTTACCACCTGACACAGCACTATCATCGATGATAGCTAGCTAAGGTGGCATGACACTGAGATGGCATTGGCGCCTTCTGGTAGGTCTCCTACACTACAGTCTATTGCTGCACACACCTGATGATCTGCTCCAGGCACAGCTGTTACATACACCAATTCTGAGGTTGAGGTTGAAAGCTGGGGAGGAAGTAAAACAAGAGCCGAGGTCTGGACGGAATAGGAACACAGGAATCAGGAATGCTGGCGTCACTCAAGGAAGACCTGCTGGCAACTTCTCCAGGCCTGAGGCGTCTTTAAATGCGCCATTTTGGCGCGCACTCACAAACATGGGACACACTGTGCATGCACAACCGCACCCAACTCCTGTGCGCATGTGCACATTAGTGTGCACCAAGGAGTGTGCAATCCCGAGCCTGCAATTGCATGCTTGTGGGAACCAGATAGTTGGAAGAATAGGAAGGACAGTGACATTAACTTGTGCTTCCAAATCTGCCAATTCCAACCTTCCAGTGCTGCGATATGACCCTCGGTCCTGCAATTCTCCCCCGGAATCGTCCAACTTATCTGGGGAAGCATTCCCAGGAAAGCCCCAGGCTTCACAATCCTCAGGTAATTAGGCCTCAGGTAATAACAGAGCAGTTGTGTAGTCTGGCTCTCACAGCGTGTGACCTGCATGTTACACAGATCTGCATGTTACACCACAAAGAGGGACAAATGAGAAGGACAGGGTATATGGACTCAAAAGAGGGAATGTCCCTCCAGATCAGGGACATTTGGGAGGTATGCCTAATAGATTGTAAGCTCTTCTTCTGTATCCTCCCTTATACCCTAACAGATTGTAAGCTCTTCCTCCTTCTGTATCTTCCCTTATACCCCAATAGATTGTAAGCTCTTCTTCCTTCTGTATCATCCCTTATACCCTAATAGATTGTAAGCTCTTCCTCCTTCTGTATCCTCCCTTATACCCTAATAGATTGTAAGCTCTTCTTCCTTCTGTATCCTCCCTTATACCCCAATAGATTGTAAGCTCTTCTCTCTTCTGTATTCTCCCTTATACCCTAATAGATTGTAAGCTCTTCTCCTTCTGTATCCTTCCTTATACCCTAATAGATTGTAAGCTCTTCTCCTTCTGTATCCTCCCTTATACCCCAATAGATTGTAAGCTCTTCTCCTTCTGTATCCTTCCTTATACCCTAATAGATTGTAAGCTCTTCTCCTTCTGTATCCTCCCTTATACCCTAATAGATTGTAAGCTCTTCTCCTTCTGTATCCTCCCTTATACCCTAATAGATTGTAAGCTCTTCTCCTCCTGTATCCTCCCTTATACCCTAATAGATTGTAAGCTCTTCTCCTTCTGTATCCTCCCTTATACCCTAATAGATTGTAAGCTCTTCTCCTTCTGTATCCTCCCTTATACCCTAATAGATTGTAAGCTCTTCCTCCTTCTGTATCCTCCCTTATACCCTAATAGATTGTAAGCTCTTCTCCTTCTGTATCCTCCCTTATACCCTAATAGATTGTAAGCTCTTTCCCCTTCTGTATCCTCCCTTATACCCTAATAGATTGTAAGCTCTTCCCCATTCTATATCTTCCGTCAGTAAGTAAATCTGATTTTAGAAAGTGCAGCGCCGGATCCTCAGAGGAATTACAATGAGGCAAATCTGATATAATAATTCTGCTATTGATACAGCAGCTCGGCACCTGCCAGGAAAATGCTGAGAATGTCAGGAGTTTAGATTAGAAATGACAAGAATGTTCCGGATGGGCTGCACAGGGATGACAAAGTCACCTCTCATTCCGCATCTATGGCACTGCATGGACAGATGTGAGATGTAGGTAAGCCTCAAAAACTGTGACCTCAGGCCAACAAGATACACACAACCTAACATCATACAACTGACATGATACACATGACCTGACATGATACAACTCCACACAATAAACACACAACCCAACAAGATACATACAATCCAAGAAGATTCACACACCCCAGCATTGTACATCAGACTTGACATGATTCACACAATCTAACATGATACACACAACTAGACATGACACACAACCCACCGTGATATGTAAATCCCTGAAACACACAACTCAATGCGATACACTCCACCTAACATGATACACACAACCCAATATGATACATACACAACACAACATACTGTACCAAACCTGACATGGTACAACTCAACTAGATACATGCAACTCGACATGATACACACAACCCAATATGATATGTACATCCCAGCATGATGAACACAACCTGACATGATACACACAACCAATGTGATGTGTACATCCCAGCATGATGCACACAGCCCAATGTGATATGTACATCCCAGCATGATGCACACAGCCCAATGTGATATGTACATCCCAACATCACACACACAACCCGACATGATACACACAACCCAACGAGATATGTACATCCCAACATCACGCACACAACCTGACATGATACACACAATCCAATGTGATATGTACATCCCAGCATGATGCACACAACCTGACATGATACACACACAACCCGACATGATACACACAACCCAACGAGATATGTACATCCCAACATCACGCACACAACCTGACATGATACACACAGCCCAATGTGATATGTACATTCCAACATCACACACACAACCCGACATGATACACACAACCCAACGAGATATGTACATCCCAACATCACGCACACAACCTGACATGATACACACAATCCAATGTGATATGTACATCCCAGCATGATGCACACAACCTGACATGATACACACACAACCCGACATGATACACACAACCCAATGTGATATGTACATCCCAACATCACGCACACAACCCGACATGATACACACAATCCAATGTGATATGTACATCCCAACTTCACGCACACAACCTGACATGATGCCCACAACCCAACGAGATATGTACATCCCAACATCACGCACACAACCCGACATGATACACACAATCCAATGTGATATGTACATCCCAACATCACGCACACAACCTGACATGATACACACAATCCAATGTGATATGTACATCCCAACATCACGCACACAACCCGACATGATACACACAATCCAATGTGATATGTACATCCCAACATCACGCACACAACCTGACATGATGCCCACAACCCAACGAGATATGTACATCCCAACATCACGCACACAACCCAACATGATACACACAATCCAATGTGATATGTACATCCCAACATCACGCACACAACCTGACATGATACACACAATCCAATGTGATATGTGCATCCCAGCATGATGCACACAACCTGACATGATACACACACAACTTGACATGAAATACAGTGTTTGGCATGATACAACTGAACATAATACAAACAACCTGGCAAAATACATATAATCCGGCAGGACACACACAAGCTATGCTATGGCAAAACAAACACATTACATACAACCTGACATGATACACACCAGCATTAGGGCTGCTGCATCCCCATCCCTTGAGCCTATCTGCTAAAAACATCTAGGAAATGCCACTTGGTGCACCTGCCACACATGTCGCATGTGAACTACCTGGGATCAGTTAATAGGGCAGAGGTGGAGGCTTACCTGTCTCTGCAGCTTTCAATGCTACACTCAGATGCTCAGCCTCCTTCTGTGGTGTCATGTAATGCTCATGTCACATTCCTGGACCTCATGGAGAATAAGAAGTGTGATGCTGGAAGCATGGAGGAGAAGATTTTTTTAACTTTTAAACCATTTGCCTGGCAGCTTACCTGGTGTAGTTACTCAGCTTCCAGCTTCTCCTCCTGATCCTGACCACAAATCAAAGCCTGTGGCTTGTGTCAGGGTGAAATTCCCTCTTAAAGTGACGCTAGAATGGAGCCCTGCAATGCACACCGTGTGCTTGCATCGCTCAGCTCTACCACTTTTATCACAGGACAGCACAACACAAGGTGACACTTTATTACTCTACACAATGAGATTACTTTTGAGGGTGCCTGGGCAATGACTTTACTGTTAGTTGATGCCTTGAATGGCAGATCAGATGGACATGTTCTGTGTTGCGGGGTACTTATATACCGTACAAGGGAGAGCTCTCTCACTTCACACACTGTCGGTTGTTGGGGATTTCTTATCCTTTGTACTGAAATGATAAAATGGAAAGCAACGGAGAGCAAAAAGTAAAAAAAAAAAAAAAACTAGGCTACGAAGAGACAGAGAAAGAGAGACTGAGGATGATCATCGGCAGACAATTGGAGTTGTGGATATGAATTAAGTCAGGTGATTGCAATGTATCAGGTCTACATTGCATGCAGGAGAGGAAAAAGTGAGGGGTGGAGGTGACTCAGGTCAGGGTAAGTAGTTTTTTCCATGGCGGATTGAAATGCCAGGGGTCCCTAGGGAACATTCTGAACTCATTTCCCTTCTCAAGGGCCCTCTTCCTGTGCTCAGCAGCTCTGACCCATCCCTTCATTATGCTTAGGTGTCACATGACCCCTGATCAGCGTGCTGCTGCATCACATAAAACATCAGCTAACTCAGGCGACTGCCTGCAGGAGGAGGAGGAGGCTAAAGGGTTAATCACCTAATGTTGTTGGAGATACCTCCCATAATAACTATTGCTGTTTTTTTTAGTAATGTGGTTCAGAGTTCCTCCTTAATGGAAACTAAAATACAACAAAAGGACAGAGGTGACCCCTGGGATGGCGCAGTTGTCGGACGCCGGGATCCGATGTCACAGTGCGTCGGGCTAATCGCAACGCAAGCTTCTTGAAGACACATGATGGGCACAGCAGTTGTTATAGAGATTCCTCAGCTATTCTTAAGGCCATAAAATGCCCACGCTGGCCCATTACCAAGCCCACCGGGGGTAATTCCGGAATGTGGGGGGAGGGGCCTGTGTGATTGTCAGCTCACTCTCTCGACCTTCTACACTGCGTGTGCTTGTCCTCTATATAGCACAGATAATAATATGTGATATTATGTTGCTCATAAATAGTGCTGCTGGAATCCGACAGAGGCAGCTCAGACACATTTTTGGAATGATTCTGCTCCTGAATCTGAATCCCATTCTAGTGCATGATGGAGGATTTGGGCTAATTGCATAATGGGAGAAGTACTAGACATCTGGGGAACATTCTGCTGAGGTAGCAGGAAATCCCCTTTAAAGTGGACCAAAACCTAAACTAGTCTATAAGCTTCTATGTCCAGTTAAATATCCATCCAATTTGGGATGCCCCACTGTGTGCAACCCAGCCAGTCGCCCATTATACATAATTTGCCAGCAATGCCATGTTGCGTAACGGACGACTGTAACTGAATGGTGGTGCGTCTGCACACACATGCTCAAAATCAGCGATGCTCCCAAATTTAGCTTTTTTAGCTGCTCATTTATAAAGCTAATTGGAAGAGAATGGTCACCACCAATGTACGCATAATGGGCCACTGGCTGGGTTTTCGCAGAGTGGGGCATGACAAATAGGGATGCCCCATGGGTAGGGACCAAAATGGGGGATACAAAGTATTGCAAATGTCTGGAGAAAGTTTGAAACCTTTGCGACCTTTTCACTGTAACACTGCAACTCTATATTCATAAAATAAAGTCTCTTCGACTCATGAAACAATCGTATCATTATTTGTTACTATTCTATCACTGAAGGTAATGGTAATTAAGTTACTAAAGGTCAGTTCAATTCACTTTAAAAAAATGATCTGTTTTAAATTCTATAATTAAAATAAAATAAGATAAATTATATGTACTGTACATATTTTAAAGACCCCAGGCCTGCCGCTGGCCTTCGCCTGGGCATCCCAGAGCAGGATGTCCAGCTGTGTGAAACCCCCATGGGTTGCCGTAATACTTGTCCTGGTTCTCTGGGTGATGTAAACAATGCTGCCCATTTCCCATTTCACTAAGCATGCCCCCAACTAAAGGGAAACTGGGGATGTGACCACTCCTGCTCCCTTTTTTGAGAGCCCGTGCATGTGCCATGAGAACATACAAAAGGTACATTTTTCAGACAATTCTGGGGGTTTCACTTAGCGGGGCATCCCAAATTGAGATGCTACCGGGGCAATGATAGTGAATATTCTCGGTTTTGTTCTGCATTAAAGTGAGATTGTTCTTTGTCTTGGGTTTAGACCCTCCTGACTGGGGAAGGAGTGGGCCCCACTATGGACCATGCAACCAATCAGCACCTCACATTCCATTCAGAATTGCCTTGCTGCTCTAAGCTCCAGCTGATTGAAGTGCATGTTCCTCTGCTCCTCCACTTGGCCATCATCAGAAATGACTGGCATGGGTATGTGCCTAGGCTAAAGCTTGTAGCGGGGATGCAGCAGGGGATAGATGGCATGGTGAGTGTGCCAGGTGATCTCCCGGGACAAGCACAGTGGGGCATCCAAAATTGGGAGAAGACCACGGCCCAAGGCCATTGCTTCTTTTTAAGGGGGAACCCTAGCAGCAGATGTCTCACATCAGGAGCTCGGCTCCCATGGTCTCTTGTTGCTATGAATTTAGGGCACTTGACACTTTCTTTCAGAGAAACCTGTAATGCCATTGCTGCCATATTCCAGCATGAATTACCATATTCCTGCCTGTCTGGCTGCTCCTCCAGCTCCAAGATGTAGACACAGAAGTGCAGGTCAGGGTTGTGACTGCCCAGGACTCCAATTTCTATGATGACAGGTCCTCTGTGTGTTATGAGTTGCGTATACCATAGTGATGGCATCACCTCACATGCATGCTAGGTGGGTATCACATTGGCACAGGCATTATTGTGGGGTGACAGAGCACCCATCTGATAGCTGTAGGGTGGTCTCACTTTAGGGAGCTGAATTAATTTCCTTTTCCAAGCAGCAGGTGTCCTGCGCCGCCATACACTATTTCTGCCCCGCAACAAACGGCAAGCACGGGTCATACTTGTCCAGAGCTGAGGGTGAACGCGGCATTAGTGAACCATCCATGCTAATGTTACAGAAATCCGCAAGGAGATAGCCAGCACATGTAGACTAGTAAAGTTGTCCTGCAATTAAAGGGGACCTAAAGTAAAAAATGACTTTAGGTCTGCTTAACCCATGCAGGAAAAATACTCACCCTTCTGTGTTCCATCAGCACTGCAGGCAATAGGGTTTACTCATGGCGCATGGCACTGTGCACACTCGCCTGGTATTGGTCACCAATAGTCACATGGGATACTTGGGCAGCGTGCCAATGCAGATCCAGAACATTTTACCCCCTCTTTCTCCTAGACCTCCAGCTGCTGGGCATCCCAATTCAGGGCCATGCAGTGGTGTACTACTGATTGAGCCCAATAAAGAACCACTACCACAATTAAACAAATGACCAATTTATTAAGCAATTGAATCTATTTAACCAATTAAACAATTTATAAAGTGAATAAAGAATATACTTATATACAAGGGGGGGGGGGTCATTCACCAACATGCAAAACATGCTCATTCACCTCCAGCCTTAGAGTACAGTCCCAGGGATTATTATTCCAAGGGGGAGGTCTCAGCTTGCATCGTGGAGAATATTAACTTTTATAGCCCCAAAGTGTTATGTAAGGATGAAACAGTGGAAATATGGTTTCTAGTTTCTAGAAAACTAGACCAAACCTTGAAAGCTAAACCAGAGAAAATGTTCCCATAACTCAACAAAATAAACAGCTGTCATTAACTCTTTCCTGGGCATAGGAGAGGTTTACACATAGGCAACGATCACTTTTGATAAGAGGATTACAAGATTTAAGGCTGGATGTCTGCTTTAACAGTGGAAAAAATGTCTTTCTTAAATGCCATGCTGAGTGCCGCTGAGGCAAAAAAAAGGGGCGCTATTCTGATTCTTTTTAAAGTGATTGGCAAGTCAAAAGTTGAAAAATAAATATCAGTAGCTTAACTTACATTCCTTCCAGCGCTCTCCTTCCTGCTATGTCGGTTTACTTAGTGAGGAAATCACTTCCTCATTCAGCGCTCAGTCTCCACTGACCTGGACCTTTAATCAACTCTCTGTGAACCAATGGACCGAGAATGGAACACCCCCCCACTCCCTCCCGAGATGTCCTGATTGGCTGCCTCCTCTCTGGTCACACTATGTGCTGGCAGTCTGGAGATGCTCTTAACCAGCAGCATCTCTCACCCTTTTCTCCTGATCACACTATGTGCTGGCAGTAATAACTAAAGGCACAACAGTGCACTTATTTTTTTACTATGATACATATGTAAAGCACACAGTGTGCTTACATCACATCGCTGTTGCCACACCCACTGTTTCTCCTAATTTTTTCTCTGCATCTCTGATGCTCTAATACTTTTACAAACAACTTAGAAACTACGGGGTATTTTTGAAAACAGATTGAAGTTTGGAACAGTGCAATGTGTAGCCTGAGACAACAGTAGGGATTGCCTTCAGTATAACTTTAAATAAGGCTCTTAGACAGAACAAAGAACCATGTTATTTCCATGTGCTTAACAGACAGAGCACCGGGGCTTAGGGCTCGATCATTTGACCAGAGAAAATATAGGGCAAAAATAAATGTCCCGGGCCTACCAGTGCTGTGTGCATGTGATCCTGGTTTTGGGACACGTGGGGATAAGGGGGATCTGGCACCTATGATACAATCCAGTCTTTTATAAAGGCTCTGCTGGTGGTGCTCACGGGGGATCCCTGCAACACAAACTTAATTCTCCTATTTCATTTTTTCATCTTGTTATGCGAGTGATCATCCGACTTCATCCCGGAGGCGGCTCTCTGCAGACATGGAGCTTTTGTTCCGCTTTGGATGGATTTGCAGCGGGTTACAAGCAATTTAAAGGAGCACTATCGTGAAAAATGGCCCAGTAATAAAAATCCATATAAATATGCTGGATGGTGGAAGGAGGGGTCACTGGCATTGGGAAATATCCAGCCAGGCTTGTGTTTTTTATTTTGATGGAAGGAAAGAGGGCATCTGGGGTGACAGGCTCTGTCACCCCTCATAGACTAAACCTGTCACCCCTGGATTTTATTCCAACCAGGAGAAGAGTTTTATTCAGTTTGGGTGTATGAGTGACCCCTCTTCTCATTAGCCAAGGTGTTTATATGGATTTTTAATATTATTGAATTTTGCAATAACGCTGCTTTAACTGTTATTTGTGTTCTTTCCTATCCCATTGGGTAGATCTCGCTTCACATCCTGCTTGGACCATGGGTGTCCTCAGGACCAAACACAGAGGGGCCCCTGTAGCAGTGAGGCCATACACAGGGCAATCTCGGATCAATCAGATTACATTTAAAACTTAAAATGGAACACCCGTTTTTAATAAAGTGGGTGTTGTTCCCTTTGAGTGTGGAAAGCTATGATTCTGTGCTTTGGGCATAACAGTGCGGGGAGCATCAGCAATCAGGATGATTCCCCCCCCCCCCCATTCTGATAATGTGGTTATTCATGACTATTGTACAAAACAAAAATGATTGTACGTGGTAATATAATTAAAATTGTCTCTAGCAGAACCAACCAGAATTATTTCAATAAACATCCCACAAAACTCTGAAGAATCACTTTGTTTTACTTAAATTTAATAATTTGGCACAATGCGTCCTGAAGGGAGGAATGAAGCCTGTGCACCTACAACTGGATGGATGATACACAGCAGAGGTTGCACTAGCGAAGTATGTGTTTAAAGAATAACATTTTGGTGGAAGTCTACTTTAATAATCAACTAAAGTGGAACAAAACCCACCCAGCCCATGGCTGGCCTCCCCCAGTGCATCCCCAATCGGGATGCCCTGCGGTGTGAAACCCCCCGGGGTGCCCTGGTGCAGGGGAGATTGGGGCCCCCATCCTTGCTTAAGCATGGGCAATATATGAACCCTGTAACCCTGTAAACGGCCTTTGATAAAGTTGGATTTACCAATGAAACGCGTTAGGCAGGGGAGTGTGGGCTCTCTTGTTACTCTTTGTTGATTGGAGTGATTTTCTCTATTTCCCAACGACGGCCGCGTGTGGGAACTTGGGGGAACACCTCTCAGACGGGAAATCCTTTTATGCTATTAATCTACATTACTGTGTAAGTGCATATGAGTTTTATTAAAGCCTGAATCATTAACTGACAGAGTTGCACTAGATATCTTTTCCTTTCCTTTTTTGGTTCTTGGACTACATTGAGTCCAATGGTGTATAAAGACTGAAAGAGGACCTACAAGCATATATTTTGGGAAGACGACCTCTGCGTAATAGGAGAGTGGATGACATATGTTTCTGCCTGCTAATCTTGAACCTTTTGGTAAGAATATTTCCTAAGGGTGACGGGCACATTGTGGACTTTGTGCATGCGCACTGGGATTATAGCTTCTTTTGGATCATACCGAGGAGCTGCGTATTAGTTGAAACACTGAACTGTTTTTGCTCTGTGCTTATTTGGTTACATTCTATTGAGGACTGGAGGGATAAGTGGTCCAGCACGTTTGAGCATTTTTAAAGACATAAAGTTATCTTCATATGTAATTGAACCATCATTATTGAGATTAAGCGCGGCGTTTTCCTGTATTTGATTTTAATATATGAACCCTGCATGGGGGGGGGGATTTTAATACATTTTGATACAATGTATTTGATTTACAATGTGATTATTTATGGCATACAAAATGATCGAAACTTAAAGGATGTGTGTCGTGAAAGTGTAATATTAAAAATCCATATAAACACATCGGCTAATGAGAGGAGGGGTCACTTATACACCAAAATTGAATAAAACTCCTGCCAAGTTTGTAGTTTTCTTCCCATAGTAGAAATAAAATGTAGGGGTGACAGGTCTGAATGTATCAGGGATGATACAACCTGTCACCCCTGATTTACTCTTCCTTCCATAAAAAGAAACAAGCCTGGTTGGATATTTCTTGATGCTAGGTGTATAAGTGACCCCTCATCCCACCATCCAGCATATTTATATAGATTTTTTACCACTGGGCCATTTTTTGCTATAGTCCTGCTTTAAAGACGGGCCCAAACACAAGTGCCCCCTGGGCGCTGCAACACTCACCTTCTTCTGGGCTCCCTCGTCCATGTAAACACCAGTGGCCGCCCCCTGCACATGCGCCATAGAACCGGGAAGAGATGAGTAGCTATGGACAATCTGGGGAGTTTCACGCAGTGGGGCATCCCAATTTGGAATGCCCCCAGAGCAGGGAACTAAACCGAGGATAGTTACATTTCCAGGTTGGTCCACCATAAAGCAGACCAAAACTGGGGCCCTGGAGTCTAAAAGAGTGTAAGGCAAGGTGAAATTACTCCCTACAGTGTAAACTTCGCTCCCCCCTCCTTTGCCAGATACTAAGAACAATCTGGCTGTCCCACCGCACCTATGGAGGCCACCGGTGGCATCTTCTTCATACTCTCTGCATATCTGAATAGCTGCCATTTGGTGCACACAGCTGGAGGTAATGGACAGCGGGAGGCACACAGCAAAAAATGTAATTGTATAGCTGGCCAGTCAAGACCTGGTGTACTGGGGGTTTCACCCAAATTGGGATGCCCCTGGAAAGGGAGGGGGTGAATATCTTGGGGTTTGGTCAGCTTTAGAAATCTCTTATTAAAAGTAAATCTTAAAATAGACTAAAACCCAGGATTTTCACTCGTCTAGGTTTTGGTCCACTTTACAGGGGCATCCTGATTTGGGATGTCCCTGTGTGTAAACCCCTGGTTCACCCATTAACTCACCGTGATCCACATTCCCACGGAGCATGCGTAGGATCCTGTCTAATCAGAATTAACTCTTCCACGGCGTGCAACCGCCGCCAACTATTCCGATATGCTGGCGTGGGAGTGTACATTGTATAGAGGAATTCTAGGGAAGCTGCCAGAGGTCATGCAACGTGGGATCAATTTCCAAGGTGAGTACCTGGCCAATCCAGTGGGTTTTGCACAGTGGGCTTCCCAAATAAGTTAAAGCGGACCTTCACTCTGAATAAGAGTCTATCTTATATGTTCCCCCACCCTGTACATACAGTTTGCTCACATTAAAAATCATCCTACCTGCATCTACTGCATGTTATGAACCTTTAAACATCCAAGATGGCGGCTCATGTAACATCAGGCAGCCTGCAAACAGGAAGTGCCTTCTGACTGTGCTGCTCTGCATTCTGGGACTGCTGACCATTACCTGACCCCAGCTCTGCTCTGTCTGAGCAAAGCACAGCTATAACCCGCCCCCCTGTACCTTATCCCACTCTCCTCTCCTCAGTAAGTGTGATGCTTCTGAGTCAAGATGGCGGCGCCCGTATCCTAAATTCCTGAACAGAGTTGCAGCCCAGTGGGGGAAAGAATAATAAGTTAGTGACTAAAAACGTAAAATATATTAATTTTAGATGCTGGGGAACCGTTTTTTAAGAGTTTGGGCTTTTCATTAAATCACGCTGGAGGTCCGGTTTAAAATGGTTTTGGCCCACTTTGGTTTTACTTTGCACTGCAGGCCCCTCTTTATTACTTGAAATGGTTAATGCTGTGACCTGATTCGTCTGTGACTGAAGCCAGATTCGTCTCTCCAGGTTTCATATACTATATAATTGTAGGTCTGTTCCAGGCTAGCCTGCAGCTGTGACAGCAGCATGTTTCAGGACCTGGGCCAGTCATTGTCTAGCTAATAATGGACAGCCTATGCTTCTCTTGAAACTGATCCCTTTGTTTTATGTGACAGCGTGGTGTCATCGGTCACATATACCGTGGCGTTGGTGTGCTCCCCGTACCCTTGGGCACTGTCTGTGGACGTCCTCTCTCCTCACCCCAGTCTGGCCGGGAATCTCCGGCATGTTAAGTGGTCGTCTGTGGAGCTATTTGTGCCTCCCGGTGACACAACAGCCTCTATGCGCAGCACGTGCGGCCTCTACAAAAACACACGCATTACACAGGGGGCCGCCATCTTGCAGGGTCACTATGCCAGGAAATGGAATTAAATAGCTTTCACCTCAAAGTAAAAAGTGGTCCGAGTATGTGTCCCCTGTCCTTCCATGCCCCTCAGCTTATGGCCGTTCACAGGGGAGACAAGATGCTTGCTGCAGGGTCAGGGCACATGGCTGATCCTTCTCTGCACAGGATGAGAGCTGGCCGGTCCTTATACTGAGATATAGAGGGAGGGATGGGCAGCTTTCTGCAGGATCAGGGTGAGGGCACATGGCCGATCCTTCTCTGCACAGGATGAGAGCTGGCCGGTCCTTATACTGAGATATAGAGGGAGGGATGGGCAGCTTTCTGCAGGATCAGGGTGAGGGCACATGGCCGATCCTTCTCTGCACAAGGAGAGAGCTGGCCGGTCATTATACTGAGATATAGAGCGAGTGATGGGCAGCTTTCTGCAGGGTCAGGGTGAGGGCACATGGCCGATCCTTCTCTGCACAGGATGAGAGCTGGCCGGTCCTTATACTGAGATATAGAGGGAGGAATGGGCAGCTTTCTGCAGGGTCAGGGTGAGGGCACATGGCCGATCCTTCTCTGCACAGGATGAGAGCTGGCCGGTCCTTATACTGAGATATAGAGGGAGGAATGGGCAGCTTTCTGCAGGGTCAGGGTGAGGGCACATGGCTGATCCTTCTCTGCACAGGATGAGAGCTAGCCGGTCCTTATACTGAGATATAGAGGGAGGGATGGGCAGCTTTCTGCAGGGTCAGGGTAAGGGCACATGGCCGATCCTTCTCTGCACAGGATGAGAGCTGGCCGGTCCTTATACTGAGATATAGAGGGAGTGATGGGCAGCTTTCTGCAGGGTCAGGGTAAGGGCACATGGCCGATCCTTCTCTGCACAGGGACAGAGCTGGTTGTCCCTTATACTGAGATTTAGAGGGGGAGACAGGTGGCTTTCTGCAGGGTCAGGGTGAGGGCACATGGCCGATCCTTCTCTGCACAGGATGAGAGCTGGCCGGTCCTTATACTGAGATATAGAGGGAGTGATGGGCAGCTTTCTGCAGGGTCAGGGTGAGGGCACATGGCCGATCCTTCTCTGCACAGGGAGAGAGCTGGCCGGTCCTTATACTGAGATATAGAGGGAGGAATGGGCAGCTTTCTGCAGGATCAGGGTGAGGGCACATGGCCGATCCTTCTCTGCACAGGATGAGAGCTGGCCGGTCCTTATACTGAGATATAGAGGGAGTGATGGGCAGCTTTCTGCAGGGTCAGGGTGAGGGCACATGGCCGATCCTTCTCTGCACAGGAGGAGAGCTGGCCGGTCCTTATACTGAGATATAGAGGGAGGGATGGGCAGCTTTCTGCAGGGTCAGGGTGAGGGCACATGGCCGATCCTTCTCTGCACAGGAGGAGAGCTGGCCGGTCCTTATACTGAGATATAGAGGGAGGGATGGGCAGCTTTCTGCAGGGTCAGGGTGAGGGCACATGCCTGATCCTTCTCTGCACAGGATGAGAGCTGGCCGGTCCTTATACTGAGATATAGAGGGAGAGATGGGCAGCTTTCTGCAGGGTCAGGGTGAGGGCACATGGCCGATCCTTCTCTGCATAGGATGAGAGCTGGCCGGTCCTTATACTGAGATATAGAGGGAGGGATGGGCAGCTTTCTGCAGGGTCAGGGTGAGGGCACATGGCCGATCCTTCTCTGCACAGGGAGAGAGCTGGCCGGTCCTTATACTGAGATATAGAGGGGGTGATGGGCAGCTTTCTGCAGCGTCAGGGTGAGGGCACATGGCCGATCCTTCTCTGCACAGGATGAGAGCTGGCCGGTCCTTATATTGAGATATAGAGGGAGGGATGGGCAGCTTTCTGCAGGGTCAGGGTGAGGGCACATGGCCGATCCTTCTCTGCACAGGGAGAGAGCTGGCCGGTCCTTATACTGAGATATAGAGGGAGGGATGGGCAGCTTTCTGCAGGGTCAGGGTAAGGGCACATGGCCGATCCTTCTCTGCACAGGATGAGAGCTGGCCGGTCCTTATACTGAGATATAGAGGGAGGAATGGGCAGCTTTCTGCAGGGTCAGGGTGAGGGCACATGGCCGAACCTTCTCTGCACAGGATGAGAGCTGGCCGGTCCTTATACTGAGATATAGAGGGAGGAATGGGCAGCTTTCTGCAGGGTCAGGGTGAGGGCACATGGCCGATCCTTCTCTGCACAGGATGAGAGCTGGCCGGTCCTTATATTGAGATATAGAGGGAGGAATGGGCAGCTTTCTGCAGGGTCAGGGTGAGGGCACATGGCCGATCCTTCTCTGCACAGGGGGAGAGCTGGTCGGCCCTTATACTGAGATATAGAGGGAGGGATGGGCAGCTTTCTGCAGGGTCAGGGTGAGGGCACATGGCCGATCCTTCTCTGCACAGGATGAGAGCTGGCCGGTCCTTATACTGAGATATAGAAGGAGTGATGGGCAGCTTTCTGCAGGGTCAGGATGAGGGCACATGGCCGATCCTTCTCTGCACAGGGAGAGAACTGGCCGGTCCTTATACTGAGATATAGAGGGAGGGATGGGCAGCTTTCTGCAGGGTCAGGGTGAGGGCACATGGCCGATCCTTCTCTGCACAGGATGAGAGCTGGCCGGTCCTTATACTGAGATATAGAGGGAGGGATGGGCAGCTTTCTGCAGGGTCAGGGTGAGGGCACATGGCCGATCCTTCTCTGCACAGGATGAGCACTGGCCGGTCCTTATACTGAGATATAGAAGGAGGAATGGGCAGCTTTCTGCAGGGTCAGGGTGATGGCACATGGCCGATCCTTCTCTGCACAGGATGAGAGCTGGCCGGTCCTTATACTGAGATATAGAGGGAGGGATGGGCAGCTTTCTGCAGGGTCAGGATAAGGGCACATGGCCGATCCTTCTCTGCACAGGATGAGCACTGGCCGGTCCTTATACTGAGATATAGAGGGAGGAATGGGCAGCTTTCTGCAGGGTCAGGGTGAGGGCACATGGCCGATCCTTCTCTGCACAGGATGAGAGCTGGCCGGTCCTTATACTGAGATATAGATGGAGGGATGGGCAGCTTTCTGCAGGGTCAGGGTGAGGGCACATGGCTGATCCTTCTCTGCACAGGATGAGCACTGGCCGGTCCTTATACTGAGATATAGAAGGAGGAATGGGCAGCTTTCTGCAGGGTCAGGGTGAGGGCACATGGCCGATCCTTCTCTGCACAGGATGAGCACTGGCCGGTCCTTATACTGAGATATAGAAGGAGGAATGGGCAGCTTTCTGCAGGGTCAGGGTGATGGCACATGGCCGATCCTTCTCTGCACAGGATGAGAGCTGGCCGGTCCTTATACTGAGATATAGAGGGAGGGATGGGCAGCTTTCTGCAGGGTCAGGATAAGGGCACATGGCCGATCCTTCTCTGCACAGGATGAGCACTGGCCGGTCCTTATACTGAGATATAGAGGGAGGAATGGGCAGCTTTCTGCAGGGTCAGGGTGAGGGCACATGGCCGATCCTTCTCTGCACAGGATGAGAGCTGGCCGGTCCTTATACTGAGATATAGAGGGAGGGACGGGCAGCTTTCTGCAGGGTCAGGGTGAGGGCACATGGCCGATCCTTCTCTGCACAGGATGAGCGAGGGCCGGTCCTTATACTGAGCCTGAGATTGTCTCCCTGATGGCTGTGCTGCTGGAAAGCTGCTTCTCAGCATGGATCAGAGCTGGATCAGGAACTGCATTAGGTATTTATTGTATATGGAAGGGGATCTCTAGTTTGCTTTTTCTTTCATGATCAAATTTCTTGGCTGGATCTGGTCCTGTTCTCAGGTGATGGCCGAAGCATAACTTAAACGGAGGTAAAATAAAAAGTAGTCCCTATGTACTAGGATTCTATTTTCCTATCAGTTGTTGATGTTGTGCAGAGAAGCAGCCATACATTGTGTATGCACACAGCTAAAGCAATCAGGAGGGGTCCCCTAAGCTCTGTAGCTATGGGGGTTATTCATCAGGGGATAGCGCCAGGTAGTTCCTCGTAGCGGCAGGCAGCGCCTGGTGAGCGCTGGGCGCTGTAGGCAATACCACATTTATGAAAGTGAATCTGGTGAGCGACTCTAACAGCGCCATGTAGCGCCTGATGTATTATTACAGGCGGCTCAGCGTGTAGCGCCAGTGTTGTAGCTTCCAGAGCGCCAGGTATTACCTGTCGCTACCTGCCGCTCTCCCATACATTTCAATGGACGTTCCTTTTCTTCTGTTTCTTCTGTTGGGGTTTTTTTCCCCCCCAATTAATTGTGTGACCTCTCCAGGCCTAGAAAAAGTCATTTTTGAAAACTTTTTTTGATTTTTTCGTTTTTTATGCAGAATTGTATTTACAGGTCTGACACTAAAGTGTTAAAGTCACAATGTTACAGCAATGTATTTCCATATGTTTTTGCTTTGTTACTGGTGGATATGTGTTCAAAAAGATTTTAATCACACAGCGTCTGGCGCTCTATGATAGAGCACCCAGCTTTAGAGTGCCGACACTATGTGTGTGTAGTTTTTTTATGTATGATGTATGTTTTTTGAAGTATGGTGTAAGTTGCTGCGAGTCGGTCGCACTAAGCTAGCGCTACCTATCGCTCCCTGCAGCGCTGTACTGGTGTTAATTTGCTTAGATGTATTTGCTTGGATGTCATCCTGACCCCTGCTATTGGTTTGATTTTACTTTACTCCTATGCGGACACTTTTCCTGATTTCTCCTTAACTCAAATAATTAGATTTTATGTCACATGATTGAATATCTTAAGCTCTGATGGGGTCGGGAAAATTACCAGTGCTAAATGCAGGACCAGAGAAAGATCATATTGATGGGAGGGGAACGTCTAAATGGCCATCAGGAGATCCAGGGGGTGCTGGAAAGCCGTTGTCTTGCCCTGGTTTTAATGGATGATGAAACTGTTGGTGACTTTAGCGCTGCTTGTTAGACGCAGGAAAGCTTCATTAGTCGCAGTGATTGTTGTGGGAGGATGTTTTGTCTCCTGGCTGTGGATATAAGATGGGAGAATCTTTCCTGCTTTTCCGATGAAGCTGGGAACTGAGACGCGTCTGACGAGTGACATCAGGAATGAAATGATGACATCACTGTATGGTGTCATGTGGGCAGCCGCTGTGAGGCTTTCAGGACTGAACTGCTTATATAGCATTCTGATCCCCCCCCCAACATCAGCAGCTCATTTTGCTTTATAATAATGTGCCTTCTGTGAGGGTGATTCTCCACGAAGAGGCACACAGACTGTAGACCAATATCAGCACTAAAAGTTGGGGTCCTGCTAGAAATATGGGGTTCTTATGCCAGGGATATTCCAACTGATCCTCACCTCATAAAGAGTAAAGTGCCCGGAGTTGGGCTATAATGCAAAAGCATCCACAGTATACAAGAGGGAAGCTGTGCTTATAGCTCACACAGATGAGCTGTACACACAGGGAATATGGAAAAGGCCACGCCCACCTTTTTAGAAGTGTACCAATAGGAAAGAGTGTATAGAGGTCATCTGATTGGTCATGGCCGGGCCCCTGCTGTGAAGTGGGCATCCCACTCTCCTCCAGACTTGTTTTAGTTTAGTCTCTAATGTAACAGGATGTGCAGTGATACATTGTATCAGTTAAAACGGTCCTTCACTCTGAATAAGAGTCTATCGTTTATGTTTACCACACCCTGTACATACAGATTGCCCACATTAAAAATCATCCTACCTGCATCTACTGCATGTTATGAGCCTTTAAACATCCAAGATGGCGGCTCATGGACTATCAGGCAGCCTGCAAACAGGAAGTGCCTTCTGACTGTGCTTCTCTGCATTCTGGGATTGTTGACCTTTTCCTGACCCCGGCTCTGCTCTGAGCAAAGCACAGCTATAACCCACCCCCTGCACTTTATCCCACTCTCCTCTCCTGAGTAAGTGTGATGCTTCTGAGTCAAGATGGCGGCGCTCGTATCCTAAAGTCTGGAACAGAGTTGCAGTCCAGTGGGGGAAAGAATAAGTAAGTAGGTCACTAAAAACTTAAAATATATTAACTTTAGATGCTGGGGAATCGTTTTTTAAGGGTTTGGGCTTTTCAATAAATCATAGTGAAGGTCCGGTTTAAGCAGATGAAAGGATAATGTATCAGATTCTGCTGAATATTCCTCACATTGCTTTGTTGACTCTTCATAAATTGGCCCTTTTGATGTTTATGGCAGCGTGGGAGATTTCCTTGAAAGTTTCCTGTGACAGCCTGTGTCCCTGATGATGTCATAACTTCTCTTACCTGCCACCTGCCCCTTGTAAAGATACGGGACTGGCAAGTTGGCTGGTCACAACAGTGCAAAAAACTGCATGGGACCAAAGGTGGTGACCCACATGAAATACAGAGGCAAGACCCCTCTAAATCTCAGTATAAGGTCCAGCAAGTTCTCCCCCTGTGCAGAGAAGGATCACCCATGTGCCCTCACCCTGACCCTGCAGAAAGCTGCCCATCACTCCCTCTATATCTCAGTATAAGGGACAATCAGCTCTCATCCTGTGCAGAGAAGGATCGGCCATGTGCCCTCACCCTGACCCTGCAGAAAGCTGCCCATCCCTCCCTCTATATCTCAGTATAAGGACCGGCCAGCTCTCATCCTGTGCAGAGAAGGATCGGCCATGTGCCCTCACCCTGATCCTGCAGAAAGCTGCCCATCCCTCCCTCTATATCTCAGTATAAGGACCGGCCAGCTCTCATCCTGTGCAGAGAAGGATCAGCCATGTGCCCTCACCCTGACCCTGCAGAAAGCTGCCCATCCCTCCCTCTATATCTCAGTATAAGGACCGGCCAGCTCTCCTCCTGTGCAGAGAAGGATCGGCCATGTGCCCTCACCCTGACCCTGCAGAAAGCTGCCCATCACTCCCTCTATATCTCAGTATAAGGACCGGCCAGCTCTCATCCTGTGCAGAGAAGGATCGGCCATGTGCCCTCACCCTGACCCTGCAGAAAGCTGCCCATCCCTCCCTCTATATCTCAGTATAAGGACCGGCCAGCTCTCATCCTGTGCAGAGAAGGATCGGCCATGTGCCCTCACCCTGACCCTGCAGAAAGCTGCCCATCCCTCCCTCTATATCTCAGTATAAGGACCGGCCAGCTCTCATCCTGTGCAGAGAAGGATCGGCCATGTGCCCTCACCCTGACCCTGCAGAAAGCTGCCCATCCCTCCCTCTATATCTCAGTATAAGGACCGGCCAGCTCTCTCCTTGTGCAGAGAAGGATCAGCCATGTGCCCTCACCCTGACCCTGCAGAAAGCTGCCCATTCCTCCCTCTATATCTCAGTATAAGGACCGGCCAGTTCTCTCCCTGTGCAGAGAAGGTTCGGCCATGTGCCCTCACCCTGACCCTGCAGAAAGCTGCCCATCCCTCCCTCTATATCTCAATATAAGGACCGGCCAGCTCTCATCCTGTGCAGAGAAGGATCGGCCATGTGCCCTCACCCTGACCCTGCAGAAAGCTGCCCATCCCTCCCTCTATATCTCAGTATAAGGACCGGCCAGCTCTCATCCTGTGCAGAGAAGGATCGGCCATGTGCCCTCACCCTGATCCTGCAGAAAGCTGCCCATCCCTCCCTCTATATCTCAGTATAAGGACCGGCCAGCTCTCATCCTGTGCAGAGAAGGATCGGCCATGTGCCCTCACCCTGACCCTGCAGAAAGCTGCCCATCACTCCCTCTATATCTCAGTATAAGGACCGGCCAGCTCTCATCCTGTGCAGAGAAGGATCGGCCATGTGCCCTCACCCTGACCCTGCAGAAAGCTGCCCATTCCTCCCTCTATATCTCAGTATAAGGACCGGCCAGCTCTCATCCTGTGCAGAGAAGGATCGGCCATGTGCCCTCACCCTGACCCTGCAGAAAGCTGCCCATCACTCCCTCTATATCTCAGTATAAGGACCGGCTAGCTCTCATCCTGTGCAGAGAAGGATCAGCCATGTGCCCTCACCCTGACCCTGCAGAAAGCTGCCCATTCCTCCCTCTATATCTCAGTATAAGGACCGGCCAGCTCTCATCCTGTGCAGAGAAGGATCGGCCATGTGCCCTCACCCTGATCCTGCAGAAAGCTGCCCATCACTCCCTCTAAATCTCAGTATAAGGGACAATCAGCTCTCCCCCTGTGCAGAGAAGGATCAGCCATGTGCCCTTACCCTGACCCTGCAGAAAGCTGCCCATCCCTCCCTCTATATCTCAGTATAAGGGACAATCAGCTCTCATCCTGTGCAGAGAAGGATCGGCCATGTGCCCTCACCCTGACCCTGCAGAAAGCTGCCCATCCCTCCCTCTATATCTCAGTATAAGGACCGGCCAGCTCTCTCCTTGTGCAGAGAAGGATCAGCCATGTGCCCTCACCCTGACCCTGCAGAAAGCTGCCCATCCCTCCCTCTATATCTCAGTATAAGGACCGGCCAGCTCTCTCCCTGTGCAGAGAAGGATCGGCCATGTGCCCTCACCCTGATCCTGCAGAAAGCTGCCCATCACTCCCTCTATATCTCAGTATAAGGACCGGCCAGCTCTCTCCCTGTGCAGAGAAGGATCAGCCATGTGCCCTCACCCTGACCCTGCAGAAAGCTGCCCATTCCTCCCTCTATATCTCAGTATAAGGACCGGCCAGCTCTCATCCTGTGCAGAGAAGGATCGGCCATGTGCCCTTACCCTGACCCTGCAGAAAGCTGCCCATCCCTCCCTCTATATCTCAGTATAAGGACCGGCCAGCTCTCATCCTGTGCAGAGAAGGATCGGCCATGTGCCCTTACCCTGACCCTGCAGAAAGCTGCCCATTCCTCCCTCTATATCTCAGTATAAGGACCGGCCAGCTCTCATCCTGTGCAGAGAAGGATCGGCCATGTGCCCTCACCCTGACCCTGCAGAAAGCTGCCCATTCCTCCCTCTATATCTCAGTATAAGGACCGGCCAGCTCTCATCCTGTGCAGAGAAGGATCGGCCATGTGCCCTCACCCTGATGCTGCATAAAGCTGCCATTCCCTCCCTCTAAATCTCAGTATAAATGGCGGTCAGCTCTCTCCCAGTGCAGAGAAGGATCGGCCATGTGCCCTCACCCTGACCCTGCAGAAAGCTGCCCATCCCTCCCTCTATATCTCAGTATAAGGACCGGCCAGCTCTCATCCTGTGCAGAGAAGGATCGGCCATGTGCCCTCACCCTGATCCTGCAGAAAGCTGCCCATCACTCCCTCTAAATCTCAGTATAAGGACCGGCCAGCTCTCATCCTGTGCAGGGAAGGATCGGCCATGTTCCCTCACCCTGACCCTGCAGAAAGCTGCCCATCACTCCCTCTATATCTCAGTATAAGGACCGGCCAGCTCTCATCCTGTGCAGAGAAGGATCGGCCATGTGCCCTTACCCTGCAGAAAGCTGCCCATCACTCCCTCTATATCTCAGTATAAGGACCGGCCAGCTCTCATCCTGTGCAGAGAAGGATCGGCCATGTGCCCTCACCCTGACCCTGCAGAAAGCTGCCCATCACTCCCTCTATATCTCAGTATAAGGACCGGCCAGCTCTCATCCTGTGCAGAGAAGGATCGGCCATGTGCCCTCACCCTGACCCTGCAGAAAGCTGCCCATCCCTCCCTCTAATTCTCAGTATAAGGACCGGCCAGCTCTCATCCTGTGCAGAGAAGGATCGGCCATGTGCCCTCACCCTGACCCTGCAGAAAGCTGCCCATCCCTCCCTCTATATCTCAGTATAAGGACCGGCCAGCTCTCTCCCCGTGCAGAGAAGGATCAGCATTGTGCATGTTATATTGTTGTCTGTAGGGGGGTGTCAGCTTTGCAGGACATTTTGCCTGTTTTGGGGGAATCCACCTGCTCCACCTTCTTGTTTTCTGATCTAATCTTGGCGCCCTGATATCTGTGGTGGGAAAGTGGCCGCCAGCCGGCGGTGTGGGCGGATCATTTGTGGGCTCTGCTGACACGTGCAGATCACGAGATAGCGCTCAGGAATCTGGAACCAGCCGGTTACCTGCGTGTGAGTGATGCTGTGCCGAGACAGGTGCTGCCGAGGGAAAGATTAACCCTTCATTTGCTGATCAAACAGGATCAAAAACAGGATTTAGGGGCAACAACTGCAGTGGGGTGCATGAGGTTGGGGGGGCAGCATGCCAGCTTCACCTACTCATTCACCCTTGCTTATTCTGGATATGCTGTGTGTGCTTCTCAAAGGTTCATCCCTGACTGCTCAGTCACACTTTATATAATCATAAGCCACCTATACTGCCAGCCAGTCCCACCATCAATATAGCCAGCCAATCCCGCCATCTATTCAACCACCAATCCTGCCATCTCTTCAACCACCAATCCTGCCATCTCTTCAACCACCAATCCTGCCATCTCTTCAACCACCAATCCTGCCATCAATACAGCCAGCCAATCCCGCCATCTATTTAACCAACAATCCTGCCATCAATACAGCCAGCCAATCCCACCATCCATATAGCCAGCCAGCTAATCCCGCCATCCATTCAGCCAACAATCCCGCCATCCATACAGTCAGCTAATCCCGCCATCCATACAGTCAGCTAATCCCACCATCCATACAGTCAGCTAATCCCGCCATCCATTCAGACAACAATCCCGCCATCCATACAGTCAGCTAATCCCGCCATCCATTCAGCCAACAATCCCGCCATCCATACAGTCAGCTAATCCCGCCATCCATACAGTCAGCTAATCCCGCCATCCATACAGTCAGCTAATCCCGCCATCCATACAGCCAGCTAATCCCGCCATCCATTCAGACAACAATCCCGCCATCCATTCAGCCAACAATCCCGCCATCCATACAGCCAGCTAATCCCGCCATCCATTCAGCCAACAATCCCGCCATCCATTCAGCCAACAATCCCGCCATCCATACAGCCAACGATCCTGCCATTAATACAGCTAGCAAATCCCACCATCCCGCCATCCATTCAGCCAACAATCCCGCCATCTATACAGCCAGCTAATCCCGCCATCCATTCAACCAACAATCCTGCCATCAATACAGCCAGCCAATCCTGCCATCTATTCAACTAACAATCCCGCTATCCATACAGCCAGCCGATCCCGCCCCATGCATTCAGCCAACGATCCAACCATCCATACAGCCAGCCAATCCTGCCATCCACTTAACCAACAATCCCACCATCCATACAGCCAGCTAATCCCACCATCCATACAGCCAGCTAATCCCACCATCCATACAGCCAGCCAATCCTGCCATCCATTCAACCAACAATTCCGCCATCCATACAGCCAAACAATCCCTTCATCCATTCAGCCAACGATCCCGCCATCCATGCAGCCAACGATCCAGCCATCCATATAGCCAGCCAGCCAATCCCGCCATCGATGCAGCCAGCCAATCCTGCCATCCATACAGCCAGCTAATCCTGCCATCCATACAGCCAGCCAAATCCTGCCATCCATACAGCCAGCCAATCCTGCCATCCATTCAGCCAGCCAATCCCAACATCCATACAGCCAGCTAATCCCACCATCTTTACCACCAGCCAAATTCACCATCCATACCAGCAGCCGATCCCACAATCCATACCAGCAGCTGTTACCACCATCCATACCAGCAACCGATCCCATCATCTGTACCACTAGCCAATCCCACCCTCTATTCCAACAGCAGTGGTGCCAGGAACACTTGTGTATGAAATGGTTACTTACAAATCCTTTTCTAAAAAAAAGCTCTTGCTGTAAGTTTATTTATAAACATTATTATTTAAATAAATACATACCATTGTAACAAACGTCATATTTAAAGTGTAATTCCTCTTTAGATTACCTTTTTCATTATTGCCATAATGATGTCCTCAATCAGCTGAGTTTATCAGTTATTTTTTTTTTATTTCTGTAGCAACAATGTGTTTATATTAGTGGCGTGCTAATCTGATACAACAGTTTTAACCCCATCTGCTCTAATTCAAATTCTGCAGATAAGGGGATCACAATCTTGTGTTTATGGGTGGACTGGCCATAGGGATACCTGGTCAAATGCCTGCTGGGCCACACTGCTTTGGGGGCAGTTGGGCTGTTACCTTTACTAATACTCTAATACTACTACCCTCTTTAACTGCCTCCCTCCAGCCCCCCATTCCCTTGCCCTCTCTACCGCCTCACCCAAGCAACCCCAGCCCATGCCCCCCCCCCCCCCCCAATGATTTAGCCTGAGCCTTAGCTCACACTGGTTGACTAGCCAGGAAGTAGCAGAGATGCAACTGGCTGGTCATGGGCAGGCCAGGTGCTGGTAAAATCCTGGCCTGATTTTTGATGTGTTCCCACCTGAGCAGCCAAAGCTGCTCATGAGCTCACCTGTTACAGTGGAAGGATTCTGGGATTTTGTGGTCAGTAGATTCTGAGCTATGTTTCTTTTTTGCCAGTCTTGATGTCTGACCAGATGACTACTACTAAACATGGGTGACATCATCAAACATCAGGTAACTTACTACTAAGTGCAGAACCAGAGAAAAGTCAGATTGGTGGAATGGCTCAGGTTGATATAATTAAATGTTCAGTGACCAATAATGTGTTGTTTTTCTGACCACAATACCTTGTGGTGTGTTTATTTTCTGGTCCTTTACTTAGCTCTGACACTTAAAGCAGACCAAAACCCAGTTGTTTGCCCTCCTCTAGTTTGTGTCCTTGTGTGTGAAACCCACAGGCTTGCTGGATCTTTTACCACTTTCCCACAGCTCCCACGGCCCAGATGTGGCCAGGTGACATAAGGAAAAATATCAGGGTTTAGTGTAGAACCAGAAAAAAATCATTTTGATGAAATGCACCAGGTTTATTAAGTGTAGAACCAGAGAAGAATCATATGGAGGGAGCAGACCAGGCAGTGCAGGAACACAGAGGAACCACTGTAAAGAAATGGTACAGAGTAGAGTAGAATCATTGTGATAGAATAGGCCAGGTTAATTAAGGGCAGGACCAGATCCCATTATCTGCCTGTGTGGATTTCTTGATCACTTAGCTTGGATCTGATCCTAAACAATAATCTTCCCAAGGCCCTGTCATCATTGTCGGTGATCTGCTGATCTTTTGCTGCCTGCAGCATCGGCGTCCTTGCGGTTTCCCAACAGAAACTCTGTTCAGACGGCAGAACTAATATCTGCAGGCTGCGTTTTTACTGACAAAAGCAGCAGAGGATCAGCAACGCCCGACACACAACAATCAGCATTGTCGCACCCATTGTGTAACTCGCAACAAAGACATCCTAAAGAACAACGTGATCATTATCCAGAGAGAGCAAGAGGGAGGATCTCCCCAACACACTCATCACCCGGGGCAGCTACCCAGCACCTATTTCTTTTATACAAAAGCTTTATGGAAGAGCTTACAATCTATTAGGGTATAATGGAGGATACAGAGGGGAGAAGTGCTTACAATCTATTAGGAGATAAGGGAGGATAAAGAAGGGGAAGAGCTTATAATCTATTAGGGTATAAGGGAGGATACAGAAGGAGGAAGAGCTTACAATCTATTAGGGTATAAGGGAGGATACAGAAGAGGGAAGAGCTTACAATCTATTAGGGTATAAGGGATGGTACAGCAGAGGAAAGAACATACAATCTATTAGGGTATAAGGGAGGATACAGAAGGAGGAGAAGAGCTTACAATCTATTAGGATATAAGGGAGGATACAGAAGAAGAGCTTACAATCTATTAGGGTATAAGGGAGGATACAGAAGGAGGAAGAGCTTACAATCTATTAGGGTATAAGGGAGGATACAGAAGGAGGAAAAGCTTACAATCTATTAGGGTATAAGGGAGGATACAGAAGGAGGAAGAGCTTACAATCTATTAGGGTATAAGGGAGGATACAGAAGGAGGAAGAGCTTACAATCTATTAGGGTATAAGGGAGGATACAGAAGAGGGAAGAGCTTACAATCTATTAGGGTATAAGGGATGGTACAGCAGAGGAAAGAACATACAATCTATTAGGGTATAAGGGAGGATACAGAAGGAGGAGAAGAGCTTACAATCTATTAGGATATAAGGGAGGATACAGAAGAAGAGCTTACAATCTATTAGGATATAAGGGAGGATACAGAAGAAGAGCTTACAATCTATTAGGGTATAAGGAGGGAGGATACAGAAGAGGGAAGAGCTTACAATCTATTAAGGTATTAGGGAGGATACAGAAGGAGGAAGAGCTTACAATCTATTAGGGTATAAAGGAAGATACAGAAGGGGGAAGAGCTTACAATCTATTAGGGTATAACGGAGGATACAGAAGGACGAGGGGGAACAAATTTGAAATCTGAATTCTGTTCTATCCTTTCTCTAGCCTAAGGCAAAAAGGTTTTGTCTGGAGTTGTGCTTTAAAGAGGAGCAACAACCCCCTTGAATCTTATGGTCTCCATCTATGGGGCATCCCGAAACTGGATGCCCAGCTGCCCCCTCATCGATCATCCACTTTACTCACCTTTTCCCAGAGCCCTTGGCGTGCCCGCATCCCCAGCAGTCCTCTATCTGGGGCGACTGCGTGGAAACACCCACAGCTAGAAGCAAGCAGGGATGCACCCGCTGGCGCTCACTTCATTCAGATTGCTTTACTGCAATTCATTTAGATTTCTTTACTGCACTGATTGGCTAAGCAGTCTGTGTGGGAACCAGGAAGAGGCGAGTTTTCGGGTGATCCTAGGGGGAGACACAGCAGGGCAATCCAAATCGGAATGCACTTTTTAGAATTTTGACTATCCTGAGTTTTGGTCCTTGCCCCCGGGGCACCCCGATCAGGGGGTGCCCCGCAGTGTGGAACCCCCCAAGGTCGCAGAAACAAACTCACCTCTTCCCGGTCCTACGGCGCATGTGCGGCCACTTGTCCAATCAGCACACTCAGATCCTGATGTCACGTCGTCTAAGCCTTCAGCTAAGGCAAGCAGCTCCGAGCGCACTGGGGGACGCACATCCTGCTAACAGGGAGCGCGCGCGTGCGCCCTGCTAGAGGGATAGCGGGGGTGTGGCTCCAGCTATCGCATGAGCCGTTGGTCCGGAAAAGAAGGTAAGTGTATGGGCAACCTGGGGGTTTCACACAAAGGGGCATCGATCACCGTGGGTTTTGGTCCACTGTAAGCAGACCAAAACCCAAGAAAGTCAGTTTCATTCAGGTGGACCAAAACCCAGGATTTTGGCTATCCTGGCTTTTGGTCCACTCCACTCCTGTCCCCGATTGGGGGTGCCCCGCTATGTGAAACCCCCCAGATCGCTCTCAGCAACTCACCTGACCGCGGTCCTACGGCGCATGCGTGGCCGCTCGTCCAATCAGCGCGCTCGGAGCTACTGAGCTATAGACGCCTAGCCCGATGTCTAAGCTCAGCGGCTCCGAGTACGCTGGCGGCCGCCTCTTGCGCTTCCCTCTAACATGTGCCCTGCTAGAGGGATAGCGGGGATGTGGCCCACGCATGCACTGTTGGACCGGGATTACGCGCGACCTGGGGGGTTTCACACAGCAGGGCATCTCGATTTTGGATGCCCCACGGGGAGGGAATGGCTAAATTCCCGGGCCGATCCTGCTAGGGTTTCAGTCCACTTTAAGCAGAATGGATCCCTCTGTGCAGTGAAAATTGATAGCGTAGGCAATAATGCCTTGTAATTGCTTTATTATAACACATTGTTGGTGTAACACTATATTGGGGCATCACATTGTTGGCTACACACTGCCAGTAATTTTGATGTCACAATAAATCATCAATCATTTTCTTTATTATTGTTATTGTTTATTTTATAGCACCGTCATCGGCTGTAGCACGGTACAAAGTAATAATTAGACATGTCAGAACAGACAATTAATAGATTATAAGGGAGATACAACAGATTGTAATCCTTTGTTGTGCTGAGAACAATTATAAGGGTTTGAGTGCTATGTATAGCATCACAGAATATCACAGAACATATGACATCACATGGGTTCCATCACTGAATAACACATTAGTGGCTCTTCCGCAGTAGCACTTGGCACCCCATCCAGGGGTGCTCCTGTGATGTTATCACTCTCCAGGTGGGTGGCCCAGGAGGGGAGCGCTATGGAAGTGAACAGTCTACAGTCTCGGGTGTGGCCGCTGTGCCGCGGGCTCTATTAATCTGAACTCGCCACAGTGCCAAATATGAAATTGCCGAGCTCAGCACAGAGGGGTATTATGCGGTTTCACACATCCTTTCTCACCCATATGCTTCCCATACATATATAGGACAATCCCGGCTTCATTTGGAGTTACTTTGCCTATAGGCTGTGCAATGACAGCTGATAACTTCAGCACCCAATTCCCCGATGTTTATAGCATGTCAGCATTTTCATATTTGTATGTGGCTTCTCTGTACCTATAGTTATGTAGATCTTCATTTACCTTATTTGCTGTCATTGAACCACAGCCCTCAGCATTCTCTTCCATCTGTAAATGTATTTTGAATGTATTGAGGGGGCTGGAGGGGCAGGGCTTATGTTATCCAGCCTGTCTATCAAGCATGAGGGAGATGGAAGGGCGGGGCTTATGTTATCCAGCCTGTCTATCAAGCATGAGGGGGCAGGAGGGGCGGGGCTTATGTTATCCAGCCTGTCTATCAAGCATGAGGGGGCTGGAGGGGCGGGGCTTATGTTATCCAGCCTGTCTATCAAGCATGAGGGGGCTGGAGGGGCGGGGCTTATGTTATCCAGCCTGTCTATCAAGCATGAGGGGGCTGGAGGGGCGGGGCTTATGTTATCCAGCCTGTCTATCAAGCATGAGGGGGCTGGAGGGGCGGGGCTTATGTTATCCAGCCTGTCTATCAAGCATGAGGGGGCTGGAGGGGCGGGGCTTATGTTATCCAGCCTGTCTATCAAGCATGAGGGGGCTGGAGGGGCGTGGCTTATGTTATCCAGCCTGTCTATCAAGCATGAGGGGGCTGGAGGGGCGGGACTTATGTTATCCAGCCTGTCTATCAAGCATGAGGGGACTGGAGGGGCGGGACTTATGTTATCCAGCCTGTCTATCAAGCATGAGGGGGCTGGAGGGGCGGGGCTTATGTTATCCAGCCTGTCTATCAAGCATGAGGGGGCTGGAGGGGCAGGGCTTATGTTATCCAGCCTGTCTATCAAGCATGAGGAGGCTGGAGGGGCTGGGCATATGTTATCCAGCCTGTCTATCAAGCATGAGGGGGCTGGAGGGGCGGGGCTTATGATATCCAGCCTGTCTATCAAGCATGAGGGGGATGGAGGGGCGGGGCTTATGATAACCAGCCTGTCTATCAAGCATGAGGGGGCTGGAAGGGCGGGGCTTATGTTTTCCAGCCTGTCTATCGAGCATGAGGGGGCTGGAGGGGCGGGGCTTATGTTATCCAGCCTGTCTATCGAGCATGAGGGGGGTGGAGAGGCGGGGCTTATGTTATCTAGCCTGTCTATCAAGCATGAGGGTGCTGGAGGGGCGGGGCTTATGGTATCCAGCCTATCAAGCATGAGGGTGCTGGAGGGGCGGGGCATATGTTATCCAGCCTGTCTATCAAGCATGAGGGGATGGAGGGGCGAGGCTTATGTTATCCAGCCTGTCTATCAAGCATGAGGGGGCAGGAGGGGCGGGGCTTATGTTATCCAGCCTGTCTATCAAGCATGAGGAGGCTGGAGGGGCGGGGCTTATGTTATCCAGCCCGTCTATCAAGCATGAGGGGCTGGAGGGACGGGGCTTATGTTATCCAGCCTGTCTATCAAGCAAGAGGGGGCAGGAGGGGCGGGGCTTGTGTTATCCAGCCTGTCTATCAAGCATGAGGGGGCTGGAAGGGTGGGGCTTATGTTATCCAGCCTGTCTATCAAGCATGAGGGGGCTGGAGGGGCGGGGCTTATGTTATCCAGTCTGTCTATCAAGCATGAGGGGGCTGGAGGGGCGGGGCTTATGTTATCCAGCCTGTCTATCAAGCATGAGGGGGCTGGAGGGGCGGGGCTTATGTTATCCAGTCTGTCTATCAAGCATGAGGGGGCTGGAGGGGCGAGGCTTATGTTATAAAGCCTGTCTATCAAGCATGAGGGGGCTGGAAGGGCGGGGCTTATGTTATCCAGTCTGTCTATCAAGCATGAGGGGCTGGAGGGACGGGGCTTATGTTATCCAGCCTGTCTATCAAGCATGAGGGGGCTGGAGGAGCAGGGCTTATGTTATCCAGCCTGTCTATCAAGCATGAGGAGGCTGGAGGGGCGGGGCTTATGTTATCCGGCCTGTCTATCAAGCATGAGGGGCTGGAGGGGCAGGGCTTATGTTTTCCAGCCTGTCTATCAAGCAAGATGGGGCAGGAGGGGCGGGGCTTATGTTATCCAGCCTGTCTATCAAGCATGAGGGGGATGGAGGGGCAGGGCTTATGTTATTCAGCCTGTCTATCAAGCAAGAGGGGATAGGAGGGGCAGGGCTTATGTTATCCAGCCTGTCTATCAAGCATGAGGGGCCTGGAGGGGCGGGGCTTATGTTATCCAGCCTGTCTATCAAGCATGAGGGGGCTGGAGGGGCAGGGCTTATGTTATCCAGCCTGTCTATCAAGCATGAGGAGGCTGGAGGGGCGGGGCTTGTGTTATCCAGCCTGTCTATCAAGCATGAGGGTGCTGGAGGGGCGGGGCTTATGGTATCCAGCCTGTCTATCAAGCATGAGGGGGATGGAGGGGCAGGGCTTATGTTATCCAGCCTGTCTATCAAGCATGAGGGGGCTGGAGTGGTGGGGCTTATGTTTTCCAGCCTGTCTATCAAGCATCAGGAGGCTGGAGGGGCGGGGCTTATGTTATCCAGCCTGTCTATCAAGCATGAGGGGCTGGAGGGGCGGGGCTTATGTTATCCAGCCTGTCTATCAAGCATGGGGGGGCTGGAGGGGCGGGGCTTGTGTTCTCCAGCCTGTGTATCAAGCATGAGGGGCCAGGAGGGGCGGGGCTTGTTTATCCAGCCTGTCTATCAAGCATGAGGGGCTGGGGGGCGGGGCTTATGTTATCCAGCCTGTCTATCAAGCATAAGGGGGCTGGAGTGGCAGGGCTTGTGTTATCCAGCCTGTCTATCAAGCATGAGGGGGATGGAGGGGCGGGACTTATGTTATCCAGCCTGTCTATCAAGCATGAGGGGGCTGGAGGGGCGTGGCTTATGTTATCCAGCCTGTCTATCAAGCATGAGGGGACTGGAGGGGCGGGACTTATGTTATCCAGCCTGTCTATCAAGCATGAGGGGGCTGGAGGGGCAGGGCTTATGTTATCCAGCCTGTCTATCAAGCATGAGGGGGCTGGAGAGGAGGGACTTATGTTATCCACCCTGTCTATCAAGCATGAGGGGGCTGGAGGGGCGGGGCTTATGATATCCAGCCTTTCTATCAAGCATGAGGGGGCGGGAGGGGCGGGGCTTATGATATCCAGCCTGTCTATCAAGCATAAGGGGGCTGGAGGGGCGGGGCTTATGTTATCCAGCCTGTCTATCGAGCATGAGGGGGCTGAAGGGGCAGGGCTTATGGTATCCAGCCTGTCTATCAAGCATGAGGGGGCAGGAGGGGCGAGTCTTATGTTATCCAGCCTGTCTATCAAGCATGAGGGGCTGAAGGGGAGGGGCTTATGTTATCTAGTCTGTCTACCAAGCATGAGGGGGCTGGAGGGGCGGGGCTTATGTTATCCAGCCTGTCTATCAAGCATGAGGGGCTGGAGGGACGGGGCTTATGTTATCCAGCCTGTCTATCAAGCATGAGGGGGCTGGAGAGGAGGGACTTATGTTATCCACCCTGTCTATCAAGCATGAGGGGGCTGGAGGGGTGGGGCTTATGATATCCAGCCTTTCTATCAAGCCTGAGGGGGCGGGAGGGGCGGGGCTTATGATATCCAGCCTGTCTATCAAGCATAAGGGGGCTGGAGGGGCGGGGCTTATGTTATCCAGCCTGTCTATCGAGCATGAGGGGGCTGAAGGGGCAGGGCTTATGGTATCCAGCCTGTCTATCAAGCATGAGGGGGCAGGAGGGGCGAGTCTTATGTTATCCAGCCTGTCTATCAAGCATGAGGGGCTGAAGGGGAGGGGCTTATGTTATCTAGTCTGTCTACCAAGCATGAGGGGGCTGGAGGGGCGGGGCTTATGTTATCCAGCCTGTCTATCAAGCATGAGGGGCTGGAGGGGCGAGTCTTATGTTATCCAGCCTGTCTATCAAGCATGAGGGGCAGGAGGGGCAGGCCTTATGTTATCCAGCCTGTCTTTCAAGCATGAGGAGGCTGGAGGGGTGGGGCTTGTCTATCAAGCATGTGGGGGATGGAGGGGCGAGGCTTATGTTATCCAGCCTGTCTATCAAGCATGAGGGGGCTGGAGGGGCGGGGCTTATGTTATCCAGCCATTCTATCAAGCATGAGGGGGCAGGAGGGGCGGGCTTATGTTATCCAGCCTGTCTATCAAGCATGAGGGGCTGAAGGGGAGGGGCTTATGTTATCTAGTCTGTCTACCAAGCATGAGGGGGCTGGAGGGGCGGGGCTTATGTTATCCAGCCTGTCTATCAAGCATGAGGGGGCTGGAGGGGCGGGGCTTATGTTATCCAGCCTGTCTATCAAGCATGAGGGGGCTGGAGAGGCGGGGCTTATGTTATCCAGCCTGTCTATCAAGCATGAGGGGGCTGGAGGAGCGGGGCTTATGTTTTCCAGCCTGTCTATCAAGCATGAGGAGGCTGGAGGGGCGGGGCTTATGTTATCCAGCCTGTCTATCAAGCATGAGGGGGCTGAAGGGGCGGGGCTTATGTTATCTAGTCTGTCTATCAAGCATGAGGGGGCTGGAGGGGCAGGGCTTATATTATCCAGCCTGTCTATCAAGCATGAGGGGCTGGAGGGGCGGGGCTTATGTTATCCAGCCTGTCTATCAAGCATGAGGAGGCTGGAGGGGCGGAGCTTATGTTATCCAGCCTGTCTATAAAGCATGAGGGGGCTGGAGGGGCAGGGCTTATATTATCCAGCCTGTCTATCAAGCATGAGGGGCTGGAGGGGCGGGGCTTATGTTATCCAGCCTGTCTATCAAGCATGAGGAGGCTGGAGGGGCGGAGCTTATGTTATCCAGCCTGTCTATAAAGCATGAGGCGGCTGGAGGGGCGGGGCTTGTGTTCTCCAGCCTGTCTTTCAAGCATGAGGGGGCAGGAGGGGCGGGGCTTGTGTTCTCCAGCCGGTCTATCAAGCATGAGGGGGCTGGAGGGGCGGGGCTTATGTTATCCAGCCTGTCTATCAAGCATGAGGGGCCTGGAGGGGCGGATCTTATGTTATCCAGCCTGTCTATCAAGCATGAGGGGGTGGAGGGGCGGGGCTTGTGTTCTCCAGTCTGTCTATCAAGCATGAGGGGACTAGAGGGTGAGCTAATGACGAGACAATGTGGCAAATAAAAGAAACTCACATATTAGGAAATAATTACCCCCATATGGGGTACTCTGTAAAAGGGTTGCGAGCTCTGCACATGATTTTGTGAATCGCCCCCTTGGTAAACCTTTAAGCGGTCCGTCACTCTGAAGGAGCGTTTCCCACACCCTGTACATACAGATTGCTCACATTAAAAATCATCCTACCTGCATCTACTGCATGTTATGAGCCTTTAAACATCCAAGATGGCGGCTCATGGAACATCAGGCAGCCTGCAAACAGGAAGTGCCTTCTGAGTGTACTGCTCTGCATTCTGGGATTGCTGACCTTTTCCTGACCCCAGCTCTGCTCTGTCTCAGCAAAGCACAGCTATAACCGCCCCCCTGTACTTTATCCCACTCTCCTCTCCTCAGTAAGAGTGATGTTCCTAAGCCAAGATGGCGGCGCCCATATCCTAAAGTTGTAGACCGGTGGGGGAAAGAATAATAAGTAAGTGACTAGAAACTTAAAATATATTCATTTTAGATGCTGGGGAATCGTTTTCTAAGGGTTTGGGCTTTCCAATAAATCATGGTGAAGGTCCGGTTTAAAGTGGACCAACACCCACGGGTGATCGGCCCGGGAATCTATAAGATTCCCGGGCCGATCACCTCCCTCCCCGCGGGACATCCGAGATCGGGATGTCCCGCGGGGTGAAACCCCCCCAAACTCCTTACCTTATCTTCCCTCGCGCCCCTCTAGACGTGCGCGCGCCCGCGCCAGCCGTCTGTGAATGGCCGGCGCGGGCACGCGCGCGTCAAAAGGGACGCGCAGGAGGCGGCGGCGGAGGAGCCGCTTGTCCGCGGCTTGTCCGTCGGCGCTGGGAGCGGGGAGAGGTGAGTTGTTCGGGGGGTTCGGGGGGGTTTCACACAGAGCGGGGCACCCCGATCGGGGGTGCCCCACCGAAGTGGACCAAGACCCAGGATAGTCAAAATCCTGGGTGTTGGTCCACTTTAAGCACCCAGTGGGGTCAGGTCAGTGGCTGCTGGTTAGGGGTATGAGCTCTCCATGGGAAGACACTGCAATTCCGAGTGCCAATCCTCTGATGACGGAGAGCTTTAATTCCCTCTGTTTATCACCCGCTGCCATTCCTCCACCTGTAATCTCCCAGCGGCTCAGTTCCCCAACTCATTAGCTGCAGAAATCTGCAAAATGAGCCTGATTGGGCGGCTTCTTCTGTTTACCGCCTGCAGGTTATCTGTGTTTGCAGGAGATTAGATCCAGCTGGGCCAAATAATCTGGCAGATTACCATAGAGCGGCCATTTTGTGTAAGATGTAGCTATCTGTTTGAGTATTAAGCATTTTGCAGACCATAGCAGGGCATCATTAGGACACTACAGACAGGACTCCTATATGGGGCCCGGCCATGAGGGAAGGGCCCTGGCCTTTGACCCTGATAGCAGCAATTTTGGGCACTCCCAGCTCATCAGATTATTCATGCAGCCCCCCCGTCAAAGGATCCGACGGCGGCTTTGGAAAATAGTGTAATCTAATAACTCCATGACTTTCTCTACTATCAGTCATTAAAGAGGATTAATACTCACCCGACCCTCAGGGTCTCCTTTACATAAAGGTGTGGCCCTCCATTCCCACCAGGTCTCCCATTGTCAGCAGTGGGTCACTTGGTTGCTTGCAATGTGTTACATAAGGACAAGGGGTAGTCATAGAGTCGCCCTCTGCCCCCCAATGTGCTTGCCCCCTCTAATGCTCCAGACAGGTGCTCCCCCTCTAAGGACACTTTCATGTTCTGGATAGGTAATGAAATAATCCGTTGAAACACACCCTCTTTAATGTCCGGAGGGAAGTTATCTCGCAGGGGTTAGGATACTTAGTCATGCCCACTCTGCATTATCATGGTGAAATTACGCCAGTGATGAAAAGTAAATAATGGCAGATCATTATTTTTATTGCATCACCAGAAACTGGATTATGGCTGTTTCAGGTTATAACCTGCACCCCATTGAAGGCGAGCTTTCCCACGGCTGCCGCGCACCCATCAGCCGCCAAGCAGAAGCCGATGTGTCAACAGGAGATGCCGGGACATGTCGGGTTTCGTGTATTATAGCGGTCGGCACCTGCTGCGCAAAGTGCACGGAGAGCTGGAATCTCTTGGCTGCCTGTTTTCTCTGGGAATGTCAGCCATAGAGGAAAATCCCACCAAGTTCACCAGCAACCACAAATCTTGGCCATCATGGACATCCATAGTGGGGAAGGGCTGTCTGCAAGGTTCACCTCAGGCACCCTTTAGTGATATCACTCTTTCATCCCACCGACCATAAAAACATGACTGGTGCAATATGGAGTCCTACCTCCCTTTATGCAGCACCGAGTGATGGCCCGATGGGCTCTCGTTTGTCTTCAGGCCACAATGGTGCTCTTGCTAGAAATGGGTCAGTCAGAGGTGGCTACTAACCAAACACAGCCCTGGGCAGGGTCTGGAGGACTCTCTGCTAAATATCTTTACCAAGATTTATATTATGATTGGATGGCCAGGTCGTTTGGCACAATGGGCATGGGGCAGGGCTGGTCATTTTGCCAAATACACCCAACTGGTCCCAGAGACAGATTATTCACAAATCAACCTAGGCAAACCCCTAAAGGGAAACCAAGGCACCTGAAGGTGGGCTTGCCCTTGGCATCTGGGACCATTGGACACCATTGACCCAAATCAAACTCCCATCCTATTCCTACAAATTAAACACTTTTAACCCTTTAACATTCTTTGAGAAAATGTGATGAATTTATAGGATATATGGGAGTTACTAAATTAGCTGAGAAAAGCTCAGATCAGAGCTAAGGTATAGGAGGAAGGAGGTGTTGGTGGATTGAATGCTAAGAATCAGGTGAGCAGGACCAGGTAACAGGTTCCCGGGCAGGAAATAATCTGACCTAAATACTATTCAACAGCATGCGGCTGAAGGTGGCAACAGCTTAGACCAATAGGGGATTGCCAAAAAGACCAGTGGATGGTCCAGGTGAACCATGAAGTCCAGAAACAGCTGTTGGGGGTGCAGAAGTATCTTGGGGCCCCTCTGCTTTTAAACCCTTACCCAGTGCTGATTGTAAAAGGATCATTTCAATCCGATCAAATGATTTTATTTACTGTTGAACGAGGCCCTTGGGACCCAGTCTTCTGGCTCTAAAGCTTAGGGCCTTATTTAACAAGGGATAGCGCCAGGTAGCGAATGGTGAGCGAACGGTAATGACGCTCACCGCCACGAGAACGCCGGCTCCCCTCCGCAATCACACATTTATCAAGCCGATCCTGCTTAGCGACTGACAGAGCGCCAGATAGCGAATTATTCATCATTATTCCAGCCTCACCCCCACAGCGCCAGCGAGCGACCTTGAACAGCGACAGGTATGACCTCTCGCTACCTGCCGCTCTCCAATGCATTTCAATGGAGCAATCTTTAAATATTCATAATTAATTGCTATTAATTTTTTTATTTTTTTTTTTAAACGTCAGAAATTCTGTGACCACTTCTGCAATGTTTTTTTTTTTTTTTTAAGGTAAAAAAAAAAAAATAAAAAAATGTGTGCAGAATTGATATTACAGGTCTGATATTAATGTTTTCATATTACATTTCATTTTTCCAAAAATATGGTTGTTTGGGGGTTAAAAAACTACTTTTAACCCATCGCCGCCAGCGCTCTGGGGTTTAAACAAGCATTTTACAGCGCGAGAATTTTTTGAGCGTGATTTGTTAATAAATATGCTGGGAGCCGTTCGCTATGGCCATTCGCTGTCATGCGCTCCCATACATTGCGGAACCTGTCAAATAGCGACTCTTCACCCAATATTCAACATTACCGCACACCGACTGAGTCGCTGTCAACAGCCGAACAACGGCCAAGCACAGCGACTACTAGCGTGCACTGTGAAAATAACGCTACTGGCGCTCATCTGACGCTACCTGGCGCTATTAATGAATCGGCCTCCCGGTGTTTGCATGCGGTTTTCAGGAGCTTTCAAGGATGGAATAATTTTATCACAGACCTAAACTGATGAAAGCTGGTCCTGCAAGCTTGCAATCAAACAGCAAGAGTAGAAACAGCAGCCAGGTTTGCACAGAGCTGTGTGTGTGCTGCTGAGGGAGTTGTAGTCCTGGCACAAGATTGAGATGAAGATGACAAATCGTTATTCCAGCCGGGTGTGATCAGACAGATGCTCTGCGGTGACCGGCCCCCGACCCACACGTGGGAGGATTGTGTCACCTGTGTGATGACTTGTCGTCACACAACCAGCCGTACAGGTACAGCCAGATCCATGACACCCCTGCCTGCCTGCCTGGGAGAGCTTCCCAGGGTTATATATAGAGGGCAGACTGCTGCTCTCCAGACTCTCCATCCTCTGCTCCTGGAAAGAAGGACCTCTTTATTTCTGGCCTTAGTTATTGTTTTACTATTTTAATATTTTAACTCCATGTTTTTATACCTAATATATATATATATTATTTTTTTTAAATATAATTAGATTTATTTTATTATTTTTTGTTTTAAGATTTTTTTTATATCTTTGGTACTACGTTTTTATATTTTAGAGATAGTTTTCTATAATTTTTGCTACACATGTTATACCATTTATATATGTGGGCATTATATGCTGATTCATTCCTTTAAATCAGACATTTATCATTTTGAAGATTTCAAAAATTATTTTAAAATCTACAGATTTTATTCAGGGATTTTGAAGGGTACATAAATTCGCCAAACTTTTATTTTCTGGAAGTATGTTGATTTTTGTGTGGGAATTATTTGCAACATTTTTTGTTATGCATCTTTTTATGTAATTTTTCTAAATTTTGCATTTTGACTGGGATTGTAATTTCCTGTAGCATTTTTTTGGAATGTTTTTTCCTTACCAGCAATCTTTTTGTCCCACTGTCCAAACAAGCTGGATTAAACTTCTAATAGTGCCCCCTACACCTCAGCAGGTAAGTGCAGGAGCTTTATCTCTATTGCGAATGGGTGGGTCATCCACTTAAAATGGAACAAAACCCAGGATTTTGGCTTTCCCGGACATTGTTCCATTCCCGTATTGGGATACCCCACTGAGTGAAACTCCCCTCTTACTCGTTGCAATGCTGCATGCACGGGCTCTCATCCAATGGGAGCTGTCTGCTGTAACTATGTCATTCATTAAATGGTTCTCATTGACTTCAATGGAGGGTGTGCTCTGCCACATCCCCTACAACCCCAGTGGCGGGCTCACTCTCATTCCAGTCTAATGAGTCATTTGCCAAATGTCATAGTCACAGAAGATGGCTCTCATTGGATGAGAGCCCGCACATGTACCATTGGAGCATGGAAAGGTAAGTGTTTAGAGGTGTCCTGGGGGTGCTCACATTGGGGCATCCTAATCCAGGCCTCCACAGTTTGGGGGTGGGGGGGCAGCACCATTTCCACCAGGGTAAGAAGGAAAAAAAGAAAGGAAAAAAAAATCACCTTTTCTTTCTAGTAGCCTTTCTGCTATTGAGCAGTTACATTAAATGTATGGGGTCCTGAGATCAGGTCCTGTCAGCCCCGCTATACCATTCAGGGGCAACCACCATTACAGTACAGTGGTGAAAGCCACAGTGAGTTCCTTCTCTTTCCCCAGTCCAGTCTGCCAGTGTGATCCTCCCTTACCCACAGTCCAGTCTCCCAATATGATCATCCTCTTGCCACACTCCAGTCACCCATGCTGATTATCTCCTCCCCACAGTCCAGTCACTTATTGTGATCCTCCTCTCCCTCAGTCCAGTCTCCCAGTTTGATCCTTCTCCCCTCTCATTCTCCCAGTGTGAGTTTCCTCCTCCCAGTCCAGTTTCCCAGTCCGAACCTCGTCTGCCTCAACCTCCAAATCCTTACATCCAACCCCCACCGCAGTCCACTCATCCACCCTCCAGCTCCACTTTTATGGGGGGGGGGGGGGGGGCATAGGACTGCTCCACACTATGGTCACCCTTAATCTGGCCCTGCAAGGATGACCAGCTGTAATCTTTACAGTCTGATTGTAAAACGTTTGTACAATATGACAGATCTGAGCTTTGAATAAAGATTAAATATTTCTGACGAGTGGATGGTCTGTTCCCATTATACTGAGGCTGTTCTGCTGCAATGCTGTACAGAGAATGTACCATCCAAGTTTGAGGGCTTCTTCTTAAATGGTCAGATGTACAGCTGAGGTACCAATGGCGCCGCTAGCATGACATATTGGTAGATCCTCCCCCTTTTTCTGATTGCCCAATCACATTAGTCAATCCTACTCTCCAATTCTCATCTAACGCCATAGGCTAGGTAGAATGTGCTGTAGATGGCCAGGTTTAGATTGTAAGCTCCCTGGGGCAGTGAATTCCTTTGCATGTTCTCAGAAGTGCTGCAGAATATAAATGATTTAGACGCAGCCCTCCAGTCGGCCCAGATTTTCATCTCGCTGTGAGTGGGAAAGTTGATTGTCCTGAGATCTCACAGATTCATGAGAGCTCCCTGAGGGTGGCGCCGTCCTCGCCCTGCAGCTCTGATCTGCATCGGAATCCGTCATTCTGTCATAAATCTCAGATAAGTGCACTCATCAGTGACCCATCCTTTTCCTGAAAAACGCAGCTGTAAAGCTGCTTGTGAGTGACAGGTCCTGAGGTTGTGTAAAAAGGTATTTTTCAAACTATTCTGATATTTTTTTGTTTTTCCCACGGACCGAAATAGCGCATACAGCGACATCGGCTGCGTTTTTTAGGAATGCACGCAAGGTCATGCCGGAGATATAATTAGATCCCTTCTGTTGACTTCAGCATCCTCTTCACTGGTCAAGTGGTTTTATATTCAGCAAAAAATCCTGAGATAGCGTGGGTCAGCGTCCGGGCGCCCGATAACGGGGCATCTGGAGGGGTGGCCGCTAGTGGCGTAGGACTGGCTAATTATGTGGAGGTGAAGAATCGCGGTGCCGGGAAAGTTTTGTTTTACCATTTCAGATTGTAAATTGATGCAATTCAAGTCCAGTTCGAGGCAGGAGGGTTATTTTAGGTGTTGGCAGATTTAGCCTCACTTCCTGCCATGGGTTTCACTAGCACAGAACACTATATAGTGTGGGGATAGAACTATCAACTATGTTTATGCCTAGGAACTATGTTTATGCCGGCGAGGGCACGCTCCCTGTTAGAGCGCGTTCAGAGCTGTTGTGCTAAGACATCGATTTAGACATCCGTAGCTCAGCAGCTCTGAGCAAGCTGATTGGACGAGCGGCCGCGCATGCGCCGTAGGACCAGGGTGAGATGAGTTGATGTGGGAGATCTGGGGGGGTTTCACATAGCGGTGCACGCCCGATCGGGGTGCCCCGGGGGGAAGGACCAAAACCCAGGATAGTCAAAATCCTGGGTTTTGGTCCACATTAAACCAGACCCACAGCCTGGCACAGTGGGAAAAGAAAGGTTGTTGCCATTTTGGAGCCTCCTCTCCCAGCATCTCAGACATGCCGCACTTCCTGTTTGCAGGTGGCCTGCAAATACATGAGCCACTATTTTGTTTTTAAAATTTACTACAGCAGGTGTTAGAAAATGGTAAATGAATTTTTATGTGCAGCAGCCCTGGGGAGGGATGTATGCGGGCACTGTTTGTTGTATTGGTCTGGTTTAAGTCATTTTTGCCTGTTGGTCCTCTTTAAGCGCTTCTGGTAAAGGGGTATCCCCGCCATCTGTTAAGGACGTTCTTTGCTAAAGCCCTGAACTGGAAGAAAAGTGATCTTCTTAATCCATTGAGTAGGGTGCTGACAGAAATGGAGGGGAATAATCCGAACCACCTGATTACTATGTTTGGTTCCCACTGGGAGGCATTCCTGGACCTAATGACATGTCCTCCTTTTGGATCCTGTGGTTGCAAAATGTGCGAGGCCTCATCCTATGTTAAACGGCAAGAAGATCTCAAAATATTAAACTGGACCAAAACCCAGGATTTTGGCTATCTTGGGTTTTGGTCCTTTCCCCGAGGGCACCCCGATCCCTGTGTGATTCTTGTAGTTCCCAGGATGGCATTTGGGTCCTCTCTATGGTGCACTTGTTGAGTACTCTGCTGTGTTCATAGGTATGAATGTGGGATACATGTTGGTGAGTTGATAAGTACAGCAAAGACTTGAATGATAGTGTACAGAGTTCTGCTATCCCCAGGAACCCTAATTGCACTACTATGATCCTTGCGATTGCAAAGAGAAAGGAATAAGAAAATAAGAAAAGCCTAATCCATCAAATCATTTCAGGATTTATTGTACTTGAATCTTGCAGCCAGCAATAATGAATTGAAGCACAGTGCCCTTAGGCAGACGTCAGCAATGGGCGTACCCAGGCAGGTGCCGGGGCCCCTGCATCTCGGGAGGGTCCCACCTCACCCAGAGCAGTTCCTAAGCAGGATGCAGGGCTGTGCAGTAACAAATACTAAGGACTGTCAGTCAGGGGCAGATTGGCCATTGGGAGAGACTTTCCTTCTGTTAGTCCTTCTATTCTTTGTTTCTTTCCTTCTGTTATTTTCATTTTTCTTTCTTTACATCTATTCTTTGTTTCTTTCTTCCATCTGTTTGTTCTGACATTCCTTGTTTCTGTAATTCACTCTATTCTTTCTGTAGCTCATTCTCTTTCTTTTTTTTTCTGTAAGTCCTTTTTTTCCTTCCATCTCTTCTTTTTTTTCTTCCATTCTGTCTCTCTCTCCTTCCTGCTTTTTTTCTATAACTCATTTCCTTCTTTGTTTCTGTAATTCATTCTTTGCTTTTGTTATTTATTTATTTCCATCTATTCTTTCTTTTTTATTGTCATTTCCTTTCTCCATTTCTTTCCAGCTTTCCTTTTTCTCTCTTTCCTTCTAATCTTTCATTCTTCTCTTTCTTCCCGCCATTGCTTCTATTATTTTTTTCCCCACAAACACAACTTTATCCTCATGTATGGAGTGTCATACTACACTGCAAGGGGCCCACTCAGACTCTATCACCCAACGGCCGGAATAAACCTGGAGCTGGCCCTGGCTGCGAGGACCCGCCCCATTCGTTCAGTGATATGGCCCTGGCTGATGTAAGCTTTGGGCCTCCTCTGATAAAGACGGGGTGGCATGAAGACTCTGCCCTGACGAAGCTCCAACCCCTGGCAGCGAAACGTACATTGGAAGGCCTAGCCACCCGCCTTCCACTCCCCCCCACTGTCGCCTGATGAACTGCAAGTGCCAGCATGGAGCAGAGCACAGTGGTGCCTGATGTTTGGGTTGGAGGATCGCTGTATGGCCACATGAGCGTTATTTGTGGAGGTGCATTGCACTGGGTCCTGGAGTGGCCTCAGCACAGTAGCAGCTTAGACCTCCCACCTATGCTCCCATTCTAATGCAGCTTGAATGTCCCCCCTCCATTGCACAGAGTACATAGGAATTGAGGCAACTTGCCCACTATGGCCGGCCAGGGTGGTTGTGTGTGGGTGTATGGTGTGGTGTGCGGGTGCAGGTGCATGCGGGAAAGGGGCCCCCATGCTTTTTAAAAAGTGGATGGCTTTGTATATATTCATGCAATGCCTTTAATAGGCAACTGTTTTCCAGTACACAGATATATTAGAGGACCAATCTGTCTTTCTTGTGGTTCATTAGGGTGATGGTCGGCCTTGTATGATTTAAGGAAGCCGCCTCCCACCTTTTATTTATTTTCTCACCATAGTGCTAGGAAGGGGTAAATGGCAGATATTAATTGTGTGGAACAATGACAGTTGAAGTGCTCCCCAGTGCTGAGCTGTGTGTACTGTAACTGAATGTATCATCACTAGAAAGCACCAGGGGGCAGGGCTACTTGGCCAGGGAGCAATATGGACAACTACATCCAGTTTGTGTTGTTATGATTACTGGGCAAAGGCTTTAGTAAAAAAGAAACACAGGCTGTTTTGGGGCGCTGGGCTGGGGATAGAAGAACCCACAGACTTTCTTTCTGGTTAAAGGATCACTTTAAGGTTGTTTACAGCTTCATTAGAGTAGTAGCTATAAACAATCTTTTTACAGTTGTATCCATACATGACACATTAGGTGAATAAAACACAAAGCCCTGCTCAGCTGCCTAAGACTCTGTCCGTGGGAACTTTTCACCTGGCTCTTGCAAGGGGATGTATCCGCCATGAGAACGAAGAGCAATAAACTCTCAGTGATGATTTCCCTTGTATATATTTGTATTGCTTAATCAGCGTATGAATGGTTTAGATTAGATGACATAATTGTTTAATAAAGTACCCAGCTGGACACCTTTCAGGGTGGATGGTGGCTGGCAGAGACATTGCTACAGTAGAGGCAGTGCTGAATTTGGACAAAGCGTGGCTTTGGGCCCCAAATTCCATTTTCACCAACTGATACCACCTGCAGGAACATTTATGTCCACATCTTCTTCCAGGACCCAGAACTGCACAGCATCCCTATCCAGCAACACATTTATGGTAAAATCCTCTGGTGGGCCCTAAGGATAACTTCCTCTGGTGGGCCCCAATGATACTTTCCTCTGGTGGGCCCCAATGATACTTTCCTCTGGTGGGCCCCAATGACACTTTCCTCTGGTGGGCCCCAATGATACTTTCCTCTGGTGGGCCCCAATGATACTTTCCTCTGGTGGGCCCCAATGATACTTTCCTCTGGTGGCCCCAATGATACTTTCCTCTGGTGGGCCCCAATGATACTTTCCTCTGGTGGCCCCAATGATACTTTCCTCTGGTGGGCTCCAATGATACTTTCCTCTGGTGGCTCCAATGATACTTTCCTCCGGTGGGCCCCAATGATACGTTCCTCTGGTGGGCCCCAATGATACTTTCCTCTGGTGGGCCCCAATGATACTTTCCTCTGGTGGCCCCAATGATACTTTCCTCTGGTGGCCCCAATGATACTTTCCTCTGGTGGGCCCCAATGATACTTTCCTCTGGTGGGCCCCAATGATACTTTCCTCTGGTGGGCCCCAATGATACTTTCCTCTGGTGGGCCCCAATGATACTTTCCTCTGGTGGCTCCAATGATACTTTCCTCCGGTGGGCCCCAATGATACTTTCCTCTGGTGGGCCCAATGATACTTTCCTCTGGTGGGCCCAATGATACTTTCCTCTGGTGGGCCCCAATGATACTTTCCTCTGGTGGCATAAGGCAGGTTATATAAAGCCCCGGGTTGCTGTCAGAGCCCCATGTTTTACACTAGGGATCAGCTATGTGCAGTGTGATCTCTCTGTATTGTCAAATAGCAACATGAGGATCCAACCTGCCCCAACCAATCACAGACCGGGGACAAACATTTGGATGTGATTGGATACATCAGGCGGGATTGAAATGTAACATTTGATGATGATGACATCACAAAGCTGTTTACAAGGTGCGCTGTGCTTCTTTTATACAGGTCACATGTTCACATACACACCAGTGACCTGAACAAGTGCCGACCGGTCCCAGCGTGGAGGAACTGGCTGCAGCCGTATCTTTAAGGGGAACTCCAGACTGCCCAATGTCAGTGAAAAGATACTGAGAATGATGCGTCTCATGATGAACGGGAAAAAGTATCTTGTATGGTAATTAGATACACCCATAGCACAGATCAGGAACAGATACTGAGAATTTCACAGCAAAACAAATGATACCCAGCAGCAAATGCAGCAAATTCCCAAAACCAGAGACACTGTACTGTAGGTGTAATTAGATTAGGGACAGATACTGAGAATCACCCCATAGTGCATTGCAGGAACAGATATTGAGAATCGCCCCATAGTGCAATGCAGGAACAGATATTGAGAATCACCCCATAGTGCATTGCAGGAACAGATAATAAGATTCACCTCATAGTGCATTGCAGGAACAGATACTGAGAATCACCCTATAGTGCAATGCAGGAATGGATACTGAGAATCACCCTGTAGTGCAGGAACAGATACTGCGATTCACCCTATAGTGCAGGAATAGATACTGAGATTCAAACCATAGTGCATTGCAGAAACAGATACTGAGAATCTCCCCATAGTGCATTGCAGAAACAGATACCGAGACTCGGTCCATAGCCTGGCATTCCTGGGCCATGTGAGGCGCCACTCCAGGGACATGACACGCCAGGCTCTGCCTGATAGCACGTCTCCCAACAAGTGGCGGAATATAACAGCTCTCATCTCTCCTGATGCCCCCAGGCTGTCATGCCCTGTCTCACCCCAGCATCAGCATGATGAATCTGCAGAAGGGTCACCTGAGCGTGTCCTAGGGGAAGGGTGTGCCCCTCAGTAGCCAATGGCTGTGTCCTTGGCGTGTCACACGCATGTCTGTTCATGTGTGGAGCACACACTCACCCACCCCACCCCCAGCCTGCGCCATGACCCACACCCCTCTGTCAGGTGCAGCGCTGCAGGTCACACCTGCCTCCCTCCTGCAGCAACATGATCTCATTTCCACATCCCCGCTACAGTATCTGGCATCGACATGAAAGCATTGCACTTCAGAGCATCCCAGGGGCATCACTTTCCCAGCCTGTCCCCTGAAGAATGTCTCTTCCCCTAGTGTCCCCACTTCCCCCCAATCCCTCATCCAGTCTGAGTGCAGCCAAACACATTGATCTAGCTTCTGGAGGTGGAAGAGCTTACAATTATTAGGGTATAAGGGGGATACAGAAGGGGGTGTACAATTTATAAGGGAGGATACAGAAGGAGAAGAGCTTACACTCTATTAGGGTATAAGGGAGGATACAGAAGAGGGAAGAGCTTACAATCTATTAGGGTATAAGGGAGAATACAGAAGGGGAAGAGCTTACAATGTATTAGGATATAAGGGAGGATACAGAAGGAGGAAGAGCTTACAATCTATTAGGATATAAGGGAGGATACAGGAGGAGGAAGAGCTTACAATCTATTAGGGTATAAGGGATGATACAGAAGAGGGAAGAGCTTACAATCTGTTAGGGTATAAGGGAGGATACAGAAGAGGGAAGAGCTTACAATCTATTAGGGTATAAGGGAGAATACAGAAGGGGAAGAGCTTACAATATATTAGGATATAAGGGAGGATACAGAAGGAGGAAGAGCTTACAATCTATTAGGGTATAAGGGATGATACAGAAGAGGGAAGAGCTTACAATCTGTTAGGGTATAAGGGAGGATACAGAAGAGGGAAGAGCTTACAATCTATTAGGGTATAAGGGAGAATACAGAAGGGGAAGAGCTTACAATCTATTAGGATATAAGGGAGGATACAGGAGGAGGAAGAGCTTACAATATATTAGGATATAAGGGAGGATACAGAAGGAGGAAGAGCTTACAATCTATTAGGATATAAGGGAGGATACAGAAGGAGAAGAGCTTACAATCTATTAGGGTATAAGGGAGAATACAGAAGGGGAAGAGCTTACAATCTATTAGGATATAAGGGAGGATACAGGAGGAGGAAGAGCTTACAATATATTAGGATATAAGGGAGGATACAGAAGGAGGAATAGCTTACAATCTATTAGGGTATAAGGGAGAATACAGAAGGGGAAGAGCTTACAATCTGTTAGGATATAAGGGAGGATACAGGAGGAGGAAGAGCTTACAATATATTAGGATATAAGGGAGGATACAGAAGAGGGAAGAGCTTACAATCTATTAGGGAATAAGGGAGGATACAGAAAGAGGAAGAGCTTACAATCTATTAGGGTATAAGGGAGGATACAGAAGGAGAAGAGCTTACAATCTATTAGGGTATAAGGGAGAATACAGAAGGGGAAGAGCTTACAATCTATTAGGATATAAGGGAGGATACAGGAGGAGGAAGAGCTTACAATATATTAGGATATAAGGGAGGATACAGAAGGAGGAAGAGCTTACAATCTATTAGGATATAAGGGAGGATACAGAAGGAGAAGAGCTTACAATCTATTAGGGTATAAGGGAGAATACAGAAGGGGAAGAGCTTACAATCTATTAGGATATAAGGGAGGATACAGGAGGAGGAAGAGCTTACAATATATTAGGATATAAGGGAGGATACAGAAGGAGGAAGAGCTTACAATCTATTAGGATATAAGGGAGGATACAGAAGGAGGAAGAGCTTACAATCTATTAGGGTATAAGGGAGAATACAGAAGGGGAAGAGCTTACAATCTATTAGGATATAAGGGAGGATACAGGAGGAGGAAGAGCTTACAATATATTAGGATATAAGGGAGGATACAGAAGAGGGAAGAGCTTACAATCTATTAGGGAATAAGGGAGGATACAGAAAGAGGAAGAGCTTACAATCTATTAGGGTATAAGGGAGGATACAGAAGGAGAAGAGCTTACAATCTATTAGGGTATAAGGGAGAATACAGAAGGGGAAGAGCTTACAATCTATTAGGATATAAGGGAGGATACAGGAGGAGGAAGAGCTTACAATATATTAGGATATAAGGGAGGATACAGAAGGAGGAAGAGCTTACAATCTATTAGGATATAAGGGAGGATACAGAAGGAGAAGAGCTTACAATCTATTAGGGTATAAGGGAGGATACAGAAGGGGAAGAGCTTACAATCTATTAGGGTATAAGGGAGGATACAGAAGGAGAAGAGCTTACAATCTGTTAGGGTATAAGGGAGAATACAGAAGGGGAAGAGCTTACAATCTATTAGGATATAAGGGAGGATACAGAAGGAGAAGAGCTTACAATATATTAGGATATAAGGGAGGATACAGGAGGAGGAAGAGCTTACAATATATTAGGATATAAGGGAGGATACAGAAGGAGAAGAGCTTACAATCTATTAGAGTATAAGGGAGGATACAGAAGGAGAAGAGCTTACAATCTATTAGGATATAAGGGAGGATACAGAAGGGGAAGAGCTTACAATCTATTAGGATATAAGGGAGGATACAGGAGGAGGAAGAGCTTACAATATATTAGGATATAAGGGAGAATACAGAAGGAGGAATAGCTTACAATCTATTAGGGTATAAGGGAGAATACAGAAGGGGAAGAGCTTACAATCTGTTAGGATATAAGGGAGGATACAGGAGGAGGAAGAGCTTACAATATATTAGGATATAAGGGAGGATACAGAAGAGGGAAGAGCTTACAATCTATTAGGGAATAAGGGAGGATACAGAAAGAGGAAGAGCTTACAATCTATTAGGGTATAAGGGAGGATACAGAAGGAGAAGAGCTTACAATCTATTAGGGTATAAGGGAGAATACAGAAGGGGAAGAGCTTACAATCTATTAGGATATAAGGGAGGATACAGGAGGAGGAAGAGCTTACAATATATTAGGATATAAGGGAGGATACAGAAGGAGGAATAGCTTACAATCTATTAGGGTATAAGGGAGAATACAGAAGGGGAAGAGCTTACAATCTGTTAGGATATAAGGGAGGATACAGGAGGAGGAAGAGCTTACAATATATTAGGATATAAGGGAGGATACAGAAGAGGAAGGAGCTTACAATCTATTAGGGAATAAGGGAGGATACAGAAAGAGGAAGAGCTTACAATCTATTAGGGTATAAGGGAGGATACAGAAGGAGAAGAGCTTACAATCTATTAGGGTATAAGGGAGAATACAGAAGGGGAAGAGCTTACAATCTATTAGGATATAAGGGAGGATACAGGAGGAGGAAGAGCTTACAATATATTAGGATATAAGGGAGGATACAGAAGGAGGAAGAGCTTACAATCTATTAGGATATAAGGGAGGATACAGAAGGAGAAGAGCTTACAATCTATTAGGGTATAAGGGAGAATACAGAAGGGGAAGAGCTTACAATCTATTAGGATATAAGGGAGGATACAGGAGGAGGAAGAGCTTACAATATATTAGGATATAAGGGAGGATACAGAAGGAGGAAGAGCTTACAATCTATTAGGATATAAGGGAGGATACAGAAGGAGAAGAGCTTACAATCTATTAGGATATAAGGGAGAATACAGAAGGGGAAGAGCTTACAATCTATTAGGATATAAGGGAGGATACAGGAGGAGGAAGAGCTTACAATATATTAGGATATAAGGGAGGATACAGAAGGAGGAATAGCTTACAATCTATTAGGGTATAAGGGAGAATACAGAAGGGGAAGAGCTTACAATCTATTAGGATATAAGGGAGGATACAGAAGGAGAAGAGCTTACAATCTATTAGGGTATAAGGGAGAATACAGAAGGGGAAGAGCTTACAATCTATTAGGATATAAGGGAGGATACAGGAGGAGGAAGAGCTTACAATATATTAGGATATAAGGGAGGATACAGAAGAGGGAAGAGCTTACAATCTATTAGGGAATAAGGGAGGATACAGAAAGAGGAAGAGCTTACAATCTGTTAGGGTATAAGGGAGAATACAGAAGGGGAAGAGCTTACAATCTATTAGGATATAAGGGAGGATACAGGATGAGGAAGAGCTTACAATATATTAGGATATAAGGGAGGATACAGGAGGAGGAAGAGCTTACAATATATTAGGATATAAGGGAGGATACAGAAGGAGGAAGAGCTTACAATCTATTAGGATATAAGGGAGGATACAGAAGGAGAAGAGCTTACAATCTATTAGGGTATAAGGGAGGATACAGAAGGGGAAGAGCTTACAATCTATTAGGGTATAAGGGAGGATACAGAAGGAGAAGAGCTTACAATCTGTTAGGGTATAAGGGAGAATACAGAAGGGGAAGAGCTTACAATCTATTAGGATATAAGGGAGGATACAGAAGGAGAAGAGCTTACAATATATTAGGATATAAGGGAGGATACAGGAGGAGGAAGAGCTTACAATATATTAGGATATAAGGGAGGATACAGAAGGAGAAGAGCTTACAATCTATTAGAGTATAAGGGAGGATACAGAAGGAGAAGAGCTTACAATCTATTAGGATATAAGGGAGGATACAGAAGGGGAAGAGCTTACAATCTATTAGGATATAAGGGAGGATACAGGAGGAGGAAGAGCTTACAATCTATTAGGATATAAGGGAGGATACAGGATGAGGAAGAGCTTACAATATATTAGGATATAAGGGAGGATACAGGAGGAGGAAGAGCTTACAATATATTAGGATATAAGGGAGGATACAGAAGGAGGAAGAGCTTACAATCTATTAGGATATAAGGGAGGATACAGAAGGAGAAGAGCTTACAATCTATTAGGGTATAAGGGAGGATACAGAAGGGGAAGAGCTTACAATCTATTAGGGTATAAGGGAGGATACAGAAGGAGAAGAGCTTACAATCTGTTAGGGTATAAGGGAGAATACAGAAGGGGAAGAGCTTACAATCTATTAGGATATAAGGGAGGATACAGAAGGAGAAGAGCTTACAATATATTAGGATATAAGGGAGGATACAGGAGGAGGAAGAGCTTACAATATATTAGGATATAAGGGAGGATACAGAAGGAGAAGAGCTTACAATCTATTAGAGTATAAGGGAGGATACAGAAGGAGAAGAGCTTACAATCTATTAGGATATAAGGGAGGATACAGAAGGGGAAGAGCTTACAATCTATTAGGATATAAGGGAGGATACAGGAGGAGGAAGAGCTTACAATATATTAGGATATAAGGGAGAATACAGAAGGAGGAATAGCTTACAATCTATTAGGGTATAAGGGAGAATACAGAAGGGGAAGAGCTTACAATCTGTTAGGATATAAGGGAGGATACAGAAGATGGAAGAGCTTACAATCTATTAGGGAATAAGGGAGGATACAGAAAGAGGAAGAGCTTACAATCTATTAGGGTATAAGGGAGGATACAGGAGGAGGAAGAGCTTACAATATATTAGGATATAAGGGAGGATACAGAAGAGGGAAGAGCTTACAATCTATTAGGGAATAAGGGAGGATACAGAAAGAGGAAGAGCTTACAATCTATTAGGGTATAAGGGAGGATACAGAAGGAGAAGAGCTTACAATCTATTAGGGTATAAGGGAGAATACAGAAGGGGAAGAGCTTACAATCTATTAGGATATAAGGGAGGATACAGGAGGAGGAAGAGCTTACAATATATTAGGATATAAGGGAGGATACAGAAGGAGGAATAGCTTACAATCTATTAGGGTATAAGGGAGAATACAGAAGGGGAAGAGCTTACAATCTGTTAGGATATAAGGGAGGATACAGGAGGAGGAAGAGCTTACAATATATTAGGATATAAGGGAGGATACAGAAGAGGAAGGAGCTTACAATCTATTAGGGAATAAGGGAGGATACAGAAAGAGGAAGAGCTTACAATCTATTAGGGTATAAGGGAGGATACAGAAGGAGAAGAGCTTACAATCTATTAGGGTATAAGGGAGAATACAGAAGGGGAAGAGCTTACAATCTATTAGGATATAAGGGAGGATACAGGAGGAGGAAGAGCTTACAATATATTAGGATATAAGGGAGGATACAGAAGGAGGAAGAGCTTACAATCTATTAGGATATAAGGGAGGATACAGAAGGAGAAGAGCTTACAATCTATTAGGGTATAAGGGAGAATACAGAAGGGGAAGAGCTTACAATCTATTAGGATATAAGGGAGGATACAGGAGGAGGAAGAGCTTACAATATATTAGGATATAAGGGAGGATACAGAAGGAGGAAGAGCTTACAATCTATTAGGATATAAGGGAGGATACAGAAGGAGAAGAGCTTACAATCTATTAGGATATAAGGGAGAATACAGAAGGGGAAGAGCTTACAATCTATTAGGATATAAGGGAGGATACAGGAGGAGGAAGAGCTTACAATATATTAGGATATAAGGGAGGATACAGAAGGAGGAATAGCTTACAATCTATTAGGGTATAAGGGAGAATACAGAAGGGGAAGAGCTTACAATCTATTAGGATATAAGGGAGGATACAGAAGGAGAAGAGCTTACAATCTATTAGGGTATAAGGGAGAATACAGAAGGGGAAGAGCTTACAATCTATTAGGATATAAGGGAGGATACAGGAGGAGGAAGAGCTTACAATATATTAGGATATAAGGGAGGATACAGAAGAGGGAAGAGCTTACAATCTATTAGGGAATAAGGGAGGATACAGAAAGAGGAAGAGCTTACAATCTATTAGGGTATAAGGGAGGATACAGAAGGAGAAGAGCTTACAATCTATTAGGGTATAAGGGAGAATACAGAAGGGGAAGAGCTTACAATCTATTAGGATATAAGGGAGGATACAGGAGGAGGAAGAGCTTACAATATATTAGGATATAAGGGAGGATACAGAAGGAGGAAGAGCTTACAATCTATTAGGATATAAGGGAGGATACAGAAGGAGAAGAGCTTACAATCTATTAGGGTATAAGGGAGGATACAGAAGGGGAAGAGCTTACAATCTATTAGGGTATAAGGGAGGATACAGAAGGAGAAGAGCTTACAATCTGTTAGGGTATAAGGGAGAATACAGAAGGGGAAGAGCTTACAATCTATTAGGATATAAGGGAGGATACAGAAGGAGAAGAGCTTACAATATATTAGGATATAAGGGAGGATACAGGAGGAGGAAGAGCTTACAATATATTAGGATATAAGGGAGGATACAGAAGGAGAAGAGCTTACAATCTATTAGAGTATAAGGGAGGATACAGAAGGAGAAGAGCTTACAATCTATTAGGATATAAGGGAGGATACAGAAGGGGAAGAGCTTACAATCTATTAGGATATAAGGGAATTTTTATTAGTAAACAAACAAACAAACAAAACTCAGCTGATCAGCATTAATACAGAATACAAAGAAAAAACATAATTGTATACAAAATAAACATAAACAAACACAGCAGAACTACTGCTACTACTACACACTATTCATTATCCATCATGTCAATACTGTTAATGATTAGTCAGTAAGGACCCATCAGGCTACAGGTCGGGGGGGGGGGGGGTAGGTACCGGGTTATCACAGGGACACATCATGCCATAACCTCCTGTTTTCTCGGCCTCGGATCCAGCGTAACTCAGAGATTATCAGGTCTGCGGCCTCCTTGTGCTGGAAAGGCTCGCGGTACATGGAGGTGCGGGTTCGGGTGTGCCAATGGTAATACTTTATGGTGGTTATAATGAGGTACAGGGTCTCTGGGTGGATTTCTGGACACAGTGGGGACACTCCGTAGACTCTTTCTAGGTAGGTCAGATCTTTTAACCTCTTAATCTTTAACCTATTGGCCACCTCCCCCCAGATTCTGCAAGCCCCCCAGCACTGAACCAGAAAGTGCTCCATTGTCTCCTCCACGCCACAACCTAAAGGGCAGCTCCGCTCAGGCTGGCACAACCACTTCATGTTCCCGCGAACATATAACTTCCTGTGAAAGGAAAGCCAGGCAGTGTCATAGAACTTAGGGGGTAACCTGGCCCCATTCAGGAACCTCAGGCCGTCCTGAAGGGTTGAGCAGCTGCAGTCCGTGATCTCGAGTGGTGAACAAAAGAAAGTCTCACATACTCTATTGTATACCTGCTTTCTGGAGTTTCCCTCTAGGTAGGACTTCCCAATTTTCCATGTTCTTAAAGACCTCAAACCCCCCTCCAGGTATGTAGGAAGGTGAGTCTGGGTCCACCTCCCCCGCTTAAGACTTCCATCCCGCATCCAGGACTCAGCAAAGGGCATAATCCAATTTATTATGCTTTTAACCCACAGGGAACTGCTACTAGGGCTCAGGCTTCCAAAATTGGTCTTTAAAAAGAGAGAGTCATACAGGACTTTAGGGTTCAGCATTTCCAGCCCCCCTTCTTTCTTTTTTAGATATGTCACCCCCCTCTTTACTGGGTTCAGTCTATTACCCCAAAGAATGCGAAAGAACAGACTGTAGAGCCTGGCTGATAGGGATTCTGGCAATGGGAAGATGACTGCAACATACAGGAAGATGGGAACTAGGTAGGTCTTTATCAGCTTGACTCTTGCTAGATAGGAGATCTTAGGGTTTCTCCACTGCTGGACTCTGGAACTTGCAATCTCTAGCTTCTCTTCCCAGTTTAGTTTGGCATTGTCCCCTCTCCCAAACTTGATACCTAGGATCTTGATTTCAGTCTCTGCCTTTGCAAACTGAGGGAGGTCAAATGTTGGGTCACCCTGCAGTGTCCAGAATGCCTTGCTTTTCTCGAGGTTTACTAGAGACCCTGAAGCCTCTGAGTAGCATAAGATGACCTGGGACAACCTCTGTGTCTCACCTGGGTCAGACAACACCACTGTCACATCATCTGCGTAGGCCAGAACGGTAAATGGTTCAGCACGGGGAACTGGCACTCCCTGAAAGTCACACTCCTGCAGGGATCTCAAAAAGGGGTCAATGGCGAAAAAACATATAACAGGGGACTCAAGGGACAGCCCTGCCTCACCCCTGCTTCAACACTAAAGGTGTCTCCTTTCCACCCATTTATTAAAGGAAAGGCCTCTGCCCCACGGTATAAGGTTTTTAACCACTCCACGAATGATGCAGGAATGCCGTATCGAAGTAAAGTCATCCACAGGTATTGGTGATCAACCCGGTCAAAAGCCTTGGCTTGGTCAAGGCTAACCACATATTTGCTATGGCCAAAAGCTCTGCACCTCTCTAGCATTTCTCTAAGCGATATCACTGCCCCAGTGATGTTCCGGCCTTTCACAGTCCCATACTGGCAAGTTGACAACAGGGCAGGAGACAAGCAGTTGAGTCTGGAGAATAGAATTTTTGCCAGGATCTTCCTGTCCACATTAAGGAGGGCAATGGGCCTCCAATTCTTTATATCATTGGCTTCTTTCCCCTTAAAAAGCAGGATCAAGGATGATTCTCTCATCGACTTCGGCATCACATAACTGTTAAAACAACTACTATATACATCAGCCAAGATGGGAGCCAGGAGATCTTTAAATTTCTTATAGAATTCCGCTGGTAGGCCATCGGGGCCAGGGGTCTTCTTTAAGTGCAAGCTACTTATGGCTTCTTTCACCTCCTCCATCGTTATATCTGCTGTTAAAAGGGAAAAGTCCACATCTCTGGTGTCTGGTTTTGGAGAGGATTCCAAAAAAAGCAACATTTTTTCTTGATCTAGCGCCTTTTTCTGGAAAAGATCTTCATAAAAAGTCTTAACAACTCCCAAAATACCTGCCTGGGACTCTTGCAGGTTACCCTGGGTATCACGAAGGGCCATTACCAACTTTTTGGCCACTTTGTCCCTGCAGCTTTCAAAAGGGTCGGGTGTCCCTTGGGGTCCATAATCCCGCTCCACTATTAGGGACTTATAACGATTATACTGGTGTTGCTGTAATTGGGACTTCAGATCATCTATTTTTCCCCTTGCCTCCAGCCCTTGTGAATAAAGTGACTCTAGTTGTTTCCTCAACTTCATATACTGGCAGTAGCTGCTCTGTCCCCTCTTAGCTGATAGTTTCCTCAGCAGTGTGGCAATGTCCTTCTTGATGTCCTCCCACCACTCAGCGCTGCTTTCATAAAAATCTATTCTGTCCATCTGCTGTTCTATCAGGACCTCCACCCGCTCTTGGACTTCTTGTTCCTCTAGGAGCCTTGTATTGAGCCTCCACAGTCCTTTGCCGACGTCTGGGCGCTTACTAGCTCCTATACAGAAGCACAAGGCCACGTGATCAGAGTAAGGGACCAACTTTTCGCTTAAGGAATGAACAGATTCCGCCGGGCTCACAAGTGCCAAGTCTATTCGGCTCCTTCTTCCTGCGCATGAGTAAGTAAAGCCAGGTTTCCGGCCATTTTGGGCAAAGACATCACAAAGTCCGGCCTGCAGGATAATGCTGTTCAGTGTTCTTGCATCAGTGCTCACTCCTCTGCCAGATAAACGATCACTTGATGACCTGGCTACATTAAAATCACCTGCAAATATCACTGGCACAGAGGTGAACAGATATGGCTTAATTTCCTTAAATAAGCTGATCCTTCTGGTCACTGTCTGTGGCCCATAGATATTGATGAGCCTGAGCCTTCTACCCTGGATTGTGACCTCCAGAATTAGACACCTGCCCATCAAGACCTCAGTCAGTCTATGAATAATCACGTTTTGGGTCTTAAAGAGTATTGCAACGCCTGCAAAAGGCTCCACAGCCAGTGACCAAAAGGATGGGCCCATCTGCCATTCCCGCTGTGCCTCCTGGATCTGCTGGATGGAGGACAAGTGATGTTCCTGCAGGAAGACGACGTCTGCATCTAGATACTTCAGGTGTTCATACACAGCATGCCGGGTTTTCTTATTCTTTATACTGTTCACATTGCTGGTGACTATACTTAAAGAGAAGCCTGCCATTATTATGCAGAGCAGCAGCACCTTAAACCCCATCATCATAGATCAGAATCAGAGTCGCCCTGCCTGCCAGTCACTTCCATATCAGAGTCTATCGGGTCTATAGCTGCTGATGACTTTTTCTTAGTCGGTGGATCCTCCTCTGACCCCGAGTCACATTCTCTGGCTATACGCTTTAACTCTTGCTCCAGCTCCATAGTATCGTGCCCAGAAATATCTGCACCTGACTCAGACAGTACGTTATATCTGTTTGATGTAACTGTCACTGCTGTATCCGTTCTTCCCTTGGACTTTTTCCCTGGCTTTTGGACTAAGGACCATGCGCCCTCTGGTCTGCGGGAGGACTTGTCTTTTTTCTTCTTTCTCTTATCACCAGGGACTTTGCTATCTCCAGAAGAGGCCGGAGCAGAGCAATGGGCCATAGCAGGGGAAGGGGCTACAGGGGAAGATGGGCTATCAGCTTGCCCCGGTGCTGGCCGTGGGATGGTGGCCACAGGCTGTGGGGTTACATCTGTCTGATCTCTTATCTCAGTTGTCTCAGTCTCAGACCCTGGCCTTGTTACTATCTGCCCAGACATCAGAGCCTCCTCCTCTGTAACCTCACCTGTTGCCACCAACTCCTCCGCAGTCTGGCTATAGAGGTTATGGAAGGCCTCCGAGCAGTCCTTATGGTAGTGACCCATCTGACCACACAAGTTACACCGGACATTTGTACACATGGCGCCGGTGTGACCAATCTCCCCGCACAGGTTGCACTTCACTACAGTACACACTCCGGCCACATGACCGGCCTTCCCACACTTAAAGCACAAGCGTGGCTGACCGGCATAGAAACACACCCCCCTCTCACGGCCGATAAAGAAGGAGTTGGGCAAATGTAAAGTAACATTACTGTGCTGCCTGAGCTTCACCAGCACCCTCCAGCCTCCCGTCCAGATCCCATCATCATCAAGACACTTTGTCAGGTCAGACACCATATCACAATGTCTCCTCAGCCATATCACAATATCCTGCGGGGGGACGGATTCATTCCAGAACAAGATGTTAACGCTCACAGTACCCGGCTTTGATACCGGGATAAGGATAAACTGGTCCCATCCCTCAGTGCCCCTAAACTTTGTCACACTTGCCCAGAACCTGTCCAAGCTGGACATGAGCTTGAAGCTTATATCGTAGCCCTGCCTGTCCGGGAGGTTTATGACGGCCAAGATATCTGCGGGTGTGAACCCCATCTGGTTACACAGGAGCTCACGGATCACATGTCTCCTGTCTGGCAGATCTTCCTTTGCCCCCTTATTCTTAAATCTTACCACGTTCCTCCTCTTAAATGCCTGACCGGTGTAATGTAAGCCGGGGCTAAAAGATGGGGCACCGCGGCTCCAGGCATTCGGAGGAGGAGCGTGGCCAGATGCATTGCCAGTATTATCACTGCGGGGTCTTGATTGAGGGGGACCCGCTACCTGTGGTTGGTCACCTGTGGGAGGAAAAACATTATTAGTGCATGCAGTGGATTCAGTCCCATTACTATCAGGAACCGCAGGCTGTTCATTGTCCCAAACAGATTGCAATGCAGTGGGACTTGCTTGCTTGTTTCCTCGATTGGGGGACAGTTCAGAGGTGTCACTATGTCCCGGATGTGACCCCAGGGTTGCAATTTGGGGGGTCTCTCCAACTTCCATAGTGTCACTGGCTGCATCACATCCATTCTCAGGCTGGGGGAGGGCGCCTTGTGATACACAGAGTCCATTGCTGGAACCTTTCAGGGATTGCTCACTGCTGCCCCCTGGGGGTGGTTGGCTTACTTGGCTGGTATCATGAAAAGGGGCAGAATCTTGCAGCACTGGGGTCCTGTACAGCAGCTCCTGTGAGGATGTCTCCTGCTTTGATGGTGAGGGGGGGACTGAGCTGGGTTCAGGTATCTGTCTGTGTTTTAGGAGCTTTTGAGACTCCTCAAACCGATCCAGGTTCTTGTATCTCTCTGCCATGGGCCCCATTTGTTTCTCAAGTGTCTCAATGTCACTAACAATTTCAGCAAGCTGTGTGCGTAAAGTCTCTATCAGCACACCATAGGCGGTTGCGCTATTGGGGTTTGCTGCTTTTAGTTTATTTGCTCCATCTATTTGTCTTTGCAGCTCTGTCCTGGATGCTCTTAAGCTGTTCATTTTATTGACTAAACCTGGAATTTTGTCTGCAAGCTGCAGTTCTGGTGCGCGCTCTGTCTCTTTAAGACTTGCCTTGCGCCTTGGCTTTTCTGCTGGGTCTTTGAATGTCTCTGCTGCCTCAGTCCTGGGAGACTTGTGGCCAATTGCCCCCAGCTCAGCATTTGCATTGTCTGATAACTTGCCAGATTTATGACTAGTGGCAGATTTAGCAGATTTCCCCCCAGTTATGGGGTCACCGGTGGCCGGCTGGGTCTTGGATCTCAGGGCCCGGGACTCTTGGCTCACACACACATTCTGCTGCAGGTTTTCCTGCATTGTCAGTCTTTCCAAAGATGTCCTCCTCAGCTTGTGCTGCTTCCCACTGCCGGCCTGAGCTGGCTGCTGAGTGTCCATCACAACAGGTTGTTGGATCTCCCTGCCTGGATAAGCACAGTCACTTTGCTGGGGCTGCCGCCCTCCCTCCATTACATGCTGCACACAGACACTGCTACACGGCCCATCATTATTATCCACCACTTCCATTCCAGCTTCACTTACTTTACTGTAACTTTCTTCCATAAAGACTCTTCCACCTTCATTGTAATCCACCGCGGTCAGCCGGTCAGCAGCATATTCAGCAGCCAGAGGGTCTCTAACATGGACTCCAGATTCAGACCCAGAAGCCTGGAGCTCACCTGGGGAGCGACCCCACCCAAGGCAGCCAGGCCCTGGGCTAGAGCCAGACATTCACAGCACCTGCAGAGCTCACTCACACACCTCCTCCCACCTTAACGATCTATTAGGGTATAAGGGAGGATACAGGAGGAGGAAGAGCTTACAATATATTAGGATATAAGGGAGAATACAGAAGGAGGAATAGCTTACAATCTATTAGGGTATAAGGGAGAATACAGAAGGGGAAGAGCTTACAATCTGTTAGGATATAAGGGAGGATACAGAAGAGGGAAGAGCTTACAATCTATTAGGGAATAAGGGAGGATACAGAAAGAGGAAGAGCTTACAATCTATTAGGGTATAAGGGAGGATACAGAAGGAGAAGAGCTTACAATCTATTAGGGTATAAGGGAGAATACAGAAGGGGAAGAGCTTACAATCTATTAGGATATAAGGGAGGATACAGGATGAGGAAGAGCTTACAATATATTAGGATATAAGGGAGGATACAGAAGAGGGAAGAGCTTACAATCTATTAGGGTATAAGGGAGGATACAGAAGGAGAAGAGCTTACAATCTATTAGGGTATAAGGGAGAATACAGAAGGGGAAGAGCTTACAATCTATTAGGATATAAGGGAGGATACAGAAAGAGGAAGAGCTTACAATCTATTAGGGTATAAGGGAGAATACAGAAGGGGAAGAGCTTACAATCTATTAGGATATAAGGGAGGATACAGGAGGAGGAAGAGCTTACAATATATTAGGATATAAGGGAGGATACAGAAGGAGGAAGAGCTTACAATCTATTAGGATATAAGGGAGGATACAGAAGGAGAAGAGCTTACAATCTATTAGGGTATAAGGGAGAATACAGAAGGGGAAGAGCTTACAATCTATTAGGATATAAGGGAGGATACAGGAGGAGGAAGAGCTTACAATATATTAGGATATAAGGGAGGATACAGAAGGAGGAATAGCTTACAATCTATTAGGGTATAAGGGAGAATACAGAAGGGGAAGAGCTTACAATCTGTTAGGATATAAGGGAGGATACAGGAGGAGGAAGAGCTTACAATATATTAGGATATAAGGGAGGATACAGAAGAGGGAAGAGCTTACAATCTATTAGGGAATAAGGGAGGATATAGAAAGAGGAAGAGCTTACAATCTATTAGGGTATAAGGGAGGATACAGAAGGAGAAGAGCTTACAATCTATTAGGGTATAAGGGAGAATACAGAAGGGGAAGAGCTTACAATCTATTAGGATATAAGGGAGGATACAGGAGGAGGAAGAGCTTACAATATATTAGGATATAAGGGAGGATACAGAAGGAGGAAGAGCTTACAATCTATTAGGATATAAGGGAGGATACAGAAGGAGAAGAGCTTACAATCTATTAGGGTATAAGGGAGGATACAGAAGGGGAAGAGCTTACAATCTATTAGGGTATAAGGGAGGATACAGAAGGAGAAGAGCTTACAATCTGTTAGGGTATAAGGGAGAATACAGAAGGGGAAGAGCTTACACTCTATTAGGATATAAGGGAGGATACAGGAGGAGGAAGAGCTTACAATATATTAGGATATAAGGGAGGATACAGGAGGAGGAAGAGCTTACAATATATTAGGATATAAGGGAGGATACAGAAGGAGAAGAGCTTACAATCTATTAGAGTATAAGGGAGGATACAGAAGGAGAAGAGCTTACAATCTATTAGGATATAAGGGAGGATACAGAAGAAGAAGAGCTTACAATCTGTTAGGGTATAAGGGAGAATACAGAAGGGGAAGAGCTTACAATCTATTAGGATATAAGGGAGGATACAGGAGGAGGAAGACCTTACAATCTATTAGGATATAAGGGAGAATACAGAAGGGGAAGAGCTTACAATATATTAGGATATAAGGCAGGATACAGGAGGAGGAAGAGCTTACAATATATTAGGATATAAGGGAGGATACAGAAGGGGAAGAGCTTACAATCTATTAGGGTATAAGGGAGGATACAGAAGGAGAAGAGCTTACACTCTATTAGGGTATAAGGGAGGATACAGAAGGAGAAGCGCTTACAATATATTGGGGGATAAGGGAGGATACAGAAGGAGGAAGAGCTTACAATCTATTAGGGTATAAGGAAGGATACAGGAGGAGGAAGAGCTTACAATCTATTTGGGTATAAGGGAGGATATAGGAGGGGGAAGAGCTTACAATCTATTAGGGTATAAGGGAGGATATAGGAGGGGGAAGAGCTTACAATCTATTAGGGTATAAGGGAGGATACAGGAGGGGGAAGAGCTTACAATCTATTAGGGTATAAGGGAGGATACAGAAGGAGAAGCGCTTACAATATATTGGGGGATAAGGGAGGATACAGAAGGAGGAAGAGCTTACAATCTATTAGGGTATAAGGAAGGATACAGGAGGAGGAAGAGCTTACAATCTATTTGGGTATAAGGGAGGATATAGGAGGGGGAAGAGCTTACAATCTATTAGGGTATAAGGGAGGATATAGGAGGGGGAAGAGCTTACAATCTATTAGGGTATAAGGGAGGATACAGGAGGGGGAAGAGCTTACAATCTATTAGGGTATAAGGGAGGGTACAGGAGGGGGAAGAGCGTACAATCTATTAGGGTGTAAGGGAGGATACAGGAGGGGGAAGAGCTTACAATCTATTAGGGTGTAAGGGAGGATACAGGAGGGGGAAGAGCTTACAATCTATTAGGGTGTAAGGGAGGATACAGAAGGAGAAGAGCTTACAAGCTATTAGTGAATATGGGTGGATAACACAAGGCGGAAGAGCTTACACTTTATTTGGGTATAAGGGACGATACAGGAGGGGGAAGTGCTTACAATCTATTAGGGTATAAGGAAGGATACAGAAGGGGGAAGAGCTTACAATCTATTAGGGTATAAGGGAGGATACAGAAGGGGAAGAGCTTACAATCTATTAGGGTATAAGGGAGGATACAGAAGGAGAAGAGCTTACAATCTATTAGGGTATAAGGGAGGATACAGAAGGAGAAGAGCTTACAATCTATTAAGGTGTAAGGGAGGATACAGGAGGGGGAAGAGCTTACAATCTATTAGGGTATAAGGGAGGATACAGGAGGGGGAAGAGCTTACAATCCATTAGGGTATAAGGGAGGATACAGAAGGGGGAAGAGCTTACAATCTATTAGGGTGTAAGGGAGGATACAGGAGGGGGAAGAGCTTACAATCTATTAGGGTGTAAGGGAGGATACAGGAGGGGGAAGAGCTTACAATCTATTAGGGTATAAGGGAGGATACAGAAGGGGGAAGAGCTTACAATCTATTAGGGTGTAAGGGAGGATACAGGAGGGGGAAGAGCTTACAATCTATTAGGGTATAAGGGAGGATACAGGAGGGGGAAGTGCTTACAATCTATTAGGATATAAGGGAGGATACAGAGGGGAGAAGAGCTTACAATCTATTAGGGTATAAGGGAGGATACAGAAGGAGAAGAGCTTACAATCTATTAGGGTATAAGGGAGGATACAGGAGGGGGAAGAGCTTACAATCTATTAGGGCATAAGGGAGGATACAGGAGGGGGAAGAGCTTACAATCTATTAGGGTGTAAGGGAGGATACAGGAGGGGGAAGTGCTTACACTCTATTAGGGTATAAGGGAGGATACAGGAGGGGGAAGTGCTTACAATCTATTAGGGTATAAGGGAGGATACAGGAGGGGGAAGTGCTTACAATCTATTAGGATATAAGGGAGGATACAGAGGGGAGAAGAGCTTACAATCTATTAGGGTATAAGGGAGGATACAGAAGGAGAAGAGCTTACAATCTATTAGGGTATAAGGGAGGATACAGGAGGGGGAAGAGCTTACAATCTATTAGGGCATAAGGGAGGATACAGGAGGGGGAAGAGCTTACAATCTATTAGGGTGTAAGGGAGGATACAGGAGGGGGAAGTGCTTACACTCTATTAGGGTGTAAGGGAGGATACAGGAGGGGGAAGTGCTTACACTCTATTAGGGTGTAAGGGAGGATACAGGAGGGGGAAGTGCTTACACTCTATTAGGGTATAAGGGAGGATACAGGAGGGGGAAGAGCTTACAATCTATTAGGGTATACAGTTCAGTGATATGCTTGGTGGCTTTGCTATTGGGCTATAGGCTGATCCTACACTTATAACAATGCCTTTGGCTGAACCCCCCCAGTAAAACACTCCATCGCCATTGTCAGCATGTTGGAGGGCCTCCCTGTTCCTGCTTATGAGGCAGAAGAGATAGGTGAACAGTGGCTGCTGCTCGGTGTTGAGTGACTGTGGGCAGTTAATAATGGAGTCAGGGGTTGTCACACACACCCTGTGCAGTGAATGGAAGGATTGTGTATTGTGTGAGGAGTGTGTGTTCCCGGGACATGCCCGGGCGTTTCTCCCTCCTTGTGCGCACCATAGAGAGGAATGATCAGGTGCCATCCGACTGCAAAAGATGTAAAGAGGACCTGTCTGTGCCCTGTTCAGAGCAGCCAATCAGAGTCAAGATTAAGCCTGGGAATTGTAAAAGCTATGAATGGGTGATCCTTCATGGTAATACATTATTCTTACCCTACACTTTGAAGAGAAAACATTGTGGCAGAGTGTAAGTGCTCGGTGCAGCGGAGTCAAATCCAGATAGACATTAGTGGTGTAACAGGGACTGGCTTTACTGGAGCATGAATGCAGTATGAGAACAGGCAGGAACAAGAAGTCATAGAGCAGAGCTGAATATACAGGAAATACAACGCATCAGAAAAATGCAAAGAGAGACGTCAGTCTGCTCAGAACAGCCATGGAAAGCAAAAGCATCAACAAAGGCCTAGCACAGGTATGTGCCTAGCTAGAGGTATGCTGGGGCTGGGGTCATGGCGCGAGCTAGGGGAAGAGGTAAGTATGTATGGCAATCTGGGGGCTTCACACTGCTGGATGTCCCAATTTAGGATGCCCCATAAAGAGGTAGCCCAACCCCCCAGGAGTCTTACAGACTTTAGGGGTGTTGTTCCTCTTAAATAGAATGATATAGATCTCTCTCTCTTGTTTCTAACTCTCTCCTTCTTGTGCCCATCATTCTCTCTCTCTCTCTCTTGTGTCTCTCCCTCATCTCTCTCTCTTGTTTCTCACTCTGTCCTTCTTGTGCCCATCATTCTCTTGTCTCTATCTTTCCTGTGTCTCTCCCTTTTTTCTCTCTCTCTCTCTCGCTTCTCAATCTGTCCTTCTTGTGCCTATTATTCTCTCTATCTCTCTCTTGTGTCTTTCCCTTGTTTCTCTCTCTCGTTTCTCACTCTGACCTTCTTGTGCCCATCATTCTCTCTATCTCTCTCTCGTGTCTCTCCCTTGCTTCTCTCTCTCTCTCTCTCTCTCTCTCTCTCTCTCTCTCTCTCTTCTCACTCTGTCCTTCTTGTGCCCATCATTCTCTCTATCTCTCTCGTGTCTCTCCCTTGCTCCTCTCTCTCTCTTCTCACTCTGTCCTTCTTGTTCCCATCATTCTCTCTATCTCTCGATTGTGTCTCTCGCCCATCTCTCTCTCTCTCTTTCTTGTTTCTCACTCTGTCCTTATTGTGCCCATCATTCTCTCTATCTCTCTCTTGTGTCTCTCCCCCATCTCTCTCTCTCTTTCTTGTTTCTCACTCTGTCCTTCTTGTGCCCATCATTCTCTCTATCTCTCTCTTGTGTGTCTCACTCATCTCTCTCTCTCTCTTGTTTCTCACTCTGTCCTTATTGTGCCCATCATTCTCTTGTCTCTATCTTTCCTGTGTCTCTCCCTCGTGTCTCTCTATCTCTCTCTTGTGTGTGTGTGTGTGTCTCTCTCTACTTCTCTCTCTCTCTCTCTTTTGTTTCTCACTCTGTCCTTCTTGTGCCCATCATTCTCTTGTCTCTATCTTACCTGTGTCTCTCTTGGGCCTGACACAGGGGGTCACCTGAGCTGCCTGGAACCAGAGCAGGCCCTCCTTTGCACCAATGATAATCTGGACCTGGAATTCAGAAAGCAATCGAATGCAGAAAAACACAGAGGAAGAGGGAAACATTGAAGAAGGGAATGCAGAAAAATGAGAGGGACAGAGGGAAAACAGGGAGAAGATGAGTGGTGGATGGAGCGAGAAAAGGAAGAGAAGAAAAGGGAGAGATCCTTAGAAAGGGAATGCGAGAAGGAAGGGATGTGGAAAAGATAGAGAGAAAAGGAGGGAATGCTAAAAGAAAGTGAGAAGGAGAGACTGTGGAATAGAAAGAGAAAAATAAGGAGGGAATGTAGAAAAGAGAAAAAGAAGGAGGGAATGTGGAAAAGAGAGCGAGAGGGTGAAGAAGGGAATGTGGAAAAGAAAGAACGAGAGAGAGATCGTGGAAACTAGAAGAAAAGAGAATGAGAGAAAGTGGAACACAACATTTTCTTTATTTTCTTTATTGCTGTCAGTGATCCCTATGTTGGAGGCCTCTTCCTACTTTAAATGGTGGTCACCGGGGGCGGGAAATATATTTACCACAAATATTACAGCCCAGAACCAATGACACCGTTATAGACATCTAGATCTTTCCTGTTAGATGAACTTCTCAGGCCACCTAGGGAACATTACATGGCCCCTAACCCTTCCTTCTGTATTGGAAGAATAGCTGCAGTGGGGATTTTCCAACACATTAGCTCATTCTGTTTATCCAGGAACCAATATGTCCATGCACATTAGAACCTATAGCAGAGCTACTGCTTTTCTTCCAGCTTGTCATCAGCACAGGCGAAAAAAGCTATTTTTTGGCTTTAGGAATGCTGTAAATGTTTAACCACAGGTGATACAAAGAAAAGACGTGCTTACAATCTATTAGGACAAGGGAGGATACAGAAGAGTTTATCATTAGAGATGAGCAAATTTCTTAAAGTGACCAAAACACAAGATTTTAGGTTTTGTTCTTGCCTGGTGCGGGCACGCGCCCTGCTAAAGGGAGAGCGGGGATGCGGCCACTCCTCGCACATGCACTGTTGGACTGGGATTGAAGGTGAGTTTCTATGCGGCCTGGGGCGTTTGACACAGTGAGGCATCTCGAATCTGCATACCCCGGGGAGAGCGGGTATGCATGCCCTGGAGTCTCTTAGACTCCAGGGTGGGTGGGTTTTGGCTCACTTCAAATATTCCTTTTGGACAATTCCCCAAGAAATATAAGATAATCTAAATAAATTGTGAGAATCGCTCATTCTTACAAGTGCTAAAGGTGAAGAAAGCCCAAAACAGGGCCGGCAATCCCCCTTGGGCATCCCAAAACAGGTTGCCCCCACTGTGTGAAACCCCCTAGGTCGAGGCAGAACTTCTTTTGCCCAGACTCCCACGCTGGCCACATCCACGGCATCTCGGGGCTGATGTGTTCTCCCTGGCTGGGGGCAGGTGCACAATCCAATGTAAAGGGAACTGGGGATGTGGCCCCTGTCACCCCGGGATACCGAGCTCTGCGTCTATACAGAGCCATAATGCGGATCATTTACAAGCACGCGCTGATTGGACAAGAGCCCGGGCATATGCCATTAGATCGGCGCAGGTAAGATTTACTGGGGATCCAGAGGGATTTCACATAGTGGGGCATCCCTAATCGAGTTGCCTCTAGGGCAATAAACAAAACCTGGCATAGTCAGAATCCTGAGTTTGTTCCGCTGTAATTGCATAAAAAAATAAAACTCACCTTCAGCCTCAAGCGGCTTATCAGCGTGCGGGTGGGCAAGCAAACAGGCTCCGGTTGGCTTCTAGGCTGGAAGATGGAACGCAACATGCGTGCTGAAGAACGCACTGGAAATGGCTATTGGAAGTGGTATCACCTGGTGGAACGCATTTGTTTCAGCTGCCATTCTTCAATATTGGAAGTGAGCAGGCGGTGGTGGGAGCGTGGACACACAGTGTAATTCACCATTTAAAGTGGCACAAAACCCATTTTCCTGACCCCAGTGCCCCCACCGGATGTCCCCTATTGATTACCTTGGTTGATGTAGCGGACTCGGCAGTGGCCTTTTAGACGTCAGGACCGCGTCTTGTGGCTTATGTGCCACTTTAAGGTAAGACCTGGGGCTGGTTAGGGAGGTAGCAGATGAGTTTGTTTTTCTTTGGTATTCAGGGAAAAATTCAACCGCCCTCATCCTAAGTCGGATTTGTACAAAATCAGTTTCTCCCTGAAATTCGGAACGCTCATCTCTATTTATAGTCTATTAGATTATACAGCCCAGCAGTAAATTTGAGACTTTATTTTAACCCCATATTGCCACTATGACTTAGTAAATGAGTAAAATTCCCTGGACTGGTTGGTGTTTCTCTGCTCCCCCTCTCCAGGGCCCTATATTAGCCTCGGTGTCTGATATGACTGAAGTGATGTTTTGATGTCACACCTATGGGCACCTTTTGGTTGGTTAGTTTGAGTAATTTCAATCATTTCCATTTCATTTGGGTGGGTGGATCGGGCGCTGGTGGTTGGCACAATGGCGGCAGGGCCCCGGCGGGCAGACAGGCGGGGGAGCAGCAACAACCATGGGAAAATCAGAGAATCAAAAACATATTTATACTGTAGAACCCTTGAAACTCTCGCTGGCAGGTTGGTATTCTCTCACGCTCTGATAATTGGCACGAGGAGCCACGCTGTGTCCTGACTTGCCGGGCAGGAAAGCGATCGGAGGCGGTTAGAGGGCTGCGCGTCGTGTTAGAACATCGCCTCTTGCCCGTCATTGCTAAACAGGTTGATGGTGCCCCAGGCACTTTCCCACGCGCTGCCGCTGTCACTTTCACACATACATGGCCCTATAATTCTCCCTCATAAGAAGCAACTTGTCTGTCACCCAGCAGCCTCCTTCAGCCATCAGAGGGGAAATTCATTTACCTGCACTGTCCCTAGTTACCCTCTGCTGCAGCTCACCCACTGTGACAACAATGGCTTTATACAGTAACCATACCTCCCAACTGTCCCTCTTCGAGTCCATGTCCCCCTGCCCCTCGTTGTTCTCATTTGTCCCTCTTTGAGGTGTAACATGCAGATCTGCATCAATAAATGATTAATTTGACTAATCAAAGTGTTTCTATTGTTGTAACTGTTACAGCCTATCTCCTATCCATCCCTCGATGAGGGGGCGTGGCTTCATTTACATATTGTCCCTTTTTCCCACCCTGAAAAGTTGGGAGGTATGCAGTAACTAATGCTATTTATTCCAGGGCTGCTCGTATGCCCCTCCGCTTCTCTTGAACCTCCTTCCCCATGTTATTTGCCTCTCCCCAACCATGTAAAGTAGTCCTTTCAGTTATGGAGGGCGTTCCACCCCACTTATGTGACAAGCTGACCACCTCATGTGGAGAAGGTTCATATTTTGGGGGAAATTAATGTGGAAAGGCAAGGGGAGACTACAGACACATTTCTACAAGAATGACACTAAAATAAAGCTACAGCTTCCTTCAGAGAAATCCCCCAGAGGGTCCTGCAAACTCACTAATACCCCAATAGATTATAAGCACTTCCTCCTGTATCCTCCCTAATAGCCTAATAGATTGTAAGCTCTTCTTCTATAATGTAAAAGATTGTAAGCTTTTCCCCTTCTGCATCCTTCCATATACCCTAATAGATTGTAAGCTCGCCCTCTATACTGTAAAAGAGTGTATTTTCCCATGTCCCCTAATAGACTATAAGCTACCCCCCTTCTGTATCCTCCCTTTTATCCTAATATATTGTGAAATCTTCCTCCTTTCTTTATCCTCCCTTATATCCTAATAGAGTGTAAGTTCTTCTCCTTCTGTATCCTCCCTTATACCCAAATAGATTACAAGCTCTTCCTCCTTCTGTGTCCACCCTTATACCCTACTAGATCGTAAGCCTCTCCTCCTTCTGTATCCCCCTTATACCCTAATAGATTGTAAGCTCTTCTCCTTCTGTATCTTCCCTTATACCCTAATAGATTGTAAGCTCTTCTCCTTCTGTATCCTCTTATACCATAAAAGATTGTAAGCTCTTCTTCCTTCTGTATCCTCCCTTATACCCTACTAGATTGTAAGCTCTTCTTCCTTCTGTATCCTCCCTTATACCCTACTAGATTGTAAGCTCTTCATCCTTCTGTATCCTCCCTTATATCCTAATAGATTGTAAGCTCTTCTTCTTCTGTATCCTCCCTTATACCCTACTAGATTGTAAGCTCTTCTTCCTTCTGTATCCTCCCTTATACCCTAATAGATTGTAAGCTCTTCTTCTTCTGTAACCTCCCTATACCCAAATAGATTGTAAGCTCTTCTTCTTCTGTAACCTCCCTTATACCCAAATAGATTGTAAGCTCTTCTTCCTTCTGTATCCTTCCTTATTTCCTAATAGATTGTAAGATCTTCTTCTTCTGTATCCTCCCTTATACCCTACTAGATTGTAAGCTCTTCTTCCTTCTGTATCCTTCCTTATTTCCTAATAGATTGTAAGATCTTCTTCTGTATCCTCCCTTATACCATAAAAGATTGTAAGCTCTTCTTCCTTCTGTATCCTCCCTTATACCCTAATAGATTGTAAGCTCTTCTCTTTCTGTATCCTCTCTTATACCATAAAAGATTGTAAGCTCTTCTTCCTTCTGTATCCTCCCTTATACCCTAATAGATTGTAAGCTCTTCTTCCTTCTGTATCCTCCCTTATACCCTAATAGATTGTAAGCTCTTCTCTTTCTGTATCCTCTCTTATACCATAAAAGATTGTAAGCTCTTCTTCCTTCTGTATCCTCCCTTATATCCTAATAGATTGTAAGCTCTTCTTCCTTCTGTATCCTTCCTTATTTCCTAATAGATTGTAAGATCTTCTTCTTCTGTATCCTCCCTTATACCCTACTAGATTGTAAGCTCTTCTTCCTTCTGTATCCTTCCTTATATCCTACTAGATTGTAAGCTCTTCGCTCTTCTGTATTCTCTGGTATGCCATAATAGATTGAGAGCACTTCTCCCTTCATGCCATAGCCCAGTACTAAGCTCTATGGCCTCTGTGCGCTGGGCCCTGGTAGGCAGAGGCGCTGGGCACAGGGTGTATGGTGAGCATCCAGAGTCGCCTTGGTTCTGGTGATGGGGGCAGGTTGAGGGATTCCAGGACTATCAGGATCCATTGTGTGCACCCCTTGCCACATGTCAAGTAATTGTGATGAACCTGAGGCTGGGGGAAGGGGCACCCTGAAGCTGACAGGCGATGCGGCCATTGACATTGCAAGATTATCAGGAACATTTTATGCTTCAAAGGGCCTCCAGCAGCCGGATGTCTCCAACACATTAGACTACTGAGAGGCCGAGATAGCACTAATCCCAGAATGGCGGCCCGCACTTCTCTGCCGTCCCTGACTACTGATCTGCCCCCTGCCCAGCCCCCGGGCTGCCTGTGATTGGCCACAAAATAAACTGGGACATGGGATTACATCCTGCTCAATTCAATGTGTGGTTGCATCATACGGAAACACAACAAACTGTTTACCTGCACAGCACGATGTGTACCTAATACTGGTCGCTGAAGTGGACCAAAACCACCCGAAACTCGGGCGAAAGTGGGACTACAAAAAAGGGGGGGAACCACCAGCTTGGATCCCAAAGTCCACATACACAGCCGCTCAACAGAAGTGACAAAACATTGTCAAATATAACAATCAAAAAATATTTATTGAATACTAGCTTGACATAAATCTAAAAACAATTAAAAACATAAGGGCTGGGCCAGGAGGTGGCGGACTGTTGATATTAATATTTGACAATTATTCATACTTAATACAACCTGAGTGTTACAATGCAAATATCTATGCCCAGGAGTAAGGCCTGAGAATTGTGCCCGTGATGTGTATACCAAATGGCATAAAGAAAGTAAAGCAAAGTATTGACTATAAGAATAAGTAAGGGGCCATATGAGGCCGAGTAGAGGTTGCTGTGCAAAATATGTAATAAAAGTGCCAAGTGCATAAATTGCAAGTGCGTATTAGGAAAAAAGAAATGGCGAAACTCCAGGGCATATATAATCAGAGAAAATATGCTACAATAGTGTTTAATCAAACATGGTCAAAAAATGATATCATAAGACAATCTACATTACCACATGATTGTAAGGTCCAGTCCTATTCCATCTCACATGCCCAGCATGCCAGTCCCACTGACGCGTTGCGTGGCAACCCAAATCTGCCACTTCATCAGAGTGTAACTGGCCCCTGTGTGGCTTGCATAAATACCCCCAAACAGGAAGTACCCTCCCTTGGGAGGTCTCCGTTTTCCCGCCTAAAAACAGCATTGAACTGTGGGCGGAAGTAAATAGTATGGCGTAATCCAACCTCAAGGCTAATATTGTTGGCTCCATGTTAAGTGTGGGCGGAAGTAACTGTAGTGTTTAATTGTCCCTAAGTAGATACAGCCCAACATATAAGACACTCTCACTGGTGAGTGTGTGTGCACATCTCTCACCGAGCGCCTGGGCTCAGCGCTCCCGCCGGCAGCCCGCCGCAGATAACCACGGGCATTAAGGCGCGTGCCCACGCCCGGCGCGCGCCCGCCAGGATGCGGACCCAGGGGCGAAGCGTCCACAGTGCGCACGTGCGTGAGGGGCACACTGCACGCATGCGCACTGCCCCGCGCACCACCTGAGGGAGACGCATGAACCGCGCACGCGCACTGGACATGCGACGCGCGCACGCGCCCCAGCCGGGCGCCGCTGTCCAGCGAGAGCACCGAGCCCAGCCACCACGCAGAGATAGAATGTGGCAGTGCACGCACATAAATGGCCTGATATGAAGATAACATGAAATACACAGATATCAACATGTTATCGGCAGCTATACCACGCCGTAAGCATGTTGTATATGGGGCATGAATGGGAGGATTTACTACAAGCCACAGATGGTAATCTAAATATACACACATAAAAAAACATAAAAAATAACAAGCTACTCTCTATAGAACAAAATATTCAAGAACACACTATTTTAACTATCATGTTAACGTTCTTACAGCTAAATATTATGGAGGCTAAGACCAGGTAAGTATATAGATCTTATATTTAACCCATGATGAATGAGTGGTTGTCTATTTTACAGGGGTTGCACATTAAGGACAAATATCAGATTATTCAACCTTACATATAATCAAATTACTGGCATCAACTGCATCCTCATCCACCGGCAAGGTGAAATGAGGATGGGGATTGTCAGCAGAAAAATGGAGAACGGGGAAGGGACCTGAAAGGAGAAGGGAAGGGGAGAGGGAGCAATAGGAAGGGAAAAGGGAAATGACAAAGGAGGGGCACTGGGGGAGGATAGAGGGAATAAGTCCCTGGTTGACCAAAAATTGGTCTATCTATTCATATTTTTCAAAGCATACTGTAATCACCAAAGGACTATGGACAATATTTACAGGTACAAAGGGCCACTCATTGTCCATTTCTGTACTCGTTCCAAGAGCACCATTCAAAAGCAAAGAGTCCATATCTGTAGCCAGAATTATACCCCACAAGATTGTACTGCAGGTGGAATTTCCTTTTTAGGTCTATCCAGACACTGTGGGCCCATATTCTTCATTGGGGCTGGTATGGAGGCTGGTATGGAGGCGGAGAGAAATCCTAATTCAGAACCGCCGCGATCCATTCCGACTATCTTGTTGCTCGATGTTGAGTATCCCACTCACATCCAAACCAGGAGTCGCCTTGTTGGAAATCTTGCTATAGATTGGCTGAAGGGGGAGGATACTGCCCGGAGAGAAATTATCTATAGTGTAGAAAAAGCATAATAGTGTGAAAAATTTCAAGTGTGTGAAACACACACCTGAGAGGTGAGTCCAAAAACGTCAACCAAAACAAACCATAAAACCATGTCCATAAGAAACATGTGAATTAAACCAACATAGTAAAACGTGATAAGTACTCATCTAGATACTGGTGATGAAATACATCTACTTATCATCAAAATAAATAGTGATCAATACTGCCCTCCATCGAGGCAAAGCGCCAAGGTGGTGGGCAGTTTCCATAAAAACATGTCAACGTCCCAAGAAAGAGACAAACGAAACATTTTCGTTGATACCCAAAGGTGCCCGAGTGCCCAAATTAAAAATCCACTCCAGTTCTTTTTGATGGAGTGTCCTTTTTACATTACCCCCTCTGCCCCCCAAACTAATCTTATCGATGTAAGTCACTTTGAGATCCCTGGTTAGGCCCCATGATGTTGGAGGAAGTGGGCGGCAACTGGGGACAAGGTTCTACCAGCTTCGTGATCCCTCCTGGCCAGTCTTATATTAGAGAGGTGGCCTTGAATTCTAACTGCTACTTTATTTTTGGTTTCACCAATGTACTGTTTAGGGCAGCTACATTCAAGTGCATAGATAACTCCCTCCATCTGGCATGTAATGGTCCTCCTGATATTCTTTACTAGCGAAGTGCTAGTACTTGTGATGGTATTCGTTGTTTGGACCAAGGGACACACATTGCAGTGTCCGCATGGTCTGCTGCCACAATTTCTTCTATTGTGTTCCAGCCATGTTTTAGGCCTCGTATAGTGGCTTCTACATAGCTTATCGCGTAAGTTGGGCGCCCGACGTGCGGTCATCCTAGGTCCCTTCTTGACCCATTTCTTTAGAACTGGGTCACTTTCTAATACCCGCCAGTGTGTTTTTAAAATCTGTCTGATGTCCTGCCATTCACTACTGAACTCTGTAATGATTCTTACCTCCTCTCTTTTGCTTTTATTTTCCACCTTTCTTCTGTAGCTCAAGAGTGTCTCCCGGGGTGTGTCCGAGGCCCTCTTCATTGCTTTCTGTACCACCCTTTTTGGGTAGCCACGCTTTTTAAATCTTGTCTTCATCTCCACCACCTCGTTCTTGAAGTCCAAATCCTTGGAACAGTTGCGTCTCGCTCGTAAAAATTGTCCCACAGGGATTCCCTCCTTGCATTTCCGTTGATGAAAACTTGAGAAGTGTAGTAAGCTGTTCGTAGATGTATCTTTGCGGAACAGCTTAGTGGAGATGTTTCCATTGTCAATGCAGATTTCCAAATCCAAAAACGTGGCCTTATGTGGAGACAAAGAATAGGTAAGTCGAATGTTATAGGGGTTTTGATTCAATGTTTCCAAGAATTCTATGGCCAAATCAGTTCCTCCATTCCAAAGTATTATGATGTCATCTATGTATCGATGGTAACACAATAAGTGTTCATGATACTTTGAGTAGTGTTCTTGCCATACCACCTCCCTCTCCCAACAACCCATGAAAAGGTTGGCAATTGAGGGGGCACATCTGGCGCCCATCGCAACGCCCCTAATTTGGCGATAGTATGCCATGTCAAAAGTGAATGCGTTGTGGGAGAGAATAAAATCTAGAAGTTCCATTTGGAACCCCTGTTCATCTCTCCTGTCCATGGATTCTGTTTCAAGAAAATATTGAACTACTCTCATCGCCATATCGTGGCCAGTTACACTCTGATGAAGTAGCAGATTTGGGTTGCCACGCAATGCGTCAGTGGGACTGGCATGCTGGGCATGTGAGATGGAATAGGACTGGACCTTACAATCATGTGGTAATGTAGATTGTCTTATGATATCATTTTTTGACCATGTTTGATTAAACACTATTGTAGCATATTTTCTCTGATTATATATACCCTGGAGTTTCGCCATTTCTTTTTTCCTAATACGCACTTGCACTTTATGCACTTGGCACTTTTATTACATATTTTGCACAGCAACCTCTACTCGGCCTCATATGGCCCCTTACTTATTCTTATAGTCAATACTTTGCTTTACTTTCTTTATGCCATTTGGTATACACATCACGGGCACAATTCTCAGGCCTTACTCCTGGGCATAGATATTTGCATTGTAACACTCAGGTTGTATTAAGTATGAATAATTGTCAAATATTAATATCAACAGTCCGCCACCTCCTGGCCCAGCCCTTATGTTTTTAATTGTTTTTAGATTTATGTCAAGCTAGTATTCAATAAATATTTTTTGATTGTTATATTTGACAATGTTTTGTCACTTCTGTTGAGCGGCTGTGTATGTGGACTTTGGGATCCAAGCTGGTGGTTCCCCCCCTTTTTTGTGGTTGCATCATAGATTTGATAAAACATTTAATGTCATAGGATCATTTAGCATAGCACAGGAAGTGAGCGATCACATTTTGTATTGTTCCTGATCATTCTGACCCAGAGAGGCGATCAAAAGGCCATTGAGGAATCAGCAGAAAAGCCATGGGTGTCACAGGAGCACAAGGGTGTCATCAACATCGGAGCACCACACCACCAAATGTTACGGGAGTCACTGGAGGCAGAGGGGTGCATGTTTCACACTGATACCTCCTAACTTTTCAGGGAGGGAAAGAGGGACAATTTGGAAATTGAGCCACGCCCCCTCATTGAGGGATGGATAGGAGATAGGATGCAACAGTTACAACAAGATAAATACTAGGAATAGGCAATTTACTTATTTATTGATGCAGATCTGCATGTTAAACCTCAAAGAGGGACAGGGGGACATGGACACAAAAGAGGGACAGTCCCTCCAAATCAGGGACAGTTGGGAAGTATGGATTACCTGGTTTTATTTCTGGTGACATCCATGGAATTTATATGAATGGAACCACAGGCAATCATACAGGAACTGAAATGGGGTCACAGACAGCAAGAAGAACACTGAAGGAGTTCTAACCCTACCTGCGATATTCACATATTTTCCAGCATCAGGCTTTAATTGTTTAAGGTTTCTACCAGAACCCTGCTCTGCTGCCTGCCAGGTTGGGATTATTATTATAGATAGCCTCATCATAGCCTGTGGCCATGTACAAGGAAACGATTAGAAACAGAGCAGACAAGTAATGCATACATACCTCTCAATTTTTGAAGACAGGAACGAGGGACACGTTTTGCAATTAAACCATGCCCCTAGCCATGCCCTTAAAGGGCCCCCTAAGAATGACAAAATAATAATAATATAGGCAAGCCCCTCCCACACACATGCTGGCAAGGCCCCCCACACACACATATGCAGGCAAGCCCCACCCCCCCACACACACACACACATATGCAGGCAAGCCCCCCCACACACACATGCTGGCAAGCCCCCCCACACACACACATGCTGGCAAGACCGCCCGCAGACACACACAATCAGGCAAGCCCCCAACCAGTTGCAGACTGGGGTTAAAAAACAGCCTGGGACTTTTTGGGGAACACTGTATAGTATCTTAATGTCAAATCATAAATATATACATATACTGCATTTTTTGTTCCATAAGATGCACCTGACCATAAGACCCAACCAAGGTTTAAAGGACATGAATAGGAAAAAAATATTCTGAACAAAATTGTGTGCTAAAATATCCCTTTCAGTCCCTGAGGGGCACCCCGTCTTCAGGTGAGTCTGCAACCCCCAATCTCCGCTGCTGCTTCTGCCTATAGACAAGCCCCAGTTTGCCAGGGGTCAAGCCGGGTTCTCAGAAGGTTCACGGTACAGATGAGTAGACAAGTTCAGGGTCAGGCAGGCATCGGTCCAGGCAGCTATCAGAGGAGTCAAGGCAAAAGTCACCAACAGGTAATCAGAATCCAGCTAAAAGTGGTACTATAACACCCAGCAAAAGCTATAATGGGCAATGCATGCTGAGAGACCTGGTTTTATGTGGCCATTGGCCAATCAGGAAAGGAGGCCAGAGTGAGCCCACTATCTAAACCCCAGCAATACCCATGGGGAAGCTGAACTGCAAAACTAGCAAAACATGGCCATATAAGGAGATAGCATGCCTAAAGGTAAGCGCAGCCATACTGACAGCCAGAGCACACAGAAAGGTGATTAACCTGCATGTGAGGAAGCTGAAACCATGACACCCACTCCCTATCACCCCATAACAGGCAATGTGCGGCATCCCTCATTATAGGCAGTGTGCGCCATCCCCTATTACAACCGGTAAGCGGCATCCCTCATTACCGGCAGTGAGGGACATTCCTTATTTCAGTGTGCGCCATCTCCCATTACAGGCAGTGAGGGGCATCCCACATTAGAGGCAGAGTGCAGCATCTCCTATTACAGGCAGTGAGAGACATTCCTTATTACAGTGTGTGCCATCTCCCATTACAGGGAGTGAGGGGCATCCCACATTAGAGGCAGAGTGCAGCATCTCCTATTACAGGCAGTGAGGGACATTCCTTATTACAGTGTGTGCCATCTCCCATTACAGGGAGTGAGGGGCATCCCACATTAGAGGCAGAGTGCAGCATCTCCTATTGCAGGCAGTGAGGGACATTCCTTATTACAGTGTGTGCCATCTCCCATTACAGGCAGTGAGGGGCATCCCTTATTACAGCCATTGATCAACAACCATCCATTACAGGCAATGAGGGGCATCCCGCATTACAGCCAGTGAGCAGCATCCCTCAATTATATCCAGCTTCTCTTCATTACAAGCAGTGGGGGACATCCCTCATTACAGTGTGTGGCATCTCCCATTACAGGCAGTGAGGGACATCCCTCATTACTATTGCAGAGTGTGAGTGCTGGGTGCAGCAGACTCATAATCCAGGTAGAAGTTTGTAGTGTAACAGGAACTGGCTTTACTGGAACATGAATGCAGTAAGAGGATGTCACCTTACATGGAGGCTAAAACAGACAGGAAATAATGAAGTACCATGGAGAAACTTGAAGTGCAGGTAATAACAACACAGAAGTAAAATGCATAGACTCTACAGTTAAGCATTGGTTACAGTGCCATCTAGTGTCATAAATTGTTATAGCTGTGAACTGCAGTAAATCTAGCAAAGGTCACTGATCACATTTAAAGACAAGCAGAAGCAGTTGGAGGGTTGTATCTCCAACAACCGGCGAAACTGCAAAGTATTGGATCTTCAACAATTACAGCATCTCTCTGTTACAGCCAGTCAGGACCATCCCTCATTACTGTCGGTGAGGGACATCCCTCTATTCTAGTCAGTGAGGGGCATCCCTTTATTACAGCCAGTGAAGGGCTTACTTTATTACAGCCAGTGAGGGTCACCCCCCAGAAAGCTGGACAATAATAAAGCAGGGTCAACAATTCATGCCTTCCCACCGCTACTGCCAAAACTGACATGCGCACGATCGTACTTCTCGCCAGCATTCTTGTTTCCTTCTGTACCCAAACAGTCAATGCTGTTGATGGTAGCTCCATCTCCTGCATGAGTGGCGGGATCAGGCTCCTTTCTATGATAGGAGCTCCCAACCAACAGCATGGATCCTGTTTTAGAGTGCCGCCCTGATCACCCACTGGACCACCAATAAAATAATGTGAAATAAAATGCAGCAGCCAGTGCTGCTCCAGGGAAAACGTATGAACGCTCGGCTTCACACTCAAGGCCAGGGCCAGTGGCAAAAGAAGGACTAGGACTGGATGCACTGTCTGCCGTGAGCCTGCTCTGACCACACTTTAAACAGGACAGCAAGATATTTGGGCACCTCAAGGTTATGTAAAATTACAAATATCCTCTGCATATTAGACATAAAGTGAGCCAACATTTGACACCTGGAGATCATAACGCATGCGTACGTGGGTCTTCTGTCATAACCCAGAGACTCAGGGGTTGAGATCCAGAGAACACAGGTTAAGAGCCAAATGGGACAGCAATGCTTGGTCTCATAGACACATAGAAACATAGAAGGTTGATGGCAGAAGGAGACCATACGGTCCATCTAGTCTGCCCTTATGTGTATACTGTATGTACTCTTTATCTTAGGATAGATGTGTGCTTATCCCAGGCATGTTTACATTCACTTACTATTGATTTTTCAACTACCTCCTGCTGGAAGTTTGTTCCAAGCATCTACTACTGTAAAATAATATTTCCTAACATTGCTCCTGATCTTCCCCCCGACTAGCTTCATGTTGTGCCCCCTTGTTCTATCATTAAGTTTCTTAATAAAGATAATTCCCTCCTGAACCTTAATCAATCATTTTACATATTTGAAGGTCTCAATCATGTCTCTTCTCTCCCTTCTTTCCTCTAGACTGTAAATATTAAGTTCTTTAAGTCTCTCCTGATTTTTTTTAAGTTTTAAGTTTAAGTCTTTCTACCATTTCTGTTGCCCATCTTTGGACCCTTTCTATTGGAATAATGTCTTTTTGCAGGTAAGGTCTCCAGAACTGCACACAGTATTCTAGCTGTGGCCTCACCAGGGCTCTATACAGCGGCATCACAACCTCCCTCTTCCTACTGCTGATGCCTCGAGCTATGCAGCAGAACATCCTGCTTGCTTTTCCCACTGCCTGGCTACACTGTCCACTCATCTTGCAGCTTTCAGTAATCAGTATTCCTAAATCCCTTAATCCTAAGTCTCAAAGTGAGTCCAGAACCCTACTTGACCCAATTATACTAGCATCGACTACCTTTGACTTTCCGACTGAAAGTTAGGAGACATTTAAAATTTAGCTAGCCACTGCTTAGAGGCAGAGATCAAAACTCATCCCAGGGGGATAACCAGCCAAAGCAAAGCAAGTTGTCTTTTCTCTAGGGGTCATGTGTGATGTGTGGAGGGGATAAGGATCTGGCAGACTCTACACAGTCCCTGTAGCTATTTGCATCACTTCACTAAGGACCAACAACTTACCGTAAGTGACATAAATTTCATCTGCTGTCTGGATGTAACTTACCACTTGTAATCGCCCTTCTGACCTGTATATGTATCTCTTCATTGCATGTTTAGTTTGTCCAGTGTGCTCTTAAATCAATAAAATATATAACTTAATACTGGGCTGTTCTGTTACCTGGATCCCGAACCCAGTAGTCTGAGCTTCTGTTATATTATACATAATGAGGTTGGCTTCTGACCCAGTATAATCATGTTAACATTCTGGGAATATATCAAACAGAGACCCTCAGCCTGTCATGGTCTTGAAGGTCTGTATCAAGGGACCTTACCACATGATCTCGCTGTTGCAGTGACAGCAGTTGGGGCCACTGGGTATAATCCTTCACAGAAGCCCCCTTACTATGGTATGGTTTCTAGTGGATGTGAGATAGCTCAAATTATAAACCTTGAGTAGAGGAAATAATGGGAAATATGGCTGTGAAATGCTGACAGAGGATCTCACCTTCTCCTTTCTATCCAACAGAGATCCCTGTTAGATCATTGTCTTCACTATCATATACAGTAGTTGGAGGCTGAGCTGATCATTGTTGCTGTAGTTGGTCAGTTTGTGTTCTAGTTCCTTACCTCCGGAACCCTGACATAAATCCACCCAGGAGGGGTACTTTCCAACTCTAGCTTCTATTATAACACTCTCTGACTGCAGAGACATCAACCTGGGATGGTTATAATCCCCTCCCACACAGAGTAGATACACTGAGCTCAAGTGGCCATGTATGTGAATAGATAAAAGTGTTAATATACCAGTTCTGACCTATTAAAGTGGACCAAAACCCAGGATTTTAACTATCATGGGTTTTGGTCATTGACCCCGGTGCACCCCAAACGGGGGTGTCCCGCTGTGCGGGGATGCGGTCGCTGCTTGTGCATGCGCTGTTGGACCAGGAAAGAAGGTGTGTTTTCAGGTGACCTGGGGAGTTTCACACAGAGGGGCACCCCCGATCGGGGTGCCCCGGGGGGGGGGCAAGTATGCCTGCCCTGGAGTCTCATAGACTCCAGGGTGGGTTTTGGTCCTCTTTAACCATTTTCATCACTCAAATTCATTAACTGAGCAATGAAAAACCACAGCTGAGTCCCAGGTTGAGTAGGTAACCCAAGCTCTCACAGTTAAAATAAATCCCCATGTATTAAAGGGTCTTCTGTATATCGCCCTACACATTTCTGGCAGCCACACTGCACATTTGCAGCCCGCATGCTCGAGGGGAACTAAGAGGAGGGTGAATGTAAATGGCTGGGAGAAAGTGGAAATCGGTGTCACATTGGATTTTAGTGTGACGGACATGTCTGCTTCTGTCTTTGCAGATACAGAACTCAGAAGCTGATAAACCCTCCGGAGCAGCAGTGTTACTGGACTGTGCCATGATGGGATTGGTTGTCATTTGATAAATCTGATTCCAATCAGCCTCATTTATTTGCTTTTTAAAGCTTAAGGAATGTTCAGCCGATTGTTTGTGCAGCTGCCGGATCCGCTATTATCATCTGGACAACAACCCCCCGCATGCGGCCAGTAGCAGTGCTCGAATGGCAATGCAGGAAATAAGGGGCTACTGCACCCTCTAGTGGAGACTTTGGGTGGTGATGATAAGTTTGGGACATTATATTTAGGAGAACCCTCCTAAAGTTTGGGTTCCGCAAGTTCAGCCGAACTTTGATTTAATGGGGACCAGAACTTTGGGGGACAATTCTGACTCTTGGGGCCTCTCTGGCGACTCCCCTGCATGGGTGGGTGAGGAATGGGGGGAGGTGGAGGGGCCCCCACAGGCAGAATTGGGGGGAAAAAAACTTTGATGGCGGGTGTGGTGTAACAGAGTTTGCAGCAGGAAGCCAGCTGTAACTCATTCATTCCTTAGGGTCCTCCCATGAACGAGGACACTCCTGGCAGTGCTGGCACTAGGAGTGGTGTCCTCACTCATAGATGTTGCAGCCATCTTTCTGTGGCCCTGGCCAAAACCTATTAGTAAGGAACGCCGACCACTGACAGGAATGGATTGTGGGGCTCAGGTAGGTTGCTCACACTTTATGTTGAGATGGTGGATGGGCTGATCCACCAGCTTTTCCAGGTTCAGGCTGAATGCCGAACTCGAACAAGGACTTTGGTATGGTATGGTACAATTCTGAACTATGCGATCGGAGTCTCCCAAAACTAATTATAAGCAGTCAAATGACTGTAGGACTGCTGACTATCGCAAGGGGAAGAAGGGCATTCCAAGGGGCTCAGCAGAGATATTTAGCCATTTCAGGGGTCTCTCTCTGGTGGCTGCCATTTTGCTGCCCCATGCGACTTCCAATGATCATTCAGCTCACATAGCTCTGCAATCCAGTTTGCCTGACAGTATTTATGTGGGTCATCAGGCAGTGTACACAGGGACACTAAACTAACCTAACTGCTTATGTGATCAATGAGCACTACATTAGAGACTCACATTTTCCTAGCAGAGCTCCATCCAATATAGGGCAAAAAAACTGCTGCACACATAAAGCTGTCCTCACTAGGCTCCATGGGAAAAGGTATCTTCTGAATTCAGGGTCATAGGCAGCAGTAGCAGATGGGATTGGGGGCCTTGCAGTCCTGGTACCTACCTGGTACAGAGCTGTCAGGAAAGAATAGATTGCATAAAAATGGAATGGATGGTTTTCTTTATCTGTCTCCCCTTCTGCAATATCGGCCAACAAAAAGCACAGAGAGGACTTTTATTTCTCCCTCTCTGGCTCTCAGGTCTCTCAGCAGGGTTTAAAGCAGACCAAAACCCACTGAACTTGTAAAATAAATTTGCCCAAAGCCTCTGCCGATATTCCCTTCTCAGAGTGTAGAACTAGAAATGGATTTTTTTGCTTTTCGAATCGTCGTGGAACACAGTTTTTTTGCTGTCCCTCTCTGTAAGATAGCAGGTGGCCAGGCCAGTCATTGCATAGGTGTGGCAATGACATCATTGCCACAAAAAACAGTGGCAATGAATGGAGGAGGTGGAACTTTACAGATAAAACAGGCGCCATTATCTGGGATTAAAATGAAGCAAGGGCAGTAAAAATAGGCAAAAGGTACTATTCATGGGGGAGCAATTCGGGGTATGCTAGTTAAAAATGTGGGTTTAGGTCCGCTTTAAGCACCCCTCATACTTTTGGCTGATTGTTTAGGGAACACCTGAAAAAAAATGGTTACAGGGGAGGCCAAATCTGCAGTATCTCAATTTCCAGCCAGGAAAAAAGTCCCCAGTGCTGCATTAGGGAACACAACACAAAAGTGGCTGAAGGCTGTGTCTGTGATGCTGAGAAGAAGCCTGTGCAGCAGACATGGGCTTTGCCCTCTTTTTGAATTGCTGGCCTGCAGATGACAAATAGCAAGCACTTGTTACAGGATCTTCCTATGAAGCTATACAACATGGCGGAAGGTAGGTACTTTTATTATTTTCCAAGCTGCAATGTTACATTTGGGATTTTTTATGCTCCATCTTCTTTCCTCTCAACATTTTCTTTTTACTTTTTACCTTTTTTCTTTCTTTTTCCACTTGAGATTTAGAAGGAGGAAAAGGTGGCTTTCTGCAGGTTCAGATTAATGGTATATGACCGATTCTCTGCACAGGAAGAGAGCTGACCAACCTTTATATCGTGATTTAGAGGAAGGTCAGTAATGGCAGCAGTCAGCATCTCTTTTAATTTCTGTTTAAGGCACAGTAGGAATTACTCCCTATGCGGGATCATTGATGGAACTGATTGTATTCAGTGTGTGTGCGCTGCCCCCTCCTGGCTGCCTGTGGAATATTCACTGAACAGCATTCCTTCAGGTCTGAAATTTTATTTTCGTTTCCAATTTTAATTTTCTTTTACAGAAATAGTTTTTTCATCCGCCATCCTATAAATCTATTTTTTCCCTTTAAATTCCTTTTATAAAGCTGCTTACCAAGGACTTCCAGCCAAAAGATCACGCTGGCATAAATAAACCCCGTGATCCTCATCTGCAGAACTGTTGCCACCTGCCCTTTATTGACAAGAGGTGAGTGTTTGTGCTGAGATGCTCTGTACAGCAAATCTGGCCACAATTAAACATTTAACCCTTTAAACGCATAGCCTGTAGAATTTCCCCCAAGTTACAGGCAGAAAAACCAAAACCATCATCGGCATTGAGGATCCAGCACCAGGGGTTTACTGTTCCCTGGGAGCCAGCCTCCGACCCCCCCCCCCCTCCCCTCCCTTCCCTGGCAGGGTTAATGCTGCCCTAGGCACTCACCCCCCCATAATCCTGATATGCATACTTACCTAAAAATACCCCCCCCCCCCCCCATTGCACCTGCAGTCCTTTCCCTGGATAGAAGCCTATTTATGCAGATTTGGCTGCTGTGGCTGAGGCAGTGATTGAGAGAGAAAAGTGTCACTACATCCCACCAATGCATTGAAAGATACAGGCCCTGGCTTCTGCTGAGAAAAGGAATTTAGGAATTAACCAGGCCGAGGTATATTTGTAAGATAAGTCTTTTTAATCAGTTTCAGGACGGCTCTAACTTGGGAGTTTGTTGGCAAGATACTCATTAAGCTGTAATAAAGTTTACATGCAGAAAAAATACTCAAAAAAGGGTGGAAAAAAGGAACAAGAAAAGGTGGAAAAGAGAAAGATGGGGGAAGTTTAAATTAGGAATATGTAGAAAAAGTGAAATGAGATGGAGGGACGTAGAAAAGAAGGGAAGGTAAAAAGAGTGAAAGGCATAGAGAATGTGCATAATAAAAAATGTGCAAAAAGAGAGCGAGTGACACCTGCTGATCCAGCTAAGAGCTACAAAATGTGAAGGGGTGTGTGAATATTGTCTCCTGGCACTCCCTGTTGAACCTAATTGGCTTCTGATGGTCATGTGGGGCCAGGGCATGCAGAAATAATAGGAGACCTGGTTATACATGGGGTATACGTGGCATCCCTCATTGGTATACTGCCCCACCCAGGGCCACACTAGACACCTTTGAGTACTTGATGTTCACACTGGGCCAGCTGGGGCTTGTAGTTACCCAGGTCATAGAGAGGATGGTCGTCTACATCATAGAGAACAAAACCCCAACTGCTGCTTCCCCTCTGCAGGTCTGCTTAACTACAAGGCCCAGCTGATCCCAGGGGAACTAAAAGGCCCAGCTGCTTCCCCTCCAGTGACCTGGAGAACAACAAGGTCCAGCTGACCCTGGAGGAAAAACAGGGCCCAGTTGCCCCCAAGGCAACTAGGCCCAGTTGCTTTCCCTCCCCAGCTCTGGGGAACTTCAAGACCCAGCTGCTCACCATCTATAAGCCTAGAGAACCTCAAGCTCCAGCTTGGCAGATGCCCCCCTGTTACAAATCAGCAGCATCTACTTTAGTTTAGTGAAGCTAGATGGAAGGACTGAGACGAGTTGATAATATCCTTCCTGGCTAGGCTCTTTCCTAGTAACTTAGGTGGCATCACTGCCCCCAGTGGTGAAAAGACAAAACTGCAGGCTGCATGCAGCAGGTAAGGGTGGACTCACCCTTTAGACATTTATTTTTAAAGTGGACCAACACCCAGGATTTTGACTATCCTGGGTCTTGGTCCACTTCGGTGGGGCACCCCCGATCGGGGTGCCCCGCTGTGTGAAACCCCCCCGATCACCCGAAAAACTCACCTCTCCCCGCTCCCAGCGCCGACGGACAAGCAATCTGACAGTCCCGGACAAGCGGCTCCTCCGCCGCTGCCTCCCGCGCGTCCCTCTTGCCGGGCGCGCGCCCCTCTTGCCGCGCGCGCGCCCGCGCCGGCCATTCACAGACGGCTGGCGCGGGCACGCCTAGAGGGGCGCGAGGGAGACGGCGGCTTTGGGGTGTTTGGGGGGGTTTCACCCCGCGGGACATCCCGATCTCGGATGTCCCGCGGGGAGGGAGGTGATCGGCCCGGGAATCTTATAGATTCCCGGGCCGATCACCCGTGGGTGTTGGTCCACTTTAAAGCGTGCGGTCATCCCCAGAAGGCAACTTTGCTTTAATTTTTGGGGCTACATTCACACACATTCACAGCCTAAGCCATTTCTGTTCCAGCTGCAGCTCAGTTTGGTGACCTTGCTAGACAGGTGTGAAGTTTGCCAAATTTACAGATTCATGTGACTGCATCTGCCATCACATCTGTAACATCTGCCCCTGATCTGTAACTGCATCTGCATCTGACTGGGGACTAAGGGTTTAACCCTTGTGCATGGTAGTTGTATTTTATTTGAACATGTCATAAAACACTCTTTTCAGTTTGGGGGGGTCTCCTGGGCAGAAACGGGTGTCTACTGATACATATATGGTACCATTATAATCGGGAGGAATGGGGCTTTCACGCGATATGACTTTTCTTTATCCAGGGAGCACAAATTAAAAACAAGACATTTCATTTTAAAGCCCAAACCCTGCTGAAAAAATATATTTAACTTTCCTGGAAATTCCTGCAAAAATCACAGTAAAACATGTATTACACAAAATGATGAAAAATTGCATGGCAACAGAGGGTGACAACATCTCTAGGTAGCCTGGCAGTTAACGCGTTAATGTCACATAAGAGTTTAATACAGACACAAAGTAAAAACCACTTCATGTCCTTTTTTTTTTTTACCCCCCCTCCCCCTTATTGAGTTGGGATAATCCTCTGGTTAAAGATCGCTAGTAAGCCTGAAATCGGGCATTATTACTCACCTGGTCCACGCTCTGCTGCCACTGTTTCTATCCCGGCTGGCTGTCATTAGTTTTGAGTTGTGTTTTTTTTTTTTATAGACTCTAATTCAATCAAAAGAAAATGCAGGTTAGATCCTTTCAGGTCTAACTTAGCCACCTCTGTTTTTTGGTTAAACAAATCTTTATCACCAGTAATTTAAGTGTGATAATTACAGAGACCACCCCTAGTCAACTAATGAATTTAAAAGTGTAAGAAGATGGCCCTGCCCTATAGTAATCTGGTTAATTAACTCCTTTGAAACATCTGTATGTAATGCTAGAGGTAACATAAATATAATTCTGGAGTGGACCACTTTCCTATATATACAGCTAGAACTCCCCTTAAAACAGACCAAGATCCTCTAAACCACCCCCCATGCTCATGCTGCCTCCCCCACTCAGGTGCCGGGACAATGCTGCTGCCTTTTAATTTTTTATTTTCACCGCTGATGCCCCCTCTGGCAGATTTGAGACAGCCGATCTCTAATGTGCCGGCTGATGGGACCAGCACATCTGGCTGCATCCCCGGATTCCCTCTAGTCTGAGGCACGATTCTAAACCTCATCGTAGCTGAATGGCTGGGCATTGCACCGCTTACTGTTTGCCTGAAAGTTACAGTTTGCCTTAAAAGGGACTTTAAAGTGGACCAAAACCCATTTTGGATTTTGACTATACTGGGTTTTGGTCCTTGCCAAGCTGTGTGAAACCCCCCAGGTCGCCAAAACCAACTCAACTCTTTCCGGTCCTGCGGCACATGCGCGGCCACTAGTCCAATCAGCGTGCTCGGATCCGCTGATGTCACGTTGTCTAAGTGTAAGTCGTGCACCGGTAGGTCTTTCAAGGTACAGCAAAGCCACAGACAAGAAAGCGACACTGACACCAGCTTATGCAAAACACGTTTACTCAAGTAGACTTCTGAGCACACTTCAAATAAATGCAGCAAACAGTAAAACAATAACAACAATTCCCCTACCCCAAAGCTGACCCAAACTGCTGTAGCAGTAGTCAGTGTCTCCTGTAGAAATATTCCTCTGCAATCCAGAATCCAGAATCCGAACAGCAAAGCAAAAGAAGAAAAGTCTTGGCCTGTATAAAGTCTTTCTATCTGACTAACTAACTAACTAACAGGCAGTCTATAGCACGTGCATGTATTATTGAAATTACTGACCCGGGCCTTCGGTGAACTCCAGCTGGACTAAGCAGATCTCCTTCACAAATGACCGGATGCATCACACAGCTCTCAGGCGTCCTTCAGGCAAAAGTCCACAGCCTCTGATTCAGATCCAGCAATCGGGAAAGCTGTCAGTCTCTCTCTTTCTTTGCTGCACGCCAGGCCACACACCAAACTTGCTCACAAGGCCTTTATCTGTCTTTCCAAGATGGTTTCTCTCTCCACTTCCCTTCTCCTCCAGCACAAAAAGAGCACGTGATTTCCTGTCTCTTCAAATCAGTAAGACTCTGCAGTGCATTAGCTGCGTGAACAGTGGAACCAGCAGCCCCTTGTGGCCAAACAACAGAACGGCAGTTTTTAGGAAATAACACTTCTTCCACCCTCTTACATGCCACCCCACTAGAGGTTGTCGTCCTCGGCAACCCTCCCCACACAAACTCCTCCTGAGCATAGCGTTGCGGGGGCACACCAGCATTGGGCCTTGCTGATCTTCTCAGCACCATGGTTTCAGGGGTATCGGGTGCATCGGGCATCTCTGCCAAGGGAGGGGCCACCACTCTATCAGCATTCTCGCGGGGTTGCAGACCCGATCCCCCTGGGGCAACAGCGGGCACCTGGGAAGGGGTGACCCATCAATCTTCCTCATCGGTTGAGAGGCTCTCCTCTGTACTGGGAGTGTGAAGAGGCATCTCTTCCTCACGCACCGGCTCATCAAAGTTACACTGTCTTAGCATATTACGGTGCAAGTTTCGTGAGGGTCCCCCAGTCCCCACTGGTTCTACCTCGTAGACCGGAATGTCGGGGTGCACTCTCCTTTTCACCATATATGGAACCGCCTCCCACCGCTCATCCAATTTCCCAGATGGTCGCTTAGCTCTGACCATCACTCTATCACCCGGGGAATAATCATCTCTCTGCACGGGTCCTGAGACAGGGTGCACCACTTGTTCCAGGCGTTCCCCTACAACTTTGTGGATCGCTCTCAGACGACGGCGGTGCTCTTGCATCCATGCAGTAGCACTTCTTGGTTGTGGTTCCTTTGGGTCAGGCATGTGGAGATCTTCCACCTCTCGTCCGGCTCTTCCAAACATGAGCATATGGGAGGAGTAGCCGGTGGTATTGTGTACCCTGTTGTTATAGGCCCACATCAGTTCAGGTAGGTATTCGGGCCACCTAGCATTTTGTCCATTCTCCAATGTCCGTAACATCTGAATCAAAGTCCTATTAAAGCACTCACAGGCCCTATTTCCTTGAGGATGGTACGGAGTGGTGCGGGATCGTTCAATCCCATACAACTGATACAGTTCATTCATCAGATTTCCTTGAAAACATGCTCCTTGATCTGAGTGCATTCTCTGGGGGCACCTGAAGACTTAAATAAAGTGTTTACAGACAGCCTCTGCAGCTGACTCAGCCGTCTGATCTCTGGTGGGTACAGCCACTGCATACTTGGTGAAATGATCGGTCATTACCAGACAATACGAATGTCCTGAGGCGGAGTACCCAATCTGCACATAGTCAATCATAAGCAGTACCAACGGGGCTGAAGTCTTGATTGTCTGGACGGGGGCCCGCTGTTCGGTGCTTTTACTCAGTCCACAAGATCGACACTTAAGACAGGCCTCGGCCACCATGTCGGCCAGATCTGGACAATACACGAATCGTTGGAGCCACTTACACGTTTTCTCACTCCCAAAATGAGCACCTCTCTCATGGGCTTCCCACGCAACCTCTGGGCCCAATGACATAGGGATTACAATCTGTTGCCGATGCTGCAGCTCTGTCTGTAGGTATCAGTATCAGCAACCTCAGTCTCAGCAACCTTTGGCCCTCTGGAGTCAAACGGGCCCTTTCTTCTGGCCGAGGCCAGGTCTTGGACGTGACCCACTATCTCACTTTCTACAGATCAGGACAGCTGTTCTGGACTCCCTCCCAGTCGGCCAACGTCTTCCCCAACACCATGGGCATTCCGGACGCCACCCCACTTGCATGTGCCATGTCCTGGAGCACGGGTAATCGACCAAGGTCAGGAGTTTCAATGTCCTCCAACTCCTCATCACCCCTCTGCGGCGGTGCCCCCACAGGGACTCGAGAAAGTGCATCGGCATTGCTGTTCTCTTTACCAGACCGGAACTTGATGCGATACTGAAATTTAGACAGGCCAGCCAACCACCTCTGCTCCAGGGCACCAAGCTTGGCATTCTCCAGATGGGCTAGGGGGTTGTTGTCACTAGGGGGTCACTTCCGCGCCCGTCAGGTATTCTGCAAACTTTTCAGTCATGGCCCACACCAGAGCCAACAGTTCCAGCTTGAAGGAGCTATAGTTGTCGGGGCTGCGCTCCGATTCCTTCAGAGACTGGCTCCCATAGGCAATGACTCTCTCACGCCCATCCTGGACTTGGGATAGCACGGCTCCCAACCCATGCAGACTTCCATCAGTGTACAGCAGGAATGGTATATCAAACTGCGCGTAAGCCAGGATTGGGGCACTGGTTAGCGACTCCTTCACTGCCTCAAAGGCCTCTTGCTGCCGGGGCCCCCAACCAATGGGGCAATTTTTCGGACCTCCTGCGGTGCCTCTCAGTAACTCGTTCAACGGGCCCACCAACTGAGCGAACTTGGGTATAAATCTCCTGTAATAACTGGCCAGCCCCACGAATGCCTGTACTTCTCATAATGTCACCGGCCGGGGCCACTGCTGGACGGCTTCCACCTTGCTGGGGGCCGGTTTTACCCCCTCGGAGGTGACCACATGTCCCAAGTACTCTATCTGCTGTCGAAACAGTTGGCACTTCTTGGGCTTAATCTTGAGCCCATGATCTCGCAGTCGCCCAAGGACCTGTCGCAGCTTCTGAAGATGGTCCTCAAAGGAAGCCCCAAACACCAATATATCGTCCAAGTATATCAACACTGACTCGAAGTTGAGGTCCCCCAGACAGTTCTCCATTAACCGCTGAAATGTCCCTGGGGCATTGGTGAGGCCGAATGGCATTCGGTTAAATTCGTAAAGTCCCATGGGTAAAATGAAAGCCGTCTTTGCTTTGTCTTTCTGGGCTACCGGTACTTGCCAATACCCGCTGGCCAGGTCGAGGGACGAGAAGAACTTCGCCTGGCCCAGGGCTGACAATGACTCTTCAATCCGCGGGAGAGGGTATGCATCCCGGACGGTCTGGGCATTCAACTTCCGGTAGTCCACGCAGAACCGAAGACTCCCATCCTTCTTCCGCACCAAGACTACTGAAGCAGCCCACGGACTTTGACTCTTGACTCTTGAATCACCCGATTTTCCAGCATGCTGGCAACCATGTCCTTCACCTATTGGTACATTTTGGGAGGGATTTGTCGGTAACGTTCTTTAATCAGCGCAGCACTGCCCGTGGGGATTTCATGTTCAATAGCAGAAGCACACCCAAAGTCCTCGTCATGTCTTGAAAACGCCTCCTGAAATTCCCAGAGAGTATCTTCCAGCAACTTCTGTTGTCCTGGAGTCAGAGCCTTACAGTCCACTCCCAACTGGGCCATGATCACTCTCCCATTCCACTTCTCTGTCGGGATCTCCTTCTGCTGGACCTCCACAGCATAAGTCCAGGCCAGGCCGACCTTCTATCAGGCTGTAACGTGAAGCGGCTCTTTCGAGGTATACCCCCTTCAGACACATAAACGTCTGCCAGGACAGCATTGCCAGGGATGGTTAGCTCACAGTCTTCAACATTCAAGCAACGTACCGGTACACACCCATCTGTCACAATGGCAAGTGCCCGAGCTATCAGTGGGCGAGCCTGGGGTTCCTCTTGCTGGGCTGGCTCAATCAGGACCTCTAATCCATTCAGTCGTCGTCCAGCCCCCACCGGCAGCATCAATACTCGTTTTTGTCGCAGTGGGATCTTCACCGGGGTCCCCCCTGGCACCTTCGCTTTTCCGACGGGTCGACCGGAGAGGTTACTCTTTTGCAGACTGCAGCTTCTCACCATCTGTTGAAGAACCTTCTGAGTCGGCCGGTGGGTGGTGGTCCGTTGCCAATACTTTGGCCCCTTCTCTGGCATAGATCTGATGGTCTAGGTCTCTCAGCACATTCATACCCAGCGTCACGTCCATCCCGCTCCAAGAAGAATAGTCCACCAGCACGACCCCCTTCTTGCCCACATCTTGCCCAAGCACTCGGACCCGCATCCAGACTATCCCTCGGACATCCATCTCCTTATTGTCGGCAGCCGTCAGCCTGATGACACTTCCATATTCCGGGTCCATCATATGTCCAAAGTGTCTTTCAAAGAACTGTAGGGGCATAAGGGTGCACTCTGATCCTGTATCAACTAGGCAGCGTGCCTTCTGACCTTCCAACTCGGCTTCCATGACGGGGCTGCTGGCATACAGGTCATGATCCTTCCGCACGGGGCTTAGCTGTTGACATACAGGGCGCCCAGTTACTGCGGCGGTCGGAAGTTTAACGGCTGCTCGGATTCCATCCGTTCGGGCATTCTCGGGCTATATGGTCGTACTGCCGACAACCCCAACAGGGGGGGCTTCTTCTGACAGGTCCCCGCACCTGACTTCTCATGCGTGGGGTGGTGTGGCGTACTGGAGTCACTTCTGGGGGTTGGGAAGATTCTGTCTTCATCTGGGACACCTCCAACCGCAGTTCCCTTAATTCAGTTCGCAGGGCCTGGACCACTGTCTTTAGGGACTCGGATTCCTCAGATCCCGGCTGTTTCTTTATAGCATGAGAGCTGCTCACAACTCTCACCTCCACAGGGACAAGTTCCTCCTCCCTTTCCATGGCAGCTTGGTAGATACTATAAAATGACATGTCGGGTGCCACCCAGGTCATCTCTCGCAGCTTATCCTGCAGGAACTTGTTGGAGAGCCCCACTATGAACTGATCTCTCAGCAGTCGGTCCACCTCTCGGAAGGCTCCCATGCCACCTGGGTCTCGCCGCTGTATCTCATTGAGCATCTCCTGGAGGGCATTGGAATACTGCATAAGGGTCTCATCTTCCTGTTGTGGGCGGTTAAAGAAGTGGCTCCTTAGCTGTACAGCTTTAGCATGGCCCCCATGAGCTATCTCCAGCAGAGACAATATTTTCTCTAGGGTCTCTCTCAGATTCGGGCCTTACCATCACTGTCCGCCTGAAAACACCCTCTAGTGCTCCCAGTGCAACCTCTGCCTGCAGTTCAGGGGTCAGGTTACACATTCTGGCAGCACTCCACACCCTCTCAGTCCAATCTTGCAAAGTCATGTTTTTCCCATCAAATTTCAGCAGATAGCGCAACAGTGCCCCCACCGGGATGTATCCTACTGGGGGGGACATGGCGCTACAGCCAGGCTGACCTTGGGCCGGCATACCCTGAGCTGGGTCCTGCTCCGGTGCCACTGGCGCCTGGGGAAGATCTCCCGCCGCATTCCCGTCCATAACGAATGCTGTACCCTGCCAGCTACGCCAAAATGTAAGTCGTGCACCGGTAGGTCTTTCAAGGTACAGCAAAGCCACAGACAAGAAAGCGACACTGACACCATCTTATGCAAAACACGTTTACTCAAATAGGCTTCTGAGCACACTTCAAATTAATGCAGCAAACAGTAAAACAATAACAACAATTCCCCTACCCCAAAGCTGATCCAAACTGCTGTAGCAGGCGCTGTTCCAAAGGGATGCACTGAGTAGAAATGCAGAAAGCTCAGTGCACAACAGTCAGTGTCTCCTGTAGAAATATTCCTCTGCAATCCAGAATCCAAACAGCAAAGCAAAAGAAGAAAAGTCTTGGCCTGTATAAAGTATTTCTATCTGACTAACTAACTAACTAACTAACAGGCAGTCTATAGCACATGCATGTATTATTGAAATTACTGACCCGGGCCTTCGGTGAACTCCAGCTGGACTAAGCAGATCTCCTTCACAAATGACCGGATGCACCACACAGCTCTCAGGCATCCTTCAGGCAAAAGTCCACAGCCTCTGATTCAGATCCAGCAATCGGGAAAGCTGTCAGTCTCTCTCTTTCTCTGCTGCACACCAGGCCACACACCAAACTTGCTCACATGGCCTGTCTCTGTCTTTCCAAGATGGTTTCTCTCTCCACTTCCCTTCTCCTTCAGCACAAAAAGAGCACGTGATTTCCTGTCTCTTCAAATCAGTAAGACTCTGCAGTGCATTAGCTGTGTGAACAGGGGAACCAGCGGCCCCTTGTGGCCAAACAACAGGGTGGAATAACACTTCTTCCACCCTCTTACATAAGGAGAGCGGCTCAGAGCACGCTGACGTGCATCCCCCACTACCCTCTAAAAGGGAGCGTGCCCTGCCGGCCATTGATAAATGCTAGAGAGATAGTGAGGATGCGGCCACGGCTTGGGGGTCGTGGGTTTTGGTCCACTTTAAGACCAAATGAACAATCCCCAAATAATCTCTTATTACTAACCTTCACCTTATTGATCCATCAAAGGCTTCTTCTCGTACAATGCTGTCGCCTAAGGATTGAAATGTATGAGTGTTATATTTTATCATTCAATTGAAGAATTGTATTAAAAATAAAAATAATTAGCCTTCTTATTCTTATAAAGGAATGTTCTTGCATTACATACTGATATTTGTAGTAGTATAAGAGGAATTATTTTTCCACTCTAAAAACACATTAATCTGATGAAGAAAATCCTTATCTTTACATATATAGATATTTTAAAGGCATTAAAGTGGGATTATTCTTCTACCTCACAATATTTGGCAAATGCTTACTGTTATACCCAATCTTAGCTTGGGAGCACCAAAATCTTTTTGGAATGAGTCCCTGGCGTTCACTGGATGGCGGCATTTTTTAGAGTGTCTCAATCAGAGAGGTCCAGACACTCAGTAAGGGGCTCCAGTATCTCCGGGCATTGGGCCAGCGCCGCTCTCCCTCCTACAGGAGATGCAGGTCTGAGAGCCGATAAGATCTCTATAGGAGTCTTGTTTCTGCCAAACTGCAGCTGAGGGATCCACATCAGAATCCGCAGATCGTTTTACCCGAAACTCTGTTGTAACCTCTATTTGTGTTCAGAGAGTTGTGAATGGCGCCATTGTCAGCAATTTGTTAGCGTTGTGTTACCCCAGAGAAGAGCCATGCAGATGCGCTCACCTCCCTCCATCACGCTGCAGCCACTCCATTGCCATTAAATGAATTAGAGCTGTAAGGTTAATTATCTGCAGGAGTAATGTGGGAGTGAGTATTCTTGATGGAGTATAGGGTTGTCAGAGTCCCCTTTAATGAGTACTTCTCTGGCATTTTGCAGTTTATTTCTCATGTGCCAATGAACTAGTAGGGTCAGGATAAATCTCCATGTGCAGGTACATTGGTAATTGAAATTATACCAACCTCAACCTACCCCCCTGCTAGCACATAGCTTCTGGTCTGGCCCGTTTATTAGATCCAACTATGTGATCAAGCATCTATGGCTGTATGATCCTGAATGAGTATTAGAGTGTGAGCTCTGAGGGACAGGGAGTCATGTGACTGCTTCTATGTGCTCTGTACAGTGCTGTGGAATATGTCAGTGCTATATAAATGTATAATAACAGTGTGTGAGTGTGGAGGGGACATTAGAATGTGAGCTCTGAGGGACAGGGAGTCATGTGACTGCTTCTATGTGCTCTGTACAGTGCTGTGGAATATGTCAGTGCTATATAAATGTATAATAACAGTGTGTGAGTGTGGAGGAGATATTAGAGTGTGAGCTCTGAGGGACAGGGAGTCATGTGACTGCTTCTATGTGCTCTGTACAGCACTGTGGAATATGTCAGTGCTATATAAATGTATAATAACAGTGTGTGAGTGTGGAGGGGACATTAGAGTGTGAGCTCTGAGGGACAGGGAGTCATGTGACTGCTTCTATGTGCTCTGTACAGTGCTGTGGAATATGTCAGTGCTATATAAATGTATAATAACAGTGTGTGAGTGTGGAGGGGACATTAGAGTGTGAGCTCTGAGGGACAGGGAGTCATGTGACTGCTTCTATGTGCTCTGTACAGTGCTGTGGAATATGTCAGTGCTATATAAATGTATAATAACAGTGTGTGAGTGTGGAGGGGACATTAGAGTGTGAGCTCTGAGGGACAGGGAGTCATGTGACTGCTTCTATGTGCTCTGTACAGTGCTGTGGAATATGTCAGTGCTATATAAATGTATAATAACAGTGTGTGAGTGTGGAGGGGACATTAGAGTGTGAGCTCTGAGGGACAGGGAGTCATGTGACTGCTTCTATGTGCTCTGTACAGTGCTGTGGAATATGTCAGTGCTATATAAATGTATAATAACAGTGTGTGAGTGTGGAGGGGACATTAGAATGTGAGCTCTGAGGGACAGGGAGTCATGTGACTGCTTCTATGTGCTCTGTACAGTGCTGTGGAATATGTCAGTGCTATATAAATGTATAATAACAGTGTGTGAGTGTGGAGGGGACATTAGAGTGTGAGCTCTGAGGGACAGGGAGTCATGTGACTGCTTCTATGTGCTCTGTACAGTGCTGTGGAATATGTCAGTGCTATATAAATGTATAATAACAGTGTGTGAGTGTGGAGGGGACATTAGAGTGTGAGCTCTGAAGGACAGGGAGCCATGTGACTGTTTCTATGTGCTCTGTACAGCGCTGTGATGTCACAGCTCACTCACAGTATAAATAGCCCCTCCCTACGACAGGGGGCCTAGCTGTCACTGACAGCTGAAGAGACCTGCGGAAACCTTTAAAACTTTTTTTAAAGACATCATGGGGTCCCTCCTATCCAATAAAACCAGCTCGGGCACAAGCTATGGGGACAAGCAGACCATGGCTACATACACACGATATATTCATATAAATACACACATTACTAACATTCTTGGCATTCTAACAGTGACCACAAGGTGGCAGCACAGAGCTTCAAACCAAATATGATAACAAGAGACAATAGGAATGCCAACAGACTATTTATTTGAACATAAAAAAAGATATTTTCCTTAAACCTATCTGTATTTGAAATTTTCTCTCCTTATTCTGGCTCATTCCTGACCCATTGCCATACTTAAGGAATAGGTGAATGCTGTCTGTTTGCTGTGTAATGAAGTCTAATTAGAAACTGCATCAACCAGTTTAGAGCGTGTCAGCATTTCCACATTTGTGTCTATGGTTATATACATCTTCCTTTCCAATTTATGCCATGCAATGTCCCTGAGAAAGGCAGAGCATGCTGGTGTTTGTAGTCCCTTCACAGCTGAGGTGGAAAGGATTGGGATGATGGATAAGTGGTGGGCATGGCATGCAGACAGAGTGACATATGCATTTAGGAGAGACTGGAATAAGGAGAGCTCTTTAGTAAATACCTGTCACAGTTATAGATCTGCAGTTCTCTGAGGTGTATTCTTTAAAGTGATCATTTTTTTTATTTGGATAATGATTAAATATAGTTGTGTTTACCAAAAAGTTTTATTATGCCAGTCTATAAGAATTTAATACTTATCACCGTCAACCAGCAGGTGGCACCCAAGATCAGCTCTTTATCTCTTTGCAGGTTTCAGTGAAGAAAAGCCAAGAGGTTATAAAGGGTCATCTATAAGAAAAAAAAAAAAAACTTGTGATCCACATCGCTCATTTCATTAGAATCCCCAAATCCCCAGTATGTCTTGCAAATCCAGCCTTAATGGAGTGGAGCAAAGATAGAACCACGTTACTCACCTAAAGCCCGGCTGCTTTTCCACTACACCAGACTCAGAATTGGGGCTTTGGCTTTGGTGCCAGAAGTTTTCTAATGGCTTTTGAGTGTGGTGCAGTGTAAAGCTCACTGATGCCCATACGAACGTTGCCCGGGTACATGGAGGGAGGACAGTAGGTATTGGCTTCTAGGGTATTTATGACTATTGATGGAACAATTTTTCAGAACTCAGCGTCCCACTTATTTTTGCCCAGGGCCACATTTTGTCTGGTCCCAGTGACTCCTTTTGATTCCAGTGACACCCATGGCTGGATGGACTTCACATGTATAGTATGCTGTAGGGGGCACATGTATGCAGGAATCTGCCTAGACCACAGTACAGGGTTAGGAAGGTAGCGGAGGGTGGTAGAGGCTGATGACAGTGTTGATGTGAGACAGGGATGGGGTTGGGGCATTTTATCTTCAGCCATGCAGATACTGGAGCAGTGACAAAGTGCAGGGATCAGTGGTGTTACCTATATTAGGAGGAGCATAGGATGATGGAGAGGGCAGCAGATGGGAGTAAAGAAGGCACTACACTCCATCTGCATTCTATCCTCAGATAACAAATTCAGGCTGGAGGGGGATTAGATTGCAAACTCCTTGTCAAGTCAGACATGTCATGATCTTTTTTAGTAATTGCAAGACAGAGCTTTGTCATAGGCTGATCACTCAACCAATTAGCCAGGGAGGAACAGTTCACGGTTATCATTTATATCCTAGGGCCCCCAACAGAAGATTGAGTCAATTACATTCCGGATGCGGGAGCACCTGACTGTTCTCACTGGTTATTCCTCCTGACTACAAAAGCAGTAACAAATAGCAGAGCTCCATGAGAGAGTAAGTGATGCAGAGACACAGAAAGAGCTGGGGAGGGCATGCAGAGACACAGACATGGCTGAGGAGGGGATGCAGAGACACAGAAAGAGCTGGGGAGGGCATGCAGAGACACAGACATGGCTGAGGAGGGGATGCAGAGACACAGAAAGCGCTGGGGAGGGGATGCAGAGACAGAGAAAGGGCTGGGGAGGGCATGCAGAGACGCAGAAAGGGCTGGGGAGGGCATGCAGAGACACAAAAAGGGCTGAGGAGGGGATGCAGAGACACAGAAAGAGCTGGGGAGGGCATGCAGAGACACAGACATGGCTGAGGAGGGGATGCAGAGACACAGAAAGGGCTAGGGAGGGGATGCAGAGACACAGAAAGCGCTGGGGAGGGAATGCAGAGACACAGAGAATGCTGGGGAGGGGATGCAGAAACACAGAAAGGGTTGGGAAGGGTATGCAGAGACATAAAAAGGGCTGGAGAGGGGATGTAGTGAAGCAAAAAAAAGACTGGATAGGGAATGCAGACACAGAAGATGCTGGAGAGGAGATGCAAAGAGGAACAGTAAGGGCTCAGAGGCGGGGGGGGGGGGTCTTGCAGATACTGGCAAATGGATTCAGGGCCTATACTGAGAAGGGCTAGGGAGGATTCAGCTAGTATCAGGTCTGGAAGCGGCAGCAGAAGAAAGGGGTCAGGATCTAATTCTTGGCACTGCAGCACATTTGCCTCCACTTTCAGCAGTGCATTACTTTTACCTTTTAGACATTTTACTGTTGCAAAGACCTCAGAAGGCTGCTAAAGGGCAGTCCTGCCATTATGTGGCAATTAATCACTTTGAGTTAAAAGGGAGATTCTTCTTCTCATTTTTTGGCTAAAGGGGACCACTGGTTATTGTTGGGGGTCCTCCCATCATGTAATTTGGAAGCATTTCGCAGTTCTGGGCCATCCCCACCCCCAAAACATTTCCAAAAAAATGTGATAAACTGCATCTAAACCAAACCAAGGCAGCTTCCAGCCACACGAATGGCCACTAATAACAGAAGAGATGCATAGCACCATTCCCTGCACCTCATGAGCGGGACATGCACCAAGGCACAGTGCTCTTTCTCTGACGTGATGGTGGATAATTAAACACAGCACTTGTTAACTTTTAATTAATGGTTTGTTAATGGCGAGGACATTCCCTCCCATTCCAACCGGAGCTGCTGATATACAAGCAGGAAATGTCTTTAGACACACTGAGGGCCGTATTTGGGGTTCATGCCACCCTAGGCACTTTTAGTGCTCAATTAAAACAAAGTGTGCAAAAAAGAGAGAGCGAGAGACGCCTGCTGATCCAGGTAAGAGCTTTGTATGTGAAGGGGTGTGTGAATATTATCTCCTGGCACTCCCTGTCGAATCTGTTGGCTTCTGACAGTCATGTGGGACTAGGGCATGCAGAAATAATAGGAGACCTTGTTATATCTGGGATATACGTGGCATCCCACATTGGTATACTGCCCCACCCAGGGCCACACTAGACACCTTTGAGTACTTGATGCTCACACTGGGCCAGCTGGGGCATATAGTTAACCAGGTCATAGAGAGGAAGGTTGTCTACATCATAGAGAACAAAACACCAACTGCTGCTTCCCCTCTGTAGGTCTGGGTAACTACAAGGCCCAGCTGCTTCCCCTCCAGTGCACTGAAGACAAGACCCAGCTGACCCTGGAAGAACTACAAGGCCCAGCTGCCCCCAGGGGAACTAAAAGGCCCAGCTGCTTCCCCTCCAGTGCACTGAAGACAAGACCCAGCTGACCCTGGAGGAACTACAATGCCCAGCTGACCCTGGAGATGCAACAAGGCCAAGCTGACCCTGGAGGAACTACAAAGTCCAGTTGCCCCAAGGGGAACTAGGCCCAGTTGCTTCCCCTCCCAAGCTCTAGGGAACTACAAGACCCAGCTGCTCACCATATATAGGCCCGGAGAACTGCAAGCTCCAAAATGGCCACAAAAAAAACTTTAGTTAAGTGAAGATAGATAGAAGGACAGAGAGATGAGCTGATAATGTCCTTCCTGGCTAGAATTCATTATACACCACCCCCTCAACGAAGCCAAAGAATGCACATATAAATGTAGAGTCATGTCCGACACACACATTACACTGGCCATAGTAGCCCACACATCTTATATGGTATACAGTATACAGTTCTGTATCCTCCCTTATACCCTAATAGATTTGAAGCTCTTCCTCCTTCTGTATCCTCCCTTTTACCCTAATAGAGAGTAAGCTCTTCCCCTTCTGTATCCTCCCATATACCCTAATAGATTGTAAGCTCTTTCTCCTTCTGTATTCCCCTTATACCCTAATAGATTTTAAGCTCTTCTCCTTCTGTATCCTCCCTTATACCCTAATAGATTGTAAGCTCTTTCTCCTTCTGTATTCCCCTTATACCCTAATAGATTGTAAGCTCTTCTCCTTCTGTATCCTCCCTTATACCCTAATAGATTTTAAGCTCTTCCTCCTTCTGTATCCTCCCTTATACCCTAATAGATTGTAAGCTCTTCCCCTTCTGTATCCTCCCTTTTACCCTAATAGAGAGTAAGCTCTTCCCCTTCTGTATCCTCCCTTATACCCTAATAGATTGTAAGCTCTTTCTCCTTCTGTATTCCCCTTATACCCTAATAGATTTTAAGCTCTCCCCTCTTCTGTATCCTCCCTTATACCCTAATAGATTTTAAGCTCTTCCTCCTTCTGTATCCTCCCTTATGCCCTAATAGATTGTAAGCTCTTCCCCTTCTGTATCCTCCCTTATACCCTAATGGATTGTAAGCTCTTCTCCTTATGTATCCTCCCTTATACCCTAATAGACTGTAAGCTCTTCCCTCTTCTGTATGCTCCCTTATACCCTAATAGACTTTAAGCTCTTCCCTCTTCTGTATCCTTCCTTATACCCTAATAGATTGTAAGCTCTTTCACCTTCTGTATCCTTCCTTATACCCTAATAGATTGTAAGCTCTTTCACCTTCTGTATCCTTCCTTATACCCTAATAGATTGTAAGCTCTTTCTCCTTCTGTATCCTTCCTTATACCCTAATAGATTGTAAGCTCTTTCTCCTTCTGTATCCTTCCTTATACCCTAATAGAGTGTAAGCTCTTTCTCCTTCTGTATCCTTCCTTATACCCTAATAGATTGTAAGCTCTTTCTCCTTCTGTATCCTTCCTTATACCCTAATAGATTGTAAGCTCTTTCTCCTTCTGTATCTTCCCTTATACCCTAATAGAGTGTAAGCTCTTCTCCTTCTGTATCCTACATAATACCCTAATAGAGTGTAAGCTCTTTCTCCTTCTGTATCCTTCCTTATACCATAATAGGTTGTAGGCTCTTCTTCCTTCTGTATCTCTCTTATAACCTGATAGAGTGTAAGCTCTTCTCTATCCTCTCATAGTAGTCACTAGTAGGCAGATCTGATTGCCTATTACGCAGCTGATCTTTTACACTCTTATAGAGGTACATTTAATGAATTAAATATTACAGGATCCTCAGAGATGGTGATTCTATCACACCCTGGAAGAGAGGCAGCTGTCGAGTCGAGTCTAGGAGACATGAGGCTTCATTCTGTATATAATCACTCTGTCTAGGAAGCTGGCAGGCGGTCATAGCCATCCATTTGCAGCAAGAAAGATGATAGATGAGCCTGACTGTGGCTCTGCGGGGGAGCAGAATGGAGGACCAGGGACTGCATCAGAATCATCCTGCATCATGGACATCACTTTGTAACAATGGCAGAACTGAAATGAGGATTCTGACACCCATAGATATAAAGGAGAATCACAGGGAAGCATGCCCAACCCCCCCCCCCCCCCCCCCAGCTTCTTGGAATGACAAGAATTGATGCCATCCCACAGTCAAAAGTTCACTTAATCAATTTTAACACTCTTGGGGGGTTCCTGATTTGGAGTACCCCTACAGTTGAATATCCTTAGGAAGACAATATTCGTCATGAAGCTAGTCGGGGGGAAGATCAGGAGCAATGTTAGAAAATATTATTTTACAGAAAGAGTAGTAGATGCTTGGAACAAACTTCCAGCAGAGGTAGTTGAAACATCAACAGTCACTGAATTTAAACATGCCTGAGATAAGCACACATCTATCCTAAGATAAAGAGTACTTACAGTATACACATAAGGGCAGACTAGATGGACCGTATGGTCTCCTTCTGCCGTCAACCTTCTATGTTTCTATGTTTCTATGTCATGAAATCTATATGCACACTGTAATGAAGCATGCCTCCTATTGGCCAAGGTGCCGCTGACGCACATGTGCACAGCTGATTCCCGCTCTGTTAGGAGGATATGAGTATCTTTCTAACACAGGGTTCATGGATAGCCTAATAGGATAAGTTAGATTAGTGTCCCTGTAACTCAGGACCCTAAATGGCAAAGAGTTGCCAGGGAGCATGGGGATCTGCTTTGCCTGCATAAATTCTCCCCCACCACCTCTTTCGAGGAAGCTCATGTAATGTCATGGGGGGGGGGGGGGCAGAGGGGTGTCGCTGGAATGAGAGCTCCATATTTTTAGGACTCATGCACATAGATGTTAAACCTAATTGTATTGTGTGTGAGTGGATAACCTGTGCTCTCCTGCCATAGAACAGTGACATCATTCATTACTTAGTGCATGTATCATAGAAAAATAGACAGCACAGTTTTTGCTATCACATTATGCACCATCTCTTTTGGCGATGGGGCCTTCAAAGCGTCCTCGGTTAAGGGGCCCACCGGGGGATTCCCTGATAACCTGGTGAGCCAGTCCAAGCCTGCCTGCCTCCATGGCATGTTGGCAGGGCTGTTTCTAGGGGAGGGTATGCAGGCCATATGCCAGGCCCTTCATCCCCCCATATTGGGCATAGTTTGGGGAAGGGGGCACTGCCTGCAGCTAAGACAGTAGCGCAGCCTGGATCATACCTGTATGGGACATAGCATGGGTGGGGAGGGGGCATCATTTTTTCTACCCAGCACTGAGCTCCATTTTGCCTAGAAACTGCCCTCCATGTTGTTATTTTGAGATTGCTATCTCCAGGATGCATTGTATCTTTCAGGGTTTAGATCCCGATTAATATGTTACAAATAAATAATATGAGTGCAATAGCTGGGTGATCACAATCAGAAAGAGAAATGTTCATCTGACATCATCCAGAAGAATGAGGAGCTATGTTGCAGGTGGGGGGCATTTCAGGAGCCCACAAAGTGCAGCATCTATAGTCCGAGAGTGCAGGGATGAGGATGACGGCCTTCACTCTCCAGAGGTCCGCATTTTATATGTCCCCTGGACATTCTATTGGCGAGGCATTCTGTATGTTCCCAGGCGTTGCATAGATTGATAGAACTTTACCTTACTTGTGATCCTCATTAATACCTTGTCTAACAAACATTTGTAATTCTGTATAATGCCAGGCATGACATACAATGCGAGTAGGCACTACATATAATGAATAAAGAATATATATTTGAATATTTCGCACTGTGCCCAAAAATGCACATTCTATATATTGTCTAGGCATGCTACACAATGCCTGCCTTTACACAATGGCCTCGACTCAATGAGACTGGCAGGCTGATTCGTCGCCAACGCCAGGTAGCGACAGATGAGCATCTGTAGCAGGCATTTCAGAGCGCCAGCTGTGGGCGCTGTGCTCGGCCGTGGGTCGCTAGTTCATAGTGAAGAGTTGCTATATGACCAGTACAGCGCTGTATGGGAGCGCATGTTAGCGACCAGTAAGTGCGACCGACTCGCAGCATATTAATTAAAAAAGCAGCCTCACACACCTCCAGCACTCAAAAATGCTTCTCTGATGCCCAGAGCGCCGGAGGCTGTGTGATTAAAGGCTGTTTTTTAGCATGTATCCACTAGTAACAAAGCGAAAACATATGGAATTACATTGTAATAACATTGTAACATGAACACATTAATGCCAGACCTGTAATGTCAATTCTGCATAAATATATAAAACATGAAAAATATTTACAAAAATGGCTTTTACTATACCAGAAGAGGTCACAACATTATTTGAGATTTAAAAAACAAAACAAAAAAAAAACCCTGTTTAAAAAGAAATAAAAGAAAATCCATTGAATTGTATGGGAGAGCGACAGGTAGCGAGAGGTGATACCTGGCGCTTTGCAAGGCTGAACGCTGGCGCTGTACGCTGAGGCTGGGATAATGATGAATCGGACGCTACATGGCGTTATCCCAGTCGCTCAACATATTCTGCTTGATAAATGTGTAATTGTGTGCCGTGTCCGGCGTTCACCTGTCGCTACCTCTCATTTACAAGGCACTACCTGACGCTATCCCTTCATAAATAAGGGCCTAAAAAAAATTCTCATGGTAGTAAAAAATTCATTTCATGAGAAAAAAGCCTGCGAATGTCACTGCTACTGAATCACCAGCTAGGAAAACAATGAAAGCCAACTGCACTTTTTTACTCCTAAGAAAAGTAGCTTTTTACTACTTTTTATACTGCAGTAAAAAGTACCGTTGACTTTCATTTTCTTCCTATCTTGTGAGAACTGAGAATTAAAATTCTCAGTCTTTTTAAATTTTTTACTACATTTGAATTGTTTTCAATTCTTATTGAATCAAAGCCATTGGCCTCAATTCAATAAAGGTAGAAAAAAAATTATCATGGTATTAAAAGATTCATGAGAAAAAAGCCTGAGAATGTCACTGTTGTTGAATCACCAGATAGGAAGACAATGAAAGTCAATGGCAGCTTTTTTACTCCTAAGAAAAGTAGAGGACTGTTTACTCCTTTCTACACTGTAGTAAAAGCTGCCATTGACTTTCATTGTCTTTTTATCTAGTGATTCAGTAACAGTGACATTCTCAGGCTTTTTTCTTATGAATTGAATTTTTTACTACCATGAGAATTTTTTTCTACCTTTATAGAATCGAGGCCATTATCTGAAACATACATAAGTAGATCGTAGTGTATAACTAAAGCGACTCCCCCTTTAATGGTTGGTGACCCCCAGGCAGGTCAGTGTGTGGACAGCTCACAACTAACCATGAAACCCCTCCACCAATTTATCACCTCCATTAACTTCTGAAGGTTGTGAGTGGGCCAGAGGGGCAAAAGGGTCACCACAGGGGTCACGCCCACCTTTTGCTATGGTCTGCAGCCCTTACCCCATGAGCTGTTAGCACAGTGACACTTGCCCTCTCATTTATCTAGCTAATAGGTCAGAAATGAAGTGGCCACAATGAAATTTGCAGGTGGGTCACTCAGCATGAAAGGGGGTCACTTTCTGCCTGTCATTTCAGCTTCATCGAAAACTAATCAGCCGGCAGTGCTCTCCATTATATTCATGTCAGGGTCAGGAGACCTTTCATCTGCCAGTTATACACTCCACACTTACATACCTACCAAGTTTTCAGGGTGAGAAAGAGGGACATTTGTTAAATTAGGCCACACACCCTCATTAAGGGATGGATAGGAGGTAGGTTAAAGCAATATAAACACTTTAAATAGGCAAGTTCATCATTTATTGCTGCAGATCTGCATGTTACACCTCCAAGAGGGACAAATGAGAACAATGAGGGACAAGGGGACATGGACTCCAAAAGGGGAGGTTGGGTCTGGATGAGCATGGTCAGTAACAAGGGGAAGGGGAAACGCTGATAATCTATTATTGTATAGGTGAGGGTACAGGAGGGAATGCACACATCTGTTACAATATAATGCGGTATACAGAAGGGGGAGGAGCATACAATCTATTAGTTTATAAGGGAGGCTATTGTTCCCCGGATTTCTATCTACTTTTAGTGGACTTGTGGGACCCCTTTACCAGTTCCTTATAGGGAAGGGTTGCTTTGGGGCTGTTGGTAGCATAGTCCCAGGCATGTATCATTATCACCTTGTTGATACGGCTTATGATGACAGTTAAAAGCTCCCCGTGATGTCATAATTGCCCCTGAAGGGGCACATATTTCAGGGCCTCTGGCTTTCATCAGACGACTGCAAGGAAATTGGTGTTCCTGCTGTCTATGGATCTGGAGATTTCCCAGGCTGGTTGGGGGATGTTTCGTGGAAATCTCTGCAACTACATTTATATTTTAGTATATAGGTTGGCTGTATGTTTCCTTAAAGCGGTCCTTCACTCTGAATAAGAGCCCCTGTTTCCCACACCCTGTACATACAGATTGCTCACATTAAAAATCATCCAACCTGCATCTACTGCATGTTATGAGCCTTTAAACATCCAAGATGGCGGCTCATGGAACAACAGGCAGCCTGCAAACAGGAAGTGTCTTCTGACTGTGCTGCTCTGCATTCTGGGATTGCTGACCTTCTCCTGACCCCAGCTCTGCTCTGTCTGAGCAAAGCACAGCCATAACCCGCCCCCCTGTACTACTTTGTCCCCCTCTCCTCTCCTCAGTAAGTGTGATGCTTCTGAGACAAGATGGCGGCGCCCATATCCTAAAGTCCTGAACAGAGTTGCAGCCCAGTGGGGGAAAGAATATTATGTAAATGACTAAAAACTTAAAATATATTAATTTTAGATGCTGGGGAATCGTTTTATAAGGGTTTGGGCTTTTCAATAAATTATGGTGAAGGTCCGGTTTAAAGGGACATTTCAGCCAATTTATCTAAGGTACCCCTCACCCTGCTTCCCTTCCCTGGCACTGCAACATGGCCGCGGGGGGGGGGGGGGGGGGGGCGGGTTACAACATGAAAACAACTTACCTCGCCTGGGATCCGGTGGCAGTCATTGCCGATTTTGCTGTCAGCACAGCCATCTTTAATGTGCTGCATAGAGTGGGCTCCCTGCTATATGTGCGATCCCTCCTGACAATTTACTTCAATAGACGGGTGGGAACGCGCAAAGCTCAGTGTACCCGCTCTTTGAGGCAGATTAAACATGGCTGCGTCCATCATCTGAATCACTGACAACCAGCTCTAGTCTGAATCCAGATACCACACATCCCCCAGTAACCCAAGATACCCCAGATGCCACATATACCTCAGTAACCCCAGATAGGCCACAGATACCCCTGATCCAGCCACCAGAAAGTGGGAGGGTGTAGGCAGGTGCTGTCCTTGAAGTTGTATGAGTCTATTTTTTTTAATTATATATATATATATATATATATATATATAATCATGTATTGATGAAGATCCTTTAAACAAATATACATCATATCCATTTATATACCTTAGTAAAAAGAGTCTTTTTAGCCTGCTGACAGGCTCCCATTCTAAGCAACAATACAGGTTATATGAAGGATGCCCCATCCAGTAACGCTGTGATTGTGGCCCACATGCTCCTGACTGGCTGACAGCCCCCCATGTGATCCTATGGGCCCCATAGTAGCTGCTTAGTGGCATTTTTCATTCAAACAATTGCAAATCATCCCAATGGAATTTTATTCTGAGTCACTTTTATCTATTAATATTATAGTTTATTTTTACAACGCTGCCTCTTTCCATAGTGCTGTATACAGTGATTACAGACAGGGCAAACCATACAGTACATAGACTATTACAAATGAGATGCTAGGAGGGGCAGATACAGGAGGTGGAGCATTTGCGCTGAAGAGTGGGAGGAGCTCTGTTTTTCACAGAGGAGGGCGGAGTCTCGACAACATGTTTCTGCAATATGTTCAGAACTGAGAGAGGTGGGGATTCAGCACTTACTGCAGAAAGGGGGAAACATCTACAATTTACAGGAGGAACAGCTTTTTGTAAGGATGCTAAGTGGGATCAGGGAGGAGTAATACAGATTTGAATATAGCTACAGGAGCCCTCATATAATAATAATGTATTACCTGATCGGTCAGAACCTCAGCCAAACATGCTATCCCAGACTGTGCCTTCATCAACTGGGGGGCATGTAAGGGGTCATATGTTTTTATTATTTATCTTAAAGGCTCTTAGCTAAACTTTCCCACCCCCTGTTCATATCTGTTGCTGACACGTCAGGGGATCTAACAGTTACCACTGCATGGACATCAGGGGCCCAGTGATCTGCAATAGGCACCAGACAGACCAGACCACACAAGCATGATGCCGGTTGTGGGTCAGAGTCTGGCTGGAGGGGATTCATGACATTCAGACAATTTTCATCATGAGAGGTCAGCCATGGCAGCCTCCCTAATCCTCACTCTACAGATGTGTTCTCCAACCCTCTCCTGTAGAGCCACCAACAGGTCCTGTGTTGTAGATCTCCACAAAGGCCCTTATTTAAGAAGGGATAGCGTCAGTTAGTGGCTGGTTAATGACAGGTAGCGACTGTTGAACGCCGGACACGGCACGCAATTACACATTTATCAAGCAGAATCTGTTTAGTGACTGGGATAGCGCCATGTAGCGTCTGATTCATCATTTTCAAAGCCTCTGCGAACAGCGCCAGCGTTCAGCCTTGCACAGCGCCAGGTATGACCTCTCGCTACCTGCCTCTCTCCCATACATTTCAATGGACGATCCTTTTCTTCTCTTTAAACGTTTTTTTTTTTGTTTTTTTTAAATCACAAATAATTCTTGGACCTCTCCTGGCATTGAAAAAACAGTTTTTTCATAATTTTTTCATTTTTTACATATTTCCTCAGAAATGACATTACAGGTCTGCCATTAAAGTGTTCATGTTACAATGTTGTTACAATGTAATTCCATATGTTTTCACTTTGTTACTAGTTGATAGATGCTTGAAAACACACTTTAAACACACCGCCTCCTGCGCGCTGGGCTTCAGACAAGTATTTTTCAGCGCCAGAGATTTGTGAGGCTGTTTTTTTGCTGAATATGGTGTGAGTCGGTCGCTATGAGCAGTCGCTAACATGCGCTCCCATACAGTGCTGTACTAGTCAAATAGCGACTCCTCACAATGAATTCAACATTACTGAACAGCGATAAACTAGCGGCTCACGGCCGAGCACTGCGACTACTAGCGGGCGCTCTGAAAATGCCTGCTACAGACGCTCATCTGTCGCTACCTGCCGCTAATGATGAATCAGCCTCATAGCTGGCTCTATAGCTCCACCTGAGCACTTCACCTCTGCATCTGAACAACCTGGCCTCTTGGTGGTGCTCCAGGAGAGGATTTGGGAACAGCGCTTTACAGGGACACTGGAAAAGCTGGATCTTCAATGTGCTGAGAGTTTCCCATAATGAGAACCCCCTGAGCTGCCTTCCCAAGAAAACCTCCTAATAAAACGCTGCAAGCACACGTTCGCTGATAGGTGAGCGATTTGTCATGTTGTGTTTCTCGTCAGATCTTATTTACTCGCGGAATTGCTAAGTGCCGCATTTCATCATCATTAACCTCTCCCGTCACAACAGCTGGCAAACATTCTGCACCATCGACATCTCTCTGCGTCCCCCGGGAGCCCGGCTGGGGGATGCCCGGTGCACATTTCACACGCCACTCTGCGTCTTTGAAATGTACAGCATGCGTCTATTTAGATCAAACATTTTGTCACATTAATAACAGCAAAGAATCTAAGAGAACTCTTTGCTACATTGTAACAAACTGCTGATAGCTGCTGTAAACTAAACCAAAGTGATGCTTAGAAACTTGTTACAAAGTTGCAAACCCCATTCTCGCTCCTTTCCAGTGCAAGAACCTTACTTTTGTTTCTCGCGCAATTGGATTTTTTTTTAAGCATCAATTTACACATGAGCCCAGGCACAAGCTAGTATTCTCATTTTAAAGCAGAACAAAACCCAGGGGGGACGGATATCCCAAGGCGGTGTGCCCCACTATGTGAGCCCCCCCCTCCCGAGGTGCCGCAAAACTAACCACCTGGGGGAAAACAACAGCTACATATAATCTATGTGAGGATTCCCTCCATAGTTTTGCTGGCAAGAATGATGCTTTGGTGCATATTTATGTCCAGCAAACGGCTCTGTTGTCGGCAATCGGGAGCAAGTGCGTTTCGCAGATGTTAGGGATCTGGCTGCCGACAAGGGTGAGTTTTGTTGCAACCTGGTTTACACGGTAGGGCATCACAATTTGGGATGCCCCAAGGGGCTAGGTTAGGTCAGATGTGCAGGTCAGTGGCCGTGGAGAGGGGTTAGGTCAGTGATAGAGGGCGGCAGCAGGGGATGGAGGGGTTAGGCAAGTGGTGGAGGACAGAGGTAGGAGGTGGAGAGATTAGGTGAGCGGCAGAGGACAGGGTCAGTGGGTGGAGGGATTAGGTAAGTGGTAGAGCAGGGGCGTGGTTAGGGGAAAGCGGGGGGGCACATGCCCCAGGTGCAGCAGGTCAGAGGGGTGCCAAAGGGGGGCCTGAGCACTGGTGGGGGGGGCACCATTTTGAATCTTTGCCCCAGGTGACAGAAAGCCTAACTGCGCCTCTGGGTAGAGGACAGTAGCAGGAGGTGGAGTGGATAGGTGAGTAGTTACACGGCACATCATACAGCATCGATTGGACAGGAGCCTGTGCATGTGCCATGGGACACAGTAAGTTGAGTTGTATGGTGATCAGGCCTTAATGAACTGGTAGATTTCAGCCCATGTGTCTAATTATCATCCCCTAATCGGGCCTAGTAAGTAATGGGGTAATGTATGTGACTAGGCCTATCCCTGCAATAGGCACTTTGTTTATCCCTGTATATTGCCCCTTATGTAACCCTGATGGGGTCAGATGGTGCAGTTGTAAATAAATATATAGAGTCTTTTCTTTTTTTGGTATTATATTTACAAGTATTTTTTCTGTAGTAGATTGTAATATGAACTTGGAGCTAAACATTGTATAAGGTCTGAAGCAGTGAGTCACTTGTATCAAACTAATCTGCTGTCAGGCTTGTACATTACTATGTGCCCACTGCTCAGCAAACCCTATTGACAGCTAGTGCTCATGTAAATTGCAGCCACAGGAAGTAATGAAGAAGAGGTAAGTCCTGGGCTTTCTCAGCTGTGGGGTGCGCGGTGGGCATCCAAATCAGGACACCCCTGCACTGTGAGGCTCAGAGGAACTCCAGTCTGTTTTGCTTAAAGTGGACCAACACCCAGGATTTTCACTATCCACTATTCACGATCGGGGGTGCCCCACTGTGTGAAACCCCCCAGAAAGCTCATAAAATCTTACCTTATCGGCGCCGGATAAGCCGCCGCCGCCTCTCGCCTCCCTCTTACAGGGCATGCGCCCGCGCCGGCCATTCACAAACGGCCGGCGCGGGTGCGCGTCCTGCTAGAGGGATGCGCGGGAGGCGGCGGCGGCGGCTTATCCGTCGCCGATAAGGTAAGTTTTTAGGGGCTTTCTGGGGGGTTTCACACAGCGGGGCATCCCGATTTCGGATGCCCCGCGGGGGGGGAGCTGAATCTTATAGATTCCCGGGCTGTTCAGGGGTGGGTGTTGGTCCACTTTAAATACATTAGGGGGGTAAAGGGAAACTACCATCTGCAATCAGTGGATAAAGTAGAACTCTGCTGCCAGCGACACCATTTGCATACAGGAGAGCTTTGCTGCCTGCAGCAGCTTATTTTTCCGGGATTGTCATGCTTGTAACACCCCATGACATTGCTGTGAATGCTAATCCTGGCGAGTATTAAACAATCCCCTTGTGCGAGAAGCTGGGTGTCCCGCTGGAGCGGCACTAATCCTTTTTATGATTTTTCCATGCTGGAAGCTGCCATGGACATGCAGAGGAGGGTGGAATCATGTGTTGTGGAGGGGGGACACTAAACAGATGAGCTGCATTACTGGTGGAGTAGTTCAATTTATCATCCGCCCATAGCTGTGCTGAGGAAAGCTGCAGACACAGCGACACATAAAAAGCAAAATCAATCCATGAAGCTCCACCATGGGGTCGATTCAGAGCCAGGTGTGAATTCTCACTCATTTTTTAGGAGAGAAAACACCCATTGACTTTCATTGTCTACCTTGATGCTGATTCTGAACTAGGCTAAAGTTTACACCCAATGATAGTCAATGGCAATGAATTCTCACCTGGCTCTGAATTGACCCCAGTGACGCATTCCTCCCAGTGCATCTCCAACTGAGGTGCCTGAAATCCTACCAAAACCATTAGAGTGAGGGACAGGAAGTCATGTGACTGCTTCTATGTGCACTGTACAGTGCTGTGGAATATGTCAGCACAATATAAATGTATAATAACAGTGAGTGGGTGTGGAGGGGACATTAGAGTGTGAGCTCTGAGGGACAGGAAGTCATGTGACTGCTTCTATGTGCACTGTACAGCACTGTGGAATATGTCAGTGCTATATAAATGTATAATAACAGCGTGTGAGTGTGGAGGGGACATTAGAGTGTGAGCTCTGAGGGACAGGGAGTGAGGTGACTGCTTCTATGTGCTCTGTACAGTGCTGTGGAATATGTCAGCACTATATAAATGTATAATAACAGTGTGTGAGTGTGGAGAGGACATTATAGTGTGAGCTGTGAGGGACAGGGAGCCATGTGACTGCTTCTATGTGCTCAGTACAGTGCTGTGGAATATGTCAGCACTATATAAATGTATAATAACAGCGTGTGAGTGTGGAGGGGACATTAGAGTGTGAGCTCTGAGGGACAGGGAGTCATGTGACTGCTTCTATGTGCTCTGTACAGCGCTGTGGAATATGTCAGCACTATATAAATGTATAATAACAGTGTGTGAGTGTGGAGGGGACATTAGAGTGTGAGCTGTGAGGTACAGGGAGTCATGTGACTGCTTCTATGTGCTCTGTACAGTGCTGTGGAATATGTCAGTGCTATATAAATGTATAATACCAGTGTGTGAGTGTGGAGGGGACATTAGAGTGTGATCTCTGAGGGACAGGAAGTCATGTGACTGCTTCTATGTGCTCTGTACAGTGCTGTGGAATATGTCAGCACTATATAAATGTATAATAACAGTGTGTGAGTGTGGAGGGGACATTAGAGTGTGAGCTCTGAGGGACAGGGAGTCATGTGGCTGCTTCTATGTGCTCTGTACTGTGCTGTGGAATATGTCAGCACTATATAAATGTATAATAACAGTGTGTGAGCGTGGAGGGGACATTAGAGTGTGAGCTCTGAGGGACAGGGAGTCCTGTGACTGCTTCTATGTGCTCTGTACAGTGCTGTGGAATATGTCAGCACTATATAAATGTATAATAACAGTGTGTGAGTGTGGAGGGGACATTAGAGTGTGAGCTCTGAGGGACAGGGAGTCATGTGACTGCTTCTATTTGCTCTGTATATCGCTATGGAATATGTGAGCACTATATAGATGTATAATAACAGGCTGGAGGGGGCAATGGAGTGTAAGCTCTAAGGGACACATATATAAGTATGGAAAATAAAACATATCAGAATACTTAGAGCATGTTGAGTATCAGCATGGCACAGCCAGGCACCAGGCATTGTCAGGAGGAAGCCACCGTTGGGGCTTCCCAGTAAATCCACTTATAGCAGCTTCTCCCTTGTTGGAAAACAATCCCGTTTTTAATTAGAGTGGAATGTTCTGCATTCCTCCCCTGCGGATATTGCAGTGTGACGGGCAATGTGTGGACAATATCTACTTATGGTAATGCACTGGAGCTGGCAGCGCAGTTTCCTGGGGGCTAATAAGGGGTTTCAGACTTACTTTGTTTTTACTGTATAATCTTCTGTCTTATAGAACAAAGTGCTTTATGTACATTAGTATCTTAGGGGTTTATTTAAGAAGCGCTAGTGCCATGTAGTGCCATGTAATGTCAGGTGAATGTCCGAGTGCAAAAAGTGTATAAAGTCAAACATCCAGAGCACTTGTGATAGTGCCATTTAGTGTCCCATCTATCATCAGAGCCAGCGATGGGATGAGTGCCGGCACTGAGTTGGGTTATAATTTTTAGGCTATTATTTTTGGGCTGGTGCATGTGCACCCTTGGCTGTTTGGAATAATTTTGGTATACATTTCTTGCACTTTTTTGTTGCGCTGCAAACTTATTATTTGGGCCATGCAAATTCTGTGTCATGTCTTTCAAATGCCCCCAATGCAATTCCAGGTTGTTGTTTTTTTATTGTGCTGCCATCAACCCAAATTAAAAAAACAGGGTATGCAACAGGCGCTGAACACATAGAATGTCCTTTTCACAGCACCCGTACAGGCGCTGTGTTTTTTCTTAATGAATTTACTTGTTTTCTACCGCTCTCAGTGCCTGTCTCTAGCTGGCTCTGCAGTGCAGAGAACGTATCGTAAAGGATGCGGAAGTGATGCTTAATTAAAATTAATGACTTAGGCTCTTAGTCCTGTTATTTTTGTCTAAATTATGTAATTATTAGTTGAGAACTGCTTGTGTCAACCACCAGGTGGCGGTAATGATTACCCCCAACACATTGTTCCGAACAATGTATTTTCATTTTACAGAGCTGACATATTCCACAGCACTGTATGGAGCACATAGAAACTGCCAAATCACCCCCAGTCCCTCAGAGCTCACACTATGTTATTATACATTTATATAGTGCTATACTCGCTGTACAGAGCACATAGAAGCAGTCACATGAAGATACCAAGTATAAGGGGCAGGGGAGATTGGAGAGCTCATTATCTATCACCACTAGAACACCCTGTTGCTGCTTATCCATGATTGCTATAAATATGAGCAATAGATTGAAAGAACAAAAATATACAGTGCTCAAAAAAAATAAAGGGAACACTAAAATACCCCTTACTACATCTCAACGAGTGAAATATTCATTACATAGCGGAATGTGTTGAGAAAAATAAAACATACAAATGATCACTGTAATTCAAAATAAATACCCTAGGGAGGTTTGGATTTGAAATGGTACTTAGCACCTTCTGTGGAACGTCTCATGCTACTTCTACAGGTGAGAGAGCAATGACAAAATGAAAAGTGACCAAAACAACAGCCAAAAAGGATGCGACCAGAGAAATGGGCCCTTATTTAAGAAGGGATAGCGTCAGGTAGTGGCTGGTTAATGACAGGTAGCGACTGGTGAACGCCGGACACGGCACGCAATTACACATTTATCAAGCAGAATCTGTTTAGCGACTGGGATAGTGCCATGTAGCGTCTGATCATTTTCACAGCCTCAGCGAACAGCGCCGGCGTTCAGCCTTGCACAGCGCCAGGTATGACCTCTCGCTACCTGACGCTCTCCCATACATTTCAATGGACGATCCTTTTCTTCTCTTTAAACGGGTTTTTTTTTTTTCCCCAAAATTCACAAATAATTCTGTGACCTCTTCTGGCATTGAAATAGCAGTTTTTCATAATTTCTTCATTTTTTATATATTTCCTAAGAAATGACATTACAGGTCTGGCATTAAAGTGTTCATGTTACAATGTTGTTACAATGTAATTCCATATGTTTTCGCTTTGTTACTAGTTGATAGATGCTTGAAAACAGACTTTAAACACACCGCCTCCTGCGCTCTGGGCTTCAAACAAATATTTTTCAGCGCCAGAGATTTGTGAAGCTGTTTTTTTGCTGAATATGGTGTGAGTCGGTCACTATGAGCAGTCGCTAACATGCGCTCCCATACAGCGCTGTACTGGTCAAATAGCGACTCCTAACAATGTATTCAACATTACTGAACAGCGACTGAGTCGCTATAAAGTAGCGACCCACGGCCGAGCACTGCGACTACTAGCGGGCGCTCTGAAAATGCCTGCTACAGACGCTCATCTGTCGCTACCTGCCGCTAATGATGAATCAGCCTCCCCGTCTGTTAAAAGGTGTGGTCCTGCTAATTGCCTGACATTTCTGCCAGTTGTCTGTTCCATTTGCAAAACAGCAGGAGAAACTGATTCACAATCATTGTTGCTTCACAACTGGACAGCTTGATTTTACAAGTGTGATTTGACTTGGGCTTTAATTGTGTTGTTTAAGTGTTCCCTTTTTTAAGCAGTGTATTTATGATTAATGTTTCTAAACTTCCTATGAAAGTTACATTAATTATACAATATTAGTAAGAGATTTGCTTTTTTTCAGACTCCAGCCAAAAATAGCACTGACTCCAACTCCACAGCCCTGATTCTGAAAATGAACACCTCTCCATTGGCCATGATTTGAATAATGATCATAATTGTCATTTATTATCTGCAATTTGTTTATCGCACCACTCAGCACATATATGGTTTCCTTTTTAGAACTCCGTGGAATTTGGTTGCTATGGTAGCAACCCCTTAATTTTGCATTGCGTTTTTGGCGTGTTGTGTCTGTAAGTTTAGGAAAATAAATGTTTGGCAGATGAAGTGCTGACAGCGCCGTTGTTGGCGAGCAGCGGTGCTCTGCAGGGGTCTCGTCCTCAATGTTGCTTCTGGTTAGAGTCCTCCATGTCTGACGCTATGCAGCCCGCGTGCCTGGATCTGGATACGTTTATTTCACCAGTTCATACTGTATGTGCATACATATATGTGTTTATATATATATACAAGTTTAAGGAGTAGGGTGGGGGAGTGCTTATACATAACAATGTACAGAGCTACATACATGGTATTTATATAAGCATTGTCATCAATCTTGTTACACATTTTAAAGTGGAACATCAGACCTAAAATAAAAAGGGATGATTCCCCAATCGACCCCCACATACCTTTTGGTTATAGCCGCCGCCTGCTGCAGCGAAATCCGGCTGCTTCAGGGCCCGATCCTCACCACACCGGACAGAAATTGCTTTATATTTTATGTATATAACTATTATGGCATGGAATCAGGAGTATGTTATCCAAAACCCTTAGAATGTGAGAAGGCCTAGGAGCAGCATTAGGAAACTAGTCCGGAGAGACAAATATCTCTCCATTCTGGTGCTAGCCATGACATATGATTCAGTTCCAGGAAAGCTATCATAGCGGGTTTTGGGCTGTTTCTGGGAATATCCAGGAAGTTTCAGCACAGTGCAGACCAAATATATTTTCAAGGTTTCAGGAACTAAATGAGAGCCACACGTTCTAGTGGTTCTAGAGTCAGGTGGGACAAGTTTGAGTTTGGGAGTTTCAGCCTGCTACAGCTAGAATGGGTTCTGGACTAGAAAGGACATATTGGTTTTACTGGTCAGTAGAGCTGTGAGAAGGTGGGGGCTCTGGAGGGCAGTTCAGAGAGTCCAGGGCTCCAGAGTAGAGGTGATTCCAGAACTGCTCTTAAAGTGGACCAACACCCACCGCTGATCGGCCCGGGAATCTATAATCTATCAGCTCCCTGCCTGCGGGGCACCCCGATCACTGTGTGAAACCCCCCAGGACGCCCGCAAATCCTACCTGTTCCTCATTCCAATGGCGCATGCGCGGGCCGCCACCGCCTCTCGCGCATCCCTCTAGCAGGGCGCGCACCCGCGCCGGCCATTTGTGAATGGCTGGCGCGCTCCCTGTAAGAGGGACGCGCGAGAGGCGGCGGCGGCGGCGGGCGCTCTCACCTTGTCCGTCGACGGACCTCGCTTGTCCGTCGGCGGTGATTGGTGGAGCGAGTCACGTAGGAGCGGGGTCAGGTGAGTTTTTGGGGCTTTCTGGGGGGTTTAACACAGCGGGTGCCCCGCGGAAGTGTGGACCAACACCCAGGATAGTGAAAATCCTGGGTGTTGGTCCACTTTAAGATGCACAGCTGTGACAGACCAGAGAGAGCATTGCTCCGTAAGGAAGGTAAATATGAGATGCAACTTCTTATAGTGAGGGACAGCTAGAAAAAAAATAAAAAAATAAACCCAGGCAGTTTTAATGTTAAATGGAATACCTTCAAAACCACATTTAGTAAAACAGTTAAAACCTGAAAAAATACAATGAAAAAATAAAAAGTCATATTTTTTCCTTAGAATAAAATTGTATCTAAAGAAAAATGTAGCAGGCACTGTGGCAGTATCGCCCCATCATCTTTATAGCAGACACTGTGGCAGTATCCCCCATCATCTTTATAGCAGACACTGTGGCAGTATCACCCCCATCATCTTTATAGCAGACACTGTGGCAGTATCGCCCCCATCATCTTTATAGCAGACACTGTGGCAGTATCGCCCCCATCATCTTTATAGCAGACACTGTGGCAGTATCACCCCCATCATCTTTATAGCAGACACTGTGGCAGTATCGCCCCCATCATCTTTATAGCAGACACTGTGGCAGGATCGCTCCCATCCTCTTTATAGCAGACACTGTGGCAGGATCGCTCCCATCCTCTTTATAGCAGACACTGTGGCAGTATCGCCCCCATCATCTTTATAGCAGACACTGTGGCAGTATCGCCCCCATCATCTTTATAGCAGACACTGTGGCAGTATCGCCCCCATCATCTTTATAGCAGACACTGTGGCAGGATCGCTCCCATCCTCTTTATAGCAGACACTGTGGCAGTATCGCCCCCATCATCTTTATAGCAGACACTGTGGCAGTATCGCCCCCATCATCTTTATAGCAGACACTGTGGCAGGATCGCTCCCATCCTCTTTATAGCAGACACTGTGGCAGTATCACCCCCATCATCTTTATAGCAGACACTGTGGCAGTATCGCCCCATCATCTTTATAGCAGACACTGTGGCAGTATCGCCCCCATCATCTTTATAGCAGACACTGTGGCAGTATCGCCCCCATCATCTTTATAGCAGACACTGTGGCAGTATCGCCCCCATCATCTTTATAGCAGACACTGTGGCAGTATCGCCCCCATCATCTTTATAGCAGACACTGTGGCAGTATCGCCCCCATCATCTTTATAGCAGACACGGTGGCAGTATCGCCCCATCATCTTTATAGCAGACACTGTGGCAGTATCGCCCCATCATCTTTATAGCAGACACTGTGGCAGTATCGCCCCCATCATCTTTATAGCAGACACTGTGGCAGTATCGCCCCCATCATCTTTATAGCAGACACTGTGGCAGGATCGCCCCATCATCTTTATAGCAGACACTGTGGCAGTATCGCCCCATCATCTTTATAGCAGACACTGTGGCAGTATCGCCCCATCATCTTTATAGCAGACACTGTGGCAGTATCGCCCCCATCATCTTTATAGCAGACACTGTGGCAGTATCGCCCCCATCATCTTTATAGCAGACACTGTGGCAGTATCGCCCCCATCATCTTTATAGCAGACACTGTGGCAGTATCGCCCCCATCATCTTTATAGCAGACACTGTGGCAGTATCGCCCCCATCATCTTTATAGCAGACACTGTGGCAGTATCGCCCCCATCATCTTTATAGCAGACACTGTGGCAGGATCGCTCCCATCATCTTTATAGCAGACACTGTGGCAGGATCGCTCCCATCATCTTTATAGAACACACTGTGGCAGTATCGCCCCATCATCTTTATAGCAGACACTGTGGCAGTATCGCCCCCATCATCTTTATAGCAGACACTGTGGCAGTATCGCCCCATCATCTTTATAGCAGACACTGTGACAGTATCGCCCCCATCATCTTTATAGCAGACACTGTGGCAGTATCGCCCCCCATCATCTTTATAGCAGACACTGTGGCAGTATCGCCCCCATCATCTTTATAGCAGACACTGTGGCAGTATCGCCCCCATCATCTTTATAGCAGACACTGTGGCAGTATCGCCCCATCATCTTTATAGCAGACACTGTGACAGTATCGCCCCCATCATCTTTATAGCAGACACTGTGACAGTATCGCCCCCATCATCTTTATAGCAGACACTGTGGCAGTATCGCCCCCATCATCTTTATAGCAGACACTGTGGCAGTATCGCCCCCATCATCTTTATAGCAGACACTGTGGCAGTATCACCCCCATCATCTTTATAGCAGACACTGTGGCAGTATCGCCCCATCATCTTTATAGCAGACACTGTGGCAGTATCACCCCCATCATCTTTATAGCAGACACTGTGGCAGTATCGCCCCATCATCTTTATAGCAGACACTGTGGCAGTATCGCCCCCATCATCTTTATAGCAGACACTGTGACAGTATCACCCCCTCATCTTTATAGCAGACACTGTGGCAGTATCACCCCCATCATCTTTATAGCAGACACTGTGGCAGTATCACCCCCATCATCTTTATAGCAGACACTGTGGCAGTATCGCCCCATCATCTTTATAGCAGACACTGTGGCAGTATCGCCCCATCATCTTTATAGCAGACACTGTGGCAGTATCGCCCCCATCATCTTTATAGCAGACACTGTGACAGTATCACCCCCATCATCTTTATAGCAGACACTGTGACAGTATCGCCCCCATCATCTTTATAGCAGACACTGTGGCAGTATCGCCCCCATCATCTTTATAGCAGACACTGTGGCAGTATCACCCCCATCATCTTTATAGCAGACACTGTGGCAGTATCGCCCCCATCATCTTTATAGCAGACACTGTGGCAGTATCGCCCCCATCATCTTTATAGCAGACACTGTGGCAGTATCGCCCCATCATCTTTATAGCAGACACTGTGGCAGTATCGCCCCATCATCTTTATAGCAGACACTGTGGCAGTATCACCCCCATCATCTTTATAGCAGACACTGTGGCAGTATCGCCCCCATCATCTTTATAGCAGACACTGTGGCAGTATCGCCCCCATCATCTTTATAGCAGACACTGTGGCAGTATCGCCCCCATCATCTTTATAGCAGACACTGTGGCAGTATCGCCCCCCATCATCTTTATAGCAGACACTGTGGCAGTATCGCCCCCATCATCTTTATAGCAGACACTGTGGCAGTATCACCCCCATCATCTTTATAGCAGACACTGTGGCAGTATCACCCCCATCATCTTTATAGCAGACACTGTGGCAGTATCGCCCCATCATCTTTATAGCAGACACTGTGGCAGTATCACCCCCATCATCTTTATAGCAGACACTGTGGCAGTATCGCCCCCATCATCTTTATAGCAGACACTGTGGCAGTATCGCCCCCCATCATCTTTATAGCAGACACTGTGGCAGTATCGCCCCATCATCTTTATAGCAGACACTGTGGCAGTATCGCCCCCATCATCTTTATAGCAGACACTGTGACAGTATCACCCCCTCATCTTTATAGCAGACACTGTGGCAGTATCACCCCCATCATCTTTATAGCAGACACTGTGGCAGTATCGCCCCCATCATCTTTATAGCAGACACTGTGACAGTATCGCCCCCATCATCTTTATAGCAGACACTGTGGCAGTATCGCCCCCATCATCTTTATAGCAGACACTGTGGCAGTATCACCCCCATCATCTTTATAGCAGACACTGTGACAGTATCGCCCCCATCATCTTTATAGCAGACACTGTGGCAGTATCGCCCCCATCATCTTTATAGCAGACACTGTGGCAGTATCGCCCCCATCATCTTTATAGCAGACACTGTGGCAGGATCGCTCCCATCCTCTTTATAGCAGACACTGTGGCAGTATCACCCCCATCATCTTTATAGCAGACACTGTGGCAGTATCGCCCCATCATCTTTATAGCAGACACTGTGGCAGTATCGCCCCCATCATCTTTATAGCAGACACTGTGGCAGTATCGCCCCCATCATCTTTATAGCAGACACTGTGGCAGTATCGCCCCCATCATCTTTATAGCAGACACTGTGGCAGGATCGCCCCATCATCTTTATAGCAGACACTGTGGCAGTATCGCCCCCATCATCTTTATAGCAGACACTGTGGCAGTATCGCCCCCATCATCTTTATAGCAGACACTGTGGCAGGATCGCCCCATCATCTTTATAGCAGACACTGTGGCAGTATCGCCCCCATCATCTTTATAGCAGACACTGTGGCAGTATCGCCCCCATCATCTTTATAGCAGACACTGTGGCAGTATCGCCCCCATCATCTTGACCTGCGCACAGATATAAACTTGAAATCCGTGTTCGGGTCCGAACCGAATTTTGCAGGTTGGATCCACTCAACACTACCGGTATTTATTTACGTAACTTTGTACAAGGTAGAAATTACAGACACTAATAATACATGTATGTACTTATTACACCGGGAATTATGGGTCAGAGGCAAGTGATAATGGAGTACAGGAGTGAGGGCCTGGCCCTTGTGCTCCTGCAGTCTAAACTGTCATAGGTGTACAGGGGCTCTGGATGGACAGAGGGGTAAATAGCTCTATAGTTAGGTCAGACCTGGGGTATAAACTAGAAGCTGGACGCAATTATCATGACCTCACATGTTTCCATTCAGCATCTGAGCGTGGTTGGGTGTGGTGGGGGTGTGCGGCCAGGTTGGGGTTAATGGTGTTATTTTTGTTCAGCAATTCCTTTGCTGCAGGATTGGGGGCCCCTCAGGAAGAGGCCGCGCTCTCGGGGACAAAGGCAGGAAGTGGGGCTGTGATACGTGCGGTTATCTCTGCCGCGCACTCACACCATTGTGATGATGGCTGCTTATTTCTTGCTGCAGCGATCAGGAAGCGCTCCCCCTCCACCCGAGAGCATGATTGGCGACTTGCTGAGTGCAGCGACAAAGGGACTTCAGTGACCAGCAAAGAAGTCACCCAGACCGTGCGCTGTGTCACAGGACCTGACTGGAAAAAGTATTAGGGCCTTATCCATGAAGGGATAGTGCCAGGTAGTGCCTGTACAGCGGCAGGTAGTGTCAAGTAGCGTCAGGTGAACACCGGACACGGCACGCAATTACACATTTATGAAGCCAAATCTGGTGAGCAACTAGAACAACGCCATGTAGCGTCCGATTCACCATTATCCCAGGCTCAGCGTACAGCGCCGGCGTTCAGCCTTGCAGAGCGCCATGTCTTACCTCTCGCTACCTGCCGCTCTCTCCCATACATTTCTATGGATGATCCCTAAATCCCTTTCCTGATCCCATTTTTTTTTCCCCTAAAAAAAAACCCACAAACCTTCTGACATGTATTCTGGGCTAGAAAATGACATTTTGGAAAACTTTTTTGATTAATAATATTTTTATGCAGAATTGTCATTACATGTCTGGTATTAAAGTGTTCATGTTACAATGTAATAACAATGTCATTCCATATGTTTTCGCTTTGTTACTAGTGGATACATGTTAAAAATCAGACTTTAATCAAACAGCCTCTGGCACTGCATCGACCCGATTTAGAGCGCTGGCGATGTTTGAGGCTGATTTTTTGATGAATGTGTTGTGAGTCAGTCGCACTGAGCTGGCGCTACCATTTGGTCCCATACAGTGTAGTACTGCAACTCACACAACATATTCATCAATGACGGCCAGCGACTGAGGCGCTCTGAAACAACGAACCAATGGCCAAGCACAGCGACTACTAGCGGTCGCTCTGAAATCCGCTCTACAGGCGCTCATCTGTCGCTACCTGGCGTTAGTAATGAATCAGCCTGTTATTCTGGTGTCCAGTTTTGCTTCACGTGGAGGAAGAATACAGCCAATTATAATCACCATCATACTTACCTCCTGCCCCCTCTGGGGTCTCCGATGTGGGGCTCGGGCTTTTGTCCAGGGATTGGCTCACCATTAGGCACACTATTGGGTCGATTCAAAGAAACATGTAACAGCTTTGATTTTGGTGCCGATCATCCTATTTTTCCCGTACGCTCGTGCGTTCGTATGAACTTGCGAGTGATTCTATAAGCAAATACGTTTCTATCCTAAAATTTACGCCCGTTCGTATGGCAGTTCGGGAATCAGACCTATGTCAGTTTCCTTCCTGAATTTTCCGTTTCATTTCTCAGGTTGCAACATTGGTTTTGGTTTTGCCCTTTTTCCTTTTTTGTCTGGACGTAAATCCTTCTGATCTTGCGCCTGCGCACTACAAACTTACCTCATTAAAGTGCATTCTAAATATTTGGTCTTTTATTTTTCTTTATTTCATTCATTTTGTAGTAACCAACCATTAATGAATGCATTTGCATAAGTAAATCTTACTTTGTTTAATTTTTAGTTAACTTGCATTTTTTACTTGTGGATTTAATTTTAACATTTTGGCTTCAAATGGTACAACTTTTAATTTTTTGTGTGGTTACCCACACCCTCTCCATACAGATTGCTCTCAAATATAAAAAAACACCCAGCAACTTCTGCATGTTATGAGCCTAGAAACAGCCAAGATGGCGGGTCAGGTAATATCGGGCAGCCTGCAAACAGAAAGGGCCTTGTGACTGTGTTGCTCTGCATTCTTTGATTTCTGACCTTTCCGTGCCCCCAGCTCTGCTGTGTCTGTGCAAAATACAGCAGTAACCCACATCCTGCACTTTATCCCGCTCTCCTCTCCTCAGTAAGTGTGATGCATCTGACCAAAGATGAGCTAAAATAATTAAACAAAGCAAAGGTAAACAACTACACCAATAAATTCAAATTAAAAATATTATTCTAGTACATCAATTTAAAAATAACAAAGGACATAAGTTTCTTTAAATAACGCAAATATATGGATGTATTGCAAAATAAAGGTTTACATGCAAATGACTAATTAAGGTCCACATTAAAATGCTTTTATAAGGCATACATGAAATGTATTGAATCAGGTATGCATTGCCATACAATTTATGGCCTCGGCCATGCTGATACATGCAGTTCATTGGAGCTCAAGACGCGCAGACTCCTCCACATAGCCAAAAAACCTGATCAAGAACAGCAATCCGACTGCTAAAAGGTGTCGGAAGTGGCTTTCTTTTAAAACGTATTTAGAGGTTGGAAAACTGCTCTCTGAATTACACGTAAACACATCCGATTATCCTACAATTTAGGTTTTGATCCTACAATTTAGGTTTTGATCCTACAATTTAGGTTTTGATCCTACAATTTAGGAACGAACTTCCGATGATCGTAAGAGCATATACGAAATCGGACGAAGGCTCGTGCGAGTCGGAAATGGACAAAAAAACAGGAAAAAATGACTAACACCCACCCAAACTTCCGATTCCAGATCCGATATCAATTGACTTTTGCATTTTGAATCGAGGGGTATGTTTTTGCCTATGGCCGCCAATGGCAGGGGGGCACATGATCATATACTGGCAAAGGGGTCATTCATTGCCCTGCTATATAACAGGACGCCTCTTAACCAGCTCTGAGATCCCCCCTGTGATTGTGATGTAATTTCATATATAAGGACTAAACCCTTTATATAATCTAGAACGTCACAATGATGATGCTCATTCTTTACACAATGAATATTACAGACTGCAGTCCCAGCAGTCAGGTGAACTGCTAAGGGTAAAGTTACCTGTTAACTAGTTAGTGGCATATGGTAACATACCTCCCAAGTGTCCCTGATTTGAAGGGACTGTCCCTCTTTGGAGTCCATGTCCCCCTGTTGTTCTCCTTTGTCCCTCTTTGAGGTGTAACATGCAGATCTGCATCAATAAATGATTCATTTGCCTATTTAACGTATTTATATTGCTGTGTTGCACCCAATTCATCCCTCAGTGAGGGGTGTGGCCTAATTTAACAAATGTCCCTCTTTCCCACCCTGAAAAGTTGGTAGGTATGTGGTAATGGGTGGGGTTTGAACACCAGCTTTTCCGACTATCAAACAGCCATGATGTAAATCCATCTAACATGACCAATCACTGATTAGCTCATCTACCACATAACTAGGGTGCTTCAGGTTGGGTTACACTGTGTAGCTGTCAAATGAACAGCTATGATAAAAGAAACTGTGAGGTGTCTGCAGAGATACTCACCTGGAGGTCACCATGACCCACAAGCAGCCATTTCTGTTCCCCTCACACGCTTTCACTTCCTGTGGGTTTGCATGGAAGCAGCCATCTTTGTACACCTCCATCTCCCACTGGCTACTACCTCTCTATGAGCTGCTCCTGCAAAATATAACTGCACAAAAGCATTGATGCCTCCAACTTCTCCACTCAAGGCAAACACAAACAGATCTCCATTAAACCGGACCTTCAGCATGATTTAATGAAAAGCCCAAACCCTTAAAAAAAACTATTCCCCAGCATGTAAAATTAATATATTTTACATTTTTAGTCATTTATTATTCTTTCCCTGCTGGGCTGCAACTCTGTTCAGGACTCTAGGATACGGGCACCGCCATCTTGCCTCAGAAGCATCATATACTGAGGATAGGAGAGTGGGGAGAAGTGCAGGGGCCGGGGTTATAGCTGTGCTTTACATAGACAGAACAGAGCTGGGGTCAGGGAAAGGACACCAATCCCAGAATGCAGAGCGGCACAGTCAGAAGACACTTCCTGTTTGCAGGCTGCCTGATGTTCCATGAGCCGCCATCTTGGATGTTTAAAGGCTCATAACATGCAGTAGATGCAGGTAGGATGATTTTTAATGTGAGCAATCTGTATGTACAGGGTGTGGGAAACATATAAGATAGACTCTTATTCAGAGTGAAGGACCGCTTTAATCCCTAAATTGTGAGTAGATCCCCCCAGACCCCACAATTCATAGGCAGTGTTTAAGTACATCCAGTCCCACAATTAATAGGCAGGGTGTAAGCAGATCCTCCCAGACCCCACAAATAATAGGTTTAGTTTAAGTAGACCCCTCTAGCCCCACAATTTATAGGCAGAGTGTAAGAAGTTGCTCCAGACCCCAAAATGAATAGGCAAAGTGCAAATGAATTAAGTGCAAACGAACCCCACAATTAAGAGTGTGAGTGGATGTCCCAGACTGAACAGTTAAAGTGGACCAAAACCCACATTTTTAACTAACATCCCCTGAATTGCTCCCCCCATGAAGATCACTGCCCCACTTCACTCTAATCCCAGATAATGGCGCCTGTTTTAGCTGTAAAGCTCCGCCTCCTCCATTTGTCACTGTTGTGTGTGGCAATGATGTCATTGTCACACCGATGTAATGACTGATCGCCTGTCATCTTACAGAGAGGGACAGCAATACAAATCTGTGTTCCAGGATGATTCAAAAAGTGAAAATATCCATTTCTGGTTCTGCACCCTAAGAAGAAGGTATTGGCAGGGGTTTTGGCCAAATGTATTTCACAAGTTCAGTGGGTTTTGGTCCTCTTTAGTGGGCCTACAAATAAGAGGCAAAATGGCCAGCAGCAGTGTTCTGTGCAGCTATCTGCAATCTGGCAACGTGCACCAAGTCTGCACTAGATCAGCTCAGCACATCATTTTGTCAAACAAAAATATACGCTTTCAAAAATTCAATGGAAAGTGAACTTACCCTTGAGGCTTAGCCCCTGGACCCCACATTTAAAAGTATGTAAGTGGATCTCCTCCTAAACCCAACAATTAGTGAGTGTGGATGCTCACAGTTCCACTGCCATGACTCTCCTCATTACAAGTCACCCCACTGAAGCCCTGTGAGCTGAGAGCATGTTTGCGGAGCTCTGGTCCATCATGGAAATGAGAGGCTGGATGCTTCAGCCTTTATTTACTAAACTGTGAAACTGTCCTAATAAACATCCAAAGCCATGCAGGATAATATGATTCCCCTGCTCATGATTGGCTGCAGCAGTCCTCTGCCAGACCCATAATTCATTGGCTACCCCTCTCCAAGTACATCTCTAAGGTGCAGCCTGTGGGGGCAGCTGCTGATCATGACAGGTCCACTTTACAGGAGTAAATCTGGGATTCAAACGCCGCTTATCTCAAAGAACATTTTTCCTGTTTTTCCTAGAACAAAGCGGGGTGGAGTGGGTTGCCCGGGATTAGCTGCCCAAAATAGCAACAGCGGGGGGGAGGGGGGACAATCACTTTGAGGACCAGACGCCACATCTCGCACACTGTCATAGGCTGGTGAGACAGGGCACCTTTGCCAGCTCCGTTTATCATTTCATACAGCAGTGGCAGCTCTCTACTTTAATAACCAAGTAGCCATGATCCCTTACTGCGGAGAGCCTCTCCACCTCAGTAACCAATGTCACAGTTTCCAGAGCTGAACTGATCTCAATGGTTAGGAGCTTATCAATTACACTTGGTGAGCCTTAGGAGACCAACATTCAATGAAGATTAGAGAGCTGTTCCACCTCAATGGATGGTGGCTTATATAGTAAATGTGGAGAGGCCTTCTAAGGCCTCTTCACTGCAGTAGACTGATATTTAATTGGGGATGGATAGCTTCTCCACACGTAGGTAGGCAGTTCATTAAAACACGGAGAGCCTCTCCACTTCAGTATCCATTAAAGCTACTCCGTCTCAACACACAGGAGATTATCAATTAAAGTGGATCAAAACCTGGGATTTTTACTATCCCAGGTTTTGGTTGGTACCCTTGGGGCATACCAATTTAGGATGCGTCACTATGTGAAACCCCGCTGATTGCCCAATATACACACCCAGTGGTATTACCACTGTGCAGGCCCTGCTTCATTGGCCACGCATATTGTTCACTCTCATGATCAGCTCACGCCATCCCTCTGTCTGTGTGTGGCCATGCCAGCCAATCAGTTATGGTGGGCCTAAAAAGATGCCACTGATGGTTGTGTATGGGCCGTGAGTTCGCCAGCAATGTAAGAATATAAGAGGACTGATGGGGTTTCACAAAGCGGGGCATCCCAAATCAGGAAATAGTGCCTCTCTGAACTCTGTCCTCTCCTTCTCGGTTCACCAGTATCCAGTGAAGACTGGAGAGCTTCTGCATCTCAACACACAGGAAAGATAAAACAAAACTCTTATTCACCTCTGCATCTGATTGGGTGGGTGTTGATTCTAATAAGTTATCGGTCTAAGGTGTAGATGCTTTTAAATGCCAAAGAAACCTTGTCCAAATTGCTAAATAGGACCCATCTACGGGACATTTCCTCTCCTAAAAAAGGCAGATAAGCTGTGGGTTTCACGTGAATGGGCAAAATTTCGGGGCTGGATAAGCTTAAAGTGGACCATCACCCTCCCTCCCCGCGGGACATCCGAGATCGGGATGTCCCGCGGGGTGAAACCCCCCCAAACGCCCCAAATCCCCTTACCTTGCCTTCGGCGGCGGACGGCCGCCGCCTCCTCCCTCGCGCCCCTCTAGACGTGCGCGCGCGCGCGTCACTCTTGGGAGACGGAGGCGGAGGAGCCGCTTGTCCGTTGCTGTCAGATCGCTTGTCCGTCCAATCAGTGCGGCCACGTGGGAGCGGGGAGAGGTGAGTTTTCCGGGTGATCGGGGGGGTTTCACACAGCGGGGCACCCCGATCGGGGGTGCCCCACCGAAGTGGACCAAGACCCAGGATAGTCAAAATCCTGGGTGTTGGTCCACTTTAATTGCTATTTGGAGGGGACAGGGAGAGACTTTGATTTGAAGAAAGGGACTAGAGTGGCCCTTTAATTACTGTAAAAAAAAACAAAAAAACTAATGCAAAAAACAAATAGACATAGAATCATTTTGCAAAGGAGAGATGAAGAGGCTGGTTTATTTTGCCTAGGACAGATGCAGACACAGAATTATTTTGGACACATGCAGGTGCTGAATTATTTTGGACAGGATAAATGCAGACGCTAAATTGTTTTCCTCCGACAGATGCAGATGCTAAATTATTTTGCTTAGGACAGATGCAGATGCTGAATTATTTTTCCCAGGGCAGATGCGGAATTATTTGGCCCAGGACAGATGCAGACGCTGAATTGTTTTGCCCAGGACAGATGCTGAATTATTTTGCCCACAACAGATGTAGAAGCTTTTTTGACCAGAATAGATGCAGAATTATTTTGCCTTGGACAGCACAATAATTATTTCTCACCCTACCGGGCGATAGTTAGCAAAGAGCCCCTGCAGCAGATGTAGGCTCCCCCTTGTGTGACATCTTCAGCCCATCCTAGCTCAGTACACACCAGGATGTGGCAAGCGTCTTTGTTGCGGGTGGCTAGTTCCCCTATGCAGAAAGGGAATGTGTCCGTTCGCACACGGCTGGCCAGTGCTTGCACTTGTGCGCTGCCGGCAGCATGCGTTTATTTAGTCAGGCCCAACGAGCGCTGCAATTTAAAGGAAACCCATCTGCGCAAAAGATCAGGCAGCAGCAGAGGCACCTACTAGAACACCTACAGCCAATTCCCAGCTCACAAACACACCTGAACATCCTTGGTTAGCTAACTAGAGCCAATCAAGGGAATCCTGGTCATTAGTTCAGTTCCAGAAGATTCTTGGTTCTCTATGCCTCCGCTGCTCCTGTTCTCTTGGATTAACCCTTGTCCAACTTTGGAAAAAGGTAAAGAGGTAAACTACGGGAAAGCCCTTAAAGGAAAACACCACCAAGAATTACATAATTATAATATTAATACAGGCAAGGCCCCCACACGCAGGCAGCCAAGCCCCCCCGCACACAGGCAGCCAAGCCCCCCCGCACACAGGCAGCCAAGCCCCCCCCCCCCCCGGACACAGGCAGGCAAGCCCTCCCTGCACATAGGCATCCAAGCCCCCCCACACATGATTACATGCAAGCCCCCTGACACACAGTCAGACAAGCCCCCCGCACACAGGCATACACGCAAGCCCCCTCGCACACATGCATAGATACAAGCCCCTTCACACACAGGCATACATGCAAGCCCCCTCGCACACATGCATACATGAAAGCCCCCCACACACACACATGGGCAGGCAAACCTCCACACACATACACAGGCAGGCAAGCCCCCTGCACACACGCACGCAGACAAGCCCCTCACACACATGCAAGTCCCCCCCACTCACACAACCATACAGGCAAGCCCCCATGCATACATGCAAGCCCCCCCCCCCCACACACACAGGCAGGCAAGCAGCAAACCTATCTCTCCTTGCAATGAGCTCTAGAGAAGACCAGGGTGGACCTTAGATTCTGTGCAGTAGTCTCCATGGGCCAACTTCAGCAGTGGAAACCAGGCCTGCCTGCCATCAGCGGTCTTCCAGGGACAGAAAACGTGTAATAAATCTGTTGCTATTGTGTTCTGTCCAACTATCTGCAATCTATTACTATTGGCAATATACACCAAGTCTGCACTTGTTGTAAGTTGCCAATAGCAACAGATTGCATATTGTAAAAATTGCTTCCATAAAATACACAATTGTTAACATACATACATAAAAAAACATTAAAAAATGCTAGATCAGTTAAGCACCTTTAAGACATCATTTTACCACACAAAAATATACACATTCAAAAATTCTAACGAAACCTTTAAGTATGCACGGAAAACAGCTCTACCTGCATGAGAACCTGTGCATGTGCCCTGGCGATGAAAAACTTGTTTTCTTTAAAACCAGGCGATTGCCAAGCCGGCAAAATCACCTACTCAGGCAGCGGCTGTAGATGGGAGCGTAGATTTTGGCAAGTGTTGGAATGGCGCAGCCAGAGCCCAGACCTGAATCCAAAAGAAATTTTTGTCTTGACCTGAAGAGGGCTGTACAGAAGAGATTCCCTTGCAATTTAACAGATTGGGTAAAATATTTCAGCATTGCCAAATCTAGATGTGCCAGGCTGATGGACTCCTACCCAAACCGACAGAATGCTACCCCAAAGGGAAATTCAACAAGTATAAAAATGTATATTTGTATTTAATTTTTAACAGATTTTAGGTGTAGTGTGATACATTTTTATATCCACTGTACATGTATTAAATGGATTGTCCAGCCAAAAAAAAACAAAACTATATAATCACCTTTTGTCAGTGCAGCTCCACCACCTGGACCTGTTGGTGCAGCGCCCCTTTAATCCTTTTCCAATCCAAGATGGTGGCTGCGGACGTGGTTTATGCCTGCTGCATGCCCACTCAATTCATTGTAATGCCCCCCTTCATTGCAATAAATGGAGTAGACATGGCTGTGTCACTGTGACTGAAGGCTGAGGACCTGTGTCTAACATAGAGGAGGGGTCGAGGGCCAACGGCGATTGCCTGGCTCAGAGGAGTTTCCAGGCACCAGAATAGGAGTGATCAGTTCTGGGAAATAAAAGGGGAGTATAGTCCTTTGGTTTTAAAGCATGGAAAATTCTTTTACGTCCCCCCTTGCACACACAAACACGCAGTATATATAAATATATATATTATTACTAACATGACATTTTTTTTGTTTGTTTCTTTTCAAGCAGCATCAAGCAAGATTAATTCTTCTTCCTCATCCTCATTACTAGAACTAAAGCTGCTATGGGGCCAGGACGTTTAAAATAAAGGCATCATATGTACCACTGCACTATACAGTATCTCTATCTCCTAACAGACTGCAAAGCCCCCCTCTTCAATTCCCCCCTTCTGTATCCTCCCTTATACCCGAATAGATTGTAAGCTCTTCCTCCTTCTACATGCTGCCCTATACCTTTATAGATTGCAAGCTCTTCCACATTCTATATCTTTCCTTATACCATTATAGATTGATAGCTCTTGCTCCTTCTGTATCCTCCCTTATACCCTAATAGATTGTAAGCTCTTCCCTCTTCTGTATCCTCCCTTATACCCTAATAGATTGTAAGCTCTTCCCTCTTCTGTATCCTCCCTTATACCCGAATAGATTGTAAGCTTTTCCTCCTTCTGTATCCTCCCTTATACCCTAATAGATTGTAAGCTCTTCCTCCTTCTGTATCTTCCCTTATACCCTAATAGATTGTAAGCTCTTCCTTCTGTCTCCTCCCTTATACCCTAATAGATTGTAAGCTCTTCTCTTCTGCATCCTCCCTTATATCCTAATAGATTGTAAGTTCTTCCCCTTCTGTATCTTCCCTTATATCCTAATAGATTGTAAGCTCTTCCTTCTGTCTCCTCCCTTATACCTGAATAGAGTGTAAGCTCTTCCCTCTTCTGTATCCTCCCTTATACCCTAATAGATTGTAAGCTCTTCTGCTTCTGTATCCCCCCCTATTACCCTAATAGATTGTAAGATCTTCCACTTCTATATCCTGCCTTATTAATTGAACCTAGGACCTTGGAAAAAACGAATTTGCTAATTGTTGGATTTTACAGAACTCAGCAAGGAGATGGGAAGAGTTAACAGAGAAATGTCCTCACCCATCACAATACAAAGGATCGGTGCACGTTTAGCATTTTTTGGATAAACAGGATTTTTGGAGCAAATGTCAGGGATTTCAGCCTCTGGCAGGAAACACAAGACAGCGGTCAGCCTGGACTCAGGAAATCCTGGAGAGCGGCCGCAGATATCCCAAGATACCTGGAAATGTACATTGTACATCGCTCCAGCTTCTGCAGCATCCACATGGCGTTCGTCATCGCCGGTTGTGTCATTGAAATAAAAGTAGCTTGATTCATCAGTGTCTTCCTACCAGTCCTGGTCTACATTTTAAAAATGATATGAACAATCTTTTGCTGGCCATATGCCTAACAATGTGTCCCATCCCTACAATCTTCCCAAACAGGATTGACCACCTATTCAAACTATAACCATGGGGTCTCCTTTAGTACACAATTTGGTTAATACTATCTACAGGCCAGACAATCAGGTCTGTACAATCCTTTCAACACACCAATCCTATCTCAAGTCTTGTCATACTAAACCTTTGCCATCTAATAGCACTGGCTACGCAATCTATTTAAAGGGAAAGTCCCCATTCAATGGCATATTTGACTGTTCTCATGGTGCTGAGCTGATCTAGTGTTTGTTCCCCTTACATTAACAAATGTGCGTTTTATAAATTCAGTTTCTCCTTCTTTTCCCTAGTGCCCTACTGATAGGTCCGACTCTTTCCACAAGTAGAGGAAAGTGAGTCCTGTATACAGAACTCTGCTGCTATGGCCACTGCTGAGGTGAGGGAGCTCACTCAACCTTACACATGCCCAGCAGCAGTGTTCTGGCTGTACAGGGTTCAACCGGACCTTCAGCGTGATTTAATGAAAAGCCCAAACTCTTAAAAAACGGTTCCCCAGCATCTAAAATTAATATATTCTACGTTTTTAGTCACTAACTTATTATTCTTTCCTCCACTGGGCTGCAACTCTGTTCAGGAATTTAGGATATCATCTTGACTCAGAAGTGTCAGAAGACACTTACTGAGGAGAGGAGAGTGGGATAAGGTACAGGGAGGCGGGTTATAGCTGTGCTTTGCTCAGACAGAGCAGAGCTGGGGTCAGGTAACGGTCAGCAGTCCCAGAATGCAGAGCAGCACAGTCAGGAGGCACTTCCTGTTTGCAGGCTGCCTGATAAGATGGCGGCTTCCATAAGCCGCCATCTTGGATGTTTAAAGGCTCATAACATGCAGTAGATGCAGGTAGGATGATTTTTAATGTGGGCAATCTGTATGTACAGGGTGTGGGAAACATATAAGATAGACTCTTATTCGGAGTGAAGGTCCGCTTTCACTTCTCTCTTCTTGTAAATCTTGGTGTACAGACTTTGTGTACAGTTACTAACAACAGATTGCAAGGAGTAAAAACTGATTCCATAAAATACATATTTGCTAACATAGGAAAAATAGTAGATAGGCTCAGCACCTTGAGGACATAATATTGGCACATAAAAACTAATCTTTAAACTAGAATGAGTATGTGCTGTTACATTATAAAGTTTGTGTAGGCTAGTCCCATACTGGCACATGCGTGAGGTGGTGTGACTGCTTCTATGTGCTCTGTACAGTGCTATGGAATATGTCAGTGCTATATAAATGTATAATAACAGTGTGTGAGTGTGGAGGGAACATTAGAGTGTGAGCTCTGAGGAACAGGGAGTCATGTGACTGCTTCTATGTGCTCTGTACAGTGCTATGGAATATGTCAGTGCTATATAAATGTATAATAACAGTGTGTGAGTGTGGAGGGAACATTAGAGTGTGAGCTCTGAGGAACAGGGAGTCATGTGACTGCTTCTTTGTGCTCTGTACAGTGCTGTGGAATATGTCAGCACTATATAAATATATAATAACAGTGTGTGAGTGTGGAGGGGACATTAGAGTGTGAGCTCTGAGGGACAGGGAGTCATGTGACTGCTTCTATGTGCTCTGTACAGCGCTGTGGAATATGTCAGTGCTATATAAATGTATAATAACAGTGTGTGAGTGTGGAGGGGACATTAGAGTGTGAGCTCTGAGGGATAGGGAGTCATGTGACTGCTTCTATGTGCTCTGTACAGCGCTGTGGAATATGTCAGTGCTATATAAATGTATAATAACAGTGTGTGAGTGTGGAGGGGACATTAGAGTGTGAGCTCTGAGGGACAGGGAGCCATGTGACTGTTTCTATGTGCTCTGTACAGTGCTGTGGAATATGTCAGTGCTATATAAATGTATAATAACAGTGTGTGAGTGTGGAGGGGACATTAGAGTGTGAGCTCTGAGGGATAGGGAGTCATGTGACTGCTTCTATGTGCTCTGTACAGCGCTGTGGAATATGTCAGTGCTATATAAATGTATAATAACAGTGTGTGAGTGTGGAGGGGACATTAGAGTGTGAGCTCTGAGGGACAGGGAGCCATGTGACTGTTTCTATGTGCTCTGTACAGTGCTGTGGAATATGTCAGCACTATATAAATGTATAATAACAGTGTGTGAGTGTGGAGGGGACATTAGAGTGTGAGCTCTGAGGGACAGGGGGTCATGTGACTGCTTCTATATGCCCTATACTGTGCTGTGGAATAAGTCAGCACTATATAAATGTGTAATATGTAAGCCCATAGGAGCTGTCATTGCAGCATGTCTGGCTCCCAGCATGGCCCAAGCTCCATAATGCCCCCCTCCCCTCCATTTGGAATTCTCATCTAGAGGTCATTGTCTCATCTGTGCAGAAATGTGACTTTCCGTTTGACGTTCTTCCGTTTTCCTGCCAGAGAGCGTTCGCCATTGTTCTGCACTGCGCGGGAGAAATCTCGCCTCTGCACTCACTTCCTGTTTCCTGCTGAAGAGGAAGTCCAGATTTATGGCTCATGTGAACACGACTCCAGGCATGAGAGCCAGGCCAATTCATATCCTATACAAAGCAACAGACCCGGCTTCTCCCCAAATTGGGGGTAATATGCTGGTCCCTTAAAGCGCTGTCAATATTTTGGTTGGTGTATCGCTGATCAAAATGCATAAAGGGTTAATAGGGGACACGGGGGGGGGGGGGGTCTGCCATAAACTATTTCTAAACCAAAGGCTGCAACTCAGCTACCTTTTTCCTGGAGAGCTGGACAAAAAGGACTTCGGAATGCTGAAGTAGACTCCGGGAACTGCCAGAGCTTTCACGAGAATAGATCCACCCTGATTGCCGCTGGCGGGAAAACCTTCCAGGCTTTTATGACGCCAACCCCAAACCTGTATTACTGAGCTCTGACAGTTCCAGGGTGGTTCCAGATTTCCCATGATGCCCTCTGTTGTCGCAGATGCCATTTTGCCCACAATATCCTCTATAGCCAGAGATGGCATGGTGCCATATTGACCGAGGTGTACTGTATTGTCCCAGATGCCCTCTATTGTCAGAGATGACTTGTAGCCATAGTGCTTGAGGTTCTCTCTGTCATCAAAGAACCCATGATGTCCTACTACTGAAGTGCCCCCTGTTGCCCCCTACTGCCAAGGTGCCCTCTATTGTCAGAGAGAACATGACGCCATATTACCTGAAAGGACATAGGGGTCGATTCATAGCTAGGTGAGAATTCTCACTCCTTTTTTAGGAGAGAAAACTGCCATTGACTTTCATTGTCTTTCAGTAGAATTTTTTTTTACCTCGCTCCAAATCAGCCCCAAGGTAGACAATGAAAGTCAATGGTAATTTCTCTCCTAAAACAAGAGTGTGGATTCTCACCTGGCTCTGAATAGACCCCATAAGAGGGTATTGCCAGAGAAAACATGGTGTCATACTGCCCGAGGTGCCCACTGTTGCAAGAGCTGATATGGTGCCATATTAGCCAATGCATCCTGCGTTGTCAGAGACGACATGGTGCCATATTACTCAAAGTGCCATCTGTAGTCAGAGCTGCCATATTCTCCCATATGTCCTCTTTTGTAAAGATAACATGGTGCCATAGCACCTATGGTGCCCTCTAATTTGAGCGAGGACATGGTGCAAATTGTCCTAGGTACTCTCTGCCGTCAGAGATAACATGATGCAATTTTGGCCTAGGTCCTCTAACATCAGGAATAATATGGTGCCATATTGACCAAGTTACCTTCTAATAACAGAGATAACATGGTGCCATATTGACCAACTTACCCTCTAATAACAGAGATAACATGGTGCCATATTGACCAAGTTACCCTCTAATAACAGAGATAACATGGTGCCATATTGACCAACTTACCCTCTAATAACAGAGATAACATGGTGCCATATTGACCAAGTTACCCTCTAATAACAGAGATAACATGGTGCCATATTGACCAAGTTACCCTCTAATAACAGAGATAACATGGTGCCATATTGACCAAGTTACCCTCTAATAACAGAGATAACATGGTGCCATATTGACCAAGTTACCCTCTAATAACAGAGATAACATGGTGCCATATTGGCCAAGTTACCCTCTAATAACAGAGATAACATGGTGCCATATTGACCAAGTTACCTTCAAATAACAGAGATAACATGGTGCCATATTGACCAAGTTACCCTCTAATAACAGAGATAACATGGTGCCATATTGACCAAGTTACCTTCTAATAACAGAAATAACATGGTGCCATATTGACCAAGTTACCCTCTAATAACAGAGATAACATGGTGCCATATTGACCAAGTTACCCTCTAATAACAGAGATAACATGGTGCCATATTGACCAAGTTACCCTCTAATAACAGAGATAACATGGTGCCATATTGACCAAGTTACCCTCTAATAACAGAGATAACATGGTGCCATATTGACCAAGTTACCTTCTAATAACAGAAATAACATGGTGCCATATTGACCAAGTTACCCTCTAATAACAGAGATAACATGGTGCCATATTGACCAAGTTACCCTCTAATAACAGAGATAACATGGTGCCATATTGACCAAGTTACCTTCAAATAACAGAGATAACATGGTGCCATATTGACCAAGTTACCCTCTAATAACAGAGATAACATGGTGCCATATTGACCAAGTTACCTTCTAATAACAGAAATAACATGGTGCCATATTGACCAAGTTACCCTCTAATAACAGAGATAACATGGTGCCATATTGACCAAGTTACCCTCTAATAACAGAGATAACATGGTGCCATATTGACCAAGTTACCCTCTAATAACAGAGATAACATGGTGCCATATTGACCAAGTTACCCTCTAATAACAGAGATAACATGGTGCCATATTGACCAAGTTACCTTCTAATAACAGAAATAACATGGTGCCATATTGACCAAGTTACCCTCTAATAACAGAGATAACATGGTGCCATATTGACCAAGTTACCCTCTAATAACAGAGATAACATGGTGCCATATTGACCAAGTTACCTTCTAATAACAGAAATAACATGGTGCCATATTGACCAAGTTACCCTCTAATAACAGAGATAACATGGTGCCATATTGACCAAGTTACCCTCTAATAACAGAGATGACATGGTGCCATATTGACCAAGTTACCTTCTAATAACAGAGATAACATGGTGCCATATTGACCAAGTTACCCTCTAATAACAGAGATAACATGGTGCCATATTGACCAAGTTACCTTCAAATAACAGAGATAACATGGTGCCATATTGACCAAGTTACCTTCTAATAACAGAGATAACATGGTGCCATATTGACCAAGTTACCCTCTAATAACATAGATAACATGGTGCCATATTGACCAAGTTACCCTCTAATAACAGAGATAACATGGTGCCATATTTACCAAGTTACCCTCTAATAACAGAGATAACATGGTGCCATATTGACCAAGTTACCTTCTAATAACAGAGATAACATGGTGCCATATTGACCAAGTTACCCTCTAATAACAGAGATAACATGGTGCCATATTGACCAAGTTACCCTCTAATAACAGAGATAACATGGTGCCATATTGACCAAGTTACCCTCTAATAACAGAGATAACATGGTGCCATATTGACCAAGTTACCCTCCAATACCAGAGATAACATGGTGCCATATTGGTGCTGAGTGTCATCAGAAATAAAATGGTGCCATATAGTTCAAGATTTCCTCTAATATCAGAGATAACAAAATAGCATTTTACCCCAGGTGATTAAGGTGCACCCGATAGACATTGTTCCATATTGCCAGATACTCTTTATTGTCAGAGATGACTTGTAGCCATACTGCTCGAGGTTCCCCCCGTTTCCACATGGCATTATGTCTTAATCTCAAGTGCTCTGTTGTCGCAGATGCTATTTTGTCCAACTATGTCCTCTATAGCCAGAGATGGCATGGTGCCACATTGAGGCTATGTCCTACTGTCTCTCGTTCTTTTGCTTTGTCCCTCCTTGAGGTGTAGCTTGCAGATCTGCATCAATAAATGATTAATTTGCCTATTCAAAGTGTTCATTTTGTCTCCTATCTATCCCTCAATGCATGTGTGGCTTAATATAGCAATTGTTCCTCTTTCCCATCCTGAAAAGATAACAGTGTGTGAGTGTGATGGGGACATTAGAGTGTGAGCTCTGAGGGACAGGGAGCCATGTGACTGCTTCTACGTGCTCTGTACAGTGCTGTGGAATATGTCAGTGCTATATAAATGTATAATAACAGTGTGTGAGTGTGGAGGGGACATTAGAGTGTGAGCTCTGAGGGACAGGGAGTCATGTGACTGCTTCTATGTGCTCTGTACAGCACTGTGGAATATGTCAGTGCTATATAAATGTATAATAACAGTGTGTGAGTGTGGAGGGGACATTAGAGTGTGAGCTCTGAGGGACAGGGAGTCATGTGACTGCTTTTATGTGCTCTGTACAGTGCTGTGGAATATGTCAGTGCTATATAAATGTATAATAACAGTGTGTGAGTGTGGAGGGGACATTAGAGTGTGAGCTCTGAGGGACAGGGAGCCATGTGACTGCTTCTATGTGCTCTGTACAGTACTATGGAATATATCAGTACTGTGACCCTTTCTACATTATGTGCTCTGTATGGCACTGTGGGATATGTCAGTGCTGTATAAGAACACTAAAGCACACAAAGTCAATCTTGACCTACTGCTGGCACTTTGGTCTGAGTATCCTGGGGGTAGAATTGTAAATAGGTTTGGTCTGGGTAACCTGGAGGGGTGAGGTCAGGCACGTCAGGGGGCAGCACAGTATGATGAAGCCGGTAAACACTCTATACGTATCAGTAACGGGTGCTGATAGCAGGGATGACAGCAGTCAGGTGATCCCATTATCTATGTGCCCGACGATTTCAGGGCCTCCTGAGCATACAATGATCCAGACTGAGAATAAACAGTGATATTCCAGATTCCAGCAGAGAACGGGGCAGATGGATGGCTCGCTGGATTTCTATGAAGGAATTAGAGGTTATATCACGGATATCAATCTAGGGAGATTATCAGAATTCTGGCAAAATCTGGAAAGGATTGGAGGCACCATAATGTTTTTTTTGTAGGTTAATGTCAATTACCCCATTGTTTAAATTTTGCCTCACTTACTGTCTACAATGACTTAAATGCATTGGGTATCACTGTGATCGCCAGGTCACTGACAGGTATATCCTGTATCCTAACTGTCCTTCCTTGATAAACTGACTAGACATTCCACATTTTGCACCACCACCAGCACAAAAACTTTAGGGACACTTAAAGTGGACCAACACCCAGGATTTTGACTATCCTGGGTCTTGGTCCACTTCGGTGGGGCACCCCCAATCGGGGTGCCCCGCTGTGTGAAACCCCCCCGAACCCCCCGAACTCACCTCTCCCCGAGCCGACGGACAAGCCGCGGACAAGCGGCTCCTACGCCTCCTGCGCGTCCCTCTTGACGCGCGCGTGCCCGCGCCGGCCATTCACAGACGGCCGGCGCGGGCGCGCGCACGTCTAGAGGGGCGCGAGGAAGGAGTTTGGTGATCACCGGTGGGTGTTGGTCCACTTTAAAGCAGAACAAAAACCACCTGGCATGGCCATGGAATCTAAAAGACAGTGTAAAACCCCCACAGGGAGCCTCTAAACACTCACCTTTCCCTGCTTCAACAGTGCATGCACAGGCTCTCCAGTGGGAGCTGTCTGCCGTGACGGGGAGGCCGATTCATTAACAGCGACAGGTAGCGACAGTTGAGCGGCTGTAGCAGCATTTTCAGAGCGCCCACTAGTAGTCGCTGTGCTTGGCCGTTGTTCGGTAGTTGATAGCGACTCAGTCGGTTTGCCGTAATGTTGAATATTGGGTGAGGAGTCGCTATTTGACAGGTTCCGCGCTGTATGGGTGCGCATTATAGCGACTGGTCAGAGCGACCAGCTTCCACCATATTCATTAACAAATCACGCTCAAAAAATTCTTGCGCTGTAAAATGCATGTTTAAACCCCAGAGCGCTGACGGCGATGGGTTAAAAGTAGTTTTTTAACCCCCAAACAACCATATTTTTGGAAACAAAAAAAAACAAGTTTTTAAAATAATTTTGTAATATGAATACATTAATATCAGACCTGTAATATCAATTCTGTACATTTTTTTTTTTTTTACATTAAAAAAATTATTTAAAATGGCAGAAGTGGTCACAGAATTTTTCACCTTAAAAAAAAAAAAATAACAATTAATTATGAATATTTAAAGATTGTTCCATTGAAATGCATTGGAGAACGCCAGGTAGCGAGAGGTCATACCTGTCGCTGTACAAGGTCGGACGCTGGCGCTGTGAGCTGAGGCTGGAATAATGATGAATGAGTGGCTATCTGGCGCTATCTCAGTCGCTAAGCAGGATTGGCTTGATAAATGTGTGATTGTGGTGGGGAGCCGGCGTTCTCGTGGCGGGGCCCATCATTACCGGCCGCTCACCAGTCGCTACCTGTCGCTATCCCTTGTTAAATAAGGGCCAAATGGCTCTCATTGTTGTGAATGGGGAATGTGCGCTGCCACATTCTCTGCATCACCAGCAGCATAACTGTGTGCTTGCCACCAGGGTACAGCACCATAAACTCCTCCATCTAGTCCACGATAGATGTTTGCCAAATGACATAGGTACTGCAGACAGCTCTCATTTGATGAGAGCCTGCACATACGCCTTTAGAATGATGAATAGGTGAGTGAAAGCAGCATTCTGGGGGTTTAACACAGCAGGACATCCCAATCCAGGATTCCACTGGGGACTGGAACAAAACCCGAGAAAGTTTTCCTGCGTTTTGTTCAGCTTTAAATGTCCCACTTTGCTGACACTATGGGGGAGACTGTCCCACCAAATCTGGAATATCTGGTCAGTTTACAACTTGGGCTATGTAACAGCTCTTTGGCAGTGGTACTCTAATGCAATGTATGGATTGTCTGAGCCACCAACAAGAAAATGTTAAAACCCCTGAACCTGATTTCTCTCATTAAATCTGCTGACCACTTTTAGACACTATTCTATTAGCCAGGATAGGGTGCTTGGTGGGGGCACTGTAGGTTCACAAGAGGATGTTCACCAAAAGTTTTGTGTTAAAAAAGTGTTTTACTTCATCATAATAAATCCAATAAATTACAATACAAAGCAACTGTTAAAACCACTGTTGTATACAGCCAGTTGTTCCTATATGGCACACTCATTAACAGATTTCTGTGGATGGTAAACTTTTTCCACTATGTTAAAGATGACCCCGAGGCATTTCACTGAAAATTTCCTTTTCGATTTAGGATTTTTCATCTGCTGTGGAAATTTACCATATCTTTGCATACCTCCAGAATGGAGGATGTTCCACTATATATTATTGCAGGCATATAAGATCAAACAGTTCACCAGAAGCGGGACAATCCTGTTAGTGCTGGGTGTTCCTGCAATCCACCGGCAGTTACTACCCTCCACTAAAGCTACACCTACCTACACACGAATAGCTGCAGATCTTTGTTTCTGCTAATAATCCACACCCATCAAATCCTGAAAACTGGCCAGTCCCACTATGCTCCCCCCCCCAAAAAAAAAAAATCAGTTTACATTACATACATTCATAAGTGGTTAAAAACCATTCTTAATCAATTCAAACCTGGGATCAACTTGGTTGGGTTCACACACAGAGCAACCAGTGGACAAGTGGTGGACAGATCATGTGTCCTGGTCAGATGGGAGGTCGCCCAACCTGATTAGTCGTAACTGTCCTATGTTATGACCCTCCAGTCCAGCATTAGACTGGCCCACCAGAGGATCTCACAAGGGCCCCAAGCAGGCTAGTACAGGTAATACTCCTGTATGGATTCTGGGCGCAGTGCCTAATTCATTCAATTTTATTTTTTTAAGGTGGACCTCAATTCTAAAATGACTGGAGGTCCATTGATCACTCCACCCCACATCATAAAGAAAGTCTGCCCACCCACAACATTTGGGCTAGGAGCCCAGCACAGACTATTTTAAACTGGGTTAGGATGGTCACCGCAGATTCTATTTTGAAGCCCTGTATAGTCTGGAGGCCTGCTTAGAGTAGGAAGGGGCAATAGGAAGTGCCATGAAGGATGCCACTGAGGTTTAGGCAGGTCAACTATGTGGGATCTGTTGTTCTTGGGTAGGTAACATCACTGATTTCCTGCACTGCGTCCAAGATTCTTTAGTCTGACATTACTCTATGATCTAGCTTTGGGGCTGTTTCAGGAATACAAAAAATATTTTACAATTCCCCTTAGACGCTGGAAGTTTGATTGGAGTGCCAGATCAATGAAACACCATTAGAAATGTAGGTCGATGGGGCACTGCCCAGCCGCCCCCTTTAATGCTTTAAAGGTGACTTTCTGTGTGGGAAGGGGGGCATAAGTTTGTGATGACTTGACAGCCAAATAGCTGACCCGTGTTCTGTGCCAGTTACAATCTGTCAAGCTCATATTGAAGTGAAAACAGAAGGGGTGCGCAGGCCGCCTTAGATCAAAGTGAGCCTCATGGGAAGAGACAGCTACGTGTGGACCATCCTTCCTGAATCATCCAAGATAGACCACATAGAGAGACCTCCAGCAGCTGAGGCTCTAATATCTTACATGCCTGGCTATATTATCTCTATCGGCATAGCAACTGCTAGGGGTACCCAGCCACAGCATGCATGCAAAAATATTTCTGATATGGCTGCAGACTGCTCCAACACCTGGCAGCATGGAAGCGCCTAAAAGTTCCACTGTGGCAAAGTCAGGGGTAAGTTTCTCTAAGGAGGAAAGCACATTACTGAATCCCAGTTAAAAATACTTTACACTTAACCCCAAGATACATAGCTATTATTTAGGAGAGATGGGTGAAGTCAGAAGGGACCTGGATGGATACTAGGGGTAACAGATGGAGTCATAGAGGGGATGGTTTGATATAAGGTTACAGGATGGAGTCAGAGAGCAGCTGGATGAATAAAGGAGTACAGGATGGAGGCAGAGCGGAGATGGATGGCTATATAGGTGCAGGATAGAGTCAGAAGGGGGCAGATGCCTATAGGGTACAGGATGCAGTCAGAGGGGGGTTGATAAATAGTAGGAGTACAGGATGAAGTCAGAGGAGAGCTGGATGGATAGTTGGGGTACAAGATGGGGTAAGGGGCGAGCTGGATAGATATATGGATATAGAATGGAGTCAGGGGGTGCCTGGATAGATATAAGAATACAGAATGGAGTCAGATGGTGGCTGGACGAATAGTAGGGGTACAAGATGGAGTCAGAAGGGAGCTGGGTGGCTATAGGGATACAGAATAGAGTCAGAGGGTGGCTGGATGGATAGTAGGGGTACAGGATGGGTACATGATGGGGTCAGAGGGGAGCCGGATGCATATAGAGGTACAACATGAAGTCAGAGGGGAGCTGGATGGATATAGAGGTACAACATGAAGTCAGAGGAGAGCTGGATGGATAGTTGGGGTACAAGATGGGGTAAGGGGCGAGCTGGATCGATATATGGATATAGAATGGAGTCAGGGGGTGCCTGGATAGATATAAGAATACAGAATGTTGTCAGATGGTGGCTTGACGAATAGTAGGTGTACAAGATGGAGTCAGAGGGGAGCTGGGTGGCTATAGGGATACAGAATAGAGTCAGAGGGTGGCTGGATGGATAGTAGGGGTACAGGATGGGTACATGATGGGGTCAGAGGGGAGCCGGATGCATATAGAGGTACAACATGAAGTCAGAGGGGAGCTGGATGGATATAGGGATACAGAATGGAATCAGAGCGGCTGGATGGATAGTAGGGGTACAGGATGGCATCAGAGGGGAGACAGGTGGATAAAGAGGTACAAGATGGAGTCAGGGGGGCTGGATAAATAGTGCAGTACAGGATGGAGTTAGAGAGGAGATGGATAGATAAAGGGGTAGCAGGGTGGATAAAGGAGTATAGGATAGAGTCAGAGTGGAGATGGACGGAGTCAGAGAGTACTAGAAGATTGTTACAGGTTTACAAGCTGGAGGAAATCCCAGAAGTATGTATATTTAAAACATTCAGGAGATGGGACTGACCTGTTGTATATTTTAAATAACTAGTAAGAGTTGCCCAATAGGAGCTAGGGGCCAGATAAAGCACATTGCCTTTGGAAGCCAGGCTGTAGCACCAGTATCTATTCTGACCAGCCCTGGCTCTCCATATCCCCCCACTGGGGCCCAGCCACACACCAGAGCACAAGCCTCATTAAATCCACCCCTGATTGGTTAAAATTCCAGGGATTCTTCTGCATTAATAATGGCACTCAGTTACACAATGACTTCAGAGCGCTCATTAGCTGACCTTACCTGCAAGCCCTTGGCCAGAAAGAGCCGAGTAAGGGGAAATCAGCTGAGGTCAGGGACGGGCAACTCCAGAACCAATGGGGCGAACAAAATGCAAAGGAAAATTACACTGGGGGGGGGGGGGTTAGAAAGTGAGGCAATCTATCCATCTGTTCAACGCATATTCATTCTTTCTTTTTCCTTCTTTTTATCTATATATTTATCTATCCAATATATATATAATATATATATAATATATATATATAATATATATATAATATATATATAATATATATATAATATATATATAATATATATAAATATATATATATATATATATATATATATATATATATATATATTGTCCCAAACCACTTTAGGAGGAGACCCTAGTTAGACTTTACATAGTAGCTAAAAGAGACAAAAAATGTTCAAGGGTACAAGATGCCGGCGGCCAATTAGGGAGTGAGGTGCAGGAATGGTATAACCGAGCTTGCAGAGGGGGTATGTCCACAGGGACATCTGATGCACCCCTGCACTCATCCCAGCTGTCCTGAGCCCCTTCCCCCGAGAGAAAAAGGTTTTGCACTTTGTATTCTGGGCTGTCGCAAAGAGATCTATCTGGGAGGCTCCCCACCTCTGCGCTATTTTGCAAAATACCTCCTCATTTAGCACTCATTCTGACTATGACATTTTTGTTCTGCTCAGGAAGCCACCACTTTTAGGGACCCTTTCAGATATACTGCTGATAGGGATCGCAAGTGGTATTGAAGGTTGAAAAGGAAGGCGTACGTCAGCTCCTGAAGAGCTGTGGATATTGACGTGGTATTGTCTGATCACAAAATATAATGATGCCGGTCTGCACTCCCATAAGACATCCATTTATTGTCAAAAATTATGAAAAGCAGCCCATCAGTGCAAATGCAGGGATGAAATAAAACACGTTTCGGGCGCGACCGTGTCTCTTTTTCAAATGTGTTTTGTCTGATCAAACCTGCACATCCCTTCTGGTCAGTAGATGATGTAAATGGAAGAGGGTTTGTTCCACTTTTAGCTCCCTGAAATTCGAGGATCTTGTCTTAACATATTTTGGCTAGTGCCATTGAACCTGTAGTGTGTCTAGGTGGGTGCCCTAACCACAGGTACTGGCGTCTGTCATTTTAATGACTGGCTGTCTCCAAGGCCTGCCCTCTGGTAAGATCCATGGGTTCATCCACCATCAGCATGTTGTTTTTGATAGACTTGGAAATTATTACCCTGCAGTCTAAGAACTCTGGTTCGTGATCCAAGGTCTGCAGAAGGAAGGACTGGAGGCATTTGGAGTGCAGCTGTGCCCAGTACCCTCATGATTTCCTGCAGCAAAGCATATTGCTGCTGGATTAGCCAGCCAAACTCCGCAACCAACCCTTGTTGCCTTTGTAAAAATATTTTCAGTTCTACACTGTCTAGGTAGAAACCGAGGAACCTGCATTTCCTGGAGGGGACTAGATTGGATTTTTCTAGGTTTACTATCCAACCTAACCAGTGCAGTAGCTCAAGGGTCACTTTGAAGAAGAGAGACCTCCGTGGACCCTGCTACCAGGAGATCATCTAGATAAGGAAAGAATGAAATCCCCTGGCTCCTCAGGATACTCATGGTTTCTGTTAGCATCTTTGTTAATATCCTGGGAGCCAAGGAGATTCCAAACAGCAAGACCCTGTACTGAAAGTGCAGGACTTCTGAATCTAGGTGGATTGCAAACCTTAGAAACCTGCAATAAGCATGCAAGATGGGTATGTGTATATAGGCATCTTGAAGGTCAATATTCACTATAAAGTCCTGCAGCTTGAGAGAGTTTTTGAATGAATATTGATTCCATTCTAAATATTTTGTAGACAATAAAGTGATTTAGGGCCTTCAGATTGAGTATCATTCTGAATGCGCCAGATGGCCAGATGGCCAGAAATACGTGAGAATAATACCCTCTGCCCTGACTGCCATAGGGAACTGTCTCTATTACTTCTTTGTGAGGTAACTCCTGGATAATATGGGGAAAATCTCTTCCTGGAGTCTTGTGGCAACCTCGTGATCCGAAACTTCTGTGGAGGTCTGGAAAAGAGTTCCAGTTGGTAATTTTGGTAGTTGGTAGTTTTACCAAAGTCCTGGCTGTGGCTCTAACCGCCTCGGTGGAGGCATCTTCTGGAAAGGAAGTGGCCCTAAACATACGGGGAGGGTCTCCAAAAGGGCTTGTTTTGGCGAATCGCTTTCTATGTATCCATTCAGGTTCTGAAGCCAGACCCAAAAATTTCTGGCGCACCATAGGGGCTGCCTGAGAATATGTTAGGGAAATATTTTGTGTCTGAGGAAACAAGGCTACTGGGGGGGCTGTCCTGGCTAACAGAACCACCTTGCGAATGTCCAGGGTCTAGGCCATATCTATCTTCATGGAACTCTAATATTAAGTAAGCTGCCTCACCCCTAAATTTATTGTCAATACAGTTTAGACAAACTTTTTGTCTGTTTCAGGATTCCAGAAGGATAAGGGATTATGAATACCAGGCTGAAAGAAGGAGAATAATACCATGCTAAGTTAACATCCACTGTGAACTAGCAAATGATAATTAAGGCTCATAATGCGGAAAATATACTTCTCACCGCCTTTTCGTAAGGCATTGCTGCAGCTGCTGCTGCTCCTCCGCTGGCCTACCTAACAGCCAGCTTCACCACTGCATCAGGGTTAATGTGAGGGTTCTTTAGTGTTCTACAGGCCCCCACTTCTGTTCCAGTGTAGCCAGAACTACGTCATCAGGGGATGCGACAGCGCCCTACCCCTAGCAGCGCACGCTGACTGACTGCTGGAATCCCAGCATCTGCCACTGCTCTGGAGCCCAGCACCACTGCGACCTGGGACAAAACACTGGACCTCGTCCGCCGCTGGAAGTGCTGCAAGAGGTGGGAAAGAGGGGTGATCAGCGGACCCCTTGGGCCGCATAAAAACTATCCTGCGGAAGTAAAGTCTGGGGTTGGCAAATCCCACCCCAGAAACTCCAGGGGGTAGAAAAACATAAACTAAAATAACAAACTGGACTAAGACATTTCCTTGGAGAGGTAATACAAAATACTGAGGGCTGGGAGGAAAGGGTGGGGCTTTTAAACTTGTCTCTCAGGTGGTCGTCCTAAAGAGTGAAGGGAGAAATTCTTATTATTTGATGACAAGTACATTTTAAAGCAGGTCAAAATCCTTGCCCGCCATCCCTGTAATCTAAAAGACTCCAGGGCCAGCCACAAGCCTGCCTCGGAGGAATCCTATAGCGGAATGGCCCACTATGTGAAACCTCCAGGCACAGCAGTAAACTCACATTTACTGGTGGCTCCTGCAGCGCTGTGGTTGCCGGCCGCTGCATTCCCCGCCATCCCTGCAGCTGTGTGCACTGTGGCACCCAGCCTGTCTAAATGGCTGTGCGCAAGAGCATGCACTCTCAGGAAGAGGCTGCCCTACATCATTAGGCAATCTTGAGATCAGTCAATCGGTGATCTCAAAATTGTCAGGGGGCGTGGCCTCAGCGGTGGAAAAATCCCCACTTTTTTAACAACCGAAACACCACCAAGTTGGCAACATCGACTAAGGGTGGTTTCAATTGGCTTTTAATCTCCTGCATTTCCCCCCTGACAGGGTGCCAATTAATCACGGCTTGGCCAGGTAAGCATGTTTGCGGCGGCATCGGCTTGGCAGGATCATGGTGGTCTGAGGAACACAGGAAAAATAATTGTTTCAAGAATCTTACTTCTGTGGAATGTAAACTGTGTAACACTCATCACTTCTCTAAAGTGGGAAACTCCCGGGCCTCCTCTCTGATGGTATGGAAACCATTGCGGGACAAGAATCCAGCCAACATCTCATTCTCAGCTCACTGCCTGCACCAAATATATTCTAGCTCCCATAACCTATGGCAGGTGAAAGACTAGAGGCTGCACGTCCCTAGTTATCCTCCCTTTACAGCACAAGCTGATACATGTCAATAGTGAGATCCGTTTAAAGCAGACCAAAACCAGTGTCCTAATTTTGGATGTCCCATTGTGGGAAATCATCGTAAAAAGTATTTTTCCTGTGATCCCATGGCACACACAGTCTTTGGCAGACATTCAGATTGGTGGGAGTGTGCATCAGCCGTGGGGCAATGCCCAGCAGCAATTGCCTGGCACTCCATTAAATCAGAATAAGATTGCCAAGTTATGCAACCTATTCTGATTGTAGGAGTTTACCAGAAAGATAAGAATACTCGACTTTCCCAAGGGTTTCACACACAGGGGCATCCCAGTTCTGGATGCCACAGTAAAGCAGAAAAAACCCAAGTGAGATGAGAGATTTGTTCAATGGCATCCTGTTATAAAAGAATGACTGTTTTCTGTGCTGTATCAAACAGCCTCATCCAATAAGCATGAAGCCTTGAGGTGCTGTCCCAGTATGCTTTGCCCACTGGCTGACATGGAGACACCTGCATTTCTTTCTGCTTTTTTCACATTTTCTCTGTCCCTCTTTTTGTAACAATTCCTTCATCTCCCACTTTTCCCTCTGTCTTCCTTTCCCCCCCACATTCTCTCCCATTTCCAAATTCCCTCCATCCCCTCTTTTTAGGTCCCCTTTATTTCCCTCTTATTTCTGTCTTTTTTTACATTCAGGATTTCTGTATCACATCTCCTCCATATTTTTCTTTACAAATCCTCCTATTTCCTGTCTTCCACCCATCTTTTATTATTATTATAATTATTATTATTAGCGCCATCATCTTCCGTAGCGCTTTACAAGGTATAATTACAGACAAGGGAAAACATATAGTACAGGGAACACTACAAACTAGATGCCACGAGGTTAAACCAAGTGTTGTGAGCACAGGAGACAATAGGAAAGGGAGCCCTGCCCTTGCGAGCTTACAGTCTAAAGGATGGGAGTGGAGACAAAAGGGGCGGGATCACAAGTGGTAGAGCTTGAGTTTGGCGGCATGTGCCTGTTGAAAGTTATAGGAGTTGCTTAAGCCAAGTTATATGCTTGTCTGAAGAATTGAGTTTTGAGGGCACTTTTAAAGGCTTGGAGAGTGACGGATTGAGCCGGGGAGGGCATTCCAGAGAACTGGGGAAGTCTTGAATGTGCGAGTGTGAGGAGGTAACCAAGAAGGAAGACAGGAGAATGTCTGAGGCAGAGCAGAGGTTGGTAACACTGGATAAGAGATGAAATGTAGGGAGGGGCCTAGCTGGAGAGAGCTTTGTAGGTTAGCGTTAGAAGTTTGAATTGAACTCTCTGAGAGACAGGTAACCAGTGGAGAGATTGGGGGGGGGGGCAGCGCTGGAGAAGCGAGAGGAGAGGTAGATGAGGTGAGCAGCAGAGTTTAGAATAGATTGGAGGGGTGCCAGTCTGTTTGTTGGCAAACCACAGAGGAGGGTGTTGCAGTAGTCCAGTCGGGATATGACCAGGGCATGCACTGGATTTTTAGTGGTATCAGGTGAGAGGAAGGGACGGATGCGGGAGATATTTTTGAGTTGGAGATGACAGGAGGTGGCTAGGGAGTGAATGTGAGGTGTGAATGAGAAAGAGGAGTCTAGAATGACACCCAAACTTGATGAGTTACAGTTATTGTAAGATTATTTACAGAGATTGTGGTTTTAGAGAGGGAAGGGGAGTGAGATGGTGGCAAAATGACCACTTCTGTTTTGTCCATGTTCAGTTTAAGGAGCGAGATGTCATGAAGGAAGAGATGGCTGTTAGACAGTCAGGAAGACGAGATAGGAGGGAAAAGAAATTTTGGCCACAGAGGTAGATCTGAGTGTCATCTGCATAAAAGTGATATTGGAAGCCCAGCAAAGTTATTATTTGGCCGAGACCAGAAGTGTATCCTGAAAAAAGTAGCGCTCCTAGGACTGAGCCTTGTGGCACACCAACAGACAGAGGATGACAGAGGACTGAAAGTCTCATTTTTGTTTGAAAGGCAACTTGCCACCTTGAACTTTCACAATTTCGGCTGATTCAAAGCTCCTTCCTTCCTTTTTCATGTGGAAGAAAGAGAATTTATCATGAAAATTTTCACTTCAATACGAAATTTTATAACTCGCATGACAGTTGAATCAATTACTGATAAAAACCATGGAGCAATAGCTGGTATGATTTTTATCAATGAAAATGACATCCACCATTATTTTTAATTTTTTTTTTTGTTTAATACAATTGTTTTATTATTTAAAAAATCCCCTCCAAAAGATCCCCTCCAGCCTGGGCACCAGGGATAAGGGCTTGCCACCCAGGGCTGAGAGGATGAGCTGGCCATCCCCTGCTGTGGGCACCGTGCCAAAACTGATGGGCCCCTGGACCCCTTACCAGTTCACCCCAAGTCATTATTAAAAAGACACCGCACAAAAAAAATGTAATGTTTTACATTTGACTACTTACTGGTCCATTCTTCTTTCTTCTATCCAGCAATGCGCGACGTCCCCCTTCAGTCCACTTGGTTTTCTAGTGTCCCACGGCCTCTGCTGAATCTTCGGGGGCTCTTTACAGCCCCCTTCTCTGTCTTCTTTGGGCAGGGCTGGGCGGCAGGACTGACATGGGACCCCATTGACCCCTATACCAGTGCAAGGGCCATTACCTGCACCACTAATGGGCATGGTGGTGCAGATGACCTGTGCTATAGGGCATAAATGCTTGTTATGGCCATAGCCAGCTGTTTGGGCCTTGAGCCTGGAATTACAAGCCCCTATGCTTGGTTTTCCAGGTTGATAATGCTTTTTATTCTTTTTTAAGTTTTGGACACATGTGGGGGCAGGGCTATTTTTGAAAAGGTTTCCCTTCCAAATACATTTTTTTAAAAATGTGTGGGGTTCCCCCTTTAAGCATTACCAACCCGGAAAAACAGGCCCGTGCCCAGCAATGGCCCACTGCCTTGTCTGCACCACCAAGCCCACTGATGGTGCAGGTAATGCCCATTGAACTGGTATAGCGGTCTATGGGACCCCTTACAAGTTCAAAATAAAGGTGTTAAAAAAACACAACAATGTTTGGTAAAACCACTTTATTAATCTTAATTAACTTATAATTGTCACCAGTCCTCTGTCCAGCGCTGCATCACCCCTATACTAGTTCACCAGGTTAGGAAACCGGCATGTCACCTGCCTGCATTGGCGGGTAACATGCCGCTACCCCGCAATATTACCTGAATCCCTATTTGGGGCAGAGCCCGATAAGGGCTTGTATTGTGCAGATCCAAGGATTGGCTGACGTGGCCTCTGAGCCCTTGGTTACAAGCCCTTATGCCTGGTACCCGGGCTGGTTGTCCTTTGGGGGGGCTCACTTTTTTTTTAACTATCTAATGAAAACAAATAAATATGCAGTCTGTCATTTTCATTGATAATAATCCTGCTGGCTCTAGCAGCATGACTTTTATCAATGAAAAACAACATTTTGCAGAGTGAAGCTTCTAGCTAGTGAGAGCTGTAAGATAAATACTTCTAGCCCAAATATACTGGAAAAAAACACTTCCTTTTTCTTTTGGAGTGAATTGATGTTTGAGTTCTCCAAAAAAAAATTCTCCCCAGAAAACGAAAATTTTCTCTCACAAAATCTCACACAAAAAATGGTCTGCTGAATCAATAGAGGTGGAAAATGTTTAGAACGGCTTTTTCGGGGGGAAAAAAACCTCCAGAATTTCAGGCTCAGCCAGCTTTAAATCAAGGCCATTGCCGTAAGGTAAATGTATAGGGTGCCATCCTGAAGTCTTATAAGTCCAGCCCTGCTCATATCCAAAACAGGTCACATCAGAGGGACCATTGCACATGAGGTAAGGGCCCCATTATTGTTCTCCAGCTGATATCCAGCCTGCAATACATTATTCATCTTCTGCTTTAACCCCTAGATTCACACAGAGCAAAAAGAAATATTATTCTCTTCCTGGGTTACCTCCAATTGCATTGATGATCATGACCCTCAAGCATTTATGTTGGGGTAGACTGCGGTATGGTGTCACTGCAGTAGAATTATGAAATTATATGGAGATTAATAAAGGGACAAGTAACATATTCCAGGCCCTGGCCAGCTTCCAGGATCATTGCATCTTGTGCACTGGACCTCGGAGTAGTGAGCTCCCAAAACCCCCTGGTGAGATCACTGATACAGTCACTGATCGCAATCCAAATCATGTGACCTCACCTCGAATAACCTTGCGGCCAGGTCTATCTAATCTCACATCCTCAATGCCGTGTTCCCACCAATTGTTCCCAGATCTGCTGGAAATAATGTACAGATGACCAGCATACAGTATATGTTTGGGGGCACTTGGGTCTACCCCTTATGCCTTTAGATTATATACCCCTAGGGAAGAGCTCTTTCCCCTGTTGGATTTTGTAACCTCTAGATAAGTGTGTGTTTGCTGGGTCTGGTCTCTCCGTGCTTATCATTTCTACATTGTGCAGCATCATAGAATATGACAGTGCTATTATTCAGCTCATAATATCAGTCTACAGTTGCTTAATCTAAATTCCATTGAATCTATCGTTTGATAGCCAATATCTAGTGGGAAAACAAATAATAGTCTGAAATTACAAAAGTTTTAGAATCTAACTTTTAAAGTGCTCAGTGTCTCCTGGTCGTACAATGACCCCGACTGCCAACTTGTCTCCTCTAGTCATTGCACCAAACATTTTCCCACCTGTATGTCTGCATAGTAGCAGCCATCTTGGTATTTCCTTCAGAACAAGCTTCTTGTTCATGTACGACGGAGGGCATAGCTCCCACAACATTAACATGCTTTGAGTTCTGAAGCCAGGTTTAGTTTAAATCTGAACTCCCCACCTGCCACAGCCATGCATAGGGGGGCCCTTTAGTTAAGAAGAGGGAAAGTAAAGGTGTCTGCAGGCATGATGACTCCAATATCAACCCCCATGTCTGTAGTGCAATCAGGAGAGACAGACATGGCAGAAAAGCCTTGTCCAACCACTATTCTGCTCCTGCATCAGCTTTCAGTTTTTTTTTTTGCTCCATTTCATGAAGAGATCAGGTGGCCCAACCAGGCGAGAATAACCCTTGGCCAGGACCAGGTTTCTTTCACATAGGCCCGAGGAGCAAGCCACTAGTCACCTATTATTATTAGTGATATCAGGGTTATCTTGTGTGTTATGTGACCATGAGAAGGACTGACCTTAGGGAAACCCAGGAGAATGCATTTAGGCTGCTGCTTTTAACACCCCCATCCAGTCTTCTTCTACAGTACACCCAAGCCCATGCCCTGCTCTTAAAATACTAGAACCTCGGCAGTATGGATGTAGGGGGGGCATAACCACCCCAGCAGCATTATCTGCAATGCTCTATCGTTAGTACTATAATTTTAGGAATGGCCAAGTCCAGCATGATCTGCTCCTGCAATGCTACTCTGGGGGGGGGGGGGGGGGGGGGGGCGGGGGTAGCAGAAATGTTGTTAGCTAGTTATGGGCTGGACAAAGGCTGGGGTGATTTTAGGCCCCACTCTGTCACTGCCCCTGGAGTAACTAGATGTGATTTCTGATGAATTCAGGGGTTTTGGTTTGTCAGGTAGTTGATTGAGAAAGGGATCTCATACTGAGGAAGGATTTTTAATATTATTATATACACTGAGGGGAGTTAGGTTTGGCTAAGAGGTCTTTAGTAGATCAAATATTAATTTAGCTGAGAGGTCTCAATGACTGAGAAGGTATTTATTTGGTTGAGGGGGTATTCAGTTGGTTGTGGAATCTCTTATGATTTAAGGTGGTTTTCATGTGCCACTGATTTAGTTAAGGGGGTCTCATAAATGAACCCCTACAAAGCTTGTACAGATGAAGCAGCCACAGTCAATGGCTATTGGCCATCTGTCACCACAGGCTGGCTGGTGGTCAGACCAGGAAATGGTTGGATACAATGCCCAGCTGCAGCATAACCTGATACTCAGGAACTTCCTGCACTCCAAGAAAGGTGAGTGATGCTTTACAAGCCAGTGACATGCCACCCATGCTACCCCCTGTCCCAGCCTGCTGACATTTCCTTCTCCTTGACATCCAAGGTCTTAAACAAACATGGAAGTGGCATGAAGGAAAAGGGAGCTATCCCCCCCCCCAGACAGTCCAGTGCTGAGTGTCTTCTCATCAGGCCCCTGAGAGTCCTGTTTGTAGGCTCAAGTGTTTGTTCTACACGAGAATTTTATCAGGCTGAAACACACACAGGATTTCCTCTCCCCGATTGTCCAACCCAATCCTGATTTATACAGGAAGAGCCACATAAAAAGATCCATTTTGGACATTTAAAGTAACGCTGCTGCTGAAGTTTCACAGCAGAGCCAAGCTGGGGCAGGAGGAGACAACATCTGCTCCAGAAGGGCATCTGACACCATGAAGGGGCAGCTCAGGGTCCCAGCCCAGGCCACCGACCTTCAGCAATCATGGAAACCGCTCAGTCAACAGGCCACCGGCCTCTCTCTTCATACAGCAGGTAATTTTTGGCATCATTCTACTTTAATCTATTTTTTAACATCTTATTTGTTTTAATAAATATATATTTTGTTAAACTGAGATTTTTTAAATATTTGATATATATAATTTATAATAAATAATATTTATTTTTTGATTACTATTAAGAACATTTATTTATCAGCAATCATTTTACTAATTACTACTAATTACTAATCTCATAAAAACCAGATTATATATATTTTTATTTTATTTTTTTTTTTGCTGTATTTCGGTTTAATTCTTTAATTCGTTTGGGAACTAGATATCTATTGATCTCCCTGGTGTCAGTGCTTTGGAATAGTCTAAAATGATTACCAATTATATATATATATATATATATATATATATATACGCAATGCATATAAAATGCCGTACACTGTGCTTTCTAGGCTAGGCTCATATCTCTACAGATTCCTGTGCATTTATTCAATTCATTTTAATGCACAAATGAATACCTGCAGTGTGGGATCTGCTAATAATCTAGTGAAGCAAGTGCACCTTTGGGTGTGCTCCTGGGTTTTGAGTGCAATAAAAATGTCTTGATCAAATATTACCCCAAAAATCATCTGCACCAGCAATGGAGCATTTTTACAGGTTAAGTACCTCATTTTCCGGTGGGCTAAGGACATTTTTTGTAAACTAGAGAACTTTGAACTATGTAGAACATGTGGGAAATATCTTTAGTATAGCCCATAGGGTGCTGTTTCCAAACTTGGAAAAATAAATCTTTACTCCAATGAAAAAAACCCAATGCGCTATGCAGAAAATTGTGGTGAAAGCTTTAGCAGTGACCATAGGGTGCTGTTTCCAACTTAAAAAAATCCTTAGGCTCTATTCACACCTCTCCACTTGCACTACGTTGGGCAACGCAGTTACAACACAAGGGAAAATGCTTTTTGATGGGCCAGTCCATATTTATACGCAGCGTATATATGTGTACTGACCCATTAAAAATTATGGGCAGCATTTTCTCTTACATTGAGACATATCTCACCTGTAAAACTGCCCCATCGAAGGTAAAGGTGAGTTTTGGGGAGAAATCAGAACAACATTTTTTTTATTTGTGTTGAATTAAAGAAGCTCACCCAGGTGCAGGTTGCAATAGAAGCCAATTAGACTTACTTCACTCAATATTTAGCATGACCCTCCCTGCATTCTGTATTGCCCTTCCATACCTCTATTTTGCAGCCAGTGTGACTTCATGGCATTGTGGTGTGGATTGCAACTTGCATCCAAGTTACAATCCTTGTCCTACATTCCCCCCCCCCCCCCCCAAAAAAAAACATTTAGATGCATTATTTTTCCAGTGATGTAAGGATATTTTTTTTAAGTTTGGAAATCCTATGGCAGCATCCTATGGGCAATGCTAAAGGTTTTTTTGCATAGCCCATAGGGTTCGGTTGTTTCCCAATTTATAAACAAACACCCTTACCTCATTGGAAAAATGATGCGCCATCACAGGCAGGGGCGAACTGGCCATAGGGAGACCCTGGGCAATGAGTGGGGGCCACACAGCTTTGGAGCTGGTGCTTTTTATACCCATGTTAAATCCCTGCCCCCTTATTATCCCTCTCAGCCCCCTCTACCTAGCACCACTGTGCCCACAAGCCAAGCTACCCCAGCCTCACTGCTATAGCCCCAGCATCATGGTTGCGGGGAGTGGTGTGGGGGGCTCAGGCCGGCCAGGGGCTGGTAATATCCAGGCCTGATTTTTGGCCCCAGTCTGCCACTGATCCAGGCCATTTTGGGGGGGGGGGGACAGGTAGAAAAACATTTTTTTTGCACTTTTTTACTAAAAGCTGAAAAGCTCACTGGGATGTAAATTGCAATGCACACTGCAAGTCGCACTGGCGTTATCGATATTTAGCACGATCCCCCTTGTTTCAACTGAACAACATCTGACTCTATTTAAGTCTATGGAATTGCAAATGCATTGTGTTTAGTCTTGAGTCCAGATTCCTTTGCAGTTCTGTGATTTGTTTAAATACAAAGAATCCACAAAACCTATGATGTAACCTATATGGGCCCCTACACACCTTCTAGGGTGGATCGTAGCCAGAAAATCCTGATTGCTGAGTTCCAACTGAACTATGTTGTAAACTGCAGAATGCAAGCCTAAACTGATAGTGGACTGCAAGGCATAGTGTATGAGTGTAGCCTAAATGTGTTATTTAATGCATTTGAATTTTCAAAAGAAAAACATCAATAAAGATAATAGATAAAAGGACCCAAAAGCGTTGCAAACACAGTGCAAAATAGCATCAGAAAATGCCTAGATTACTGAACCTGGCTCGCAATGCAATAGGTGTGAATGCAGCCATAGACATCTGTGGCCTGTGCTGCATACAAGGCAGCAAAGCGAAAGCCACCTAATACGACCTCTATTATTTTAGCTTTGTTTTTTTACATCCTCGCCCGGCGACAAGTTTATAGAATATCCCTGTCACCCAATTCTGCCATGCAGGGCAGCATGTAAGTGCCCCCCGCACATTAACACCTGGAAAAGCAAGAGGCCGATTCATTAATAGCGGCAGGTAGCGACAGTTGAGCGACTGTAGCAGTATTTTCACAGCGCCCGCTAGTAGTCGCTGTGCTTGGCCATTGTTCGGTTGTTGATAGCGACTGAGTCGATGTGCAGTAATGTTGAATACGGGGTGACGAGTCGCTATTTGACAGGTTCCGCGATGTATGGGTGCGCATGATAGCGACTGGTCAGAGCGACCGGCTCCCACCATATTCATCAAAAAATCACGCTCAAAAAATTCTTGCGCTGTGAAATGCATGTTTAAACCCCAGAGCGCTGGCGGCGATGTGTTAAAAGTAGTTTTTTAACCCCCAAACCACCATATTTTTGGAAACCAAAAAAAAAAAAATGTTAAAGAATTTAGTAATATGAATAAAATAATATCAGACCTGTAATATCAATTCTGCATAAATTTTTTTTTTTTTTGGCAGAAGTGGTCACAGTATATAATGCAAATCACAGAGCAAAACTATTATAAAGAACACCAGAAGTGGTCACAGACTTTTTCACATTGAAAAAAAAAAAAACATTAATAACAATTAATTATTAATATTTAAAGATTGTTCCATTGAAATGCATTGGAGAGCGCCAGGTAGCGAGAGATCATACCTGCCGCTGTTCAAGGTCGGATGCTGGCGCTGTGGGCTGAGGCTGGAATAATGATGAATGCTATGTGGCGCTATCTCAGTCGCTAAGCAGGATTGGCTTGATAAATGTGTGATTGTGGTGGGGAGCCGGCGTTCTTGTGGCGGGGCCCGTCATTACCGGTTGCTCACCAGTCGCTACCTGTCGCTATTCCTTCATAAATAAGGGCCCAAGTAATCTTACCTTTCTAATTGGCCCCAGCAAAATCGAGCCCCGCGGTTGAAATACACTCTAGTCTTTATTTCTTTTTTTATTCTTTCACACCTTATGGGGCTTTTAACGTGGAAGTGTTTTCCAGTGTGGTGAAGAGGCTCTCTGCACTTCAGTAAATAAATCCATTCTTAAAGGGAAAGCTCTCCATCTTTCACAAACAAATCTTCCAAAGGGGGAAGTTAACAATTCCCTTTGGATATTGCTTAACTTTTGAGGCTGTTAGCTTTACAGCACAGTGCGTGTTTTGTTTTTTAGAAGCAGTTGCCTCTTACTGTACATGAGACCATCATATCTAAGGAGGTGTGTCGCACCCACCCCACACCCCAAATTTCCCCCATAAGAGAGCAGCTCTGATTGGCTAAAGCCCCACCTGTCTTTTTTTTAATTTCCCCCCAGTACACAGTTTAATACCTTTTTTATTAGGTGACAACCCGCCTTCCTGCTGGCTATGAGCCTCACATTAACCCTTTCATGGCGTCCCAGTAGGAGATCTAATCTCGCTCTAATGGATTCCATGTCTGAGTGGTTTGTGTTCTTGTGATGTGTTGTTCAGCTTGGGGGGGGGATTGTGCCCCGTGAGCTGGACCTTCACGTAACAAAAAGTGCTGACAGATCCCAAAAATCCCCTCCCCCCCCCTGAGCTGTGAGTTAGCTGAGGACATTGGAAAGCCAGAGTGTTGCCAAGCCCAACCATGGGAAGCGGCCGCTGCGTCGCCATCACTGGGAATAGAGTCAACGTTTAAGTCGGTGGAATTACAAACACACGGAAAGGCTGGGATCGCATCTCTGGACCTTTTCCATGTTGCATGTACGTTTGATTCTTTTAACATTTTTATTTATTTCATCTGAAATCAAATTCCCCCCCCCCCCCCCCCCCCAAAAAAAAAAAACTTGGCTGTGGTGACTTTGTACTACACTTGATTTTTCATGTATTTACAGATTGCTGTGGCATGTTGGCTGCTCCTACAGATCATTCATATTCTAAAAATACAGAAATAAAAAATAGGGATTGTATTATTCCCACACATTACGCTAATGAGACGTCTTTTTTCTGCAGTGACATGAGATGCTCCGGGGTCAGCAGGAAGCTTGGAAAGCCTCTGGGAAAATAAAAGGTGAGTGATACATAGCAGCTTAATTGTGACTTCTCACTAACAGCAGATATACAGTATCTGGGCTAAGTCCTGTCGCTGGATGGGGGAGAAACTTCCCAGACTTCCCCACCTCTCTCCATTATGTCCCAGCTGCCAATCAGGAAACACAGCTAATGTACAGCAAGATCTTTCCTCCTGTTCACCATATTAAATTGTTAGCTCTTCCCTTTCCCTTTCTATTTCCCCCCATATACTCTGCTAAATTGTCAGCTCTTCTGTATCCTTATACCCTAATAGATTGTAAGCTCTTCTCCTTCTGTATCCTCCCTTATACCCTTATAGATTGTAAGCTCTTCCTCCTTCTGTATCCTCCCTTATACCCTAATAGATTGTAAGCTCTTCTCCTTCTGTATCCTCCCTTATACCCTAATAGATTGTAAGCTCCTCTCCTTCTGTATCCTCCCTTATACCCTAATAGATTGTAAGCTCTTCCTCCTTCTGTATCCTCCCTTTTACCCTAATAGATTGTAAGCGCTTGCTCCTTCTGTAGCCGCTCTTATCCTCAAATAGATTGTCAGCTCTTCTTCCTCCTGTATCCTCTCTTATGCCCTAATAGTTTGTAAGGTCTTCTCCTTCGGTATCCTCCTTTATACCCTAAAAAATTGTATGCTCTTCCCTCTTCTCTTTCCTCAATCGTACCCTGATAGTTTGAAAGCTCTTATTTCTCATATTCTTGACTTGTTAGGAATGAAAGCAGGTGCATGAGAACATTGCTATGGGACCCTGTCATTCTTGGTGGCTGAGACTTTGGCCCCTTATAGCAGCAGGGATGGGAGTTTAATGTGACTGCTTGGGGAATATGTCAGGGCTATATAAATACACCTTTGCTTGCCTCCAGCTATGACTTAGTTCGGACCTTTATAGAGCCATTTGACAGAGATCTTGTAGCTCTGATTGCATGTGGAGCGCCCCTGCCTGGCACCCTTTGCCACACATTCAAGTCGGTATGCAGTTCAGTGCAGGTGGCGCCACCTAGTGGATAATGCCAGGTCCTGGGATCTGATGAGATTCTGCAACTCAAAGTAAAGTAGATTAGTTACATAATAGAGGATTATGGATCTAAGGATCTGCAGAGCATTGCTCCGTCCAATGTACTATGTCATATGTGTATATAGTGCAGCGGTACTGACCTGCCTAAGGATCTGCAGAGCATTGCTCCATCCAATGTACTATGTCATATGTGTATATAGTGCAGCATTACTGACCTGCCTAAGGATCTGCAGAGCATTGCTCCGTCCAATGTACTATGTCATATGTGTATATAGTGCTGTGTTACTGACCTGCCTAAGTATCTGCAGAGCATTGCTCCGTCCAATGTACTATGTCATATGTGTATATAGTGCAGCATTACTGACCTGCCTAAGGATCTGCAGAGCATTGCTCCGTCCAATGTACTATGTCATATGTGTATATAGTGCAGCGTTACCGACCTGCCTAAGGATCTGCAGATCATTGCTCCATCCAATGTACTATGTCCTATGTTTATATAGTGCAGCGTTACTGACCTTCCTAAGGGTCTGCAGAGCATTGCTCCATCCAATGTACTATGTCATATGTGTATATAGTGCAGCGCTACTGACCTGCCTAAGTATCTGCAGAGCATTGCTCCATCCAATGTACTATGTCATATGTGTATATAGTGCAGCGTTACCGACCTGCCTAAGGATCTGCAGATCATTGCTCCATCCAATGTACTATGTCCTATGTTTATATAGTGCAGCGTTACTGACCTTCCTAAGGGTCTGCAGAGCATTGCTCCATCCAATGTACTATGTCATATGTGTATATAGTGCAGCATTACTGACCTGCCTAAGGATCTGCAGAGCATTGCTCCATCCAATGTACTATGTCATATGTGTATATAGTGCAGCGTTACTGACCTGCCTAAGGATCGGCAGAGCATTGCTCCGTCCAATGTACTATGTCATATGTGTATATAGTGCAGCGTTACTGACCTGCCTAAGTATCTGCAGAGCATTGCTCCATCCAATGTACTATGTCATATGTGTATATAGTGCTGCGTTACTGACCTGCCTAAGTATCTGCAGAGCATTGCTCCGTCCAATGTACTATGTCATATGTGTATATAGTGCAGCATTACTGACCTGCCTAAGTATCTGCAGAGCATTGCTCCGTCCAATGTACTATGTCATATGTGTATATAGTGCTGCGTTACCGACCTGCCTAAGGGTCTGCAGAGCATTGCTCCGTCCAATGTACTATGTCATATGTGTATATAGTGCTGCATTACTGACCTGCCTAAGGGTCTGCAGAGCATTGCTCCATCCAATGTACTATGTCATATGTGTATATAGTGCTGCGTTACCGACCTGCCTAAGGGTCTGCAGAGCATTGCTCCATCCAATGTACTATGTCATATGTGTATATAGTGCTGCGTTACTGACCTGCCTAAGGATCTGCAGATCATTGCTCCATCCAATGTACTATGTCATATGTGTATATAGTGCTGCGTTACCGACCTGCCTAAGGATCTGCAGATCATTGCTCCATCCAATGTACTATGTCCTATGTGTATATAGTGCAGCATTACTGACCTGCCTAATGATCTGCAGAGCATTGCTCCATCCAATGTACTATGTCATATGTGTATATAGTGCAGCGTTACTGACCTGCCTAAGTATCTGCAGAGCATTGCTCCATCCAATGTACTATGTCATATGTGTATATAGTGCAGCATTACTGACCTGCCTAAGGATCTGCAGAGCATTGCTCCGTCCAATGTACTATGTCATATGTGTATATAGTGCAGCGTTACTGACCTGCCTAAGTATCTGCAGAGCATTGCTCCATCCAATGTACTATGTCATATGTGTATATAGTGCAGCGTTACCGACCTGCCTAAGGATCTGCAGAGCATTGCTCCATCCAATGTACTATGTCATATGTGTATATAGTGCTGCGTTACTGACCTGCCTAAGGGTCTGCAGAGCATTGCTCCATCCAATGTACTATGTCATATGTGTATATAGTGCTGCGTTACTGACCTGCCTAAGGATCTGCAGAGCATTGCTCCATCCAATATACTATGTCATATGTGTATATAGTGCAGCGTTACTGACCTGCCTAAGGATCTGCAGATCATTGCTCCATCCAATGTACTATGTCATATGTGTATATAGTGCTGCGTTACTGACCTGCCTAAGGGTCTGCAGAGCATTGCTCCATCCAATGTACTATGTCCTATGTGTATATAGTGCAGCGTTACTGACCTGCCTAAGGATCTGCAGAGCATTGCTCCATCCAATGTACTATGTCCTATGTTTATATAGTGCAGCGTTACTGACCTGCCTAAGGATCTGCAGAGCATTGCTCCATCCAATGTACTATGTCATATGTGTATATAGTGCAGCGTTACTGACCTGCCTAAGTATCTGCAGAGCATTGCTCCATCCAATGTACTATGTCATATGTGTATATAGTGCAGCGTTACCGACCTGCCTAAGGATCTGCAGATCATTGCTCCATCCAATGTACTATGTCCTATGTGTATATAGTGCAGCGTTACTGACCTGCCTAAGTATCTGCAGAGCATTGCTCCATCCAATGTACTATGTCCTATGTGTATATAGTGCAGCATTACTGACCTGCCTAAGGATCTGCAGAGCATTGCTCCGTCCAATGTACTATGTCATATGTGTATATAGTGCAGCGTTACCGACCTGCCTAAGGGTCTGCAGAGCATTGCTCCATCCAATATACTATGTCATATGTGTATATAGTGCTGCGTTACTGACCTGCCTAAGGATCTGCAGAGCATTGCTCTGTCTAATGTACTATGTCATATATGTATATAGTGCAGCGTTACCGACCTGCCTAAGGATCTGCAGAGCATTGCTCCGTCCAATGTACTATGTCATATGTGTATATAGTGCAGCGTTACTGACCTGCCTAAGGATCTGCAGAGATCTGCAGAGCATTGCTCCATCCAATGTACTTTGTCATATGTGTATATAGTGCAGCATTACTGACCTGCCTAAGTATCTGCAGAGCATTGCTCCATCCAATGTACTATGTCCTATGTGTATATAGTGCAGCGTTACTGACCTGCCTGAGGATCTGCAGAGCATTGCTCCGTCAAATGTACTATGTCCTATGTGTATATAGTACTGCGTTACTGACCTGCCTAAGGATCTGCAGAGATCTGCAGAGCATTGCTCCATCCAATGTACTTTGTCATATGTGTATATAGTGCAGCATTACTGACCTGCCTAAGTATCTGCAGAGCATTGCTCCATCCAATGTACTATGTCCTATGTGTATATAGTGCAGCGTTACTGACCTGCCTAAGGGTCTGCAGAGCATTGCTCCATCCAATGTACTATGTCATATGTGTATATAGTGCAGCGTTACTGACCTGCCTAAGGATCTGCAGAGATCTGCAGAGCATTGCTCCATCCAATGTACTATGTCAAATGTGTATATAGTGCAGCGTTATTGACCTGCCTAAGTATCTGCAGAGCATTGCTCCATCCAATGTACTTTGTCATATGTGTATATAGTGCAGCATTACTGACCTGCCTAAGTATCTGCAGAGCATTGCTCCATCCAATGTACTATGTCATATGTGTATATAGTGCAGCGTTACTGACCTGCCTAAGGCTCTGCAGAGCATTGCTCCATCCAATGTACTATGTCATATGTGTATATAGTGCTGCGTTACTGACCTGCCTAAGGATCTGCAGAGCATTGCTCCATCCAATGCACTATGTCATATGTGTATATAGTGCAGCGTTACTGACCTGCCTAATGATCTGCAGAGCATTGCTCCATCCAATGTACTATGTCATATGTGTATATAGTGCAGCATTAATAACCTGCCTGAGGATCTGCAGAGCATTGCTCCATCCGATCTACTCCATCACATTGAAGAAAATGATGGCTCTGCATTCCAAATAGTATAGAACGTCCTGTTTAATTATATCATTTAAATAAACTCCATACAGTGAAAAATCAAAGCCTCTAAAATAATAGAAAGATGTCAGACCTGAGCAGCAAATATTATTGTGGGTCCTCTGACACGTTTTGGACACTGCCAATGTTAATCATAGATGAGGGAGTCCAGCACCCCGGGTGGAGGAGACACTCGAGGGTGTGACACGTGACGTCACCCCAGCAGCGCAAAAGCCACGGTAACTGGCTAAACCAAATGTCCGGAGGCGGTGCCAGGCAACGTGGTGAGCAGTAGATGGCGTCCGCGCCACAGGGAGGAACTACAAGTGCCAGCAGAAATGAACAAATCACATGTATATTTATAACATTACAGGGTGATCGCTCTAGAAATCTGCACCTGTCTACATAACTCTCACATCTACATGATCCGGCTACAAATCTGCAGAGCGTCGCTTCATCCCTTTGACAGATTCATTTTAATATATTTTGCAGAATGTTACTCCACCCAATTTCAGATATATTCTGCATAATGTTTCTAACCTCACTAGTGACCTGCAGAGCATTGCGCTGCCTTGTAACAGAGTAGTTTCATATAGATTATTATGATCTGCAGAGCATTGCTCTGTCGCAAATAACTCTATAGACAGATACATTGTAATATAGTCCGCAGACTTGAGTGACTTTTATAGGTATATGCAGAGCTGATAGAAGCTGCACCTTCTTTGTGATCTGCTAAGCATTGTTCCATCCCATCCACCATACATATCACTATTTGCAGCAGATTATTACCAACCTCTCTAGATATCTGCAGAGCATTACCACCATCATCTGGCGGGAAAATACGTTTTTTCAGACATTGGCCAGCAAAGCAGAGGAGCCTCCAGCCCTGCTCAGTGTCCCGCAGCCATATGATAGATGGAAAGAGCGGGGAGGGGGGCAGGTGAACTTTCTCCCCTGTGACGTCACAGAAGTGTTTCCTCAATGTCCAATGAGAAAAAGGGAGGGGGCTTTCCCACTGGCATAGTGAGGGGGATGGGGGGAGACCCCTGTCACTTACCCACTGCAGACTAATGTGGCTCCCAGCTCCATGGATTAGGGGTCAGACATTCCATCCCAGAGAAAGAGTCAGGCTGCATCCCCCAGGAGAGAACTTCCCAACTTCTCCCTCTCCAAGCAAGTGAGTAGCCCAATGCCAGCTTCCTCCTGTGTATTGTACCATGTATGCAATGCTCTGCACACTCTGCATTCCATCTCTAGTGCACAAAGAGCCTGGCAGCAAAGAGGTTAATTCCCTCTGCCATCCCCTACTGCCCAGCTAGTGATGCACTACAAATGCCAGCATGATCTGCTGGCAGCTAATGTCACAGAATCTGGAAAGGCCACCACTGACATGGATGACCTGTGACCTCTATAGAGCTCACCTCTCTGTTAGCTGCCCCCCTCTGGACAGGAAGTCATTTGTGTGTGGAAAAATATCTTTAGACATTTTTTATGATGCTAAAGCATTCAGCTGATCCTCTAGCTAAAGTGCTAACATATACTGTAGCCCTGTATTCAGATTCAGGCTATTTTCGGAGCCATTCCTATCAGTCACTGTGGAGCTCACACTCTAATGTCCCCTCTAGCTTCTACACTTCCATACTGTACTATGAATATTATATAGCGCTCTACAGAGCAAATAGAAGTCACATGACAGCCTGTCCCTCGGAGCTCACACTCTAATGTCCCCTCCACACTCACACACTGTTATTATACATTTATATAGTGCTGACATATTCCACAGCACTGTACAGAGCACATAGAAGCAGTCACATCACTCCCTGTCCCTCAGAGCTCACACTCTAATGTCCCCTCCACACTCACACACTGTTATTATACATTTATATAGTGCTGACATATTGAACAGCACTGTACAGAGCACATAGAAGCAGTCACATGACTCCCTGTCCCTCAGAGCTCACACTATAATGTCTCCTCCACACTCACACACTGTTATTATACATTTATATAGTGCTGACATATTCCACAGCACTGTACAGAGCACATAGAAGCAGTCACATGACTCCCTGTCCCTCAGAGCTCATACTGTAATGTCCCCTTCACACTCACACACTGTTATTATACATTTATATAGTGCTGACATATTCCACAGCACTGTACACAGCACATAGAAGCAGTCACATGACTCCCTGTCCCTCAGAGCTCACACTCTAATGTCCCATCCATACTCACACACTGTTATTATACATTTATATAGCACTGACATATTACACAGCACTGTACAGAGCACATAGAAACAGTCACATGACTCCCTGTCCCTCAGAGCTTACACTCTAATGTCCCCTCCACACTCACACACTGTTATTATACATTTATATAGCACCATTAGCTCTGCCATTTAGCAGTGTGTACCCAGTGAGTGTACTCACATGCACTGTAGAGGGGTTGTTTTCTATACAGATTATGAAACCTACATTACTCTTTCTAGGAATGTGGGGGTTAATCCCTCGCTGCTGCATTATGGCAGCCCCTACCCTCTGTATAATAGGAAGCAGGTGGGTGGTTAAATCAGGTTGGCCAGCGGAATGTTTTTACAACAGCTAGAATTCTGGATTCGGCTTGAAATTCTGTCAATACTGATAGTGAGGGATGGAGGCTGTATATGTTTCCTAAAGTAATTCCATATAGATTTTGTGGGAAAAGCATCACATGGAGTGTGTGTGTGTAATGGAACAGTTGTCACCAGCAACCAATAAGATCTAACTTTTATGTGAAGCCAGTAGTCTGACTGGTCGGGACAGGAATGGGAGGTATCATTTTATTTAAACAAAGAGTTGGCCACGCTGTACCCAGCAGGACAGGCCCCATTTCTCCCACTGGGGCAACACTGCTCCTTTAGAATATGGCATGAGCTGCCTCCTAGGGGCCTGGCCCGGAAATGCACCTTAAAGGAGAACTATCGTGAAAAATGGCCCAATGATACAAATCCATATAAATATGCTGTATGGTGGAAGGAGGGGTAACTTACACACCCTCTATCAAGAAATATCCAGCCAGGCTTTTCTTTTATTTCAATGTTCAGGTTCTGTCACCCCGATACACTCACCTGTCACCATTGTATTGCTACCATCAGAGAATAAACCACAAACTTGGAGGGAGTTTTATTCAGTTCGGGTGTATAAGTGACCCCTCCTCTCATTAGCTGAAGTGTTCATTTGGATATTTAATATTACAATTAATAATAGTGCTCCTTTAATTCATTCAGGTGTTTCAGCATTTGCACTTACATTGGATTTTGCCAGCGGTTCTGAATAGTAATTTTAGTTGCTTGGAAACAATTCCAGTTCACACTGCAAAATATGCTATTATGTTATATGGGACATGAAGAGATAAGCTAGGAGCTTACACTCTATTGTCATATATTTATATAGCTCCGACACATTCCACAGCACTATATAGAAAATGTATATAGTGCTGACATATTTCATGGTGCTGCATATTTCTCCCTGACCCTCAGAGCTTACAGTCTAATGCCCCCTTCACATCCACACACTGTTATACATTTATATAGCACTGACATATTCCACAGTGCTGTACAGAGCACATAGAAGCAGTCACATGACTCCCTGTCCCTCACAGCTCACACTATAATGTCCTCTCCACACTCACACACTGTTATTATACATTAATATAGCACTAACATATTCCACAGCACTGTACAGAGCACATAGAAGCAGCCACATGACTCCCTGTCCCTCACAGCTCACACTATAATGTCCTCTCCACACTCACACACTGTTATTATACATTTATATAGCACTGACATATACCACAGCACTGTACAGAGCACATAGAAGCAGTCACATGACTCCCTGTCCCTCAGAGCTCACACTCTAATGTCCCCTCCACACTCACACACTGTTATTATACATTAATATAGCACTAACATATTCCACAGCACTGTACAGAGCACATAGAAGCAGCCACATGACTCCCTGTCCCTCACAGCTCACACTATAATGTCCTCTCCACACTCACACACTGTTATTATACATTTATATAGCACTGACATATACCACAGCACTGTACAGAGCACATAGAAGCAGTCACATGACTCCCTGTCCCTCAGAGCTCACACTCTAATGTCCCCTCCACACTCACACACTGTTATTATACATTTATATAGCACTGACATATTCCACAGCACTGTACAGAGCACATAGAAGCAGTCACATGACTCCCTGTCCCTCAGAGCTCACACTCTAATGTCCCCTCCACACTCACACACTGTTATTATACATTTATATAGTGCTGACATATTCCACAGCACTGTACAGAGCACCCTCTGAGCTCAGAGCTCACACTAATGTCTTCTCTCCTATACAGTAATATAGCTTTGACTTATTATGCAGCGATGTACAGAGAACACTGTGCCCTGCTACAGGGGTTCATAATGAGACCTAATTGCTGCAATCGAGCTACGAGCGCCTGTAAAGTGAACCTGTCACTCAGCTCGTTTTCCTGGGAATGGAGGATGCAGCTTTCAAGGATCAATGGAGGCAATTGGGGATAAGTTGTAGCCCCTCTTCCCCTATGATTGGTGACAATTACACAGCCAGCCCTCATGTATGTTACCAGTCACATCAGATGAACACAGAAAAGAAAGTTTTCTCCCTTTTACTGTTGGGAAATTCATCTTGTGCTAAATTGTTTCAAGACTGCCGACAGCTAAAATACAAAGTGCGTCGACTGTGACTGTTTTTAATTAGGTCCACCAAGCATGAACAATGCAGAGCTCTTTAGCAGCCAGACAACCACAAGTGCCAGCTTGCCCTGCACATGCAACTTTTATATAGGTAGACTTTACCACCTTAGAGTCCCTAGGGCATTCTGGGATTTGTAGTTCCTTATTGGAGGTTGCTGATACTGTAGCCCTGATGGCAGAAAGTTGGGCATAACTGCTAGTTCTGTCACAATATCATATATCTACATAATAATACATAACTGCCATAGCCAGTTCCATCAGAGTGTTGCCTTTCTATTTCTTTTCCTCTCTTCTGTTCTACATTGCACTAGTATGTAAGTACATATATACCTGGCGAAATAAGCTTCATTCTTATTCTGGGCTTGCATGCGGCTCCATGTAGTTCTTCTATAGGTATACATTTCCTATAGCATCATGCTTGTAGTTTCTCTTTAGGTATGACATTATGCTGGACATTGTAGTAAACTAATGAGTAAACCTTTCCCATATCGCAGTGCTGGAGTTTTTTTATAGGTATATATTTCCCATGGCGAGGTGATTTCTTCTATGGCTTTACATTTCCCATATCGCCACACTGGGGATTGTAGTTCTTCTATGGCTATACATTTCCCATATCGCCCCACTGGGGATTGTAGTTCTTCTATGGCTATACATTTCCCATATCGCCCCGCTGGGGATTGTAGTTCTTCTATGGCTATACATTTCCCATATCGCCCCACTGGGGATTGTAGTTCTTCTATGGCTAAACATTTCCCATATCGCCCCACTGGGGATTGTAGTTCTTCTATAGCTATACATTTACCATATCGCCCCCCGCTGGGGATTGTAGTTCTTCTATAGCTATACATTTACCATATCGCCCCCCGCTGGGGATTGTAGTTCTTCTATGGCTATACATTTCCCATATCGCCCCGCTGGGGATTGTAGTTCTTCCATGGCTATACATTTCCCATATCGCCCCGCTGGGGATTGTAGTTCTTCTATGGCTAAACATTTCCCATATCGCCCCACTGGGGATTGTAGTTCTTCTATAGCTATACATTTACCATATCGCCCCCCGCTGGGGATTGTAGTTCTTCTATAGCTATACATTTACCATATCGCCCCCCGCTGGGGATTGTAGTTCTTCTATGGCTATACATTTCCCATATCGCCCCGCTGGGGATTGTAGTTCTTCCATGGCTATACATTTCCCATATCGGCCCGCTGGGGATTGTAGTTCTTCTATGGCTATACATTTCCCATATTGCCCCGCTGGGGATTGTAGTTCTTCTATGGCTATACATTTCCCATATCGCCCCGCTGGGATTGTAGTTCTTCTATGGCTATACATTTCCCATATCGCCCCGCTGGGGATTGTAGTTCTTCTATGGCTATACATTTCCCATATCGCCCCGCTGGGGATTGTAGTTCTTCTGTGGCTATACATTTCCCATATCGCCCCGCTGGGGATTGTAGTTCTTCTATGGCTATACATTTCCCATATCACCCCGCTGGGGATTGTAGTTCTTCTATGGCTATACATTTACCATATCACCCCGCTGGGGATTGTAGTTCTTCTATGGATATACATTTCCCATCTCGCCCCATTGGGGGTTGCAGTTCTTCTATGGCTATACATTTCCCATATCGCCCCGCTGGGGATTGTAGTTCTTCTATGGATATACATTTCCCATATCGCCCCACTGGGGATTGTAGTTCTTCTATGGCTATACATTTCCCATATCGCCCCACTGGGGATTGTAGTTCTTCTATGGCTATACATTTCCCATATTGCCCCGCTGGGGATCATAGTTCTTCTATGGATATACATTTCCCATATCACCCCGCTGGGGATTATAGTTCTTCTATGGATATACATTTCCCATATCACCCCACTGGGGATTATAGTTCTTCTATGGCTATACATTTCCCATATCGCCCCGCTGGGAATTGTAGTTCTTCTGTGGCTATACATTTCCCATATCGCCCCGCTGGGGATTGTAGTTCTTCTGTGGCTATACATTTCCCATATCGCCCCGCTGGGGATTGTAGTTCTTCTATGGCTATACATTTACCATATCACCCCGCTGGGGATTATAGTTCTTCTATGGATATACATTTCCCATATCACCCCGCTGGGGATTATAGTTCTTCTATGGATATACATTTCCCATCTCGCCCCATTGGGGGTTGCAGTTCTTCTATGGCTATACATTTCCCATATCGCCCCGCTGGGGATTGTAGTTCTTCTATGGCTATACATTTCCCATATCGCCCCACTGGGGATTGTAGTTCTTCTATGGCTATACATTTCCCATATTGCCCCGCTGGGGATTGTAGTTCTTCTGTGGCTATACATTTCCCATATCGCCCTGCTGGGGATTGTAGTTCTTCTATGGCTATACATTTCCCATATCGCCCCGCTGGTGATTGTAGTTCTTCTATGGATATACATTTCCCATATCGCCCTGTTGGTGATTGTAGTTCTTCTATGGATATACATTTCCCATATTGCCCCGCTGGGGATTGTAGTTCTTCTATGGCTATACATTTACCATATCGCCCTGCTGGGGATTGTAGTTCTTCCATGGCTATACATTTCCCATATCGCCCCGCTGGGGATTGTAGTTCTTCTATGGCTATACATTTCCCATATCACCCCGCTGGGGATTGTAGTTCTTCTATGGATATACATTTCCCATATCACCCCGCTGGGGATTGTAGTTCTTCCATGGCTATACATTTCCCATATCGCCCCGCTGGGGATTGTAGTTCTTCTATGGCTATACATTTCCCATATCGCCCCGCTGGGGATTGTAGTTCTTCTACGGCTATACATTTCCCATACGCCCCGCTGGGGATTGTAGTTCGATATGGCAAATGTATAGCCGTAGAAGAGAAGTATGCATTGGTAGAGATCTATAGATTTTTTTTATGTTGTACTTTATGTGTACTGTTGGTCTAATACCCTGTTTCCCCAAAAATAAGCCCTAGTCAGATTTTTCAGCATTTTTTGCTAATGCAGGAAATATAAACCCTACCCCCCAAAATATGCCTTAGTTACAATTAATAATCCAGCTGCCGGGCTTTAACAGAGGGACGGGAGAGGCTGTAAAGGAGGGTGAGGACACTTTAAGGCTGTAAAGGAGGTTGAGGACACTTTAAGGCTGTAAAGGGGGGCGAGGACACACCAAATCACACAGGTAAGCTTGTCTGTCGGGATTGAAATGTCTGATCTTGCTGGCTCCACCCCGGTCTGCTGTCATCTGGGCACATAGCGTAATCAATCAATGAAATTGCTGCTGGAAAAGAAGCTAGTAGTGGAATACGCTGAGACAGTGCAGAAGTGTGAGGTTATGAAGAGATGTAACAATCCTTGACACCTTGACATCTATCACAATAAATGGACAATTGCACATTGAGATCCTCAATGCTTCTCAATGGCTTTTGTGCTGCCCAGCTAATGACTTAAAGTGAACCTGTCACCAGATAGGCTCAGGATAATGGAGGCTTCAGTGTATGCAGCAGCTGTTGGGCCCTTATTAGAATCAATAAGCTGGTCTGAAGGGTCTGATGACACTTATGCAAATGTTCTGGAGGGTGGAGTCTCATTTGAATAAATAAAAGAATAAATAAGAATTGTGCGTTAGAAGGTTTATCTATGTTCTGTTATTTCAAAGGGTCAGATTAGGTGAAGGAGGTTAAGTAATGCATGTCAATGTAAGGATTGCTACATCAGTAGCTGGGCCTCTCTGCTGCTGGGCCCCACAGTGGGCACGCTTGTGAATTGCTGCCGAAAGTTCACCGAGTTGCCTGTTGTGCTTTGTTTCAGGAATTCCTCCTCAGCGCAGAGTGGAAGCGTCTTGGAGTGAGCGGCCAGGTATTGAATCTTTAGTCACCCCGGGGCAACAATGTGGGCGATCGGCTGCTTGCTGGCGGCGTGTGTGGCGATCCAGAGAGCGAGCGGCACTGAACATTTCCACCGTTCCGGGTAAGCAATGCTTTTGTTTGAAAATAACTCCGAATTATGCTGGGGGTTCTCTGGTGTCATGCTGCATCCTCGCTAATTAACCCCTTCATGCAACTTTGAGGAGCAGACGGGGTCCCCCAGTGGAGGAAATCCCTCCGCAGCATCTCCCCCCCCTCCCCAAACTTTCTGCTGTTCTGTCAAAACTTTCTTTAGAACAAAAGAGACCACAGGCGAGTGTGCAGAGCTGCTACCAACCAATGACAGGCCAGCCAACATGCCTTACAATTAGATGTGACTTCCAGCATCAAAGTAAAGCAGACGTAATGCAGCACTCTGCTTCTCTGACGTTACTTTTCTAGGTTTACTCCAACTTGGGGAATGTCTAAAGCAGACTTAATGTAAAAAATACTGCAAAAAGATGGCTGTGCACAGCCTACAATAATAGCATAAGGTGGTACTGGACAGGAGTGTCCAAAATTAAGTATACAAAACTACCAGATTAGCCCAAAAGGTCCCCCCTAACACAAAAGCAGATTAGAAAACATACTGATGAAGTGGTCAGCAGCTACCATGCAACGCGTCTGTGTTGCGTCTCTTTGGCTATGTTAAATTAGTGATATTATTTTCAAGTTGCATCTCACTGCCTAGTTTATTTATTTTTTACCCCTCACTCTACCCCTTCCATCAATGTGTCCTTTATATTAATGCTTCACTATCACTTCACTATCCTCACAAGTATATTTCCATGTATACATATATATATTTTATAGTATCTCATTTGTAGTAGGTAATTGTCTCGTAGATATGGTGGATTATGAATTGATTAGTAGTAGCTCTATCATAGCAGTCATATATGTTTTTGTCTGATTTGTGTGTGTCTTGGATTGTTAGGTGGCAAGGATATTCTTATTAATATTACAAATTCCTTTCTAATCGTATTTTGCGTGTGCGCCACTTAGTGGGGACCTTCAAGTAGCCGAACTCTGTTAATGTAAAAATGACTTTAGGTTCCTTGGGAAAACCGATCCTAGATATCCCTTTAGATTACGATCCATAGGAAGCTGAAATTGAGCAAGGAGCTCTATATGGTGAGGACAGGAAACCGTTGCACACTACAGTAAACCATGTCTCCCATTGGATGAGGTGTGGCAGACACACCTGTGTGCAGCTGTTCTCTGATCCCTTTCAGATTGAGCTCTACCAGGAAAAGTCGAGCATCTCTCTAATGCAAAGCTCACTGATGGTGTGATGGGAATAGGGGAGGTTATCATAGTGTCCCTCATGTAAATTAGTGCTGTGGGAGCCATTTTTTTCCCTTTCTGATTAGTACAGTGATTCCACAGTGAATAGATATCAGTGATTATTTATTGAGCAGCCAGATGAGCACATGGCCGTCAGTAGAATCTTTACTGTACGGAGTAGAAACATTCACTCAATCTATGGCTAGTACAGGTTCCCTTTAAAATGTTGCCGGCAGGCAAACCTATGTGATCTATCGACAGCCAATAGTAGCCGGTCAGATATATCTGGCCAACTCACCTATTTTTTTTTCCCCAGGAGTCACCTTTTACCGGCACCCTGCCACTATGGCAAGTCACCCTGTAAAAGCCCACAAACCCCCACTCTGGTCACACTGACACACAAACCAAAATGTGGGGCAGTTACTGGTTCACCTGGAGGGTATTTGTTGGTCAGATAGAGGCTGTGCAGTAGTTGTAGTGATAAGGAGCAGCCCAGTGGTTAAGGAAGCACCCTCTGACCAGAGGTTCAAAACCCGCCTGGGACATGAATGAAGTACACCTAGGCACCCAACCCCCCCCCCCCCCCAGATGCCATTGCTAGGGGACCTGGGGGAGCAGTTGGGGGGTTTGGTTCAAAACCCACCTGGGACATGAGTGAAGTGCACCTAGGCCCCCAACTGCTCCCCCAGGTGCCATTGCTAGGGGACACTGTGTACAGATGGGCTATGTGCGCAAACATACAATGGCCATATATTTTCATCCCCCCCCCCTATTTAGTAGTAAGTAATGCTGGATTTTTCTGTTCAACTGCGGAGGAGCACGACTTGTGTTTCTGTGAAGTAACAGATACTGTGATGTATGGGAGTTAGATATACCGGTATATATATATATATATATATATATATATATATATATACACACACATTTATTTACCCACCGCGTATACCTTATATTGTTCACATTCACAAGGGGAGGCAAAAAACACTCATTCCATAAATCACTGCCCCCGCCACCCTAATTGGTCTCCTTGGCATGGATTGGGCAGAAGTCACAATACACATTCTTGTCCTCTGCTAATGAGTGCAATTGACAGGAAGTGATGCATAATTGGTTGATCTGTATCACAATAATTGCTAATTGCTAATAATTATCAGAGGATAACTCGGTGTGACAAGATAAGCAGCACTGGAATAATGACTTTCTAATCTGATTCTAGATATGTGTACATGCGACGATCTCACTATGTGGTCATATAGACACACTGTAACTGTAATGGGAAGCCACACAGCTTTTACCCCCAACTGCCATATTAGGGTCAATTCAGCAAAGCGCGACAATGCATTTTTAGCACAGTTTTGTGAATCTCCCGATTCAGAAGACCCTGTTTTTGTTCAAGATGTTTTTGAGAGAATATTCATATTTTTTTTTCTCTCATGCAAGAAAGATTTTGACCCCTGGTTAATGGACCCTATAGTCAAATACAGGCAGATTGTGCAGGACTCTGGTAGTCAATATAACCTGATGGTATGTCAGGTTGCTCCAGTGTACGGGTATAAGGGTGGAGCTAAGCACACTTATATAAAGAGGGTGGGGCTTAGCAGGCTCAGAGACAAAGGGCGGGGCTAGAGCCAGGTAACCCACAAGCTGTGCTTTTTGGAGCTCAGGGGCTGCAAGAAAGCAGAAGGTAAATACTGAATCGCCTAAGTCTGTTTAAAGATGAAATGCTATTTATAATCTGCACGGAGCTCTACACACCCCAACCTGCCCCCCAATCTAGTTCCCCAATGCTACATATACAGCAGCTGACTCTAAGATGTGAGCGCTTCGCCACTACAGACATGTGATTGGTTACAGATGTCAGAGGAGCAGGTAAATAACAGGGGTTAACTGCGCTCTAATTTACAGTACAGCGGAGTGCAGCTTTAATTTGGCGGCCTTGATACCAATTTAATGGGTTTTCAGTTACAATGTGCTCTGACCCTGAACCTGCAGCAAGCCTCCCGTCCCTCCCTCAGATTATTAGTATACAGAGTTATATAAGGGCCAACCTGTTCAGAGAAAGATCAGCCATATGCGATGTGCAGATGAGCAACTATCACAGGCAGCAGAAAGGAAATAGTATCATGTTCCTGCTGTGTCACATGTTGTGTAATATGGGGTGCTGGCCCTTTAAACAGATGTTTTACGTTACAAAGAAGTAAAATCCCCCCATGCCCCCCGCCGATGTGGCGCTGATAGAATTACCGGCTTTTCTGGGTCAGTCATGATTTCATCTCATTCTCTAGAATTTATGGCTGCCATGCCTGTAATTGTGAATCAGATTTATTTTGTGTTAAGAGGAACCCCGCCCGTAGCGCCCCAGGTCATAATGGGTAAAATTCGATTTATGTTCATACCAGGGAGACCCCCCTCCATTGTCTCTCATAAAGGCGAAGCCTCAATGACTTTCATAGGAGGACCACAGACATAGCAGAGCTGCAGTGACTGGCCTGAGCAATAAACTAGTAAAGGGGTCCTCCGATTCCATTTGGAGCAGGATATGCTGGTTACATGAGTTCCAGTGACGGATGGAATTTCTGTAAAGGAACATGGTGCGTTTTCAGCGGGGTGCCCCGCACTTCATATGTTTTGCAGGGTCAGCACCGGGGCTTGTGTCCCCAATGGAAATGTTTGCGGTCACCTTGGCCAGCCACAGACATTCCGATGATATTCCTTGCAGAGCTAAATACACAGAAGCGGGTCAGGTTTCCAGCTGCTGACATAGCGGGTGGTGACACCCGGGCCAGGGGTCTGTCTGTCTGTCCGTCCTGGAGACCTTCCGCCTGATAATATACAGTTATAGGCATTGCTGCTGCTCTACAAATATACACGTCACTACTAACTCCATGCCATCAGTGAGCCCTGCATTGAAGTGATTTACTCACATTTTCCTTTAGTAGCTCTATCACATAGGACAGTGGGCCCCATCCTTCGCCTTGAGAGCCACTAACAGGCCATTTTTCTAGATCTCCACACCTTACAGGTACAGGCAAAGCAATTAGTGCAGCAAAGTAATACAGCCAGATATGTAAAGATCCACAAAAAAATGACCCTTTTGGTGGCTTTCGAGGAGAGGGTTGAGGAACACTGCCATAGGGGGACACGAAACAACTGCACCTCCTCCATTAGGAGGAGGTCCCCCATCATATAAAGTTCCATGCCCCATTTGGGGCTTCCTAGGGATCTTTACCTAGAGAGATATCCTAAATCAGATGTAAAAAGGTGGGCTAAAGTCATTTTTATACTTTAGGTGAGTTTTAAAATCCAGCTCCTGCCAGAAATAAATTTTCTAGCCTACTGGTGACCCTGTTGGAGTAATACGGCCTCACTTCCTGGTTTGGTCAATAGAGAGGACACACATTCTATGGGTGTCATCAAAACTATAAAGTGGTCACTGTGCCTGTGACAGCCCTCTGGCCCAGGCGACACCCGCCTGCCCGTGTGTGGCCAACCAAACCCTCTGTTTGGCCAACTCAGTCAAGATATCAGGCTAATCTCAACAACATACATAATTAAAGCGGGACCTGCACTTGTCTTGGAAACTGTTCCAAACAAGGTCTAGGCCTGCAAGGATCCCAGACAACCTACACCGATCCACAAGCCCCGAATTAGGTAAAAATTCAGCTTCACCTCATGGAACTCTGTATGACATCAGGATGAGAAAAGTGTTTGCAATGGTTTTCTACCCTCACTGCAAGCTCTGCTACGAAAAGGTGAGTATCTATCTTCTGACTATGCTGGGTTTTGGTTAAGGATGCCCCGCTGTGTGTAACCCCTCAGATCACCCAGGAAACTTAGCCTGGTCATACAGCACATGCACGGCCTCTCGTCAAATCAGCGCGCTGGGCTGTGCTCAAGTAAAATTGGCTCGACTCGGCTAAGGTTCTAGACTCTAGTGAGAAGATGCCAGCTGCCGCATCCCCACTACCCTCTGATAGAGTGCATGCACTGGCCGTTCTGGAATGCCTGGCACACATCGTGTCCTGCTTAAGGTATAGCAGACAGAGTCCCACATCCGCCATTGGATCGGGAAAAAGGCAATCTGGCCAATACACAGCAGGGTATCCCAAATGTGAGATATGTGGCACATAGTTACAAAGGAGGATTTAGGTCCACTTTAACTAGTTGTAACCCTTTATCAATCCAGAAAGGAAAAATAGTCATCATTGGCTTCCACAGTGCCATTCCCTACTGCCATACCCTCCTTTGTGGTAGGTAATAATGGCAGAATTTGAAGGTTTGATCCTTCAGACCTGATTAAAGCAGACCAACACCTGTGAGGGTGTTGGTCCCGCCACAATAAGACAGGCCTATCAAAGGACCTTAGCCTCGATCCTCAGCAAGAATCCAGCTGCACAATTGGCCACCCAAGCACTCATGTGGGTAGTGGGTTCGTTCACCAGAAAGCCTCACCCATGTGAGCACCAGTAGACAATCATGGCACTGGACTCCCGCTGAGGATCGAGGTGAAGGTAAGAATTTTGAGCTATCTGGAGACTTATGTGCGCCGGGCTCCAGCCTTTCTTATTGCAGAGGGACACTTTAATTATGGGTTTTCACAAGCAGATAAATTGACTGTTCCCTCAGCTAGCGAGTGACCGTCCGTACAAATTTTCTGCCATTGGGCGACTCTGTTCAAACGCGAAGATTTGGTGGTCATTGCAAAATAATAGACTGATACTTGGAATACCGTTCCCTTGATGTTAGATAACTAGATTAAAGGTAGGGAGATAGATATGCGTTAGTTTGTAGACAGATCAATAGCTAGTAAATAATAAAATAGATAGATAATAGGTAGTTACAGAGTAATATAGTAGTTACAGTTGGTACCTGGAAGTCAGAATCTGATTGGTGGATGCAGTATAGGAATAATGATTAGCATTTGTGAATAAACCTGTGACTGGGTTTTGGAATAGGATTTGGATGGGTACAACGCTTGGCATATACCCGGCTGTCAGCGTCAGTCATGCTGCCAGTGACAGACTTGTGAAGCTGTGGATAATGACACAGGCCAGGCTCATTACATCTCGCTCCACATGGGCCCCCGGGGACCCCTCCCGTTTGCTTTATGAAGGATGAATAAAATATGATCGCATTTTGCCGCCAAGTTCATCCAGCAGTTTCAATTATCAGCTCTCTAACGCGTTGTAATACTCAATTAGTGATGACGCGGGAACAATGTGCAGCTGAAATTACCATCAGACGCCACAGGTTTCCCTTTGGTGCGCCGATTAGCCGTCAGGAGAGGCAATCATTTCTCCACAATAATGAATTTATTCCATTTTAATTCATGTGCTGGTAGACTGTCGCATTAAAAGGACAATAACTTAGGAAGGCGGCCATGCTGCAAAATGATTTCCAGCCAGCAGAGATGTTAGTCGTGGGGACTAGCTTTTAGGGTGAAAGACGTGGGGGGGGGGGGGGGGGGCGTGGCTTACATGCAGGCGTTTGAGCAATAAGGATTTTTTTTCCTCCCCTTTGAAGTCTGCCATAAAAAAAGCTAAACATGCTGCAGGGCGGATATATAAATGTACGGCAGCTTAGTAATTCTACCATTTTACAAACTTTCTTCATAACTTTTCCAACAGTAACGGACACTACAAAGAAAAACAAGTCTCCCACTAGCTCCTCTGCTGTATAACTGAAACCTCCAGCAATATTTAGTGCTCCCGGTACTGTAAAACACCATCACTGCCCAACTAATATCTACCCCCGGATTACTAGTAATTGCCCCATTCCAATGGAGTCACGGGCAGCAGAAAGAATGGTGGTGTTCGGCAATTACTGTGGGAATAACTCCCATAATGGCAACAAAGAGAAAACAAGGTCACAGAGGAGCTCTCCAGGGACAACAGGGTCCTGCCAGTCTGTAACTTATGCCCCAAGTATGGAGGGATTAGAGGATGAGTGAGCACCACTAAACAGGTGAACCTAGAAAAGCTCTCATGTCAGTCCACAGCTGGCATCACCATCCCCAGAGGTACAAACCATACTATGCCCCGTTGTCACATCACTCACCACATGACAGCTGTGGCCTTTGTGCATAGCGCTGCACCTGCAAGGTCTGTTCGATCAAACAATGTTACCGACTTAATAACTCCACTCATCACCCAGCACCCCCTTAAAAGCCTATTCCTGCCATCATCTGATTGGCTGCAAGCCATTAACACACAGCCAGTAGGCTAACTGGAGGGGGCAGTGCCCCACACTCATACATAGATCATTGTTAGTAAATATCACCCCGAAAACTCCTATCAATAATGAACCTCCTGTTTCAGGCGCAGAATATGTTCATCCAGCACTCAGGCCGGAGTCGTGTCCATGATGCAGTCATTCATCCAGCCAGTGTACAAGCCACTGATCACCCTGTGCGAGGGCCACCGGGCCTGCAGCACCTACAGGTGACTGTGCAAAAAGACCCGGTGCAAAGCACAAACCCGCATCTCCTCACACCCTCACTACCCTACCCACACACCACAAACACAAGATTTATACCACCCACACACTGATCCAACCTACACCCCACAAACACAAGATTTATACCACCCACAACCTGGCCCTACCCACACACTGATCCAACCTATGCACCACAAACACAAGATTTATACCACCCACAACCTGGCCCTACCCACACCCCACAAACACAAGATTTATACCACCCACAACCTGGCCCTACCCACACACTGATCCAACCTACACCCCACAAACACAAGATTTATACCACCCACAACCTGGCCCTACCCACACACTGATCCAACCTACACCCCACAAACACAAGATTTATACCACCCACACACGGACCCAACCCACACACTGATCCAACCTACACACCACAAACACAAGATTTATACCACCCACAACCTAGCCCTACCCACACACTGATCCAACCTACACACCACAGACACAAGATTTATACCACCCACAACGTAGCCCTACCCACACACTGATCCAACCTACACCCCACAAACACAAGATTTATACCACCCACAACCTGGCCCTACCCACACACTGATCCAACCTACACACCACAAACACAAGATTTATACCACCCACAACCTGGCCCTACCCACACACTGATCCAACCTACACACCACATACATAAGATTTATACCACCCACACCCTGACCCTACTCACAACATGCATGCCACACCCAACACTACTTAATTAATTTTTTTATCCAGAATGTCTATACCCACAATTCTACTCTACTCACAAACTGACCCAAACTACACTCACCACCAAACTATAACTTTGATCCAATGCTACTAACAAAATACCCCCTCCCCCAAATCCTTACACTGCGCATTTATACATTGTCTCTAACCTAAACCCATTACCCAACACACAAGCTTTATATTCACAAGCTTTATACTCACACCCTAACCCTACCCACAATATTTATACATACCACCCTATTAACAGCATGTTAACCCATCAACCTGCACCCAGGACCTAACATGGAAAATGTTATACCCATTACCCTACCCACAACCAAACCCAAAAGATGTATACCCACCAACCTACCTATAACATATACAGTATACCCACTGATATAACCTACACCCACTGATATAACCTACACCTACTAACCCTACCCACAGATTTATCTAAGCTGATCCATTTTTTTCAGAGGGACACATTTGCGACACTCAAATTGTGATTGCTTAACAAATTGTTAGGTCAATTTTCATAGCGACAACATTGGTGACACATCATATATTGTTGGTGCTTTTTCAAATTAAGCTAGCAATTTGTTAAGCTGATACAATTTAAGCTTTCCAAAGTTGTCCCTTTGAAAACATGGTCAGCTTATGACCCAACCCTATACAACTGTACCCACAAAATGTATAACTTACATAAACACTGCTTTAACCCACCGCTCATGTTATAAGATGGATCTTATTTTGTAGGACAACCTACAAGATCGCTTACCGAGAAGTGATAAAGAAGACGCTCTCCCCCCAATACACGTGTTGTCCTGGCTGGAGACCAGTGGATATCCACTCACAAGCTTGTAACAAAGGTAATATGAAAGATGGAGTGGTACCATTAGTGACTGCCTGATGCTTATTAGTAATCGAAGAGACTGGTCATGCATAGAAAGATTTTATTTTTTTTTGCAAACAATTTTAATCAGAGAAATAATACATCACTTACAGCCTGCTTGTCAACAATATATTAGTTCCACAGTTATTACAAGAAGTCTCCTCCATATCAATCATTGAATCAATAAAAATGGCACTGTTTACATGAGTAGGCAAATCTAGTTTGCGCCTGTACCCATGACAGTGGGGACCGATCCTGACAATTCACCAGGGAGATCAACGTTTTTGCCTTTCCCACTGATATCACCAGGTCGGGGTCGAACCCAAGTGCCCATCCCACATCTTGGTTCCCCATTGTGGGTAAAAATAATGAGGTGTTACAATTTAGAATTAAATTGCTTACAAATGTTATGCCATATCACCCATGTGACCATAAACAGTGAATGATCCAAAACTGCCTGCAGAAGCATGGTGGTGGAGGAGGTACAGCAGGTTTGAGTGGGGAGTCAGGTTCCGGTCAATCAATATATTTGTATATCTTGATGTGCCGTGGATCCAGTCCTTTAAATACAAGGAAGCTAGATTATGGTTTTCCAGATGCAGGAAACTCCATTAGAAAGGAGTTGTATAATAGTCAAGGCTATTGCATGCTGTTTCTTTCCCCAGATGAATGTGCAGAGTTTCTGTTACACATGTTAACTGTCTGTAGGCCCTTTGTGCCTAAGCAAACTCAGCAATGCCTGCAGCAGGTATGATATTTGAGGGATGGCCACCATTTTGAGAAGATAAGCTCTTCGCAGATAAGCCAGGGTTAGTCATGACCAGCATAGAAAGATTTTTAAACAATCTTGTAAAGATGTCTCTGGAAAGTCTAACTCTCGATATGCGTTTACCAGATTCTCCAGAAAATGTGGAGAAAATGAAAATGTGGGAGAATCTTTCAAAAGATGGTGTGCAAGAGGCTCAGGAGAAAAAAAGAGACAGAAAGGCACATTTCCTTCCAGCATTCACATATCATTAATAGGTGCTGTGGGTGGACTACACATGTACAGTGAACTGTAAAACAGGTGGAAGTGGTCACCTGTATGTGTTAGTGTGTTCCCCCCGGGGGGACCACAGACCCCTCATCACGCTCTCTGTCACACACAATTACACACAGACAGGAGGAAATGACAGTATATATATGTGTGTGGGTATTTAAGGGCCCCAGCTGTGGAGCACTTTGATGTTGCGGCAGCACAAGTGGCCGATTATAAAGCAGAACATTCCCCCCTCTCTGCTGATGGAGGTGCCGGAACTCTCTGGGGATTCCAGTGAGGATTAGGATGGTTCTGCAATATGTTATCACATGTAAACATTGGTGGAAGTGCACCATTTATAGAAGCCAAACCCAGCCAGAAACTGTCTTCACTCTGGGGGAGTAGATAGTGATACAAGGAAAAAGCTATAAACAATATATATAGCCTGGTCTGGTGATGTGGCACTCGTGTCCGGAGGGTTTGTATCCTTGCCTTGTAGCAATGGGGTCATTTGCATCCCTGCACCCCATTTTTTCTAAAAATGCATGACATTTTTTTAGAAGAAAATAACATTAACAGTTACCATTATCTGTTATATGTAAATAAGAAAAAAAATACCTTCCCTTGGTTGAACTTGATGGACATATGTATTTTTCCAACTGCATTAACTGTGTCATTTATACAGAGTGAGCATTTTCCTTGGGTCTGTGGCTGGGCAAGGGGATGTATATTCCCTCTTATTAACCCAAGTCCATTTTTTTTAGATCTGCAGTAAACCCAGCAGAGGTGCCCCACTTATCTGTATGGGAAGATATAGCTCTGGATTCTTTCCACAACCCCAAAACATCGTAAAAGGTTAATACATGTACCAGTGTGTGTATGTGTATTAAATTGTTTGCCAGCAATCCCATGGGGCAGGAAACGGTGGGGGAAGCAAACCTTCCTTTACTGGCTTAAAGTTGCCCAAAAACAGGGATTTTCATTATCCCGGGTTTTCATCCATCCTGGTTTGGGATGCCCCGGTGTGTGAAAGGAAGTGAGTGATGTAACCGCCCGCGTGGGCTTGAGGAAAGGTAAGAACAGAAAGCATACCACTAAGTAGGGCATGCCAAACCAGGGTGCCCGCCAAAACCCAGGATAGTGAAACCCTGGGTTTTGGTCCACTTTAAAGTGATTATCTGTCACTAGGGAGGCTCTGGATGTCAGCTGGAAATGTATGTAAGTTGTCTAGGGGTGGAGCCTAATTTAAAAACATGGTCAATCACTTTAATGTCATATTTTTATGAAAGTGAAACTAAATCTTCGCCCTGGCAGTGGATCTGGTGTGAACCTGTATGATATAATGAAATCCGTTCCAGGCTGCTAGCATCTTATCTGTGACAGGTCCTCTTTAATCTTCCCAACAGATCTCATTACACACATTATCTAATCAGTTCCGGAACATGACCCCATTGCTAATAGGAATGTGCCCCCTGCAGAATAGGTAATAGGCGCCACAGCTGGAATCTCATGCTCCTTTTTCTCCCATCTCCCCTCAGCATCCTGCCTGTCACCCTGCCAGAATGGAGGCGTTTGTGTCGGCTACAACAAGTGCAAGTGTCCTGCCGGATGGACGGGCGGCTTCTGTCAGGCAGGTAACTTACCCGCAACTAAACATTACATGGGGGGGGGGGGGGGGGGAGGGGCGCCACTCAGGAGCTAATTGAGATTTTATTTAGTTCAGGATAGAGAGAGGAAGAGTTGTGATTCCTACAGTGCATGTGTTGCTGTCTGTGCGCACTGTCATAAAGATTTAAAGCCAGACAGGAAGTTCCTTTAGAGCAGACTTATGTCCCCTCCAGCAACTCTGTGCCAGGTAGCATCCAAATCCACAAGGGCCCGGACCCACCTATTCTTGCTGCCCACAAGCTCTGCATGACAGCTAAAAGGAAGCAGCTGTACTGTGAAATGGTGTAATATTATAAATCCATATAAACACAATGGCAGGAGGGGTCGCTTATACACCCAGACTGAATAAAACTCCCTCCAAGCTTGTCGTTTTCTTCTTCTGGAAGGAATAAAACCCAGGGGGGGGGGGGACAGGTTTGATTGTATCAGGGGTGACAGAACCTGTCCCCCTGGTTTTCTTTTCCTTCCATTAAAAGAAAGAAGCCTGGCTGGATATTTCTTGATGTATAGGTGACCCTTCCTCCCACCATCCAGCATATTTTTATGGAATTTTCTTTCCATCAGACCATTTTTCGTGAAAGGGCTTTTTAAAGGGCCAGACTACCTGTTTTTAAAGTCCTCAATCCCCCAATCTGCTAATGTGCTTCTAAAAACCCTCCAGACCCTCCTTACACTTGGGATTACCTCCTTGCCGACTGGATGTGACTGCAAGACAAAAAAAGGCATGGCCCCTCCCGGCCCCATAAGTAGCAGCTGCCTCCTAACCTAGATCAGTACTTAAAAAGCAGTAAAAACGTAAATCAGAGGCAGGCCGGGAGGCCCTAAAATAGGAGTCCATGTTACTTCACACCGAACCTCGCCAGAATACTCTCAAAACATAAAAAAAAAAGATTTAACGCCAATGAAAATAATAAGTGGACTAAACACCATCAAAAAAGCATCAAAAGATAGATCATGACCCAAAACGGGTGGGCCGAAGGGTCTGAAATGGATTCCCAGAAAAAACAATTCTACAGGTGAGTACTCAAAGAATTGCGTTTTTTCTTCCAATCCATTCCAGACCCTCCTTACACTTGGGATCTCCAAAAGCAGTGCCATCTATGGGCGGGATCCCCAGCGCAGAACAGCAGGTAGTTCATTTCACTACCGCCTGAAGAATCTTTCGACCAACCACAGCGTCAGCTGAGGCCCTAACATCTACCTTGTAGAATTTGGTAAATGTATGAACCGAAGACCAGGTGGCAGCTTTGCAAACCTGTTCCACCGAAGCCTGATGCTGAAAAGCCCAAGAAGCACCAATGGCCCTAGTGGAATGGGCCGTGACCCAAAAAAGGGGTTCCTTCCCTTTGGCCGAGTAGGCTCTTTCTACTGCCTGCCTAATCCACTTACTGACAGTGGCTTTAGCTGGCGGAAGCCCCTTCCACGGCCCCTCCGATATACCAAAAAGAAAATCCGTCTTGTGGAAGGAATCTGTAGCTGCCAAGTAATATCTTACGACTCTGACTACATCTAAAGAATGAAGCGCCCTTTCCTTAGCATTAGCCGGAACTGGGCATAAAGAAGGTAGAATTACCTCCTGATTAAGGTGAAAAGGAGAGACGACCTTAGGTAAAAAAATCAGGCTTAGACCGAAAAACTACCTTGTCTCTGTGTAACTCAAAATAAGGAGACTTCATACATAAGGCGGCTAATTCAGAAACTCGCCACACAGAGGTGATTGCCACCAAAAATATCACCTTAAGCGTCACAATGCTCAATGGAGCATCAATCATAGGTTCAAAGTCCCACACTGGTAAAATAGACTTGCGCGGTGGTCGGACAGGAGTGACTCCCTGAAAAAAAGTCTTAATGAGCCTATTGCTAGCGATAGACTTCAGAGTTATATTTCTTAGTACACGGCTCAGGAGCAGGAGAAAAACGTACAGAAGCTTGAACCTTACCCAAGAGACTGACAGGGCGTCTGTTGCAATGGCCAGAGGATCCCTTGACAGGGACATGAATTTTGGCTGCTTGTGATTGTGCCTGGATGCAAAGAGATCCACCTCCGGACAACCCCAGCAAAGGCAAAGAGATTGAAAGATCTTCTGACTGAGGGACCATTCTCCCCGATGCAGCGCTTTCCTGCTCAAAGCGTCTGTCTCCTGGTTTTCTACCCCCGGGATGTAAACTGCTGAGATGCAGGGAACATTCTCCTCTGCCCAAATCAGAATCCGGCTTACCTCTTCTAGAGCACTCTTGCTCCGAGTACCCCCCCCTGATGATTGATATAGGCTACTGCCGTCCGTGGACTTGGACAGCCTGTCCCTTTAAACTGGGGGTCAGATACTGAAGCACTAGCCGGATTGGTCTTAATTCCAAAATATTTATGGGAAGCTGATTCTCCTTCGGCCCCCACTGTCCCTGGATCTTCTGGGTCTGCCAGATACCCCCCCAGCCTGTAAGACTGGCATCCGTGGCAACAATCTGCCACTGCGGTGTCAAAAAAGACCTGCCTACAGACAGATGTAGAGGGTCCGTCCACCACAGGAGAGATTGCCTGGCCGAGGGTGTCAGAACAAAGACTTGACCCTACGACTGCGGGACTCGATCCCAGCTTGCCAACAAATTTAACTGAAGAGACTGCCCTGGAAAAATCGGAACATGAAGATACGCGTCCCTTATGTCTATTGTAGTCATAAGATCTCCGGGCTGAGTCGATGTTACCGCTGACCTCAGAGTCTCCATACAGAAATGTTTCACCCGGATATACTTGTTGAGACCCTTTAAGTCTAAAATGGGACGAATCGACCCATCCATCTTGGGAATCTTGAACAGGTTGGAATAAAACCCCTGACCTTCCTCCTGAAAGGGCACCTGACAAATTATCCCTTTTTGAAGAAGATGCTGAACAGCGGGTCTCAGGGCATCTGCCTTTGACTGGTTCCGGGATGCCCCTGACCAAAGGAACCTTGTGGGCGGTCTGGCTGCAAACTCGATCTTGTAGCCTGATGACACCACCTCTTGGATCCAAAGATCCGCCACATGGCGTCTCCAGATAGGAGCAAAATGCAAGAGCCGTCCCCCCACCTGCTCGGGTGAGGGCGCCCCCCATGCTGGAGTGGGCTTGGCTGGAGGTTTGGGCCTACTTCTCCAGGCCCCTCTTGCCCTATTACGAGCTCTGCCTCTGCCCCAAAAATCTCTACGGGAGCAATGATGAAGGCCTCTGAAAAGGCCGAGTCGCCCTCTTCCTCTGAGGAAGTTTGCCATCCTTGACCATACGGTCCAGCCGCTCTCCAAAGAGTCTGCTCCCTAAAAAAGGTAGATCCGTAAGAGCTTTCTTGGCAGCGGCATCCGCCGACCATTGTCTTGGCTATAAGGAACGGCGCAAGGCAACAAGAGGAGCCAAAGTTCTAGCAGCTAGCCTGACCGCATCTTCCATAGCAGTGATAGCGAAAGAGTTAAAGTCCAAACAAGCCCTAAAATCTTTGGACTCTTGAATAAGCCTGCGGGACTTAGCCCTGGACAGATTTTTCTTCATCTTCTTCCTTGAAGCCAAAGATACAATAGCCGTGGCACAAACAGGGCGTAGAAAGGAACCTACCATAGCAAAAGCATGGCGGGCCAATTGATCCCTCCGTCTCTCCGTGGGATCTCTTATCCCCTGATGCCTCCCTTATGGTGTTTTTTTTTTCTTTTTTTTAAATTTGGCAAAAAGACCTAAGGCCTTGTGGCACACCGACAGAAAGGGAACGCGAGGATGAGAATGTGTTAGAATAGGATACACTGAATGATCTGTCAGAGAGGTAAGAGGTAAGCCAAGAGAGTGCAAGACCTTGAACCCCAAGAGAGGAGAGAATATCAAGAAGCAGAGAGTGGTCGACAGTGTCAAAGGCTGAGGAGAGGTCAAGAAGGATGAGGATGGAGTAGTGACCTTTGCTTTTGGCAGTGAGCAGATCATTGGTGACTTTGGTGAGGGCAGTTTCAGTGGAGTGGTTACGGCGGAATCCTGATTGTAAGGGGTCAAGTAAGTGGATAAGTATTGTGCCAGAGTGGACATGTTGTTCAAGAGGTTTGGAGGAGAAAGGGAGTAGTGAGATAGGGCGGTAGCTGGAGAGGGCAGAGGGGTCGAGAGAGGGTTTCTTGATTATCGGAGTAATAACTGCATGTTTGTAGGAAGAAGGAAAGGTGCCAGTGGAGAGAGAAAGGTTGAATATGGATGTTAAGGCTGGAGTGAGGGATGGAGACAGTTGAGGAATAAGGTGGGATGGAATAGGATCGAGGGAGCAGGTAGTCAGGTGGGCCCTAGTAATGAGAGAGGTTAGTCCAAGTTCAGTTTGGAGTGAAGAAAGTAAGAGAGTAAGGCAGGGGGATTGTTTGAAGTGGAGAGGGATTCTGAGGGGCAAAGCCAAGTCGAATGTTGTCAATTTTTTTCTTTGAAGAATGTAGAAAATTCTTCTGCTGTTATTTGGGAGGTTGGAGGAGGAGGTGGTGGGCGGAGTAGGGAACTGAAAGTGTTGAAGTGTTGTTTGGGATTCCGGGCTTGTGCAGAAATCAGTGAAGAGAAATATGCTTGCTTAGCAGATGAAATGGCAGTCCTGAGTTCCTGAAGGGCTTGTTTATAGAATTGAAAGTCACGATTGGATTGGGTTTTCCTCCATTGCCGTTCAGCAGCTCGAGACAGCTGTTTCAATCTGGTTGTGCTTGCATTTAGCCAGGGTTGGCGATTTTTGGGGCAGGGACGGCTATAGGTGAGGGGGGCGGCAGAGTCTAGAGCTGAGGAGAGTATATTATGGTAGTGTGATGATGCAGCATCTATGTCCGTGAATGAGGTCAAGGACTGAAGAGGTTGAAGTGAGGCAGAAAGGGACTGAAGATTTAGGTTTCTTAAGTCCCTGCGTTGAATTGTAGGTTTGTGTGGAGAGGGGGGTTAGCAGGAATTGGAGAGAGGGTCATAGTCAGCAGATTATGGTCAGAGAGGGGGAGCAATGAGGATGAGTGGTTTGATAAAGAGCAGAGGTTAGTGAAGAGGAGGTCAATTGTGTGGCCGTCTTTGTGGGTGGGTGCAGTAGACCATTGCTTGAGTCCGAAAGATGCGGTTACTGACAGTAGTCTGGTGGCAGCAGGCTTGCTAGTGTCAACAGGTATGTTGAAGTCACCCATGATGATTGCATGGATGTCTGTGGACAGAAACTGAAGGAGCAAGGTAGAAAAGTGGTCGAAGAAAAGAGTAGTAGTTCCAGGAGGGCGGTAGATGACTGTGATTTTCAGGTGACAGGGAGAATATACCTGATCAAATGTTGTGGCAGTAAACCCAATGCAAATCGATTCTGAGATGTAACAGCAAATACATTGTCTTAAGTGTGGTTTGGGAGAGACCATTGTTAGGCAGTATACGGGGATTAACTAAAAATCGCCTATTTAAAAGGTTCAGAGCAGTGAGTGCTTTCCTAAAACAGAAAGTATTTGCATGCGGCATACAAGCCAAGGATAATAGAATTTCTCCCAGAATCCCTTGCAGTAGGCGGGCCCATGCAAATTACCCATTTACACCTCTTAAACGTATATCCAAAGTGCCTGGATCTGGAAAAGCATATATAATATATCACCATCCACTCCTACCTGTGTACATGTGTTTTAGGCTTCAGTCCTGTGCCGATGAAGGTAAAAAAAAAAAAAATAAAAAAATAAAAAAAAAAGAAAATTCTGACCTATGGTCTCATTTTTTTCTTAGATATGGATGAATGCTCCCTTGGAAACCATAACTGCTCTCAAACCTGTGTGAACACCGCCGGAAGCTTCCACTGCAAGTGCCGTGAGGGATTCTCTCTGGCACAGGATGGACGTTCCTGTGACAAAGAGAAACCAGTAGCAACTCAGCCACCTCCACCAGCTATCAATTCAACAGGTCAGTCAGGCATCATGTTGTGGTCACAAATGTAGACTCTTAAAACGAGAAAGGGCACCATGATTATACTAGAATAAAGCTGGAATTTCTAGTATCCCGTGTTCTCCTTATATAGAGTGGTCACTGAAGTATTATGAGCCTGCCTGTACTATATGGAGAAATGTACCACCTTTTGGAAACCTATTAGGACTCACCATGGAGATGATCACAGCGACATGTTGGTGGCTGCTCATTATTACTTTTGGTACGCGCTGTGACACATCAAACTCGTACCGTGAGTAATAATGCGCGGCTGCCCACACTGCCTGCGAGGACCCCGGGACAGGTGAATGAACCAAAACCTTATTGTTGCTATAACCTACTTACTGTACCCTCTGCATATACCTTGGGAAGCAGGAAACTATATTGTATGTCTGTCACTGTTGTACATCACTCGCTACTGGATAAGAAATTCAGCCTTTGTTACCAACTTCAACCTTCAAGGACACCTACCAAAAAATTTCTGTTGGTCCACACTGTAATAGTTGTTATGTTAGACACTATACCATACAGAAGGCAGATAATGCTGTGGCTTTAAAGGGAATGTCCAGGCAAAAACAGAAAAGGCAATGCCTCATATTCCCTACAGAAGCCTGCACCAGTCTGTCTCCAGTGAGCTGCAACGGATTCTGATTGGAGAAATGGTCCCATGGGGTTTTATGGAGTTTCCACATCAGACCCCAGATCCGATTCTCTACCTGGCATAAGATTACCCCGCCTTATCCGCCATCATGTCTATTGCTGTTTTTAGGGCTCCTGTGTTTCTGGGAGCTTCCCAGTGTCCTGCACTTCCCAGCCAAGGGTGTATGCTAGTGTGTAACACCAACCTGAGGTTTCCAGGGAGTCTGAGCATGTACTTCAATACAGGGAAGGCGTGGCAGTCTTGCGCAATGCACCTAACCTCCCAACTGCTCATCAGGAACCTTAATTAGGACAGCCCACTGCTCCAGGCATGTGTACACTCACTGCTTGTGTATATTTCACTGCATGGATGAAGGAAAAAAATCATGTGTGTGCACAATTGGCTATATATGCCCACCTACAGGACAGAGGCCAGGAGGCTTACAGAGATGCTGGGGCCCTGAACACAGGGATAGATAAAGCAGGAGAGGGGGCAGGTGCCATGGAGGTTTGTGCTGGGACACAGTTCTGATCTGGGGTGTGATGGAACAAAGAAAAGTCACCAATAAATGTGCAAATGCCGACATGCTGTCAGCACTGGAGCATTGGCAGCTGCAATAACATTAGGTGTCATTGCAAAATGCAGCAGTTAGTCACGCCTCAGCCTTCATGACAACCTGTTAGATGGCAATGAGCCAGTGCAATGTTCAAACCCCTATAATGTTTGTGAGGATGATTTTTGTAACAAGGTAGAAATGATAATTGTGCCTGGGATGAAAGGGTCACATGCTGGCCATAAGAAGAGGTTCATAAATTAGAGGTTTAGGGCCTCCATGAACATTTCTCTCCCCAGGTCAGCAGAGCTGTATAATAAATAGTTGTTGTTGTGCTGCATTTTTCTTGGAGGGCTGCGCAGTGTCTGGAACAAAGCCAGGTGGGCTCATATTGTCCACATTCTACGCTCATATGAAACTGATGAAGCAGTTAATGGAAAACGCCTGCTGAACGCTTTCTCTTCCTCACAGCGGGGGTCCGAGACAGCGTCAAAGAAGAAATGCAAGAGCTGCGCAACAAGATTGAAGTTCTGGAACAGGTGAGTGCTCCCATTATCTCTGTAGGGACAAAAGAGGGAGACAAAATGGCGCACACTTTTATTAGCTGTTTAATAAAAATTCTCTCTCGCACAAGATGATCTTTACCTTAAAGCAAACCCACAGCCATACACACTGAGCCTAAAACACAGGCTCCCCCCCCCCCCTTCACAACTTAGGTCTCCTCTTCTGCCGCACGCAGCAATGGTAGCTGGACCTGACCAAAAACTATTAAATGGGCTTTAAAAAGAGGAAAAATTTAGATTTTCACTAGCCCAGGTCTTGTTCCTCTGTTTGAAGCATCTGAATTTGGGATGCCCCGCTGTGTATATCCAAGATTGATCATAAACTCAGCATTCCTTCAATCTCACAGTGCCTGTGCGGGTCACTGGGCAATCGCCAACTCGCATTCTATTCAGCTCTTGCCTTGCCGCTCTAAGCTAAATGGAGCATGCACCGCTGGCTGCCAATCAGAAATGGCTGGCGTGGGTACATAAAGGTATAGCAGGATGCCTGGCCAGGGGTGTTTACATGCAATTCTGTGGAGTTCCAAACATAAGGGCATTCAAAAATGGCATGCCCCTGAAAGGTGGAGACCACTGGTCCTAGAGTCTTTTAGAGCAAAGCTGTGTGCGGGTGGGTTCGGTCTGTACAGTTCAGCTCAAGTCTCCTGCGACTGCACTTAAACTCTATAACCTAGTAGTTCAGCTATGCCATGCAAATTTAGATCCCTAACCTGAGCATTGAGAATAGCCGAGTGTGCAATGCTTCCACATAGTGCTAACATTTACACAGCCTTCATCTCTGGCTTGTATACATATATTTGGGGCTTTTTACCTATTTGCTGAGTGAAGAGTAACGGTTTTATTCTTGGTGAATATGTGTTTAAATACTTTCTATTTTAATACAAATTCTACAAATCTGAGAACCTGCTCAGTGTTCTGCTGCTATCTGTTGTGCACTGCCCCCCCCCCAGGCTCACTAATGTTCCTCATGTCATGTTATAACAGAGAACCTGACCATTGTGTGCTGTGTAGAGTGACATTTGAGGTGGCCATCCATAGCTGCTGATTGGTCAGCCATGGTGAAGAGAAACCATAAGGACATTCCTTTGCATTTACTAACGCCACCATTCGCATCTCTCCCTACAGAAACTCCAGCTGGTTCTGGCTCCATTTCACAGTCTCTCCACCTCATCCCCCGACGACATACTGGGTCCCATCACACTATTGACACACTCCTTTCAGCAGCTGGACAGGATAGACTCGCTGAGTGAGCAGATCTCCTTCCTTGAGGAGCGGCTAGAGACGTGTAAGTACGATAGGCAATATGTTAGAGCAGCTCCATAACTCTGGTGTCAAGTGAATTCAGATCTATACTCACATGAACCACAAAGCTGGGTGCTCCTTTGCAATAATGTGACAGGGACACTAAACTAACCTCACCTACCCCCTCATTCCAGCAGTGAGCACTGCGTTTCAGAAATACTCACCTTCTCCTACCAGAGCCACCTTTCTGGCCCAATACAGCCAAACTGTCAGGGCTCTACTTTGGCCTCATTACTGGACACCCTCCAATAATAATCCATTACCCCCATACCATTAAAGCGTGCTGTGAATGATTCTACAGCCTTTTGTAGCACCCCTACTGCCAAAGTGCCCCCTATAAAAATCTGGGGCCACACTTAGGCCCCGTTAACACTGCTGCATTGCGAGGCAATAGCATGACAATGTCATATTTTTATGGAGCCATTCACATAGGCGATTACAAAAGTGCCGAATGAATTGTTATGGGAGCGATCGCACTATAGCAAACAGTGATCACAGACTCAATCGCTCCCAAAATGCCAGCAAATCCCCGGGACAGGGCGATCGTGTTGCGATAGCGATTACTGCAGTCACACCGTGATTCCGGTAGGGTGAAGGGTTACAATGCCAGCTGGCAGCATGCCATCAAATGGAGCCACATGGTATACCACCTTTATTTTATCGGATGATACCATGGATGCCCAATAGGGGGTGTGCAACCCTCCAATGAACAGCTATTTCCTAACTAGCCAAACAGAGCCCCCTGAGAAAAGGGCATCTCCTAAATTTGGGGCTCACAGGTAGCGGGAGGAGGTGGGTTAGGGTCTGCAGACCTTGGCCCTGCCTGGCAAAGAGTTGAGGGGGGAATGTTTAGGTCCACTTTAATTGCAAGTACCAACCAGTTTTCTCTAGAACTTGCTGTCCTTCATAAATATCTTTCCATCACTTTACCAGTGAGCCAACCTTTCCTGTATATGTGGGACATAGCTTGGCAGCCACCAATCCATGCTGCTTGTAAGCAGTGATATTATATCCCCCAATATAGTCTATGGAGAGTCTATATAGTCTATCAAGATGTATCTGAAGCCTTAGCTCCCTTCCTAGCTTAGTGGTAATTTTGCTGCCTTACATATACGGTGTAAGAAATTATATTGTCATAGTCATACAATCATGTGGCATTTCACAGAAGCTCGAGCAGGGATGGAGAAAACAATACACAGAATAGAGATGCTGTTCTAGAACAATACTATAGTACTACTTTATCCAATTTTGTCTCTCAGGCTCCTGTAAGAATGAAGTGTGACCACCATGCTGCACAGCACAAGATTGAAACCCTTGCTGATGACTTTTATGGGAAGGATGACACTGATAAGAAAGGATAAGGCATGTTTTCCTTCAATACAGACTGACTGATGCTGCTGGATTCACAGCAATCCTGTGATTGTCTTCACTTACCTCCTACTGCGACCCTCACCTCGGTCCTCAGCTTAGCAGCCCCACCACTAATTCTGGGGCCATCTACAGCTCCCCCCTGTAGTACAGCTCACCGTCACACTGACCTATAAAGAAGCTGCTGCATTGCATTGTGGGAAGGAGTAAGGAAGGGGGCAATCATCATTTGTGTATATAATAAAAAGGCTCCCCCTTACATGCTGAAATTCACTGATTGGACACAGAACCAGAATGCTTGTAAAGGTTCTCATTCATCCAGGTCATGCTAGATCAGTAGTAATAAATCAAGGCAACTGGACTCGCTGTGTTTTTCCCAAAGACGTTTTGCTAGGCTTTCTCAAGTACAGACATTTTTAGCGACAGCTCTGGGTGTAGCTCCAATCAGCATGCCGTTTACGGTTTACAGGGGATGTGAACTGAAGCTACACCTGACACTAACATCTTCAAGAAAAAGACGGCGTATTCAATTGCTTAATTTTATCACTATAGATATACCAGTATCCGCATCAAATGCAAGAAGCAAAAAGTAATATGTGGTATGAACAAGACTCACCAGTCAGGCATCATCACTGGAATATGGGCCCAGTTTCTACTCCGCTTGTAAATAGTTTCCGCAGCAGCTCAACATTTCTCCTGCAGAGACTTTTCACACAGTGATGCGGGTTTGGGTCAGGTTGACACCTATGCCTGATTTAAAGGAGACTTCCACGCCTCAGCAAAAGGTAGATAAATCTTCCCTCTGACAGCCAGGCAGTATGTTTGTAATAGAATGGCCACCCCTTCAATGCAACTTACCATACATGTATGACTCTAGTTACATACCAACCACTTGGAAGGACATCGGTCAGCGAGTGATTGTGGCGCCATCTAGAGACTAAACTGGGAAAAGGAAAGTTACACACACAGCCACATATTACTCTAAGAAGATCATTTGTACATTTTGATCATCGTTTACTCTAGAACCAATCCATGCACAAAAAAGTGATATTATGCTGCTTGACTTAAAGAAAGACTCTAGCTTTAGCTATTGCTTCCATGGTTGGCGTGTTCTGCAGACTCTAGACTGGGGAGAAGGAAGGTGGGTTCTGCACACAGCTGGCTTATAAGGAATATTGCTAGTCCGCTTTAAATTCTGTTCCTGTACAGGTCACCAACCCCCTATGGGTTTTGTGGGACAAATAGTACATCACACCAGCGTGTCAGGCCATCAGTCCTATTGGACTGAAGGTCTTATTTAATCCTACTGACGACACTGGCCCTATGGCGCTGTTTCTCAACCTGCGGTAAATGTACCCCAGGGGGTACACAGCAATGGTGCACCAACAGGGGGGTTATTATGGGTCTGGTATATTATTTTAAGATTAAAACATTATTATGTCTTGCTTCAAAAAGTTCTACAAGGCCCATGACCTACTTATTGCTGCTGTGGGTACTTGGTGTTAAAGTGCTAGTTGCTAGGGGGTACTTAGCATAAAAAGATTGAGGACCTGTGCTATAGGTGGATGTAGCCTCACTTCACTTCCTGTATACAAAGATCAGGCAGGAACAGGAAGTTCATGCATGTCCCTGGAGCCCTGTATTTTATGTGTAGCTCTCCCTAATGGCCGCCTTTAATGATTTTTTTTTCTGGGACCTAACCTATGCAAAGTATCGGGGGGGCATGTTTAATAAGGTACCTATTGCTTGCATTAAGGGTGCAGTTAGCTGTGGCCATTATACTGCAAGCCTGGAAAAGCATCTTCACAATCCGCATGTGTGAATGGTACTCTCCCTATTCTCTGTGTTACAAAGCTGTGATCCTTCTCGCTGTAATAAAATGACCTTCACAAAAATGAACAACGTGCAGATGTTTTTTTAATCCTTTCCGTGCCACAGAACGCCAGAGAGAATGGCAGGGGGCAAGGCCAGCTCCAGGGTTATGCAGGCCCTTGGGCGGCAGTCTCAATGGGCCGAAAAGGAAAAAAATAGATGGAAAGAAAAATAAATAAATGAAAAGAACAAAAGCATAAAATGAATGACAGAAAGAACAAATTAATGAATATCAACAAACCGATGAAAGAAACAAATAGATGGAAAGAAAGAAAAGGGCTAAAGAAAAATAGAGGGACAGAAATAGAAAGAAAGAAGAAAGAAATGTGAGAAAGAACAAATGAAAGAAACAAAGAATAGATGGAAAGAAAGAAAAAAAGGAGGGAAAAAAAAAAAGAATAGAAAGAAAATAACAAAGGCCAGAAGGACTGACAGAAAGAATGGTGCTCCCGATGGCCAATCCTGGTTGACAGTCCTTAGTCCTGGTTACTGCACTGCACAAGGCCTGCATGGGGGAGGCCCATGGTAGAGGGAATGAGGTGGGCCCTTGCAATGTGCAAGGGCCCTGGCAGGGTGTATCAGGGAACACAGCCTTCATATATCATTCCTGGCAGGATCAGTTGAGAGGATGAACCCCCCAGTAAAAGTATAGAGTGCATCCACATGACCCCCCAGAAAGTCATCTGTTAATAACACGCAACACAGTGGGTGATGTTACATAGATTTTTATGTCATGGTTTGTATACAGCACAATAAACAAACAGTATATTAACAGTAATACAAACTCTTTGGCATGTTCAGTTAGAAAGGCACAATGGTGTTGCACAGAAAGAAATTCGGATCACACATAGCAAAGTGCATTGCTGGACTGACTCCTTCCAACCATGGTGGAAAGCGGAAGTAGGGCGACACGAAAATAAACGCACAGCTAATAAAAGCTGTTCAACAAATTAGAGAGGGCAGGAAATGGCCGCAATGTATTTCCAGCTGGTTTCCACAACCTTTTATAGGACATCTGCCTGGGACGTTGGGTGCTCATGGTGGCCTACACAGCAACCGAGTGACTGAAAAATACACATGCAAACTCAGGCTGGGGAAACAAATACAGGCAGCACCAGCCTAGGAGAACTATGGGGAAAAAGACAGCAGAGTTTCACACGGAGGGGCCTCCCAAAACTCAGGATAGTGAAAATCCAAGGTTTTGGTCCACTTTAAAGATGAACTTTGGAGGTCCTGGAGTCTAAAAAAAGCAATTCTGTGAGTACTCACCTGTAGAATTGTTTTTGTTCTTGCATGGCACGACCTGCTTCGGTATTCATAACAGCTGGGTTATTCCGCCACAAGGTGGCGCAGTGGTACTGCAGAAAAGCTGTGGCATCTCCCGCCCCCCTATAAAAATGGGATTAACCATAGAGTTCCCAGCGTAGACAAGCAGTGAGACAAGAAGCCGGGAGAGAATAAAGGTAAAAGATGTAAAAAACCCCAATTAACTTGGAACAATCACCATAAAGAGGCAACCAAGAATAACAATAACAAGGGTGGGTCGAAGCAGGTCGTGCCATGCCAGAACAAGGTCAGTACTCACAGAAATGCTTTTTTCTTTATTGCATGGCACGGCCTGCTTCGGTATTCATAACAGTTGGGACATCCAAAAGCAATGTCCAAAAGCAGGGTGGGAACCCCAATGAGTAACAGCCGGCAGTTCAAGTCACTACCGCCTGAAGCACCTTGCGGCCAAAAGCAGCATCCGCTGAGGCCTTAACATCAACCTTGTAAAACTTGGAAAAAGTATGAACAGAAGACCAAGTAGCAGCCTTGCAAACTTGAAAAGCCCAAGAGGCACCAATAGCATGAGTGGAATGAGCAGTAATTCCCCTTAGCAGAATAGGCTGGAACCACCGCCTGACGGATCCACTTGCTGATAGTGGATTTGTGATAGTGAGAACAAAAGAGCATCAGATTTCCTGAAAGGCTCAGTAGCGATCAAATAAAACTTCAGAGCCCTGACCACATCCAGAGAATGCTGTGTCTGCTACTTGGAATTAGCAGGATTAGGACACAATGAAGGCAAGACAATGTCCTGATTGAGATGAAAGGCAAACACCACCTTAGGCAAGAAATCCAGCTTAAGCCGAAACACCACCTTATCCTGATGCCTCTCAAAATAAGGAGGTTTGATGGAAAGCGCCGCCAGCTCAGAAACTCGCCTTACAGAAGTGATAGCCACCAAAAAGGCTACCTTTTTCAGAATGGGCAAAGCAGCCCCACGGATAGGCTCAAAGGGAGGACCCTGAAGAGCAGACAACACCAGATTCAAGTCCCAGACTGGTAGCATAGGCTTCCGAGGTGGACGCACAGTAACACAGAGTAACACCCTGGAAAAAGTTTTAACCAACCGGTGGTTGGCAAAGGATCTTTGGAAAAAAATTGCCAGAGCTGAAACATGGCCTTTGAGGGTACTTAGTTGAAGGCCAGAATCCAAACCATGTTGCAAAAATTCCAGAATCCTGGGAATGGAAAAATACAACTCTGTGAAGTACTCACCTGTAGAGTTGATATTATATGCATACAGCACGTCCTGCTCCAGGATAGTAATAACATGTGGGTAATCCTCCGCCTCAGGCGCCGTGCACTGCAGACATGTAGAAAACAAGCTCCTCCCAGCCCTACATATACCGAAGGACCTCCCACAAATCCCCAGCATTGAAAAGCAGTGAGAAGAGAAGCCGGGAGGAACAACCACCCAGAAAAACTGGTAATAATATCTATTGATAACAATCACCATACAGGGGATCCAGAACAAGTGAACCAGGGTGGGGTGGAGCAGGACGTGCTGTATGCATATAATATCAACTCTACAGGTGAGTACTTCACAGAGTTGTATTATTCTAAGCATACAGCACGTCCTGCTCCAGGATAGTAATAACATGTGGGACATCCAATAGCAGTGTCCATAAGCAGGGTGGGATCCCCAGGAAAAAACAAGGCACAGTGGACAGTAAAGGCGCTGTCACCTGCAAAACTTGTAACAGGCATGACATGAGCAAGGGCTCTAACGTCAGTCTCATAACAGGACCAGAAGGTATGAACAGAGACAAGCCATAAGTCTAGCAACTTAATCAACAGGAAAAACCCCGGTGCTGAAGGGCCAGTGGTACCCAGGCACCAATAGAACGGAATAAACAGAAAAATGGGAGAATCTTTCCCCTAAAGAGAATATAGGTCAGTGCAATGACCCAACCAGCCCACAGGCCAGGAAGCCTCGTGGCAAAACTTGTAACACCCCCTAAGGGAAACATAACAGGTCACCCGACCAAGGCGGGAATACTGACCCCTAACTATCACGAAGCCAAGGCTTCACTCAGGATCAGGGAACATCCAGAAGGATTAATCCAAAGGGCGCAACGGCGCTGGAAGGAGATATCAGGCGCATACATAAAGAGGCGGCCGTAGACACCAAGAGCATCAGTCCCCCTAAGGCCATGAAAACCCTCATGGGGAAAAGTGCAACACCTGTAGAGGGAATGTAGCCCTTCATATAAGTATTATTAAGAATAAAGTCCATAGTTAGACTAAAGGACTAAAACGCTGATGCTACAGACCACTCGGACCGGAGGCCCGTCGTAAGAAGGAACACCCCCAAGGTATGGGGTGCCTGTAGCCATATACAAATATATATATATATATATATATATATATATATATATATATACACACACACACACACACCTCGAGCCAAGGTTAAGTAACCAGATCCACCTTCTGGAGGCACACGTCTGACGGAGTCAGGATGCCCCAGAGAAGCGACCTGGACTACCAGGCAGCTCAGACAGCGTCCAGCAAAAGTCCCCAGGAAACTCCGCAGGATAAAATGAAAAGTGATCCCCACAGGGACCATGGTACTACTTGGGAGATGCAGCTAAGCAATCCCCAAAGGAATTCCCCACGAGGGCGACAGAACCAGACTCCTGCAGGAGAGGCCAGGACAGAACCTGCACCTTCAGAGTCCCCAGGTGGGGAGCCAACCCCAACTTACGCTGTAATGACTTTAAAGGCCCTGGGAACCGAGAACGTTTAACAGGGAGGAGACCAAGGCTCATGCCGATCAATATGGTTTACCACAAAAAAACCCCCATAGACGGAGGAAGTGGAAGCTGTGGAGCTTGCTCCCCGCCCCCCCCCTCATACTAAGTCATCCAGAAGACAAGGCCCGTCACCAAGGGGTGAATGAATCAGCTGTCAATCCCCAGATAGGAACCTTATATTGGGACAAGGGAAGGGACCTGACAAGGGCAGAACCGCACTCCTGAGAGAGCGAACAGGTCAGCAGACTTCAACAGAGGCATCTGCGAAGCACAGCTCACAAGGCCACCCAGGCCATCCATCTCACGGGACTCTCTATCAGGCCAACCGTGCGCAGAACCCACAAGTAGGGTGATGAAGAGAAGGCATATAAATAACAAGTCTATGCCTAAAATACTCAGCCCCCCCGACCTGAGTCAGAATATTCTGGGACAGCAAAAAACAAGGGCAGAACCCCTGTGTTAGGAGGGAGACCCAACATAGCCACACTAGGCTCCCCGGGCGACTCCAGGATAGCATAACCTGCGCTAAGAGCATCCATTGAAGCGAAAACCGCTGAGAAGCAGGGGAAGTAGACCCCCGCACGAGGCAGGATCAGGGACCCTCCAGAGGGAGCATCCCGCCTCAATCTTCAGACCAGTAGTAAAACAGGCCATTGTAGTTCAACAGACCAGGCGTCTCCCAATAAACCGACCGATCCTAAAGGAGGAGAAGTCCAGCCATATAGAGTCAACGGGGGGCACACAGTTTCAACAAAACCAGCAGTTAAGAAGGACCCTCTAGGGGACCCTACCTAGAAACCACGGGATTGTGGAAGAATTTCCCCTCCCCCGCCAAACCTGCGGGACTTGGTACCCAGGGTGACCATTCACTGGAAGATGCTATTAAGGAAGGGGGTGCCCCCTGACGGGGCCCTTAAATAAGAGAAGCTCAAGAGGAACCACCTTACCAAGGGGGCATGAGCACAGACCAAGCACCAGGGTGCTGGAACATATGTAAGCCCGATAACCTACTGTGCCGAAGAGCCCAAGGGCTCGGTATATAAGTGACATCATCTAGATGGGCCACCAACGGGCCCACCAGCTGCCATCCCGCCTGGTGGAGGTAAAGCGCCAGTAAAGGGGGGCAGAGCCCCCGTAACCAGGAGTCCCCTTATTGCCAGAGAAGAAGGCTTCAAGCCTGAACCGAATCCCAGGAACGGGGGATAGCGGACAAGGGACCATGAGGGATTGAGGCGACTGAGCAACCATCCAGTAGCTCCCAGGGGACACTGCCGGCCGACCAATCCACTCGGCCTGATGCAGAGACTGGGGAGTAAGGAAGACGATCCGGTAAGTCCTAACGCAGACGCCCCCCCCAGGCGTGTCAGAAACATCACCCCCATTCGTGCCATGGAGAGTAGCCGGGAAACGAAAGAGACCCCAATAATGCCTCAATCCGCAGGGTTGGTCCTGCAACACTATCTAGAAAAGGTCTTGGTGTCCAGCAGACACAAGGGAAACTCAGAAGATCTAGTACTTCACAAGAGGCCGAAAGCCCCCCCTGCACAGGGGGCCCGTGACCCAAGACAGAGGTGCCATATAGGGACTACCTGTGAAGGTAGAATTGCCAAGCCTGCCATAGGCCAAAGCGGCCCAGACTGCCTCATACTGTTGAGGGAGGGATGAAGGATAATGTAGAGGCCATAGCCCCATACCGTTAAGGGCAACCTGTAAGTAAGCCCAAACACTGTAGGCCCAGTCCGGCCTGCGCCAATTCCTGAAGGAAAAGCAGGGACTAGAAGCACCCGGACAATCACTGAGGGGGACCGCCCAGCAAAAGCCATCCTGTGTCCAGGGGAATTACATCCTGGAACCACCAGAAGGAGAAGGTATATTCCTGGATGGGAGACAGCTGCTGCAGCAGTACCCTCGCCCAAAAAGGCGAGGGCGCCCCTTCATGCTTGGGAGGTCTTGGCAGATTTGGACTTAGTCCTGCCAGAAGGCCCAGGGCGCTGCCAGCCCACCCCATGGTGGAAATCCACACCGAACAGTTGGAAGCACACCTCAGACTCGCGTTTGACACTAACGTAGGGAGGTGGAGGGGTGACTCTGCCTCGTGGAGGCCGGAGCGGCCTTCTGCGCAAGGGTGCTTTACCCTTTTTGCCAAAAAGGTCCAAACGGGCCCCAAATAACAGCCGTCCTCTGAAGGGAAGGCAAGTGAGAGCCTTTTTTGTAGCCTCGTCAGCACCCCACTGTCGCAGGCAGACCAGGCGGCGAATAGCTACCGCAAGGGCCGAGGTTCTAGCACACATCTTAATGGTGTCATCCAGTGCTGACAGAATAAACTTCACAAACGCTTCACAGTCTGATAGCGCATTAAACACCCCCCAAGGGAGGTCCTCAGGGCAGTGATCTAGTATTTTTCTGACAAGAGTCCTGGTGGCCACCGCAGTGATGGCTGCGGCACAAACCGGGCACAGAGCCGTCCCAGCACACGAGAAGGCGTGGGAAGCCAGTCTGTCAATGCGCCGGTCCTCGGCATCCCGAAGGGTACGGTAAAAAGGAGCAGTCATGAAAGGGGGGTTTGTGACCCCTATAACCGGTGCGTCCACCACCAGGGGAGCTGACCATAAATTAACCACATCAGGAGGGAAAGGGTACTTCCATTCCCAGACCCCTGGAACTCCTTAAGCTTACAAGGTGATTCCCATTCTTGGGATATAAGATTCTGGAAATGTTCCTGTTCTAGGAACTCCAAGCGCGGCGGCGCTGTATGGAAACTCTCCTTCTTAGGCTTGGGGATGTCCCCAGGTGGGGAGATTGACAAAACCTCAAAAATCTTAAGAATTTCATCTGTATCACACAGACCCAAAGAACCGGGCTCAGAATCATCGCAGCCCCGGGCATCCCGTTCGAGGAGCCCGAATCTGAGAATAGCTCACCTTCCTCAGAAGGGTCAGGGTCCTGCATATCAGCAGAGTCATCGGTATCGTCAGGAACCGGGGAGCCAGGAGGCGTCAGGGACCGCTTTTTACCAGGGCCCATACGCTCCGCCAATCCAGAAAGCACCTGCTCCGCCGTGGGCAACCCGTGCGGCACTGATTGCAGGTCATCCCCGCTCGAGTGGGACTCGTCATGAGTGATATTTGTGAGCGGGGAGACGGGAGTAAGGAAGGGAGGTTCCTCCGTTGGCAAACCTGCCTGTTCTGCACACTGTCCGCAGACCCGTGCCCTGTCAGCCTCAGCCTGGGGCTGACCACACACTGCACACAGCCGGTCATGTCCCAGAGGGACCCTGGTTACATAATTCTGAAATGCCTCCATATGGTGATTATTAAGCAGTATGACCGCAGGGATTTATGCAATAGGCAACCCTGGATGCCCCAAAACCCGCTAGTAATGTGGGAGAATTTGTAAAGTGGACCCGCTGTAATATATGTTAGGCCGGGGGAAGCCACCGAAGTCCTGGCGTCTGAAAGACATAATGGGACAAGAGGGGTGGAGTCAGTGCCATGCGCAGCCTGAAAGACATAGAACCATGCCGCCCCGGAGGGCACTTACATGACCAAGGGAGGAGGCGAACCGCACCACGCGCGCGAAGATAGAGAAAATGGCGCCAGCGAACCTCGAGGGGCGGGCCAGGCCGGGCTGTGATGCGCAGCGCGTCATGCCGAGTCTCCGCCTCCCCCAAAGAGCGCGAAGCTCTAACCAACGGCAAAAAACGTAGAACAGTTGGGAATAAGGCGTACTTCTAGAATGCTGACACGCTGGAATGATGCTGCCGAGTAGGCAGATTGTTAATGAAAACGACGGCTCGCACTGTATATCAAGGCTGACCCCAAAAATAAAAAAACAAGGTCTAAAAGTGAAGTTAGCACTAGGGCTGCCACACATACCCCCCCCCCCTTCTTTTCCTCCGAGTTACGGGAGGAAGCGGACGGTGTCCATGGACTAAGTCTGTGAGGGGCACGGACAAGATTGCAGGAGGGGCATCCACTAGAGGCTCACCATCGGCCTGACCGCCTACCCTATGGAGGGGGATTGCGGTGGAGCATGGCTCCGTTCAGCACACCAGGTGCTGCCTACCTTCACCCGACCCGCGCAGCCCAGGCTGGGAGGCATATTTCTTCTGAAGAGGACGGGTGGAAATACTCCCACAGGACCTTGGGCCGTAAGACCCGCTCGTCTGTGAGAGCGTGATACTTCATGTCTTCGCAGTTCCAGCACTGCAGAGAAATCTGGGGATTTGTGGGAGGTCCTTCGGTATATGTTGGCGCCGGGAGGAACTTGTTTTCTACATGTCTGCAGTGCACGGCGCCGGAGGCGGAGGACTACCCACATGTTATGACTATCCTGGAGCAGGACGTGCTGTATGCTTAGAATAAACCCGACAGGGAAGAGACTTGGACTCACACCAGGCAATGTAAGCATGCCAGACCCTGTAATAGATAAAGGACGAGGACTTCTTCCTAGCACGAATCATGGTATCCACAACAGAGGCAGGTAACCCCTTCTCTGTCAAGATGTAGGTTTCAGCAGCCAAGCCATTAAAGCCAGCGTTTGTAAATTGGGATGGCGTAGCTTTCCCTGAGTGAGAAGATCTGGATCGCTGGGCAAGACGTACTGGTCTACTGCCAACTGCACGACATCTGCGAACCACACCCTCCTTGGCCAACAAGGGGCCACCAGAATGGCTAACATCCCCTTCTGGGCAATCTTGCGCATGACCCTGCCCAGTAGAGGGAACTGAGGGAACACATAGGGAAGCCGAAACTCCATTCAAGGCATTGTCAGTGCATCCGTGGCGAAGGCCAGAGAATCCTGTGACAGGGAGACAAACCTGGGAAGTTTGTGATTGTGACGGGGCGCAAACAGGTCCACATCTGGCTGACCCCAGCGGTGACACAGGGAGAGAAACATCTGGTTGTTGAGGGACCATTCCCCCAGACGAGGCACCTGGTTCTCCACCCCCGGAATGTATACCGCTGAGATGCAGGGAACATTCTGTTCCGCCCAAGACAGTATCAGGGACACTTCCTTGAAGGTTAGCTTGCTCCGAGTCCCTCCCTGATGGTTGATGTAGGCAACCGCCGTCTGGTCGTCTGAGCGGATCTGAACAGCCCGACCCCGAAGGCGTGTGGTCAGCTGGGACAGAACCAACCTGATCGCCCTCAGTTCCAAGACATTGATGGGAGCATGGGCCTCCTTTGGGCCCCAACGACCCTGGAACTGTAGGAACTTCCAAAAGCCCCTCCAGCCCGTCAGACTGGCATCCGTGGTGACAGTCTCCCAGCACAGGGGCAGGAATGTCCTGCCCACCAGAAGATTCCGTGAGTCCAGCCACCATGAAAGGCACTGCCTGGCCAGAGGAAACAGAGCAAATTCCTGATCCAGGGACACAGGGTCCCGATCCCAAATTGACAAGATGTGCAACTGAAGAGGTCTCATGTGAAACTGAGCAAAGGGGAGCGCCTCGAAGCAGGACACCATCAGGCCCACCAACTGCATCCCCAGACGGATGGAGGGATGAGGACACAAGAGCAGAGCCCGTGCCCGCTTCTGAAGGCCCTCCACCTTCTGCTGAGGAAGGAACACCTTGACCTGAGAGGTATCCAGTGTCATTCCCAGAAAAGACCTCACCAAGGACGACTTGGGAAAATTGATCACCCAGCCGAAGGACTCCAGAGTGGAGATCACCACCTGGGTGTCCTGTTCGGCCTGATGAAAGGACTGAGCCACAATGAGGATGTCGTCCAGATAAGGAAGGATGCGAATGCCCCGGGTTCGTAGCAGAGCCATCACATCCACCAGCACCTTGGTGAACACCCGAGGCGCCGAGGTGATACCGAATGGTAAGGCCACAAACTGGTAATGCTGATCCTCTAGCACGAACTTCAGAAATCTCCGATGACCTGGGAAGATAAGCACATGAAGATAAGCATCCTTGATGTCCACGGTGGTCATGAAGTCGCCCGGGCAAAGGGTACTGACAGCAGAGCGTAGCGTCTCCATGCGAAAATGTTTGAATCTGACAAACTTTTTGAGGCCCTTCAAGTGCAGAATGGGCCGGTAGAGAGCTGTCCTTTTTGGGGACCGTGAAGAGATTGGAATAGTACCCCTGACCCTGTTCTTGATGGGGCACCGGACAAATGACCCCTGACTCCAGCATGCATTGAACCGCCGAAAGCAACCCTTGAGCTGACAGGGGGTTTAAAGACATCCGGGATCTGATGAATCTTGGGGGTGGCCAGGCTGCAAACGCTATCTTGTAACCGGAGGACACCACTTTCTGAATCCACTGGTCCGAGACGTGGAGCCTCCAGACGTGAGCAAAGAGCCGAAGCCGCCCCCCACCCGGATGGGAGAGGGCGCCCCCTCATGCCTGGGGGGCATTGGGAGGAGGTTTGGGCTTGGAACCCCAGGGACGTCCACGGGATCTGCCACGGCCCCAAGAATCTCTGCGGCTACCTGAGAAGAGGGAGCCACAACCTCCTCTGGAAGAACGAAGGGAGGGGAGGGAGACTGAGGTCCCCCGAAAAGGCTGGGGCTGCCTCCTACGCTGAGGCAGCCTGCCATCCTTGGCAAAAACATCAAGACGCTCACCAAAGAGCCACAGCCCCGCAAAGGGGAGCCCAGTGAGAGCCTTCTTAGCAGCATCAGCTGGCCACTGACGTAACCAGAGCGGCGCATAGCCACCAAAAGTGCAGAGGCCCTACCGCCCAGCCTCACAGCATCATTCATGGCAGTAAGGATAAATGCAACAAAATCAGTGCAAAGCAAGAGGGCCCTATTATCCTCCCTCCTCCTCCAGCCATAGCGCCATCACAGAGACGCTTGAGCAGTTTCTTAAGGGCAATAGCAGTAATGGCAGCAGCACAGGCCGGGCACAGTCCAGCCCCCACACAAATAAAAGCATGGCAGGCCAGCTGATCCATGCGCCGGTCCTCACTGTCCTTCAGAGTGGTAGTGTCAGGGGAAGGCATGACCGAGGTATTAGACAGGCCTAGCACGGGAGCGCCCACCTCAGGGGGACAGGACCAACGCTTTACTAGATCAGCAGGAAAGGGATACCTCTTATCCAATCCCTTGGGCACAGCGGGCAGCCTGTTAGGACGTTCCCACTCCTTAAGCACCATAGAAGTGAAATGGCCCTGCTCAGGGAATTCCAGACGCTGTTTACCAGGACGAAAAAGCTCACCCTGCTTTCTCTTAGCCACCTCAGTGACAGCAGATTGTCAGTGTCCTCAGGGTACCTTGATTCCTCCCCGGACGCAGACCCAGGGTCACTAATGCAACCCTCCTGCTGGTCCCCAGAGGAGTCAGAATCCTGGAACAGTTCCCCTTCCTCTAGGGAATAAAGTCCTCCAGTGGCATCAAATTCCTCATACTCTTCAGTGGAGTGGGAGGGTGTGGAAGTCAGGTGCCGCTTCTTGCCAGAAGCCTTCCTAGGAATAGGTCCAGCAAGCTGCTTCTCAATGTTGGCCACACGAAGTGCCAGATCAGACTGTGACCCTCTGCTAGCATCCCCCTCGCCGGCAGCTAATTGCAGCAGTAGGTGATGCCGAAGGGGGTGCAGAGCTGGGAAGCGATGCAGGCAAACCAAACTGGAGCGCAAGGACACTTTGAGCGCACGGCACGCACACTGTGACACCGTTACTCACAGGGGATACCCCACACATGGAACACAGCCGGGATTGCCCCGAAGGACCCCCAAGCACACTATTCCCAGAAGCCTCCATATGGTGATTAACACAGGCGCAATAGGCCAGCGCTGGGTAAAGGCACTCGGGATGCCCTCCCATGGGATGCCCCCAGATCAGCAAAAGGGGGGGGGATGAGGGGGAGGAAGGAGTAGAGCTGGGAGAAACCACAAGCCACTGGTATCCCGCCTGAAAGACATAAGTAAAAACGACACATGAGCATCCCGCAGCACATGCCCCCCGAGACCAATAAAAAAAAAACCCCAAGGGGGACTCACGGACCAAGGACACTGCAGGGTCACCAAGGCACAGACCACAGGATGAAGGGATACACTGGAGGAAACAGCGCTGCAGCACGGAAGGGAGAAATCCAGAGGCGCAGCTAATCCAAAACGGCACCGGCAGAGGTACCTCAAGGGGCGGGCCGCAGGGGGGAAAACGGCGCCCACGTGGCCCCGCCGGCGCCATGACCAAGCAAAGACGCCACATGTTATAGCGCTCACAGCCGTGGAGCGCAGTACAAAGTGGTGCAGCGGGCTAAAAACACCATGACACCACTCGACCCCCCCCCCCGGGTGAGAGAGAGGCGAGAAGGCAGCGGCGAGTATCCAGGCCAGGACGGGGGTGGGGGGGGGGGGGGTGGAGAACCCCTGAAGGAAAAGAACACTCGCCCTCTCAGGAGCCAGGACAGGAACTCCGCATCCCTAGTAGGCTCACCATAAAGCCTGTGGCCGGCTATCCTTTGTGGAACAAGGTCTGCGGCTTGGAGCAGCGCTCCAGGAGCACTTGATCCTAGTGCTCTTCTACCCTCACCCGATCTGTCAGCCAAGGCTGGAAGGCAGTGAGGGTCCAGAAACGGGTGGAAATAGACTTGCAGGGCCCCAGGCTTGGTTGCCCTGCTCACCTGCGCACGAGAGAGAGCCATCTTCTAACTTCGCAGTTTCACTGCTAAGGAAACACTGGGAACTCTATGGTTGATCCCGGTTTTATAGGGGGCCGGGAGATGCCACAGCTTACTGCAGTACCAGTGCGTCACCTTGTGGAGGAATAACCCAACTGTTATGAATACCGAAGCAGGCCGTGCCATGCAATAAAGAAAAGACTCCTGGGCCTTTCAAGTGCGTGTCCTTGGGGCTTCCCGAATTGGAATACCCCACAGTGTAAAAATACAATTCTGTGATTACTCACCTGTAGAATTGGTATTATGAGTATACAGTACGTCCTGCTCCAAATCTAATACTTACAGTTGGGATATACTGCGCCAGATGGAGCTGGACTGCAGAGACATCGAAAATAGGCTCCTCCCGGCCCCTCAAATACCCAGGGACCTCCCACAAATCCCCAGCATTGAAAAGCAGTTAATGAGAAGCCGGGAGAATTAAACAATCCAAACTATCAACTATAACGATAACAATCACCATACAGGGGATCCAAGAAAATGCAAACCAAGGGTGGGTTGGAGCAGGACGTACTGTATACTTATAATACCAATTCTACAGGTGAGTAATAACAGAATTGTATTATTCTTAGTATACAGTACGTCCTGCTCCAAATCTAATACTTACACTTGGGACATCCAATAGCAGTGTCCATAAAGTAGGGTAACAGCAGACCGTTTAAACCACTGCCGCCTGCAAAACCTTGCGGCCAAAAACAGCATCAGCTGAGGCCTTAACATCAACCTTGTAAAACTTTGAAAAGGTATGAACAGAAGACCAAGTAGCGGCCTTGCAAACTTGTTCAACAGAAGCCTGGTGCTGGAAGGCCCAAAAGGCACCCATAGCACGAGTAGAATGAGCAATAAGGCGAAGGGAGGATTCTTCCCCTTAGCAGAGTAGACCTGAATCACAGCCTGACGAATCCACTTGCTGATAGTAGACTTGGCAGGAGCCAAACCCTTCCTAGGACCAGAAGGGACCACAAAAAGAGCATCAGTTTTTCTGAAAGGTGCAGTAGCCACCAGATAGTACTTCAGACACCTAACCACATCCAAAGAGTGCAAAACTCTCTCCTTAGCATTGCTAGGGTTAGGGCACAAAGAAGGAAGAACAATATCCTGATTCAAATGAAAGGCAGACACTACCTTAGGCAGAAAATCAGGTTTGAAACGAATCATCACCTTGTCCTGGTGCCTCTCATAGTAGGGGGGCTGAATGGACAACGCCGCCAACTCAGACACACGCCTGACAGAAGTGATAGCTACCAGAAACACAACCCTGAGCGCAAGAATGGCCAAGGCAGCATCCTGCACAGGTTCAAAGGGAGCACCCTGCAAGGCAGGCAAGACCAAGTCCAAATCCCAAAACAGGGACCATAGGTTGTCGTGGGGAACGCACATGAGTAACCCCTAAAAGCAGTCTTAAGGAATGCTGAACAAAAGACTGCAGAGAGTTGTGGTTAATGATACCTACTCTGAATGGTTACCAGTTGTAAGCGGTGTACCCCAGAGTTCAGTGCTGGGCCCACTATTATTCAACTTGTTTATAAATGACATAGAAGATGGAATTAAAAGCACTGTCTCTATTTTTGCAGATGACACAAAGATATGTAGCACAGTGCAGTCTATTGAAGATGTTCACAAGCTTCAGGCTGACTTGGACACATTGAGTGTCTGGGCATCCACTTGGCAAATGAAGTTTAATGTGGAAAAATGTAAAGTCATGCACTTGGGGTCTAATAACCGAAGGCAACATATGTCCTCGGGGGAGTAAAACTGGGAGAGTCACTTGTTGAGAAGGATCTGGGGGTACTAGTAGATCACAGACTAATTAACAGCATGCAATGCCAAGCAGCTGCTTTCAAGGCCACCAAGATACTATCGTGCATTAAAAGAGGCATGGAATCACGGGATAGAGATGTAATTTTGCCTCTTTACAAGGCACTGGTGCGCCCTCACCTGGAATATGCCGTCCAGTTCTGGGCACCCGTTCATAGAAAGGACGCCCTGACTCTGGAAAGGGTGCAAAGGAGAGCCACCAAACTAATAAAATGAATGAAAAATCTTAGTTATGAGGAAAGATTACGAGAATTAAATCTGTTTAGTCTTGAGAGGAGGCGATTGCTGGGGGACATGATTAACTTGTATAAATATATAAATGGACCATACAAAAAATATGGGGGAACACTATTTCACGTAAAATCCTCTCTAAGGACAAGGGGGCACTGCCTTCGATTGGAAAAAAAGAAATTTAGTCTCCGGAGGCGACAATCGTTTTTTACCATAAGAACTATAAATCTATGGAATAGCCTCCCACAGAAGCTTGTTACAGCATCAACCGCTAACAGCTTCAAAAAAGGATTAGATGCTTATTTTGAAGAAAATAACATTAACAGTTACTACTAGTGGTTATCAATAAAAAAAAAAAATTAAGACAAAAAATAAAATAAATAGCTTCCCCTATGAAATAAAAAATAACTTCCCCCTACCCCAACACCCTTGGTTGAACTTGATGGACATGTCTTTTTTCAACCGTATTAACTATGTAACTATGAAAGAAGACAGACAGGGTAGAAACCTGACCCTTCAAAGTACTGAGTTAGAGACCCGACTCCAACCCATGCAGTAAAACTCCAGAACCCTGGGAACTGAGAACACCCAACAGGGAAGAGACCAAGACTCAACCAGTCAATGTAGGTATGCCATACCTTATAACAGATGAAAGAAGAAGTCATCTTCCTAGCCTTCACCATGGACTCAACCATCGAGGTAGACAAACCTTTCTCCATCAAGATGGAGGTTTCAGCAGCCAGGCCGCCAAAGCCAGAGTTTGTAATTGGGATGGCGTAAGGGGTCCTAAGTGAGCAGATCTGGCACTCCAGGCAGAAAGCACTGATCTACTGCCATCTGCACCACGTCTGCGAACCACACTCTTCTTGGCCACCTGAGGCCACCAGAATCACTGGCACCCCTTCCAGAGCAATCTTGCACAGAACCCTGCCTAGCAGGGGGAATGTAGGAAAGACATACAGAAACTGAATGTCCTGCCATGACATTGCTAAGGCATCCATGGGCACGGCCAGAGGATCCTGGGAAAGGGAGACAAAGGCCGGGAGCTTGTGATTGTGACGAAACGCAAACAGATCCACATCAGGTTGGCCCCAACGGTGATACAGAGATTGGAACACCCTGTTGCAGAGGGACCCCCCCCGGAATGTATACCGCTGAAATGCAGGGAACATTGGCCTCCACCCAGATCAGAATCAGAGACACTTCCTGGACGACCCTCTTGCTCCGGGTCCCTCCATGATGATTGATGTAGGCAACTGCCATCAGAGTGACCGTGTACCCCTGAACAGGCAGGCCCTGAAGATGAGTAGTCAAGCGAACCAGAACTAACCTGATTGCTCACAGCTTCAAGACATTGATAGGTGAATGGGCCTCCTAAGGGCCCCACCTCCCCTGGAACCGCAGGGACATCCAGAAGAACCCCCCCCCCCCCAACCTGATAGCCTGGCATCCGTGGTGACCGTCTCCCAGGAAGGAGCAAGAAGGTTCCGCCCCCCAATAGCTTCCTTGAGTTCATCCACTACAAGAGGGACCTCCTCACTAGGGGGGAAGACACACAGACCCTGTCCAGGGATGCTGGGTCCTTGTCCCATACAGACAATAGGAGAAGTTGCAGAAGCCCCAAGAGGGACTGAGCACAAGGGGCCGCTTCGAAGCACGCCACCATCAGGCCCACCAGCTGCATCCCCTGCCTGGTGGAGGGACGGGGACAGCTAGGAGGGACTGAACTTGTGCAAGCAGATTGTCCACCTTCTGCTGAGGAAGGAATATCCTTGCCTGAACTGTGTCCAGATTCATTCCTAGGAATGAAGTTACCAAGGAAGGGGAAATTGAGGACTTGGGGTGGCTGATCACCCATCCAGACGACTCCAGAATGGACACCACCAGCTGAGTATCCAACTTTGCCAGATGTAGAGACTGGGAACTGATGAGGACGTCCAGGTAGTGGCAGCACGCGGATGCCCCTTGGCCTCATCAGAGACATCACCCCCGCCAGCACCTTGGTGAGCACTCTGGGAGCTGAAGAGAGGCCAGATGGCAAGGCCACAAATTGGCAGTGTTGATCTTCCAACGTGAATCTGAGGAATCTTGGTGTCCTGAAAACACAAGGATGTGAAAGTAAGCATCTTTGATATCCACAGATGGCATGAAGCCCCCGGGGCGCAAGAAGCAGATGGTCGAGCTCAGAGTTTCTATGAGGAAAGTGCCTCTGTCTGTTAAGGGAAATCTGCAAATGACCCCCAGACCTTGCACGGTCTGCGCCAGCACCTGAGCAGCAGCAGGGACCAGGAGTACCCGGGACCTGATAATCTTAGGGGAGGCCGCACAGCAAACACCATCTTGTAGCCGGAGGACACTACCTCCTAAATCCACCGGTCTGAGGCGTGATGCCTCCAGACTTAAACAAGGTGCCGTAGCCATCCCCTCACCCAGACGGGTGAGAGCCCCCCAGAGGAGCCAGGGTGTTGTCTTCTGCTCCTGGGACAGGAAGCTGCGCGAGCCCCCGCGAAGGACACCCCTGGTTCCTGTTTAACACCATGGTGGGGGGTGGAAGGGGGGCCCTGGCCCAGAAGGGGCCGAGACAGCTGTCTGCGCTGAGGTAACTTTCCTCTCTTACCAAACAGGTCTAGACGGGCACCAAACATACGTAGCCCCTTAAAGGGGAGCCCAGTAAGGGCCTTCTTCGCAGCATTGTCAGCACCCCACTGTCGCAGCCAGACCAAGCGACATATAGCCACCAGGAGGGCAGAAGTTCTTGCACACATTCTGATGGTGTCATCCAATGCTACTAGAACAAAATTTAGAAACACATCACAACTGGAGAGTGCATTAATCACCTCACAAGGGAGATCATCAGAGGCACTATCAAGCATATTTCTGATGAGGGTTCTAGTGGCTACAGCAGTAATGGCAGAGGCACAGACCGGGCGCAGCGCCGTCCCCGCACATGCAAAGGCGTGGGAGGCCAGCAGGTCAATGCGCCGGTCCTCAGCATCCCGCAGGGTAGTAGAATCAGGGGGATGTATGACAGGGGTGTTAGATAGCCCTATTATCGGGACATCCACCTTGGGGGGGAATGACCAACATTTAACCACCTCAGGTGGAAAAGGATACTTCCTATCCCAATCCCTTGGAACCCCGGGAAGTTTACTGGGGCACTCCCGTTCCTTGAGCACAAGGGAATGGAAATGTGCCTGCTCTAGGAATTCCAAACGTGATGTTGCCGTATGGAAGCGCTCCCCTCTTTGCCTGGGAGCCTCACCAGGGAGAGAGATAGACAGAACCTCAAAGATCTGGGTCAATAATCTGTCAGTGTCATCTGGGGCCCAGGGGTCAGAGCCAGAATCGTCATGACCCCTTGGTCTCTCATCAGATGAGCCTGAGTCAGAAAAGAGCTCTCCATCAGAAGGGGTATAGCCATACAGATTCATAAACTCCTGAGATCCCATAAGGAAAACAGTATCATAAGGCGTCAGGTGCAGCTTCTTACCAGGGCCCTTACGCGCTAAGGACCTCGCAATAATCTGCTCAGCAGTAGGTAGTCCAGAAGACACATCAGGTTGAGAATCCCCACTTGTATGCAACTCAGCAGGAGTGAGATTTAAGCTTGGGGGAGAAGGGGAAGTGAAACGAGGTGCAGCCACTGGCAGGCCAGATTGCAAAGCCAGCGCTTGCTCAGCACAGGGTACGCAGACCCATGCCTTGTCAGCATCAGCATGAGGTTGTCCACACGCCATACATCCCAAAGGGACCCCGGTCACATTATCCTTAGATGCCTCCATATGGTGATTATTAGGCACAATATGCCAGTAGGGATTGACGCTATAAAGCAACCCTGGATGCCCCAATGACCCGCTAGGGAAGTGGGAGTAATTTTACAAGGCCCGACTATCAATTACACTGGGCCGGGAGAAGCCAATGGATTCACCCTCTGAAAGACACAATGAGAAGAAGGGTGTCAGAACCGAAACACACTACAGTGAGTATAAAGCCGCCCGCGAGGGCACTTACGGACCACGGTAAGTTAGAACGTAAAACGCGCGCGCGACCAGACAACATGGCGCCGAGTACCTCGAAGGGCGGGCCAGTAATAGCGATGACGCGGAACGTGCCAAAGACGGGCCCCACCCCCCCCCAAAGAGCGCAAAGCCAGAAAGGCCAACAGCCAATGATGGCGCACCAGCGCCTGAGGTAATGCCGCCGCCAAGCGCGGAACCAAGTCAGCGCGTGGCGGCGGTAAATTTAAAAGCAATAAAGACAAGTCCGCGCGGCGGCGGCTGACACAAGAATAAAGACATGTGAAAAGTGAAAGCACAGACTGCATAACATACATATCTATACACATACACACCCCCCCTCTTTTCCCCCGAAGACTACAAGGAGGATGAGGGAGGACGGAGGCCACTTAAATAGGGCCCACCGATAGGCAGGGGCAATAGTGCGGGAGGGGCATCCCATAGAGGCTCACCATAAGCCTGAACCGCCTACCCTTTGGCGGGGGAGCGCTCCTAAGCACCAACGGCGGTGCTGCCTACCTTCACCCGACCAGCGCAGCCAAGGCTGGGAGGCATATTAATAGTGGAAAGGGTGGGAATAGTCCTACAGGGCCGCAGGTTAATAACCCCGCTCACCTGCGAGTAGCGAGCCAATTTCTCGTCCTTCGCAGCCAGACTGAATTCTGGGGATTTGTGGGAGGTCCCTGGGTATTTGAGGGGGCCGGGAGGAGCCTATTTTCAATGTCTCTGCAGTCCAGCGCCATCTGGTGGAGTATATCCCAACTGTAAGTATTAGATTTGGAGCAGGACGTACTGTATACTAAGAATACCCCCCAGATGCCCGGATCCGCTCACCTTCTCCCTCACCGCGTCTGTGTTTTGTTCCTCTTTAATATATTCAAGAATAATGGTACATTACTATGGCTTTCTTGCACGGCTGCTTACCTACAGAAGCAATACCAGCAAAGTCAGTGAGCCACCCACCTGAAACAGTTATGCAGATCCAGAGGCCTGGCTGCTGCAGCATGACAGCTGGGCAACTAGCATTTGTACAGGACAGCCCCAGTTTTTCCCATGACAGGTTCTCTATTTATTGTACATAATCAGCCATGAATCTCTGCTGCTTTCTATGTCACCACAGAAACACCCTCCGGCCCCGGGGATTCTCCATTTGCCACAAATATATAAAAAACAAACATAAACCACAAGCTAAAACAATACATCAGGGTAAGAACGCTGTGCTATGTTAAAATACTTTATCATCCTATACAGAGTAACACTTACACAAAGGTCCCAGAACTAAAGAACCTGTATTGAGAGAAACAGCATGGGAGTCCCAGTGGAGGCAGCAGAAGCCGCCAACCAGCCAGGCACTGGGCCACATAGCCTATACAGCCGCTACTGCATAAACTGCCATGGAGACTCAGGCTAATACTGGCCACACACAACTTTAAATTTGAATGGACAATATCTAGGCCAGCATTGAAGGTTTGAACTATAAGAACACCTGCGGATGAAACATGAAATTGGCTGTTCAGGACTCGTATACTAGCGCCATGATAGGCAGACAGGTAGCAACCGCTCTCCCTTTTCTCCCAAAACAGGTCCCCTTTAAAAACTAATACATTAGTAGGAAACAGCAAAGGTACAAACACCAACTGTTGGTTGCAGTGCAAATAGTGATTCAGAACAAAAGAATTAAAACATAGTACAGACCGCACACAATAGAAGTAAATTAACACAGAATAGATCAAATAGAAATAATAAAAATATATTTTCCAAAAACTTTCCAGTGTTTGTGGCAGACACAGTGGAAAATGGGACCTGGAGGCCCTAACAGAGAGGCAAATGTTCCTGCAGCTCACCGAGCCACAGACTCGAAGGGTTATTTCAGATACCTCTCAGTGGTGCATGTCTGCTCTGTGATCTCACTGTGTATGCGTGGGTCGCCGTGGCGTCCCTCTGGCTGATGTGTGCACCCAGGCATTTCTGAATACCTGACGCAGGTTTGCACAGCTGAAGGGGAGCAGCCAGCATTCCATTCAGCTTTACTAAGCCACTTTGACATCAGAGCAGCATAGTAAATCTAATTGGAGCACTAGCCGCTGATTGGAGGAGAGCCTTCTTATACGGATGGCTGGTGTGTTAAGAATTATGGAATATAGGTCCACTTTAAGCCTGACATCACACTCTTTTCATAGCAACCTAGCCCTTTTTTTTTCCAATGCACACCTGATAAAGCCTAACAGGAAAATGAAAGTCCCCAAAGTGGACTTACTGTTTCCACATTCCACCACTGCAGGGAAGTGCATCCCTGCTTCGCCCTCTACATATAAGGTGAGGTAACCTCTGGTGACCTATCAGCGGTCGTGTTGCTGGGTAAGGAATGCACTGCTTTGTCCAACTGTGTGAGCCAGAAGTTATACGTATTTTTGTTTATTCTCTGGAATGAATTTTGGATTAAGGGGATTTTTTTTTTTAAAAACGGACAGAACAAACAAATAAAACCTTAAAACCAGAAGTGCTGGTAATAATAAGTGCACAACGCTCTTCACCTGTCCTCCTGAGTCTCAGTCCAAGGTTACCCATGCAGTAAATTAGGTTCTGTATGAAGACGGCTCTCATATGGTCCTTTTCTGTGCTTTTGGATTAAAGTTCTTCCAGCACAAATAGTATAATAATATTTGGTAAATGTTGGATGAGAAGCAGTCTTGCCCATCACGTCTCCGGACACTTGTGGGTCTTCCACCAACTGAGCCCCTGTCAATGGGTCCTATGCTCCAGGTGTCCACTCCTACTTGGCATTTGGACTGGCAGGCTGATACGCTTTGCCCGAGAGGTGAAAGAAGACTTGTCGCATGCTGTTGAAGCATTTCTCTGTCAAAGCAGACAGGTCCTCTTCTTTTAAACCCGAGATGTCAATCTTTGGCAGAATCTCCACTTTGATGGTGCCTAGAAACAAAAGATGGATCAACACTTTGGCCCATATTAACTAAACTTTTATTACATTAGGCTTGATTTAACGTTGGGCAAGATTGCAATCTCTTCCCCTGCAAGACTGGGCTCTTCTACATCCCCAGCATCACAAACAGGGGTGCAGGTAATCAAGCGGGGTACCCAATGACGGCAGGTGATGGGGCGGACTCCTACCCTGTGAATTGATATAGGGGCCCCCTGGACCCCTTAAAAAAAATACCATTTTGTGAATACTCACCTGTAAAATGGGTATTATAGGTATGTCACACACCCCGCTTCAGATCATTACACTTGGGTTATACCGACCTGTAGAGGGCGATCTTGCAGAGATGTCATGAAAAAAAGGGAGCCCCTCCCGGTCCATAAATACCTGGTACCTCCCACTCATTCCCCAGTATTTAAGACAGCAGTAAAGGGACCAGGAAGAGCCAAAATAACCAGTAACAGTAAAAAAGGTTCACCATCGAAAGGATCCAAAATACCAAAGGGCGGGGTGAAGCGGGGTGTGTGACATACTTTTAATACCCATTTTACAGGCGAGTATTCACAAAATGGTATTATTCTAAGTATGTCACACACCCCGCTTCAGATAGTCATTACACTTGGGACATCCAATAGCAGTGTCCATAAAGGGCGGGGGTCCAAAACAAGGCAACAATGCACAAACAAACCACTGCAGCTTGCAGAACTTTGCGGCCAAAAACAGCATTCGCTGAGGCCCGCACATCAACCTCGTAAAACTTGGAAAAAGTGTGAATGGAAGACCAAGTAGCAGCCTTACAAACTTGCTCAACATAGGCCTGATGCTGGAGAGCCCAGGACGCCCCAACAGCAAGAGTAGAATGAGCAGTAACCCGAAAAGGGGGAACCTTCCCCTTGGCAGAATAGGCCCCAACAATGGCCTGGCAAATCCATTTACTAGTAGAAGACTTGGAGGGAGCCAAACCTTTCCTAGGCCCGGAGGGCACCACAAAAAGGGCGTCAGTCCTACAAAAAGAGGAAGTAGCCACCAAATAGTACTTCACACAGCGAACCACATCCAGAGAATGCAAAACCCTCTCCTTGTCATTGCTGGGCTTAGGACACAAGGAGGGTAAAACAATGTCCTGATTAAGATGAAAGGCAGAGACCACCTTAGGAAGGAAATCTGTCTTGAAGCGGAAAACAACCTTGTCCTGATGCCTCTCAAAATAAGGAGCCTTAATGGACAAAGCCGCCAACTCTGATACATGCCGAACGGAAGTGATGGCAACCAAAAAACGCAACCTTCTGAGTAAGCGTAGAAAGAGCAATATCCTGCAAAGGTTCAAAAGGAGGACCCTGAAAGGCAGAGATAACCAAATTCAAATCCCAAACTGGGAGCAAAGGCTTCCTAGGAGGCCGCACATGCGTAACCCCCTGGAAAAAGGTCTTAACCAGAGGATGAAGAGCAAAAGACTTTTAAAAGAAAACCGCCAGGGCAGAAACATGCCCTTTCAGCGTACTAAGCTGCAAACCTAGGTCCAGACCATGTTGCAGAAATTCCAAAACCCTAGGGATAGAAAACGCCCTGCAAGGCAAGGCCGGGACCTCACACCAATCAATATAAGACCTCCAAATCCTATAGTAGATGGCAGAGGAAGACTTCTTTCTAGCCCTAACCAGAGTCTGAATGACAGCATCAGAAAGACCTTCCTCCCTCAAGCTGGAGGATTCAGCAGCCACGCCGTCAAAGCCAGCGTTGGTAAATTGGGGTAGAGCAGTGGACCCTGAGTGAGCAGATCCGGCAGAAGGGGCAGATCTAACTGATCCTCTGCCAACCTTACCACGTCTGCGAACCAAACCTGTATTGGCCATCTTGGAGCCACCAGAATTGCTGATGCGCCCTCCAGGGCCAGCTTGCGCACCACTTTGCCCACCATATGAAACGGAGGGAACAGGTACAGAAACCCCAGATCCCTCCAGTTCAGAGACATGGCATCCGCTGCCAGAGCCAGCGGATCCCGCGAGAGACACAAATGCCGGTTGTGACGAGAGGCAAAGCGGTCCACCTCCGGAGTCCCCCACCGGTGGCAAAGCGACCGAAACACCTTGGGGCTGAGCGACCATTCCCCCGGCGAGATGAGCACCTGCTCAGGGAGTCCGCCTCCGTGTCCTCCACTCCCGGAATGTACACCGCCGAGATGCACGGAACATTGCTCTCTGCCCAAGCCAGGATCAAAGACACTTCCCTGAGGGCACGCCTGCTGCGAGTCCCTCCCTGGTGATTGATGTAGGCGACCGCCGTCCGATTGTCCGACCGAACTTGAACCGGTAGGCCCCTCAACTGAGGAGTCAAGCGAGCCAGAACCAACCTGATGGCTCTCAGCTCCAGAATATTGATGGGATCGTGAGCCTCCTGAGGCCCCCACAGTCCCTGAAACTGAAGATCTTTCCAAAATCCCCCCCAACCTGACAGGCTGGCATCCATGGTGACCGTCTCCCAACAAGGGGTCAGAAAGGATCTGCCCCTCATCAGATTGCTAGGTTCCAGCCACCACCGAAGGGAATGCCGAACCCGAGGGGACATCAGAAAAGACTGATCCAATGACAACAGGGACCCGTCCCAGGCCGCCAATAGATGGAGCTGGAGCGTCCTTGTGTGAAACTGGGCAAAGGGAACCGCCTCGAACGATGCCACCATCAATCCCACCAGTCGCATCCCCAGCCGGACGGACGGTCGAGGGATGGATAGAAGACGCTGAGTCAATTCCTGAATCAAAAGAACCTTGGGCCGGGGGAGGAACACCGTGAACAGATTGGAATAGAATCCCAGGCCCCAGTCCGAGGGAGGCACCGGGCAGATGACTGCCATGCCCAGGAGATCTTTTACTGCCACCCGGAGCTCCTGCGCTGCCAGAGGATCCAAGGGCACGCGAGAACTGAAGAATCTGGGAGGAGGCCGGATCTCGAACTCCAGCTTGTAACCGGAAGACACCACTTCGCGAATCCATCTGTCTGAGACCTCCTGGTCCCAGACCTGGGAGAAGTGTTGCAGCCGTCCCCCCACCCGCAAGGGTGAGGGTGCCCCCTCATTGCTGAGCCGGCTTAGCAGCGGCTTTGGGCTTGGAGCCCCAGCTGTGACCTGGACGGGCACGTCCTCTTCCCCTGTGCCAGGAATCACCTCTGGGAGGGGAAAACAGCCGATCCCCGTCCAGCTCTGGCCCTACGAAAGGAAGGGGTAAATGCAGCCGCCCCACGAAAGGGACGACGTTGCTTCTTTCGCTGAGGTAACCTACCTCCTTTGGCAACCGAATCCAATTTTTCTCCAAAGAGCCGCAAGCCCAGAAAGGGAAAAGCCGTAAGAGACTTTTGGACACAAAATCAGCCGCCCACTTGCGCAACCAAACCGACCGCCGAATTGCCACCAGCAAGGCCGAAGTTCTACTACACATCACCAAGGTGTCGTCCAGGGCGGCTAACACAAAAGACAAAAATAATTCACAACGCTTAAGGGCGGTGAACTCATCGCTAGCCGGGTCAAGGCTGGAGGTAGACAACAGGTCCCTGACAACCGACCTAGAAGCCACTATAAGAAGCGCTGAAGCACAAACAGGCCGCAAGGCCGACCCGACGCTGGCAAAACCATGACAAGCCATCTGGTCAATGCATTTGTCCTCACCGTCCTTGAGAGTAGAACAGTCAGGAGAATGCAAGACAGAGGTGCTAGACAACCCCAACACAGTGGCGTCCACCTCGGGAGGGGACGACCAGTGCTTCACCGCATCCACCGGAAAGGGATATTCCTTATCCCAACCCGGAGGGACACCCGGAAGCCGAGTATTCCTTGAGGATAATGCCGTCGAAATGCCTTTGATTCGGGAATTCTAAGCGCGGCTTAGCCTCCTCAAAGAACTCCCCCTTCTGCGGAAGAGTCACTTTGGGAGGAGAGATTGCCAGAACCTCAAACATATGAGCCAGGACCTCAAGGGTATCCCAAGAATCCCCCTGACCCCGCTCGGCATCAGTGCCAACAACCTGCTGATCGTCAGAACCCTCAGACTCCTCAAAAAGCTCCCCTTCCTCTAGCGGGGGGTAATCAGACCAGTCCAGCGAATCAAACTCCTCAAAATCAGAAACCTGCGTGGCTGGGGACAAGTAGTGCGCCTTAGTGCGCTATTTAAGGATCAGTTAGTGAGACATCTGGCAGGCACTGCATTCCTTCCCCGCATTTGGATACCGCACACTATCTATCGCTCTGAGGAAGGTTTTTTTACTAAACCGAAACACGTGCCAGCGACAGCGCCTTGGACATTGTAACTGAAGCAGCAGTATCTGGTTATAAAGCTGAACTTCACTGTTAAGGACATTTGGATCAATAATCCCTCGATTGGGATATTCCTCACATATGAAAGTGCCTCAAAATCTCCTTAAGGTATCAATCATTCCTTCTCTTTGCAACCAAATCTTTTTGCTATAAAATCCTGGCACTCTCCATGCCATATTGTGCTCTGTACAACTAAACAAATACGGATCCCAGGATTTTTTTGATACATTGTATATATTGTAAATAGTGTGTTCTTTAGTGTACCTGCCCATTATTCTAAAGTGTTATCGTTATGTGAAACCCCAATAACCCCATGTCAGATGTTTTGAAACATATAAATAAAAGTATTTCCTCTTTTTGCAACTACACTCTTGTGTTTAGGTGTGCATTCATAATATTTTGTTTGGGGACAAGTGTTTACTCTTAGCCGGGACCTTTCTGGCCACAGTGCTAGAAAAATACAATTCTGTGAAATACTCACCTGTAGAATTGGTATTATAAGTATACAGTACGTCCTGCTCCAGATAGATTACTTACACTTGGGTTATCCTCCACCAGATGGCGCTGCACTGCAGAGACATGTAAAACAGGCTCCTCCCGGCCCCTCAAATACCCGGGGACCTCCCACAAATCCCCAGCATTGAAAAACAGTTAACAAGAAACCGGGAGAATTTAACCACCCAAAAACTGGTAACTATAACAATGATGATAATCACCATACAGGGGATCCAGAATAATGCAAACCGAGGTTGGGGTGGAGCAGGACGTACTGTATACTACCAATTCTACAGGTGAGTATTTCACAGAATTGCATTATTCTTAGTATACAGTACGTCCTGCTCCAGATAGATTACTTACACTTGGGACATCCAATAGCAGTGTCCATAAAGTAGGGTGGGATCCCCAATAAATAAGGTAACAGCAGACAGTTTAAACCACTGCCGCCTGCAAAACCTTGCAGCCAAAAACAGCATCAGCTGAGGCCTTAACATCAACCTTGTAAAACTTTGAAAAGGTATGAACAGAAGACCAAGTAGCGGCCTTGCAAACTTGTTCAACAGAAGCCTGGTGCTGGAAGGCCCAAGAGGCACCAATAGCACGAGTAGAATGAGCAGTAAGGCGGAAGGGAGGATTCTTCCCCTTAGCAGAATAGGCCTGAATCACAGCCTGACGGATCCATTTGCTGATAGTAGACTTGGCAGGAGCCAAACCCCTCCTAGGACCAGAAGGGACCACAAAAAGAGCATCAGTTTTCCTGAAGGACGCAGTGACTACTAGATAATACTTCAGACACCTGACCACATCCAAGGAATGCAAAACCCTTTCCTTAGCATTGCTAGGATTAGGGCACAAGGAAGGAAGAACAATATGCTGGTTCAAATGAAAAGCAGACACCACCTTAGGCAGGAAATCCGGCTCAAAGCGGAACACCACCTTATCCTGGTGTCTCTCAAAGTATGGGGGCTGGATAGACAGAGCCGCCAGCTCAGACACACGCCTGACCGAAGTAATAGCCACCAGAAAGACAACCTTGAGGGCAAGTACAGCCAGAGCAGCATCCTGAATAGGTTCAAAGGGAGCACCCTGCAAGGCAGACAAGACCAAGTTCAAATCCCAAACAGGGACCATAGGTTTTCGTGGGGGGTGCACATGAATAACCCCCTGAAAGAAAGTCTTAACCAAGGAATGTTGAGCAAAAGACTTCTGAAAGAAGACAGACAGGGCAGAAACCTGACCCTTCAAAGTACTGAGTTGGAGACCCGACTCCAACCCTTGCTGTAAAAACTCCAGAACCCTGGGAACTGAGAACACCCGACAGGGAAGAGACCTAGACTCACACCAGTCAATGTAAGCACGCCAAACCCTATAATAGATGGAAGAGGAAGTTTTCTTCCTAGCCTTCACCATGGTCTCAACCACCGAGGCAGACAAGTCTTTCTCCATCAAGATGGAGGTTTCAGCAGCCAGGCCGTCTAAGCCAGAGTTTGTAAATTGGGATGGCGTAAGGGGCTCTGAGTGAGCAGATCTGACACTCCTGGCAGGACGTACTGATCTACTGCCATCTGCACCACGTCCGCGAACCACACTCTTCTTGGCCACCTGGGGGCCACCAAAATCACTGGCACCCCTTCCAGAGCAATCTTGCGCAGGGGGAATGGAGGAAAGACATACGGGAGCCGAAATTCCTGCCATGACATGGACAGAGCATCTGTGGCCAAGGCCAGAGGATCCTGAGACAGGGAGACAAAAGCCTGGAGCTTGTGATTGTGATGGGATGCAAACAAATCCACATCCGGTAGACCCCAACGGTGACACAGGGACTGGAATACCCTGTTGCAGAGGGACCACTCTCCCTGATGAGAGGTCCCCCTGCTCAGAGAGTCTGCCAGTAGATTCTCTGCCCCCGGGATGTACACAGCCGAAATGCATTGAACATTGGCCTCTGCCCATGTCAGAATCCGCGATACCTCCTGGAGGGCCCTCCTGCTCCGGGTCCCTCCCTAATGGTTGATGTAGGCAACCGCTGTCCTGTTGTCTGAGCGCACCTGCACAGACAGACCTCTCAGGTGATTGGTCAACTGCTCCAGTACCAACCTGATTGCCCGCAGTTCCAGAATGTTGATGGGTAAGTGGGCCTCCTGAGGGCCCCACCTCCCCTGGAACCGCAGGGACTTCCAGAATCCCCCCCCCCATCCTGACAGACTGGCATCCGTGGTGACTGTCTCCCAGGAAGGGGCCAGAAAGGACCTGCCCCCCAGCAAGTTCCTGTGGTCCAGCCACCATGAAGGGACCGTCTGACCAAGGGGGGAAGCACACAGATCCCGTCCAAAGACGTTGGATCCTTGTCCCATACTGACAGAAGGTGAAGTTGTAGAGGCCTCAAATGGAACTGAGCAAAGGGCACCGCCTCAAAGCACGCCACCATCAGGCCCACCAACTGCATTCCCTGCCTGAGGGAGGGCTGGGGCACGATAGCAGGAACCTCACCTGCGCAGTTAGAGCTTCCACCTTCTGTTGAGGAAGGAATATCCTTGATTGAATCGTATCCAGAATCATTCCCAGGAATGAGGTCACCGAGGAAGGGGACAGGGAGGACTTGGGGTGATTGATCACCCAGCCGAAAGACTCCAGGGTGGACACCACCAGCCGAGTGTCTAACTCTGCCTGCTGCAGAGACCGAGAGGTGATGAGTATGTCGTCCAGGTAGGGCAACACGCGTATGCGCCTTGACCTCACCAGAGACATCACCCCCGCCAGCACCTTGTTGAACACTCTGGGAGCTGAGGGGAGGCCAAAAGGCAGGGCCACAAATTTGTAATGTTGATCTTCCAACGCGAATCTGAGAAACCTTTGGTGTCCTGGGAACACAGGGATGTGAAGTTAAGCATCTTTGATGTCCACCGACGTCATGAGATCCCCTGGGCGCAGGGAGCCAATGGCCGAGCGCAGAGTTTCCATGCGAAAGTGCCTGTTTCTGACAAATTTGTTGAGGATCTTTGCGCACAGCAAACTATCTTGTAACCAGACGTGTCTGAGACGTGATGCCTCCAGACGTGCGCAAAGTGCTGTAGCCGTCCCCCCACCCTGATGGGCGAGGACGCCCCATCATGCCTGAGGGGGCTTGGGAGAGGGTTTTGGCTTAGACCCCCAGGAAGTGGCAGGACGTCGTCCTCTGCTCCTGTGCCAGGTTTCTGTACGAGCCCCCGCGAAGGACACCCCTTTTCCCTGCTTAGCACCGCGGTAAGGGAGTGAAGGGGGGCCCTGGCCCCGAAAGGGCCGAGACTGCCGCCTGCGCTGGAGTAACTTACCTCCTTTAGCAAAAAGGTCTAGGCGGTCCCCAAACAGGCGTAGCCCCTTAAATGGAAGCCCAGTGAGGGCCCTCTTAGCAGCATTGTCAGCAGCCCACTGGCGCAGCCAAACCGCGCGGCGTATAGCTACCGCCAAGGCAGAGATTCTGGCACACATCCTAATGGCATCATCCAAGGCAGATAGGATAAAGTTTACAAACACATCGCAGTTAGACAGTGCATTAAACGTATCAGGTGGCACTTCTGATCAGGGTCCTGAGCGCCACAGATGTAATGGCCGAAGCGCAAACCGGGCGCAGCGCCGCCCCCACAAATGCAAAGGCATGACACGCCAATTGGTCAATGCGCCGGTCCTCAGCGTCCCGCAGCGTAGCAGTGTCAGGGGAGTGCATAATAGAGGTGTTAGACAACCCTAAAATAGGAGCATCGACCTCAGGGGGCGATGACCAGCACTTGACCATATCAGCAGGAAAGGGATACTTTCTGTCCCAACTCTTAGGTATACCGGGAAGTCTACTGGGACGTTCCCACTCCTTAAGCACGAGGTTATTGAAATGGGTTTGCTCAGGAAATTCCAAACGAGCTTTAGCAGTATGAAAAAGCTCACCCCTTTGCCTGGGAGCCGCAACAGGGGGAGAGATGGATAAGACCTCAAATATCTGGACCAGCAGTCTGTCAGTATCATCCGGAGTCCAGGGGTCAGAGCCAGAATCGTCATGACCCCTGAGTCTCTCACCAGATGACCCTGAGTCATAAAACAGCTCCCCTTCGTCCGATGGGGTGTAGCCATACAGATGCAACAACTCATCAGATTCCATAGGAGACGCAGTGTCATCAGGAGTTAAGTGACGCTTTTTAGCGGAGGCCTTACGCGCTAAGGTATTAGCAATCAATTTTTCAACACTGGCCAGTCTAGCAGACACATCAGGTTGAAAATCCCTGCAGGCCCAGCCACAGGAGGGGCGGGTTGCAACGTTAGCGCCTGCTGTGCACAAGGAACACAGACCCGTGCGCTTTCACCGCTGATAGGTGAGACCCCACAAGCTAAACACAGCCGGGCTTGTCCCGAAGGAACCCCGGTCCCATTATCCTGGGATGCCTCCATATGGTGATTATTAGGCACAATATGCCAGTAGGGATTGACGCTATAAAGCAACCCTGGATGCCCCAATGACCCGCTAGGGAAGTGGGAGTAATTATACTAGGCCCAACTACAATTACACCGGGCCAGGAGAAGCCACTGGATTCACCCGTCTGAAAGACACAATGAGAAGAAGGGGCGTCAGAGCCATAAACATTAAATAATGAGTATTAAAGTCGCCCGCGAGGGCACTTACAGACTGCGGGAGGGGGGACTGTTACACACACACACACGCGCGCGACTGTACAGGGAAATGGCGCCAAACGAACCTCGAAGGGCGGGCCAGAACGAGCCGTGACACAGGGCGCGCCAGGCCCCGCCCCCCTGAAGAGCGCGAAGTCAACCAGACAAGCAGCCAATGAGGACGCAGGAGCGTCTGAGGCGACGGTGCGGAGCCGCCCGGTGCGGAGCATCCAAATGAAGGGAAAAGGCGCGTCCGGCTGCGGCGTTTGCAATTAGTAAAAAGACAAGTCAGCGCGGCGGTTGTCACATATACTAGGTCCCGACACACATGCCAACAGGCGGTATGCACGAATCACATGCTCACCCACACCCCCCCCCTTCTTTTCCTCCCGAAGGCTACGGGGAGAATGAGCGAGGATGGCGGGCCTTTGTACAGGGCCCACCGCTACCGGGGCATGGGACAATAATGCGGGAGAGGCATCCCATAAAGGCTCACCATCAGCCTATACCGCCTACCCTTTGGTGGAGGACTGCGGTGGAGCAGCGCTCCATAAGCACGCATAGTGCCGCCTACCTTCACCCGACCAGCGCAGCCCAGGCTGGGAGGCAAATCGCACGAAGGACGGGTGGGAATAGTCCAACAGGGCCGCAGGCTTTAATAGCCCCGCTTACCTGTGACAGAGTGATAATTCATGTCTTCGCAGTAAGCACTGCAGAGAAATCTGGGGATTTGTGGGAGGTCCCCAGGTATTTGAGGGGCCGGGAGGAGCCTGTTTTACATGTCTCTGCAGTGCAGCGCCATCTGGCGGAGGATAACCCAAGTGTAAGTAATCTATCTGGAGCAGGACGTACTGTATACTAAGAATATATATTAATTTTAGATGTTGGGGAATTGTTTTTTTAAGGGTTTGGGTTTTTCAATAAATTATGCTGAAGGTCCGGTTTAACTCTAATAGCCTGGCTCCTGGGCCAGCCTGTGCTACAGTATCCGCTTAGTAGTGTTGAAATTCTTCTGGTGTGTGAAAATGCTTTTACTCATCATGCGATGCTATGGCAGATCCACAGGCTGGCATAGCTCAGGCAGTGAAACGACAGCAGGAGCCCCCTCTAAAAGTTGGAAAGACTGGACTTCCACTTTAACATTAGAAATGTTTGGGATGCAGCTCCCTTGACTTCAGAAGATATTTAAAGTAACATTATCTGATCTGATAAGGGCCATCATCTGAGATAGTTTATATGGGATTTATTCAATTACAAAGCTGGATTACACAACAGGGAACAGCTTATTTCTATCTGAATCCTTCAAACACGTTCATCCTCACCATGTCATGGCCACAATTTATCCACAGGGCTATTTATCAGATCGCCGGGAAATCCAGTTTTGCAGTTTGGGGTTCTGCTGACCAGCTGAACCACGAGCAAGGTTTTCTCTGGGGTTGTGGCGCTATGATAACCACCAAGCGGGCACACATGTTCAACTGTCATTTTTGAAAGGATTTCCAGGGATTTCCCAGGAAAATGATATATTGTTTTTTTCAACAGAGTCTGGGCTTTAACATGAAGTGTCTTGTTTGTATTTTTTAGGTGTATTCTCAATATTTTTGGGTGAAATGTGTGAAAAAAAATTAAAAAAAATTATTTTTTTACAATTTGTAGAGTTTTTTTGTAATAAAAAATGTAAGCTTGTCAATAAAATCTTATTGCGTGAGAAACCCCAATTTCTCCCGGTTACAGCGATACCACATATGTATAGGTAGACACCTTTTCCTGCCCAGAAGCCTTTAATAGCTGCTGGATGACAGAACACAAAGGGTTAATTAAAAAAAAAATGACATAGGGTCCCCCTTCCCGGGGAGGGGGACCCCATTTTTTTTTGGATTTTTAAGGGTTAAAAACCCTTAAAAAAAAAAAAAAAAAAAAAAAAAAAAGACGTGGGGTCCCCCTTACCCAAAGTAACCAGCCCGGGACCAGCTATGGGGGCTTGTAGGCACAGAGTGGGGGGGCCAGCTTTGATGGCCCCCCCACCCTGCAGCCTACGAGCCCACATAGCCTATGTGGGCCCGGGCTCTTCTGCCCCCCCTGGCCTTTGGGTAGGCAGGTAATGGGGGTGCGGGGGTTAATGGCAAGTCACCCGCTAGGGCAGGTGACTTGCTACCCCCCCAGCCTTGTGAACTGGTATAAGGGGTCTCATGGACCCCTTACCAGCTCACAAAGGGTTAACTGTTAAAAAAAAAACACCACACAATAATAAAAAGTATTTTATTAAAAAAAAAAAAAAGTTTTTTTACTGTACTTACCTTCGATTGCAAGCTCTTGTCCCTCGCCGCTCAACTGACAGATGCCGGTGATCGGCATCCAGAGAAGGAGGAGGCAGGAGATCAGAGGATCTCCTGCCACCTCCTTCCCCAGCGCCGATCACCGGCATCTGAGAAGCTGAGAAAGCTGAAGCCCGTTCGGGGCCGGGATGATGTCATAAGCCGCCATCGAGAAGAAGAGAGGAGAGAGCCCGGGCTCTCTCCTGAAGATCGGTAAGTCCTGGGGGGGGGGGGGGGGATCGGAGGCCCCCCAGGTGAAGAGGAGGGACAGCGGGAGCCAGCGCACACACAGGTAAGTGAATGTCATTTTTATTTTATTTTTTTTTTACAGTTAGCAGCTGCTGCTGCAGAAGCGGGGGGGGGGGGGGGGGGGCTATTCCGGGGGGTGATCTGGGGGGTTTCATACAGCAGGGCATCCCTGGGGGAAAGGACCAAAACCCAGGATAATCAAGTTTTGGTCCACATTTAGATAGTGACCAATGGTCACTAGAACGCAGAAGAGGTATGTACGGATTGCACAGCAGCAGTACATGGGGAAACAGGGGATTTTGGATGCCCTCTCTGCAGCTTTAGACACTTTAGGCTCTTTAAAAAGTATTTTATTAAAAAAAAAAAAAAATTTTTTTTACTGTACTTACCTTCGATTGCAAGCTCTTGTCCCTCGCCGCTCAACTGACAGATGCCGGTGATCGGCATCCAGAGAAGGAGGAGGCAGGAGATCAGAGGATCTCCTGCCACCTCCTTCCCCAGCGCCGATCACCGGCATCTGAGAAGCTGAGAAAGCTGAAGCCCGTTCGGGGCCGGGATGATGTCATTAGAGGCAAGATGGCGGCCGCCATCGAGAAGAAGAGAGGAGAGAGCCCCCCGGGCTCTCTCCTGAAGATCGGTAAGTCCTGGGGGGGGGGATCGGAGGCCCCCCAGGTGAAGAGGAGGGACAGCGGGAGCCAGCGCACACACAGGTAAGTGAATGTCATTTTTATTATTTTTTTTTTTTTTTTTTTACAGTTAGCAGCTGCTGCTGCAGAAGCGGGGGGGGGGGGCCTATTCCGGGGGCTCTGCTGGAGCCATCCGACCCCCCACGGGGGATCGGATGGCACCAAATTAAAGAGGAGACCCGGCCAGATCCAACAAGGGGTCAGGTGAGTATTTTTTATTTTTATTTTTTAAACTAGAAGCGAGGAAAGTCAAGCACGTAACACCTACGGGCTTGGCACTTAAGGCCCAGCCAAGCCAGCACGTAGGTGTTACGTGCTTGGCAACAAAAGGGTTAAGGGTTTAGGCTTTTCAATAAATCATGCTGACGGTCCGGTTTACAGCAATGGCACAGCTACTATACCCAGCTAGCCTGAAGCTGTGCTGCCCATGGAGATTTTCCCAATTTCTTATGGCCTGTAGACACGTGTTTGCTTGCTACTCGGTTTCGGCTCAAACAAGCCTTAATGCACATCTGGATTTGGAGTTGTTCACTTGGAACCGCAAAATAAAGTATAAAGAGATGATTTGCATGGCTCCGCCTACTCACTAACAGTGATAGGTAATCCTGTTATTCTTAGTCTGTTAGTGCCATGTAAACATCTTCTGTTACAAGAAGACAGTTAATACCTCTGGTCCTTGCAATGAGAAAAATCATCAGTGTATCATAAATCTGACCATTAGGGGGCAGCCTACCTCTTTAGCACAAGGACAACTAAACTATCCTAGAAGTGTGTCACATTCTGCACTAATGATTCTCTGCATCCTCTTTCAACAGCTTATAGAGCTCTCACATGCCCAGGAGGCAGATAATTCCTCCTCCAGCATAAGCCAGAGCTCCAGAAACAGATGTCATCCATCTAGCAGCCTTGTCTGACCCCATGAGCTGCATTATCTACATACCGCCAGTGAACAGGTTCTTCTTCTGGTCATAGAAGCTGGTAAATGAGGAGTACACCACAGGAATGATGGGAACCTGACAGAGACAAAGCTTAGGTCAGTTATGAATTAGAATAAAAAACAACACAAGCTGCATAAATGGTAAGGTAAGATGCTATCACATACACAGGCATGATACTTGTTCCATGAGAAATATTTACTATGCCAAGAGCTTTCAAACTTCAAATGGCCAATCAAGTGCAAAAGCAAAAATACAATTCTGTGAAATACTCACCTGTAGAATTGCTATTATAAGTATACAGTACATCCTGCTCCAGATAGATTACTTACACTTGGGTTATCCTCCGCCAGATGGCGCTGCACTGCAGAGACATGTAAAACAGGCTCCTCCTGGACCCTCAAATACCCGGGGACCTCCCACAAACCCCCAGCATTGAAAAGCAGTGAACAATAAACCGGGAGAATTTAACCACCCAAAAACTGGTAACTATAACAATGATGACAATCACCATACAGGGGATCCAGAATAATGCAACAACAGGGTGGGGTGGAGCAGGACGTACTGTATACTTATAATACCAATTCTACAGGTGAGTATTTCACAGAATTGTATTATTCTTAGTATACAGTACGTCCTGCTCCAGATAGATTACTTACACTTGGGATATCCAATAGCAGTGTCCATAAAGTAGGGTGGGATCCCCAATAAATAAGGTAACAGCAGACAGTTTAAACCACTGCCGCCTGCAAAACCTTGCGGCCAAAAACAGCATCAGCTGAGGCTTTAACGTCAACCTTGTAAAACTTTGAAAAGGTGTGAACAGAAGACCAAGTAGCGACCTTGCAAACTTGTTCAACAGAAGCCTGGTGCTGGAAGGCCCAAGAGGCACCAATAGCACGAGTAGAATGAGTAGTAAGGCAGAAGGGAGGACTCTTCCCCTTAGCAGAGTAGGCCTGAATCACAGCCTGGCGGATCCATTTGCTGATAGTAGACTTGGCAGGAGCCAACCCCTTCCTAGGACCAGAAGGGACCACAAAAAGAGCATCAGTTTTCCTGAAGGACGCAGTGACTACTAGGTAATACTTCAGACACCTGACCACATCCAAGGAATGCAAAACCCTTTCCTTAGCATTGCTAGTAGAGATGAGCGAACTTCTTGAAAGTTCGATTCGGGCGATTCGCCGAATTTCCCCAAGAAATTCGGGTTCGCCCGAATCGAACTTTCACGAATCACTCATCTGAAAAAAAAAATGCCGGCATGGTGGGAGCGGGCAGGCCGGCTACGCCAGGCATTTTTTTTTAAGCAAAAATGCCGGCATGGTGGGAGTGGGCAGGCCGGCTACGCTGTCAGCGGGCGGCGGAAGCCGGCCCACTGACAGCGCAGCCGGCCTGCCCGCTCCCACCATGCCAGCATTTTTTTAAAAAGCAAACACTTACCTGCATGGTCGGAGCGTGGAGGCCGGCGCCGCTCTCAGCTGTCATCAGAGGGCTCCTGAGAGCGGCGCCGGCCTCCACGCTCCGACCATGCAGGTAAGTGTTTGCTTTTTAAAAAAAATGCCGGCATGGTGGGAGCGGGCAGGCCGGCTGCGTAGCCGGCCTGCCCGCTCCCACCATGCCGGCATTTTTTTTTTTTATTTCAGGGAAAATTAGATCGGCACGAACCAAAAAAAACTCGGGTTCGTGCCGAATCGAATTTTCCCTGAAATTCGGAGCGAATTCCGGTTCGTCCGAACCGGTTCGCTCATCCCTAATTGCTAGGATTAGGGCACAAGGAAGGAAGAACAATATCCTGGTTCAAATCAAAAGCAGACATCACCTTAGGCAGGAAATCCGGCTTAAAGCGGAACACCACCTTATCCTGGTGTCTCTCAAAGTATGGGGGCTGGATAGACAGAGCCGCCAACTCAGACACACGCCTGACCGAAGTAATAGCCAGCAGAAAGACAACCTTGAGGGTAAGTACAGCCAGAGCAGCATCCTGAATAGGTTCAAAGGGAGCACCCTGCAAGGCAGACAAAACCAAGTTCAAATCCCAAACAGGGACCATAGGTTTTCGTGGGGGACGCACATGAGTAACCCCCTGAAAGAAAGTCTTGACCAAGGAATGTTGAGCAAAAGACTTCTGAAAGAAGACAGACAGGGCAGAAACCTGACCCTTCAAAGTACTGAGTTGGAGACTCAACTCCAACCCTTGCTGTAAAAACTCCAGAACCCTGGGAACTGAGAACACCCGACAGGGAAGAGACCTAGACTCACACCAGTCAATGTAAGCACGCCAAACCCTATAATAGATGGAAGAGGAAGTTTTCTTCCTAGCCTTCACCATGGTCTCAACCACTGAGGCAGACAAGCCTTTCTCCACCAAGATGGAGGTTTCAGCAGCCAGGCCGTCAAAGCCAGAGTTTGTAAATTGGGATGGCGTAAGGGGCCCTGAGTGAGCAGATCTGGGACTCCTGGCAGGACGTACTGATCTACTGCCATCTGCACCACGTCTGCGAACCACACTTTTTTGGCCACCAGAATCACTGGTACCCCTTCCAGAGCAATTTTGCGCAGGACCCTGCCCAGCAGGGGGAATGGAGGAAAGACATACGGGAGCCGAAATTCCTGCCATGACATGGACAGAGCATCTGTGGCCAAGGCCAGAGGATCCTGGGACAGGGAGACAAAAGCCTGGAGCTTGTGATTGTGATGGGATGCAAACAGATCCACATCCGGTAGACCCCAACGGTGACACAGGGACTGGAATACCCTGTTGCAGAGGGACCACTCTCCCTGACGAGAGGTCCCCCTGCTCAGAGAGTCTGCCAGTAGATTCTCTGCCCCCGGGATGTACACAGCCGAAATGCATTGAACATTGGCCTCTGCCCATGTCAGCATCCGCAACACCTCCTGGAGGGCCCTCCTGGTCCGGGTCCCTCCCTGATGGTTGATGTAGGCAACCGCCGTCCTGTTGTCTGAGCACACCTGCACAGACAGACCCCTCAGGTGACTGGTCAACTGCACCAGTACCAACCTGATTGCCCACAGTTCCAGAATGTTGATGGGTAAGTGGGCCTCCTGAGGGCCCCACCTCCCCTGGAACCGCAGGGACTTCCAAAATCCCCCCCATCCTGACAGACTGGCATCCGTGGTGACTGTCTCCCAGGAGGGGGCCAGAAAGGACCTGCCCCCCAGCAAGTTCCTGTGGTCCAGCCACCACGAAAGGGACCGTCTGACCAAGGGGGGAAGCACACAGATCCCGTCCAAGGACGTTGGATCCTTGTCCCATACTGACAGAAGGTGAAGTTGTAGAGGCCTCAAATGGAACTGAGCAAAGGGCACCGCCTCAAAGCACGCCACCATCAGGCCCACCAACTGCATTCCCTGCCTGAGGGAGGGCTGGGGGCACGATAGCAGGAACCTCACCTGCGCAGTTAGAGCTTCCACCTTCAGTTAAGGAAGGAATATCCTTGACTGAATCATTTCCAGAATCATTCCCAGGAATGGGGTCACCGAGGAAGGGGACAGGGAGGACTTGGGGTGATTGACCACCCAGCCGAAGGACTCCAGGGTGGACACCACCAGCTGAGTGTCCAACTCTGCCTGCTACAGAGACCAAGAGGTGATGAGTATGTCGTCCAGGTAGGGCAGCACGCGTATGCCCCTTGACCTCACCAGAGACATCACCCCCGCCAGCACCTTGGTGGACACTCTGGGAGCTGAGGCCAAAAGGCAGGGCCACAAATTGGTAATGTTGATCTTCCAACGCAAATCTGAGAAAGATTTGGTGGTTGGGGGACACCTTGGAAGCAGTGATCATAATATCATTAATTTCCAATTAGCAGTCACTAGGGTGCCTTATCAAGGAGTCACAAAAACGCGGGACTTCAAAAAGGCAAAGTTTGACCAACTTAGAGATGCCCTACACTGCATTGACTGGGAAAATGTCCTTAAAAACAAAAGCATGGATGCTAAATGGGATACTTTCAAAGGAATACTTAATTTTCAGTGTGACAGATTTATACCTTACAGGAATAAAACTATTAGACACACATGTAAACCGATGTGGCTAAATAAAAAGGATAAGGGGGCAATAAACAACAAAAAAAAGGCATTTAAACGTTTAAAGCAGGAAGGGACAGCGGAAGCGTTAAAAAACTATAAAGAAGAAAATAAACAATGTAAACAACAGATAAGGGCAGCTAAGCTGGAGACAGAAAGACTGGTCGCGAAAGAGAGTAAAACTAACCCCAAATTATTCTTTAGCTACATAAACCGTAAAAGGTACAAACCTGAGGGTGTGGGCCCCCTGAAAAGCAAGGATGGGACCCCTATAGAGGGAAATGAGGAGAAAGCTAATTTGCTTAACAACTTCTTTGCTTCTATGTTCACAAAAGAATTTGACATGCCCAGTGAAATGCAGGGGAATAACCGAAACCCTCCATTAAATGTCACTGGTCTAACCAAGGAAGAAGTCCGGCACCGTCTCAAGCAGATGAAAATCGATAAATCACCGGGACCAGATGACATACATCCTCGTGTTTTAAGGGAGTTATGTACAGTAATAGACAAGCCGTTATTTCTAATATTTGTGGATTCCATAACTACAGGGTTTGTTCCGAGGGATTGGCGCTTGGCAAATGTGGTGCCAATATTCAAAAAGGGATCTAGGGGGGAACCTGGGAACTACAGACCGGTAAGCTTAACATCTGTGGTGGGCAAGCTGTTTGAAGGTTTCTTAAGGGATACTATCCTGGAGCACCTTGGGGAAAATGACCTTATGACTCCATATCAGCATGGATTTATGAGGAATCGCTCCTGCCAGACAAACCTGATCAGCTTTTATGAGGAGGTAAGTTCAAGATTGGATCAGGGGGAGTCATTGGATATCATATATCTTGACTTTTCTAAAGCATTTGATACTGTGCCACATAAAAGGCTGGTACAAAAGATGAGAATGCTTGGACTGGGGGAAAACGTGTGCAGATGGGTGGGAAATTGGCTTAGTGATCGGAAGCAGAGGGTGGTTATCAATGGTACACACTCAGATTGGGTCACTGTTACTAGTGGAGTACCACAAGGGTCAGTTCTGGGACCAATTCTCTTCAATATATATATAAATGACATTGGGTATGGATTAAACAGTAAAGTCTCAATATTTGCAGATGATACTAAGCTGAGTAAAGTAATTAAAACAAAGGAGGACAACAGGCAACTACAAACAGATTTAGATAAATTGGAAGCATGGGCAGTTAAATGGCAAATGAAGTTTAACACAGATAAATGTAAGGTTATGCACATGGGAAGGAGAAATCTGTGTCATGATTACACACTAAATAAAGAAACACTTAGTAAAACAACAATGGAAAAGGACCTAGGGGTTTTAGTTGACAATAAGCTCAACTGCAGTAATCAATGCCAGGCAGCTGCTGCCAAGGCAAACAGGATCATGGGGTGCATCAGGAGGGGCATGGGTGCTCATGACCAGAGAATCGTTTTACCCCTGTACAAGTCACTGGTCAGACCCCATATGGAATACTGTGTACAGTTCTGGGCACCTGTGCTTAAGAAGGACATATCAGAACTGGAGCACGTTCAAAGAAGGGCAACAAAGTTAATAAAAGGAGTGCGGGGGCTAGAGTACCCGGAAAGATTGTCCAAGTTAGGCTTATTTAGTCTAGAAAAAAGACGATTGAGGGGTGATCTAATAACTATGTATAAATATATTCAGGGTCAATACAAGGATCTGTCCCACAATCTATTTATACCCCGGAGTGTAACCATAACCCGGGGGCATTCACTAAGGTTAGAGGAAAGGTGCTTTCTCCACCGACATAGGAGGGGATTCTTCTCTGTAAGAGCAGTGAGACTATGGAACTCGCTGCCAGAGGAGGTAGTAATGAGGGATACATTAAAAATGTTCAAAAGTGGCCTTGATGCCTTCCTGGCATGTAATAACATTTCCGGCTATGGCTACTAGACCACTGGAAGGAGTTAAACAGGCTGAACTGGATGGACTAAAGTCTTTATTCAGCCTTACATACTATGTTACTATGTCCTGGGAACACAGGGATGTGAAGGTAAGCATCTTTGATGTCTACCGAAGTCATGAGATCCCATGGGCGCAGGGAGCCAATGGCTGAGCGCAGAGTCGCCATGCGAAAGCGCCTGTTTCTGACAAATTTGTTGAGGATCTTTAAATCCAGAATGGGCCTGACTGACACATCTTTTTTGGGGACTGTGAAAAGGTTGGAATAGAACCCCGTGCTGCTTTCTCTTAAGGGGACCCTGCAAATGACCCCCAGATCCAGAAGGCCTTGCACGGCCTGCATCAAGAGCTGAGCTGAGACTGGATCCTGGGTGATCCTGGACTTGATGAATCTTGGGGGGGGGTGGCACACAGCAAACTATCTTGTAACCAGAGGACACTACCTCCTGAATCCACCTGTCTGAGACGTGATGCCTCCAGATGTGCGCAAAGTGCTGTAGCGGTCCCCCCACCCTGATGGGCGAGGGCGCCCCATCATGCCTGAGGGGGCTTGGGAGAGGGTTTTGGCTTAGACCCCCAGGAAGCGCCAGGACGTCGTCCTCTGCTCCTGTGCCAGGAATCTGCACAAGCCCCCGCGAAGGACACCCCTTTTCCCTGCTTAGCACCGCGGTAGGGGAGTGAAGGGGGGCCCTGACCCCGAAAGGGCCGAGACTGCCACCTGCGCTGGGGTAACTTACCTCCTTTAGCAAAAAGGTCTAGGCGGTCCCCAAACAGGCGTAGCCCCTTAAATGGAAGCCCAGTAAGGGCCCTCTTAGCAGCATTGTCAGCAGCCCACTGGCGCAGCCAAACCGCGTGGCGTATAGCTACCGCCAAGGCAGAGGTTCTGGCACACATCCTAATGGCATCATCCAAGGCAGATAGGATAAAGTTTACAAACACATCACAGTTAGACAGTGCATTAAACATATCAGTTGCCACTTCATCAGAACCTTCAAGTACAGGAAAGGGATACTTTCTGTCCCAACTCTTAGGTATACCGGGAAGTCTACTGGGACGTTCCCACTCCTTAAGCACAAGATTATTGAAATGGGTTTGCTCAGGAAATTCCAAACGAGCTTTAGCAGTATGAAAACGCTCACCCCTTTGCCTGGGAGCCGCAACAGGGGGAGAGATGGACAAAATCTCAAATATCTAGACCAGCAGTCTGTCGGTATCATCCGGGGTCCAGGGGTCAGAGCCAGAATCGTCATGACCCCTGAGTCTCTCGTCAGATGACCCTGAGTCATAAAACAGCTCCCCTTCGTCCCATGGGGTGTAGCCATACAGATGCAACAACTCATCAGATTCCATAGGAGAAGGAGTGGCATCAGGAGTTAAGTGACGCTTTTTAGCGGAGGCCTTACGCGCTAAGGTATTAGCAATCAATTTCTCAACACTGGCCAGTCTAGCAGACACATCAGGTTGAGAATCCCCGCTTGTATGTAATTCAATGGGGGTGAGACTCAAGCTTGGGGGAGTAGGTGAAGTGAGACGAGGTGCAGGCCCAGCCACCGGAGGGGCGGGCTGCAACGTTAGCGCCTGCTGTGCGCAAGGAACACAGACCCGTGCGCTGTCACCACTGATAGGTGAGACCCCACAAGCTACACACAGCCGGGCTTGTCCCGAAGGAAACCCGGTCCCATTATCCTGGGATGCCTCCATATGGTGATTATTAGGCACAATATGCCAGTAGGGATTGACGCTATAAAGCAACCCTGGATGCCCCAATGACCCGCTAGGGAAGTGGGAGTAATTATACTAGGCCCAACTACAATTACACCGGGCCAGGAGAAGCCACTGGATTCACCCGTCTGAAAGACACAATGAGAAGAAGGGGTGTCAGAGCCATACACAGCAAATAATGAGTATTAAAGTCGCCCGCGAGGGCTCTTACAGACCGCGGGAGGGGGGACCATTACACACGCGCGCGCGCGACTGTACAGGGAAAATGGTGCCAAAACGAACCTCGAAGGGCGGGCCAGAGCGAGCCGTGACGCAGGGTGCGCCAGGCCAGGCCCTGCCCCCCTGAAGAGCGCGAAGTCCACCAGACAAGCAGCCAATGAGGACACAGGAGCGTCTGACGCGACGCCGCCACCTGGCGCGGGACATCCAAATGAAGGAAGAGGCGCCCACGGCGGCAGCGTTTGCAATAGTAAAAAGACAAGTCAGCGCGCCGGTTGACACCACAAATACTAGTCCCAACACACATGCCAACAGGCGGTATGCACGAATCACGATACATGCTCACCCACACCCCCCCCCTTCTTTTCCCTTCCGAAGGCTACGGGGAGAATGAGGGAGGATGGCGGCCCTTTGTACAGGGCCCACCGCTACCGGGGCATGGGACAATAATGCGGGAGGGGCATCCCATAAAGGCTCACCATCAGCCTATAACGCCTACCCTTTGGTAGGGGACTGCGGTGGAGCAGCGCTCCTTAAGCACCCATGGTGCTGCCTACCTTCACCCGACCAGCGCAGCCCAGGCTGGGAGGCACATCACATCAAGGACGGGTGGGAATAGTCCAACAGGGCTGCAGGCTTTAATAGCCACGCTCACCTGCGACAGAGTGATAATTTCATGTCTTCGCAGTAAGCACTGCAGAGAAATCTGGGGATTTGTGGGAGGTCCCTGGGTATTTGAGGGACTGGGAGGAGCCTGTTTTACATGTCTCTGCAGTGCAGCGCCATCTGGCGAAGGATAACCCAAGGGTAAGTAATCTATCTGGAGCAGGAAGTACTGTATACTAAGAATATGATCATTGATAAGCAAACTAAAGAAACAAAAGCTGATTACATGGAGAAAGGTATTGACCTGAGCTGGGCACCCCAAGAAGTAACACCAAACCCACTGGCACTGCTCTTGGCAGTAAACAGCATTGACCTGTCCTCAGTTGCTGGGTGATGAGGTAGTTCAGCTCCAGTCTTGGTTGTTCTGAAACAGATGCATAGTAGACAACCGGTTTGAAGCCCAGAGAGCAGCCAGTTAAGTCACTCAGACCCCTGTGGTGCCCATGTCTTTTGTGTTCCATGTTCACCATTTGCTCACTACAGACAGAACGTGTGAAGCCAAGTCCTTACAGGTCAACCACAGCCAAAAATTGTAAGGTTGCTGTAACCTATCTTAGCTCTGCAAATATTTTTATGTCGGGACTTCCCATTCCTTCTCCTATTCTAGGGAACTACTTATCATTGCTACCATCTGTCAGGATTGTTCCTGGCTGCTATATTGTATTGGGTTATTCACCTGCAGGCAGCACTGGACATTCCAATTTCTGGGGTGTTGTCTACTTGTACCAGCAGGTGGCTCCCTTACTCTCAGCCAAAAATTGTAAGGTTGCTGTAACCTATCTTTGCTCTGCAAGTCTTTTTATATGTTGGGACTTCCTACTTCTATCCTAGGGAACTACTTATTATAGCTACCATCAGTCATGCTTTGTTCCTGGCTGCTATACTGTATTGAGTTAGTCACCTGCTGGTAGCACTTTTTTTTTTTTTAATAAAGCATTGGCCTAATATTTATTAAAACACAAATAGGGAGCCTGATGTCCAAATGGCAGCCGTATGCTAATTAATTCAGTTACAACTAAACTGTCACCTAGTGGCAGTTAGGGTGAAGTTCTCCCCAATGCTGAGCTGTGTGTTCTGTGACAGAATGCATCATCGCTGGAAAGCATCAGGGGTCGGGGCTACTCGGCCAGGGAGCCAAATGGCTGACTGCATCCAGTTTGTGTTGTTATTAATATTGATCATGGCTTTAGTTAAAAGAATCAAAAGGCTGTTTTGGGGCACTGGGCTGGGGACAGAAGGTCAAGACTTAAACTTCCTGTCTGGGTAAAATTGGCACCACAGACACGGCACAGGGTGTCATTCCATATCCTCTGGCTTCCTCCATCTCCATGGCATGGTGTATATATATATATGTGTGTGTGTGTGTGTGTGTGTGTGTGTGTGTGTGTGTGTGTGTGTGTGTGTGTGTGTGTGAAGCACAGCGCTATAGAGCTCACAGCGGACCTCTAGTTAAAAAAAAAAAAAAAAAAAAAATCTATGTTTAGTTAATTGCTAATCCTCCCCACCCCCAACAATCAGTGGTGTAAGATACTCCATGCAGATGCGGTGGAATATCAGGTAGATTATATGCTCCTGAACTTAATGAGAGCGGACATCTTGTCACAATTTTGACAGCTCTGCTTCTGAAAAACCTGGTCCTACAGTCAAAAATACAATTCTGTGAGTACTCACATGTAGAATTGTTTTTACTATGCACAGCACGGCCTGTTTCATGTAGTCCTTACGTCTGGGTATTCCGCCACAAGGTGGCGCCGTGGTCTGCAGAAGATTTGTGGCTCCTCCCGGCCCCATATAAAAACAGGAATCACCAATAGACCTCCAGTGTTGAAAAGCAGTTATACAAGAAGCCGGGAGGTAATAAAGGTAAAAAAAAACCCTCATAACTAACTTGGAACAATCACCATAAAGAGGCAACCAAGAATAACGATAACAAGGGAGGGATGAAACAGGCCATGCTGTGCATAGTAAAAACAATTCTACAGGTGAGTACTCACAGAATTGTATTTTTCCTAGTGCACAGCACGGCCTGTTTCATGTAGTCCTTATGTCTGGGACATCCAAAAGCAGTGTCCGTAAGGTAGGGTGGGGTCCCCAAAGAGTAACGGCCAGCAGTTCAGACCACTACTGCCTGAAGTACCTTGCGGCAAAAAGCAGCATCAGCTGAGGCCTTAACATCAACCTTGTAAAACTTGGAAAAGGTATGAACAGAAGACCAAGTAGCGGCCTTACAAACTTGTTCAACAGAAGCTTGGTGCTGAAAAGCCCAAGAAGCACCAATAGTACTAGCGGAATGAGCAGTAACCCGAAAGGGAGGTTCCTTCCCCTTAGCTGAATAGGCCTGCACCACCGCCTGACGAATCCACTTGCTGATAGTAGATTTGGCCGGAGGCAAACCCTAAAAGACTCAGTAGCAACCAAGTAAAACTTCAAGGCCCTGACAACATCCAGAGAATGAAGAACTCGTTCCTTAGAATTAGCAGGGTTAGGACACAGAGAAGGCAATACAATGTCCTGATTGAGATGGAAGGCAGACACAACCTTGGGCAAGAAATCCGGTTTAAACCTAAACAATACCTTATCCTGATGCCGCTCAAAATAAGGCGGTTTCATGGAAAGTGCCGCCAGCTCAGAAACTCGCCTGACCGAAGTAATAGCCACCAAAAAGGCCACCATAAGAGTCAGAATGGGCAAAGCAGCCCCACGGATAGGCTCAAAGGGAGGACCCTGCAGAGCAGACAACACCAGATTCAGGTCCCAAACCAGTAGCATAGGCTTACGTGGCGGAAGCACATGAGTAACTCCCTGGAAAAAAGTCTTAACCAACCGGTGATTGGATCTTTGGAAAAATATTGCCAGAGCTGACACCTGTCCCTTGAGAGTAGTAAGTTGAAGGCCGAATCCAAACCATGTTGCAAAAATTCCAGAATCCTGGGGATCGAAAACACCCGACAAGGAGGAGACTTGGACTCACACCAGGCAATGTAAGCATGCCAGACCCTGTAGTAGATAAAGGACGAGGACTTCTTCCTAGCCCTAATCATGGTATCAACAACAGAAGCCGGCAACCCCTTATCCATCAAGATGGAGGTTTCAGCAGCCAAGCTGTTAAAGCCAGCGTTTGTAAATTGGGATGGCACAGTTGTCCCTGAGTGAGCAGATCTGGATCCTTGGGCAAAACATACTGATCCACTGCCAACTGCATGATGTCTGCGAACCACACCCTCCTTGGCCAACATGGGGCAACCAGAATGGCTGGTACCCCTTCCTGGGCTATCTTGCGCAGCACCGTGCCCAGCAGAGGAAAGGGAGGGAACACATAGAGAAGTCGAAACTCCGTCCAAGGCATTGCTAGCGCATACGTGGCGAAGGCCAGAGGATTCTGTGACAGGGAGACAAACCTGGGAAGCTTGCGCTTGTGCGGGACATAAACAGGTCCACATCCGGCTGACCCCAGCTGTGACACAGGGAGTGAAATACCTTGTTGCTGAGGGACCATTCCCCAAGCCGAGACATCCCCCTGCTCAGGGAGTCTTCCTCCTGGTTCTCCACCACCGGAATGTAAACCGCCGAGATGCAAGGGACATTCTCTTCTGCCCAAGCCAGTATCAGGAACACTTCTTTGAGGGCTCGCTTGCTCCGAGTCCCTCCTGATGATTGATGTAGGCAACCGCCGTCTGGTTGTCCGAGCGGATCTGCACAGCCCGACCCTGAAGGTGTATGGTCAGCTGAGAAAGAACCAACCTGATCGCCCTCAGTTCCAGGACATTGATGTGAGCATGGGCCTCCTGGGGGCCCCACCGACCCTGGAACTTCAGAGACTTCCAAAAGCCCCCCCCCCCAACCCGTCGGACTGGCATTTGTGGTGACAGTCTCCCAGCACGGGGGCAGAAAAGTCCTGCCCACTAGAAGGTTCCTTGAGTCCAGCCACCACGAGAGGGACTGTCTGGCCAGGGAGGACAGAGCAAATTCCTGATCCAGGGACACAGGTTCCCGATCCCAAACTGACAAGAGGTGCAACTGAAGAGGTCTCATGTGAAACTGAGCAAAGGGGACCGCCGAAGCAGGACACCATCAGGCCCATTAACTGCATCCCTTGCCGGATGGAGGGATGGGGACACAAGAGCAGAGTCTGTGCCTGCTTCTGAAGGCCCTCCACCTTCTGCTGAGGAAGGAACACCTTGACATGAGAGGTAGCCAGTGTCATGCCCAGAAAGGACCTCACCAAGGACGGGGACAGTGAAGACTTGATCACCCAGCCAAAGAACTCCAGAGTGGAGATCACCACCTGGGTGTCCTGATGAAAGGACTGAGCCACAATGAGGATGTCGTCCAGGTAAGGAAGGATGCGAATGCCCCGGGTTCGTAGCAGGGCCATCACTCCCGCCAGCACCTTGGTGAACACCTGAGGCGCTGAGGTGATACCGAATGGTAAGGCCACAAACTGGTAATGCTGATCCCCCAGCACGAACCTCAGAAATCTCTGATGACCGGAGAAGATAGGCACATGAAGATAAGCATCCTTGATGTCCACGGTGGTCATGAAATCGCCCGGACGAAGGGTACTGACAGCCGAGCATAGTGTCTCCATGCAAAAATGTTTGAATCTGACAAACTTGTTGAGGCCCTTCAAGTCCAGAATGGGCCTCAAAGAGCCGTCCCTTTTGGGGACCGTGATGAGATTGGAATAGTACCCCTGACCCTGTTCTTGATGGGGCACCGGACAAATGACCCCTGACTCCAGCAGGCATTGAACCGCCGAAAGCAACCCTTGAGCTGACAGGGGGTTTAAAGACATCCGGGATCTGATGAATCTTGGGGGCGGCCAGGCTGCAAACTCTATCTTGTAACCGGAGGACACCACCTCCTGAATCCACCGGTCTGAAACGTGGAGCCTCCAGACTTGAGCAAAGAGCCGAAGCCGTCCCCCACCCGGATGGGTGAGGGCGCCCCCTCATGCCTGGGGGGCCTTGGGAGGAGGTTTGGGCTTGGAACCCCAGGAGAGACCGGGACGTCCACGGGATCTGCCATGGCCCCAAGACTCTCTGCGGTTACCTGAGAAGAGGGAGCCACAACCTCCTCTGGAAGAACGAAGGGAGGGGAGGGAGACGGAGGTCCCCACGAAAAGGCCGGGGCTGCCTCCTACGCTGAGGCAGCCTGCCATCCTTGGCCAAAACATCAAGATGCTCAAAGAGCCGCAGCCCGCAAAGGGGAGCCCAGTGAGAGCCTTCTTAGCAGCAGCATCAGCTGCCCACTGACGTAACCAGAGTGGCGCATAGCCACCAAAATTGCAGAGGCCCTACCGCCCAGCCTCACAGCATCATCCATGGCAGTAAGGATAAATACAACAAAATCAGAGCAAAGCAAGAGGGCCCTATAATCCTCCCTCCTCCTACCAGCCATAGCGCCACCACAGAGACGCTTGAGCAGTTTCTTGAGGGCAACAGCAGTAATGGCAGCAGCACAGGTCGGGCGCAGTCCAGCCCCCACACAAATAAAAGCATGGCAGGCCAGCTGATCCATGCGCCAGTCCTCGCTGTCCTTCAGAGTGGTAGTGTCAGGGGAAGGCATGACCGAGGTATTAGACAGGCCTAGCACGGGAGCGTCCACCTCAGGGGGACAGGACCAACACTTTACTAGATCAGCAGGAACGGCGGGCAGTCTGTTAGGACGTTGCCACTTCCTAAGCACCATAGAAGTGAAATGGCCCTGCTCAGGGAACTCCAGACGCTGTTTACCAGGACGAAAAAGCTCACCCTGCTTTCTCTTAGCCACCTCAGGGGGAGCAAGGTGCAAGATTTCAAAAATTAGTGACAGCAGATTGTCATGTCCTAAGGGTACCATGATTCCTCCCCGGACGTAGACCCATGGTCACTAATGCAACCCTCCTGCTGGTCCCCAGAGGAGTCAGAATCCTGGAACAGTTCCCCTTCCTCTAGGGAATAAAGTCCACCAGTGGCATCAAATTCCTCACACTCCTCAGTGGAGTGGGAGTGTGTGGAAGTCAGGTGCCGCTTCTTGCCAGAAGCCTTCCTAGCAATAGGTCCGGCAAGCTGCTTCTCAATGTCGGCCACACGAAGTGCCAGATCAGACTGTGACCCCCTGCTAGCATCCCCCTCACCGGCAGCGAATTGCAGCAGTGCGGGGGTAGGTGATGCCGAAGGGGGCGCAGAGCTGGGAAGCGATGCAGGCAAACCAAGCTGGAGCGCAAGGACACTTTGAGCGCATGGCACGCACGCACACACGCAAGGGGGACTCATGGACCACAGGATGAAGAGACACACCGGAGGAAACAGCGCTGCAGCCCGGAAGGGAGAAATCCAGACGCGCAGCTAATCCAAAATAGCACCGGCAGAGGTACCTCAAGGGGTGGGCCGCGGGGGGACGGCGCGATACGCGTCGTCCCCCGCCCAGCCCCCCTGAAGAGCGTGAAAACGGCACCCACGTGACCCCGTCGGCGCTATGACAAAGCAAAAACGCCACAGGTTATAGTGCCCACAGCCGCAGAGCGCAGTAAAAAGCGGCGCGACGGACAAAAAACACACTGTAAACGCCAAAACACCACAACTAATACCACTCGCCGCGACCACCCGCCCCCCCCGAACAAAGTCAGAGGGGGGGGGGGAGGGAGCGAGACGAGAAGGCAGCGGCGAGTATCCAGGCCAGAAGGTGTGTGGGGATTTTGGGACCCCTGAAGGAAAAGAAGGGGACACATTCCCCAAAACACTTACCCCCTCAGAAGCCAGGACAGTAACTCCGCATCCCTAGTAGGCTCACCATAAAGCCTATGGCCGGCTACCCTTTGTGGAACAGGGTCTGCGGCTTGGAGCAGAGCTCCAGGAGCACTTGACCCTAGTGCTCTTCTACCCTCACCCGATCTGTCAGCCAAGGCTGGGAGGCAGTGAGGGTCCAGAAATGGGTGGAAACAGACTTGCAGGGCCGCAGGCTTGGTTGCCCCTCTCATCTGCGCAAGAGAGAGAGCCATCTTCTAACTTCCACTGCAGAGGAAACACTGGGAACTCTATGGTTAATCCCGTTTTTATAGGGGGCCGGGAGATGCCACAGCTTTCTGCAGTACCACTGCACCACCTTGTGGCGGAATAACCCAACCGTTATGAATACCAAAGCAGGCCGTGACATGCAATAAAGAAAAAAATCCCTATGATGTATAGTCTGTGCGGCTGCGCATTGAGGAGGCGCATATGAGAGGCCGCACGCTGCGAGGCTGCATATAAACGTCACGCATAGTGGCGCATCGCGTCAGAGGTGTCGTGCGCTCGAGCGTCCAACGTCATGACAGGCGGGCGCCTCATGTGCCCTGCCTGTCATGACGTTGGAAGCTGGGGCAGCTGGACGGCTGCCCCAGCCGTCTCATCAGGCGTCGAGCGCCGATGACCTACCGGCGCCGGGGAAATGTCACTGAATGGCCGCCATATTCTTGTAGACCAAAAAAAAAAATAAAAAATAGGACTGTATGAATACTGGATAAATAAATAAAGGCTTGTTACAAATTTGTAAAAAAGAGAGAAATTATTAAGAGCCATAATTAATCATACACAATGTGCCAGAACCAGAAGACACAAATTCTAAAAAGGACTACACTTTGAGTAAGTCTCACAAACAAGCTAATCAGCTTATATATGCACATTGTGGCTGCAAAATAAAGGCCTAAACCCCAGCAGCCATTCAGGACACAAGGTAGCCATCACATTACTCTGAATGTGGCCGACTCTCCACCTGATTCAAAACTAATTACCAAATATATATTGACCCAAAATTTATGAATCCAAATACAATTATTATGAAAAATATATACGTGGATAACCCTCCATTGTGTATCGGTTGTAATGTATATGCTCCATTGGGCAATCCAAACCACGACGATCATGTACATTATCTGTTGATAGGGATAAAGAAAAACAAGAAAAAAATCTTAGGGTTTTTTTTTTCCCTTCTGCTCCCCCCAGTGCCGCAGTACAACTTATGGATAATACAGGTATGTTTCGTAGGCTATACTGTGTGTGTGTCCAGTTCACTATTGTGAACTGTATATCGATATATTGACACTTTATATACAGACATGTATACAAGCAGGCGCATCTATTGTCTGTTACAGGTCCCATCTTCTCTCATATTTTGTTGCCTGAACTCTTCAACCTGTTCCAAATAATTTCAAAATATTATAACCTTGGCTTAAACCATTTGAGCACCTTCATCATATATTGAGACAGAATCCATGCACCACGGGACGCTCAGATCACGACAATCAAAGTGTAACAGGTACCTAAATAGATACACAAATAGAAGTCTGAATAGGGCGCCGAGGAAGACTTTTTGCAAGGCAAAACTAGTCCGCCCAAAAGACAAGTGCCCACCCATGATACGATAAGGGAACAATCAACTACATATGTTTTACAATGAATGGATTTCCTGTATATGCCACATTTTGATGTGTATTTCTGTATGTCTGTACAATTATTTTGATAAGGCCTATGTATGTGTATAAGGTTTTTAATTACTGATTGATGAAATAAATTTGTGATTTTTGTTTATATGTTGCCTGAATAGGCTGTTTACTGGCGAGGTTGGGTTTTGACTGAGCTCTCTACCAAAAGTATAAGGAAAGGGGGGCCCAATAACCCCATTGTTCACGGTTTTGGTGTTCATATGTAGGGAACCCATTATCCAACCAGCCCATTAGCTGTGCTACCTGTTAGCTTTGGCTGACAGTGTAGCTGTGTTTTTTTTTCTTTTTTTTTCCCAATTATCCCTCACAGGTGGGTCGTGTTCCTCTTGGGTTTTAGCGAACACACAATAGTTTTTTTTGACATCCTTGATGTCCACAGTGGTCATGAAGTCGCCCGGTCGAAGGGAACTGACAGCCGAGCGTAGCGTCTCCATGCGAAAATGCTTGAACCGGACAAACCTGTTGAGACCCTTCAAGTTCAGGATGGGCCTCAGAGAACTGTCCTTTTTGGGAACCGTAAAAAAAATTGGAGTAGTACCCCTGACCCTGTTCCTGGTAAGGTACCAACAGGCGTTGAACTGCTAGGCGCAAACCCTGAGCTGACAGAGGATTTTGAGACATCCGGGATGTGAGGAATCTTCAGGGCGGCCAGGCTGCAAACTATCTTGTAACTGGAGGACACCACCTCCTGAATCCACCGGTCTGAGATGCGAAGCCTCCAGACATGAGCAAAGAGCCGAAGCCGTCCCCCCACCCGGATGGGTGAGGGCGTCTCCTCATGCCTGAGGGGCCTTGGGAGGGGGTTTGGGCTTGGAAGCCCATGAGAGACCGGGATGACCACGGGATCTGCCACAGCCCCAAGAATCTCTGCGGCTACCCGAGAAGAGGGAGCCACGACCTCCTCTGGGGGCACGAAAGGAGGAGGAGGAGAAGGGGGGCCCCTGAAAGGGCCGAGGCTGCCTCCTACGCTGAGGGACCCTAGCATTCTTGGCCAGAACATCCAGACATTCACCAAAGAGGCGAAGCCCCGTGAAGGGGAGCCCGGTGAGGGACTTCTTAGCTGCAGTGTCAGCTGCCCACTGGCGCAACCAGACAGACCGGCGCATAGCCACCAAGAGGGCCGAGGCCCTACCGCCCAGCCGGATGGCATCATCCATGGCAGTCAACACAAAGGCAACAAAATCAGAGCAAAGCAAGAGGGCCTTATAATCCTCTCTTCTCCTACCAGCCATGGCGCCATCCACGAGACGCTTGAGCTTCTTCTTAAGGGCAATGGCCGTAATGGCTGCGGCACAAACCGGACGCAGGCCTGTCCCTACAAAGGTGAAAGCATGACAGGCTAGCTGATCCATACGGCGGTCCGCGCTGTCCCGCAGTGTAGTAGTGTCAGGGGAAGGCATGACAGAGGTGTTAGACAGCCCTAGAACAGGAGCGTCCACCTCAGGGGGACAAGACCATCGTTGACCAGGTCAGCAGAAAAGGGATACCTTCTGTCCAATCCCTTGGGCACCGTGTGCAATCTGTTAGGACGTTCCCACTCCTTGAGCACCATATTGGAGAAATGGCCCTGCTCCGGGAACTCCAAGCGTTGTTTGTCAGAGCAAAAGAGCTCACCCTGCTTCCTCTTCGCCACCTTGGGGGGGGGGGGCTGTAGCGATAACCCTTATCGCCGGAGGGCTTCACCGCCCGAGACGTCCTTTTCCCAATCGTAAGAGGTGCTGCAGGAATCCCAGAGTCGTCCGTGAGGAAACAGGAACAGCCCTTACAAGGGCTAGTGAATTGTAATATAGCGTTTCCCCCAATAAGAGACAGAACTTCAGTATTGAGGGTGAAGGTGAAGTGCCTTTATTAGTGCCACTCTAGGCCTTATATACACAAGTCTCCATGCAAGGTGGACCTGATGGAGAACTGCATGACACACACACCGACCAATAGCAGCAGGGCACACAATCCCTCAACTCTGCCGGTGACGCAATCAGCAACACAATAGACGTCTGTAACACAATCAATCAGAACAATGCCATTGTCTGTGATGTAATCAATCAACACAATGGCAGCCTGTAATACAATCCAAACTACAATGTCATTGCCTGTAACAGTATCAAAATACAATGACATTGTCTGGAACCTAATTAAGAAAAGGCCAGGGAATGACCCGGTGGGCAATTGAATAGTGATGACATCCAAAAGGCAGAGCGTCTGTCACAATGCCCCCTTTTTGTGGAACACCCGGCAGACCCGGATTGACCCTGTTCGGGTTAACGTGGGGCTGTCCGGACTCTTGTTATGGGCAGAGTTCTGTGTAAGGACAAGTCTGCAAATAGTGAGTAACCGGACTAAACATTGACGTGGGCTGTACATAGGAATCGGTCATGGGTGGGGTCCAAACATTGGGATATTGTGGCGTTGGTGAGTTCAGCACCAAAGTCCTTGGTTGGATGTGTGCACAGGTGCTTTGCTTTCTTATAGCTGGCCCAAGTTTCAATCTCTTTCCATGGAAGCTGATCGGAGAATCCACAATCTTCTGCACATCTACATCATCGTAAAAGTAGACAAAACCATAACCCTTAGAAACGCCAGAGGCATCCCTAATAATTTTGACATTCTTTACAGCGCCATACTTTGAGAAAACATCCTTAATTTCAGGCTGATTAATCCGACGGTCAATGCCCCCAACAAAAATAGTGTTTGGCATAAGTTTCCCTTCTGGAAGGACGTAACCTGATGGCTGATCCTCTTCTTGACTTCGTGTAACAGACATGACGTGATGCAGACGAAACCCCTGGGTCTCCCCGACCAGTGGGCTGGAGTCGGCAGCTCGGGCTGGAGACCGGGTTGTAACAGGGTTGACGCTGGCTGGCCCAGAGGTAGCGTAGGCAGAAGTCATTGGTCCTAGATCATTTCCCAATAGTACTTCTGCTGGTAAGTTGTCCATAAGTCCCACCTGTACCCTGCCGGATCCAGCGCCATAGTCAAGATGTACTCGGGCGGTGGGGAATCGAAACACAGCTCCCCCCGCCACCCTTACTGCAACGGTGTGTCCAGTGCGGTCTTTGTTCTTGACCAAATGAGGCTGGAGCAAGGTAAGTGTGGCTCCGGTGTCGCGTAATCCTTGCGCGGTGCGCCCATTGACTCGTACCTCCTGGCAATGGTGCTGTCGGTTGTCTTGGGTGGCCGCTTGTACGGGATCAGCTTCATACAGTACCCCCAGATACTCTTCCGAACTGCTCTCAGCTGAGGGTGGAAGGTTGCTTTTGCCCCCACGTGTTTCGGGGACGCTCTAGGGCGCAATCACTGCGATAATGTCCCCATTGTTTGCAACGATGGCACTGAACTGTGGAGAGGTTCGGTTGCTGCGCTGGCCTATGTGGCCCAGAGTCACGAGTTGGCGCTGAAGCCACAGGTGCTTGAAATTTGATGGGAGGTTGTGGTTTTGGAGCGGACTGTTCTGTCCGGCGCGCATCGGTGTACTCGTCGGCTAGACGAGCAGCCTCAGGTAGCGTTAGAGGCCTCCGGTCACATACCCACTCTCTTAGCTCTGGTTGCAGGGCATTGAGAAAATGTTCTAGTAAAAACAACTGTAGTACATCCTTAGCGGTCGTGGCTTTGCATCCAGTGACCCAGTGTGATGCTGTACGATGGAGGCGACATGCCCACTCCGTGTAAGAATCCCCTCCCTTCTTTTGGGATTCCCGAAATCGTCGCCTGTAGGCTTCCGGGGTGACAGCGTACCGGGCTAACAAAGCCTCCTTTACCAGATGGTAGTGTGGTAAGTCCGCATCAGGGATGGCCCGGAAAGCATCGGAAGCTTTCCCAGATAGTTTCCCTGATAATATGGTGACCCATTCCTCCGTGGGTACCCGGTGTAAAGCGCACTGCCGTTCAAAATCGGCCAAAAATCCGTCAATCTCGTCGCCACTGGAAGGACTTAAATGCTGCAAATGGAATCTTTCTCCCCCCAGTGTAACTGAGGCTGAGAGGCTGCTGGGTTGAAAGTCGCCGATCTTCCCTTCGCTTACTGCAAGATAACCCAGATAAAGTCGCCCGCAAGGGCACTCACGGACCGCGGTAGGTAGGAGTCCGTCGCGCATAGGCCAACCAAGTCAGAAAAGATGGCGTTGGTATACCTCGAGTGGCGGGCCAGTAATAGCGATGACGCGAAACGCGCCAAAGACGGGCCCCGCCCCCCCCGAAGAGCGCGAAGCCAGAAGGCCAACAGCCAATGATGGCGCACCGGCGCCTGAGGTAATGCCGCTTGGCGGAACCAAGTCAGCGCGCGGCGGCAGTAAATTTAAAGCAATAAAGACAAGTCAGCGCGGCGGCTGACACAAGAATAGAGACATGTGAAAAGTGAAAGCAAAGACTGCATAACATACATATCTATACACATACACCCCCCCCCCTCTTTTCCCCCCTGAAGACTACAAGGAGGATGAGGGAGGACGGCGGCCACTAAAAATACCATTTTGTGAATACTCACCTGTAAAATGGGTATTATAAGTATGTCACACACCCCGCTTCAAGACATTCATTACATGTGGGGTATACTGACCTGTAGATGGCGATCTTGCAGAGATGATATAAAAAAAAAAAAATGTAAGACCCTCCCGGACCATAACCTGGGACCTCCCACTCATTACCCAGTATAAGGATAGCAGTAAGATCAAGAAACCAGGAAAGCCAATTACAACTAATTAAGGTTCACCATATAAAGGATCCAGAATACAAGTGAGTATTCACAAAATGGTATTATTCTAAGTATGTCACACACCCAGCTTCAAAACATTCATTACATGTGGGACATCCAATAGCAATGTCCATAAAGGGCGGGGATCCAAAAAACAAGGCAACAAGCCACAAACTTAAACCACTGCAGCCGGCAGAACTTTGCGGCCAAAAACACGAGTAGAATGAGCAGTAACAGGAAAAGGGGGAACCTTCCCCTTGGCAGAATAGGCCCCAACAATGGCCTGGCGAATCCATTTACTAATGGAAGACTTGGCAGGAGCCAAACCCTTCCTAGGCCCAGAGGGCACCACAAAAAGGGCGTCAGTCCTACCAAAAGGAGAAGTAGCCACCAAATAGTACTTCACACAGCGAACCACATCCAAAGAATGCAAAACCCTCTCCTTGTCATTGCTGGGCTTAGGACACAAGAAGGGAAGAACAATATCCTGATTCAAATGAAAAGCAGAGACCACCTTAGGAAGGAAATCTTGCTTGAAGCGGAAAACATCCTTGTCCTGATGCCTCTCAAAGTAAGGAGCCTTAATAGACAAGGCTGCCAACTCCGAAACACGCTGAACAGAAGTGATGGCAACCAGAAAAACAACCTTCTGAGTAAGCGTAGAAAGTGCGATATCCTGCAAAGGTTCAAAAGGAGGACCCTGCAAGTCAGACAAAAACAAATTCCAAACTGGGAGCAAAGGCTTCCTAGGAGGCCGCACATGCGTAACCCCCTGGAAAAAGGTCTTAACCAGAGGATAAAGAGCAAAAGACTTTTGAAAGAAAACCGCCAGGGCAGAAACCTGCCCCTTCAGCGTACTAAGCTGCAAACCTTGGTCCAGACCATGTTGCAGAAATTCCAAGACCCTAGGGATAGAAAACGCCCTGCAAGGCAAGGCCCCGGCCTCACACCAATCAATATAAGACCTCCAAGTCCTATAATAGATGGCAGAGGAAGACTGCTTCCTAGCCCTAACCAGAGTCTGAATGACAGCATCAGAAAGACCTTCCTCCCTCAAGATGGAGGTTTCAGCAACCACGCCGTCAAAGCCAGCGTTGGTAAATTGGGGTAGAGCAGTGGCCCCTGAGTGAGCAGATCCGGCAGAAGGGGTAGGTCTAACTGATCCTCCGCCAACCTTACCAAGTCTGCGAACCAAACCTGTCTTGGCCACCTTGGAGCCACCAGGATTGCTGACGCGCCCTCTAGGGCCAGCTTGCGCACCACTCTGCCCACCATGGGAAACGGAGGGAACAGGTACAGAAACCCCAGACCCCTCCAGTTCAGAGACATGGCATCCGCTGCCAGAGCCAGTGGATCCCGCGAGAGATACACAAATGCTGGAAGCTTGCGATGGTGACGAGAGGCAAAGAGGTTCACCTCCGGAGCCCCCCACCGGTGGCAAAGCAACCGAAACACCTTGGGGCTGAGCGACCATTCCCCCCGGCGAGATGACCCCCTGCTTAGGGAGTCCGCGTTCTCCACTCCCGGAATGTACACCGCCGAGACGCATGGGACATTGCTTTCTGCCCAAGCCAGGATCAAGGACACTTCCCTGAGGGCACGCCTGCTGCAAGTCCCTCCCTGGTGATTGATGTAGGCGACCGCCGTCCGATTGTCTGACCGAACTTGAACCGGTAGGCCCCGCAACTGATGAGTCAAGTGAGCCAGAACCAGCCTGATGGCTCTAAACTCCAGAACATTGATGGGATCGTGAGCCTCCAGAGGTCCCCACAGTCCCTGAAACTGAAGATCCTTCCAAAATCCTCCCCAACCTGACAGGCTGGCATCCGTGCTGACCGTCTCCCAAAGAGGGGTCAGAAAGGATCTGCCCTTCGTCAGATTGCTTGGTTTTAGCCACCACCGAAGGGAACGCCGCACCCGGGGGGACATCAGAAAGGACTGATCCAATGACAGCGGGGAACCGTCCCAGGCCGCCAAGAGCTGGAGCGTCCTTGTGTGAAACTGGGCAAAGGGAACCGCCTCGAACGACGCCACCATCAATCCCACCAGTCGCATCCCTAGCCGGATGGACGGGCGGGGAATGGTTAGAAGACGCTGAGTCAATTCCTGAATCAGAAGAACCTTGGCTCGGGGGAGAAACACCCTGGCCTGAGAAGTATCCAGAGACATTCCCAGGAACGCCACCACCCTGGAGGGAGAGAGGCAGGACTTGGGATAGTTGATGACCCAACCGAAACTCTCCAGAGTGGACACCACTGTCCTGGTATCCAGCTGCGCCTGACTGAGGGAAGACGCCATGATGAGAAGATCGTCCAGATAGGGCACGATGCGGATACCCCTGGCTCTGAGGATGGCCATCACTCCTGCCAACACCTTGGTAAAAACCCTTGGAGCCGAGGTAAGCCCAAACGGAAGAGCCACAAACTGAAAATGTCGATTGTCCACGACAAACCTGAGGAATCTCTGGTGTGCCGGAAATATTGGAATATGCAGGTAAGCATCCTTGATGTCTATGGACGTCATGGAGTCCCCCTGACGAAGTGAATGGATGGCTGAGCGCAGAGTTTCCATACGGAACTTCCGGGGACGGACGAACCTGTTGAGCAACTTCAGATCCAGAATAGGACGAACGGAACCGTCCTTCTTGGGCACCGTGAACAAATTGGAATAGACGCCCAGGCCCCGGTCTGAGAGGGGCACCGGACAGATGACAGCCATGTCCACGAGACTTGCTACTGCCGCCTGATCTGACGGCACCTGAGATCTGAAGAATCTGGGAGGGGGCCGGAACTCGAATTCCAGCTTGTATCCGGAAGACACCACTTCCTGAATCCACCTGTCCGAGACCTCTTGGAGCCAGATCTGGGAGAGGAGTTGCAACCGTCCCCCCACCCGCAAGGGTGAGGGCGCCCCCTCATTGCTGAGCCGGCTTGGCAGCGGCTCTAGGCTTGGAGCCCCAACTGTGTCCTGGACGGGCCCGACCCCTGCCCCTAGGCCAGGAATCACCTCTGGACGAAGGGAAGGCCGATCCCCTGCAAACTCTAGCCCCACGAAAGGACTGAGAGAAGGAAGCCACCCCCCGAAAGGGGCGACGCTGCTTCCTACGCTGAGGTAACTTACCTCCCTTTGCCACCGAATCCAATTTTTCTCCAAAGAGCCGCAATCCAACAAAGGGAAGGCCGTGAGCGACTTTTTGGACACAAAATCAACCGCCCACTGGCGTAACCAAACCGACCGGCGGATAGAGATGCCCTACACTGCATTGACTGGGAAATTTCCTTAAAAACAAAAGCATGGGCGCTAAATGGGATACTTTCAAAGGAATACTTAATTTTCATTGTGACAGATATATACCTTACAGGAATAAAACTATTAGACACACATGTAAACCGATGTGGCTAAATAAAAAGGTTAAGGGGGCAATAAACAACAAAAAAAAAGGCATTTAAACGTTTAAAGCAGGAAGGGACAGCGGAAGCGTTAAAAAACTACAAAGAAGAAAATAAACAATGTAAACAACAGATAAGGGCAGCTAAGCTGGAGACAGAAAGACTGGTCGCGAAAGAGAGTAAAACTAACCCCAAATTATTCTTTAGCTACATAAACCGTAAAAGGTACAAACCTGAGGGTGTGGCCCCCCTGAAAAGCAATGAGGGGACCCCTATAGAGGGAAATGAGGAGAAAGCAAATTTGCTTAACAACATCTTTGCTTCTATATTCACAAAAGAATTTGACATGCCGAGTGAAATGCAGGGGAATAACCGAAACCCTCCATTAAATGTCACTGGTCTAACCAAGGAAGAAGTCCAGAACAGTCTCAAGCAAGTAAAAATCGATAAATCACCGGGACTAGATGACATACATCCTCGTGTTTTAAGGGAGTTATGTACAGTAATATACAGTATAGTGAGGAACCCGCGCTGCTTATTTTATCTCCTCTAATTAAATCATTAATCACACAATTTTGGGCTGCTCAACGTGTTAAACCTCTTATCCCAAAGCAGAGAATATACACAATTGCAGATATAAAAACACAGAGCATAAAATGTTTAAACTAAGACCAATCAAAAAATAAAATGGTCAATTATTTTTTCAAGTGGCACTGGCCCTTTAAATAGTTCTCGCTTGTAAGCTGATAAAATTACAGTTCTTCCTTTACTATTCAGAGTTAAATCAGATGGTAAAAGGTTTATTTCCCGTGTTCCGCTGTGGCTGCTTAGACTGTAGTGCAGTGTTCTTAGTAATCATGCACTTGTGCCGTCACCACAGTGCCCATCACCCATACTAGGTACTCTTACCAGCTGGAAAGTTGTAGTAAGGCTTTAGATTTGACTCCTCTTAAGGTCTCTCCTTTCTGTTGTTACCCCAATAAGGCTTGCATGTACTGGTTACAGTGGATCTCAACTCACCAGGATGATAGAAGTATGTAATAAAGGAAGGGGAAGAGAAATCTAGTGTAATCCCGCTTTTTATTATTTTTAAAAGTATAAAATAGCTTAAAAATGCGCACTCACATTTAAAAAAATGACATAACGCTTGTTTTTAAATAGGTGAGATTGGCTTTTGGCTCACAGGAGGACATAGCTGCGAGAACCACCCTGACCTCCTAAACAGCAAAACCAACGGCCGTGGTGACAGGAGCAGGGTGAGAGTCTCACCTATTTAAAAACAAGCGTTATGTCATTTTTTTAAATGTGAGTGCGCATTTTTAAGCTATTTTATACTTTTAAAAATAATAAAAAGCGGGATTACACTAGATTTCTCTTCCCCTTCCTTTATTACATACTTCTATCATCCTGGTGAGTTGAAATCCACTGTAACCAGTACATGCAAGCCTTATTGGGGTAACAACAGAAAGGAGAGACCTTAAGAGGAGTCAAATCTAAAGCCTTACTACAACTTTCCAGCTGGTAAGAGTACCTAGTATGGGTGATGGGCACTGTGGTGACGGCACAAGTGCATGATTACTAAGAACACTGCACTACAGTCTAAGCAGCCACAGCGGAACACGGGAAATAAACCTTTTACCATCTGATTTAACTCTGAATAGTAAAGGAAGAACTGTAATTTTATCAGCTTACAAGCGAGAACTATTTAAAGGGCCAGTGCCACTTGAAAAAATAATTGACCATTTTATTTTTTGATTGGTCTTAGTTTAACCCTTTAAGTGCCAGCCTACCTGGAGTTTTTGTCACATTCTGTTGCCAGACCATTTTGCACTATTTTGCACTCCCCACGTTTAAATGTGATTTTGGAAGGGATTTCCAGGGATTTCCCAGGAAAATGATATATTGTTTTTTTCAGCAGAGTCTGGGCTTTAACATGAAATGTCTTGTTTGTCATTTGTTAGGTGTATTCTTAATATTTTTGGGTGAAATATGTGCAAAAAAAAAAAAAAATAAAAAAATTTTTACATATTGTAGTTTTTTTTGTAATAAAAAATGTAAGTTTGTCAATGAAATCTTATTGCGTGTGAAATCCCAATTTCTCCCGGTTACAGCGGTACCACATATGTATAGGTAGACACCCTTTCCTGCCCAGGAGACTCCCCCAAACTGAAACAGCGCTTTAGGGGATTTTCAGATAAAATACAACTATGCTACGCAATATGCGCACCTTGCAGTTTTTCCAGAAAAACAACCCTTTACATTTGAAATACCCCCAACAAACTATATTCTCTGGAAGTACACACCTCAGGCTTTCTAGGCGTACCAGGCTTGTTGATGTGGCCATAGTTTTCTGGAAGTAATCCCTCAATGGATTCTTTGGTTGCAAAGAGTTTCCCTAAAAAAAGGATAAAAAAGCAGAATCAAAGCCACATTTTCCTAAAAAACTACATACAAACAAGAAAAAACAAGTTTAATCTGAAAACGCAACAACCTCCGAACAGAACGATACCCAACATGCATAGCTACTGTCAAGGGAAGAGCTGCCAAACACCCCAAAGTAAAGCATGTGCGTAACGGTAATTTTACTTGAAAATTTCAGCTCTGCAGACAAAGTGCGCACCTTGCGATTTTTCAACCAAAACAACCCTTGACATTTAGAATATCCCCCATAAACCATATATTCCCTGAAAGTACACACGTTAAGCTTTCTAAGGGTACCCAACTTGTTCTAGTGGGCTCATCTTTCTGGAATTATTACCTCAAAGAATTCTTTGGTTGCGCAGGGTTTCCCTAAAAAATTTATAAAAAAGCTGAATAAAAAACACCTTTTCCTAAAATTTAAATATGCAAACCAGAAAAAACAAGCTAAGTCTGAAAGCGCAAGGTCTCCCGAACAGAACAATACCCAACATGCATAGGTACTATTAACCCTTTTAATTGCCAGCCTACTTGAGATTTTGTCACCCTCTGTTGACAGGCCATTTTTCCCCATTTTGCGTCATGTTTTCGCCATGTTTTGCGCCATTTTTGCTGGAACTTTCAGGAAAATTATATATATATTTTTTTTGCAGCAGAGTTTAGGCTTTAACATGAAATGTCTTGTTTGTACATTTTTTTTTTTTTTTTACAATATTATTAAGTAAAAAAAATAAATAAATAAAAAGATTTTTTTGAAAATTGACTCCTTTATTTTAAATAAAAAATGTATTTTATTAAGGAAAATCATATTGCATGAGAAAGCCCCATTTCTACCGATTAGAACGGTACCACATATTTATCGGTAGCCCCCTGTTCCTGCCCAGGAGACCCCTCTAACTGAAACAAGTATTTTATAACATTCACAAAAAAAATACAAATACCATCCACACTACAAAGGGTTAAATCGAGAAAAAAAATGACATAGGGTCCCCCCTCCCAGGGGAGGGGGACCCCATTTTTTTTTTATTTTTAAGGGTTAAAAACCCTTAAAAATCAAAAAAAAAATTGACGTGGGGTCCCCCTTACCCGAAGTAACCAGCCCGGGACCAGCTATGGGGGCTTGTAGGCACAGAGTGGGGGGGCCAGCTTTTGTGGCCCCCCCACCCTGCAGCCTACGAGCCCACATAGCCTATGTGGGCCCGGGCTCTTCTGCCCCCCCCGGCCTTTGGGGAGGCAGGTAATGGGGGTGCCGGGGGTTAATGGCAAGCCACCCGCTAGCGCAGGTGGCTTGCCATCCCCCCAGCCTTGTGAACTGGTATAGGGGTCATGGACCCCTTACCAGTTCACAAGGGGTTAAAAGTAAATAATCACACAGACACAAGCAGAGAAAAAAATATTTTATTAATTTTTATTTTTTTTTTACACTGTACTCACCTCCCATCCATCCTGGAGCACTCTGTCCCTCGGCGATCACTGGCTTCTGCTCACTTGCAAGAAGCCTTTTATAGCTGCTGGATGACAGAACACAAAGGGTTAATAAAAAAAAAAATGACATAGGGTCCCCCCTCCCAGGGGGGGCGGACCCCATTTTTTTTTTGATTTTTAAGGGTTAAAAACCCTTAAAAATCAAAAAAAAAATGACGTGGGGTCCCCCTTACCCACAGTAACCAGCCCGGGACCAGCTATGGGGGCTTGTAGGCACAGAGTGGGGGGGCCAGCTTTTGTGCCCCCCCCACCCTGCAGCCTACGAGCCCACATAGCCCATGTGGGCCCGGGCTCTTCTGCCCCCCCCTGGCCTTTGGGGAGGCAGGTAATGGGGGTGCCAGGGGTTAATGGCAAGCCACCCGCTAGCGCAGGTGGCTTGCCATCCCCCCAGCCTTGTGAACTGGTATAGGGGTCATGGACCCCTTACCAGTTCACAAAGGGTTAACAGTATAAGAAAAAAGACAGACACAGGTTTTGTAATATGTTTATTAAAAAAAAAAAAACATTTTACCTTTACTCACCTCCGATCTTCATATGCATTGTCCCGCGGCGATCTGATGCAGGTGACAGCTGGGCAGAGAAGGGGGGAGGCAGGCGATCGGAGGATCGCCTACCTCCCTCCTTCTCCGCCCAGCCATCACCGGCATCTGAGAAGAGAACTGCCGGGTGCCCCGATGACACCCGGCGGTGACGTCATTAGCCCCGCTGAAGAGGCTGGGGGGGGGCGATCGGAGGCCCCCCCAGTGAAGAGGAGACCCGGAGGGAGGCAGCGCGACTGCAGGTAAGTAAATGTCATTTGTATTTTTTTTTTTTTTTACAGTTAGCAGCTGCTGCTGCCAAACGGGGGGGGGGGGGGGGTGCTATTCCGGGGGCTCTCCTGGAGCCATCCGACCCCCCACGGGGGATCGGATGGCACCAAATTAAAGAGGAGACCCGGCTGAATCCAACGAGGGGTCAGGTGAGTATTTTACTTTTATATTTTTTTTACTGTGGGGGTTTAAAGTCAGCTACGTGAGTCTCACGTAGCTGGCACTTAAGTGGAGTAGAGGCTGCTACGTGAGACTCACGTAGCTGGCACTAGAAGGGTTAAACATTTTATGCTCTGTGTTTTTATATCTGCAATTATGTACAGTAATAGACAAGCCGTTATTTCTAATATTTGTGGATTCCATAACTACAGGGTCTGTTCCGAGGGATTGGCGCTTGGCAAATGTGGTGCCAATATTCAAAAAGGGATTTAGGGGGGAACCTGGGAACTACAGACCAGTAAGCTTAACATCTGTGGTAGGCAAGCTGTTTGAAGGTTTCTTAAGGGATACTATCCTGGAGCACCTTGGGGAAAATGACCTTATTACTCCATATCAGCATGGATTTATGAGGAATCGCTCCTGCCACACAAACCTAATCAGCTTTTATGAGGAGGTATGTTCAAGATTGGATCAGGGGGAGTCATTGGATATCATATATCTTGACTATTCTAAAGCATTTGATACTTTGCCACATAAAAGGCTGGTACAAAAGATGAGAATGCTTGGACTGGGGGAAACGTGCAGATGGGTGGGAAATTGGCTTAATGATCGGAAGCAGAGGGTGGTTATCAATGGTACACACTCAGATTGGGTCACTGTTACTAGTGGAGTACCACAAGGGTCAGTTCTGGGACCCATTCTCTTCAATATATATATATAAATGACATTGGGTATGGATTAAACAGTAAAGTATCAATCTTTGCAGATGATACTAAGTTGAGTAAAGTAATTAAAACGAAACGAAACGAGGACAGCAGGCAGCTACAAACATATTTAGATAAATTGGAAGCATGGGCAGTTAAATGGCAAATGAAGTTTAACACAGATAAATGTAAGGTTATGCACATGGGAAGGAGAAATCTGTGTCATGATTACACACTAAATAAAGAAACACTTGGTAAAACAACAATGGAAAAGGACCTAGGGGTTTTAGTTGACAATAAGCTCAACTGTAGTAATCAATGCCAGGCAGCTGCTGCCAAGGCAAATAGGATCATGGGGTGCATCAGGAGGGGCATAGGTGCTCATGACCAGAGCATCATTTTACCCCTGTACAAGTCACTGGTCAGACCCCATATGGAATACTGTGTACAGTTCTGGGCACCTGTGCTTAAGAAGGACATATCAGAACTGGAGCACGTTCAAAGAAGGGCAACAAAGTTAATAAAAGGAGTGCGGGGGCTAGAGTACCCGCAAAGATTGTCCAAGTTAGGTTTATTTAGTCTAGAAAAAAGACGATTGAGGGGTGATCTAATAACTATGTATAAATATATTCAGGGTCAATACAAAGATCTGTCCCACAATCTATTTATACCCAGGAGTGTAACCATAACCCGGGGGCATCCACAAGGTTAGAGGAAAGGTGCTTTCTCCACCGACATAGGAGGGGATTCTTCTCTGTAAGAGCAGTGAGACTATGGAACTCGCTGCCAGAGGAGGTAGTAATGATGGATACAGTAAAAACGTTCAAAAGTGGCCTTGATGCCTTCCTGGCATGTAATAACATTTCCAGCTATGGCTACTAGACCACTGGAAGGAGTTAAACAGGCTGAACTGGATGGACTAAAGTCTTTATTCAGCCTTACATACTATGTTACTATAGCCACAAGCAGGGCCGCAGCTCTGCTACACATCACCAATGTGTCATCCATGGTGGACAGCACGAAGGACAAAAATAACTCACAGCGCTTAAAGGAGCAGTATCGCGAAATTTGCATTAAAAAAGATAAATAATTAAATAGCCACACAATAGCTTATAACATGTGTGTAAATAATCTGGTGATAGAAAAAGAAAAAAATATATGCCTCTCTATTAAATTGTATAATTACAATGGCTCAGTCCATTTGCTGAATAGGGGGATCTGCTGGGTTGTTTTTAGTGAGCTGCTTCATTTAGCCCACTGGTCTCCTAGCAACACTTTACCTCAGAGGCTACTGTAATCAGTGGTAACGGCTGTGTGTGTGTGAGGTGCTGCTTTTGTTATGAGACCAGGTGACTCTAATGTGTAAAATCTATACAAAATAAACTAAACTGACTGAAAATAACTGAAATTCTACTTCGAATAACTGTGCAGGAAAATATAAAGGTATTAAAGTGGAACAAAACCCTGAGTGGCCGACCCTGAAGTCTATAAGACCCGGCCATTGACCTTGCCCCTTGGGCATTCTAAATCGGGATGCCCCACTGTGTGAAACGACCCCTGGATAACCACAGATCCCCCCATTTTTCTGGCGCGCTCACGCAGATAGTCATTTAGACAGGCCGGGCGGCCAGGAAGGTTACTGCTCAGGCTCCCCATCTGCGTGCAACCAGAGCTGATTCGATGAGAGCCTGCGCATGCGCTGTGGGACAGGGAAAGGTACGTTTCCACAGGCGAACTTGGGGATTTCACATATCAGGGCATCCCAAGTCGGGATGCCCCTAGGGGCACAAAGCAAAACTCCAGATAGTGAAAATCCTGGGTTGGGCTTTGCTCAAAACACACAAAGCTGAAAGAAAGATCATATGGAAAAATGAAAAATAAGAATATGAAAGAGAAAATGGCAAACTGAAAGATTCTGCAGCAGAGCCAACATGAAGGGAAAACTGTCAAAATCAGCTAAATGACTTCTAGAGCTTTTCTCTCTGTTTTAGATATACAAGTTCTGGCCAGGCAATGTTGCAATGTTGTTATCTGATGCTGGAGGGCTGCCAGCACTGAACAGCTGAGACTTTGATACATTGTTCTCCCCCTCTCCTCAGCATGGAACTGATACATTGTTTCACCCCTCTCCTCAGCAGGGAACAGGCCAGAGTGTGCCTGACACTCAGAAGACATAAACATGAGCTATTAGTCTCCAGCTGCTCAACACACACATCATTTTTTTCTACATTTGTAATTCTTACTCCAGCACTTACCTACATTCAAAGTACCATTTAAATATAAGTCACCAAGAATAATTTGCGATACTGCTCCTTTAAGGTAAATTCCCCACTAGCCGGGTCAAGCCCGGAAGAGGTCAACAATCCTCTAACAACCGACCTGGCAGCTACCAATACAAACGCAGAAGCACAAACGGGCGGCAAGGCCGATCCAACACTGGCAAAACCATGACAAGCCATCTGGTCAACGCGTTTATCCTCACCATCCTTGAGAGTAGTGCACTCCGGAGAATGGAGGACTGAGGAACTGGACAACCCCAAAACAGGAGCATCCACCTCGGGGGGAGACGACCAGTGCTTCACTGCGTCCACTGGAAAGGGATATTTCTTGTCCCAACACGGTGGGACACCCGGAAGCCGCGTCGGCCTCTCCGATTCCTTGCGAATGATACCATCAAAATGCTTTTGATAAGGAAATTCCAAGCGCGGCTTGGTCACTTCAAAGAACTCCCCCTTCAGCAGAGGAGCCACCTCAGGGGGAGAAATAGCCAGGACCTCAAACATATGAGCCAGGACCCTAGGGGTATCCGAGGAATCCCCCTGGCCCTGCTCGGTATCGGCGCCCACAAACTGCTGATCGTCTGAGTCATCAAACTCCTCATACAGCTCCCCTTCCTCACGCGGGGAACAATCAGACCAATACAGGGAGTCAAAATCCTCCCTATCAAAGGCCTGCGCAGCCGTATACAAATGTTTTCTCTTTGCCGTGGCCTTTTTTTGCGACGGCACTGGAAAACAATTTTTCAAGATTGGCCAATCTGGCACACACCTTAGATTGCGACTCCCAGCTAATGACCACATCACAAGCACGTGTCAAGCGAGGGGGAGACAGGGAGGAGACTGGCGGAGCAGAACCAGACGCCTGAGATCCGTTCTGCCGCGTAATAGACCGCTGGGCACAGGGTACACATAGAAATACATCATCCCCCAAAAGGGATACCCCACACCCCAAACACAGCCTGGATTGCTCCGAGGGGGGCACAAGCCCAGTATCCGGGGAAGCCTCCATATGGTGATTTTTTAAATAATATATTTATATAAATATATGTGTACAATGTCCCCCCCCCCCTCTAACGGTATCCGGGAGAGGGGGAATCCATGCGAAGGTAGGGGCAAGGGACGGGGCATCCCAAACAGCAGCCTAGGCTGGGAGGCAAGTAATTAAAATAAGGGGATCCGGGCAGAAATAGGAGAAAAGAAGGCCGGGAGTCATCCCGGCTACCTGCAAGGAGGAGACATCATCTTCTGACTTGCTCGTCACTGCAGAGATTGAAGACTGGGTAATGAGTGGGAGGTCCCAGGTATTTATGGGCCGGGAAGGTCTAACATTTTTTTTTTTATATCATCTCTGCAAGATCGCCATCTACAGGTCAGTATACCCCACATGTAATGAATGTCTTGAAGCGGGGTGTGTGACATACTTAGAATATAGGGCCCACCGATAGGCAGGGGCAATAGTGCGGGAGGGGCATCCCATAGAGGCTCACCATAAGCCTGAACCGCCTACCCTTTAGTGGGGGATTGCGGTGGAGCAGCGCTCCTAAGCACAACGGCGGTGCTGCCTACCTTCACCCGACCAGCGCAGCCAAGGCTGGGAGGCATATTACTAGTGGAACGGGTGGGAATAGTCCTACAGGGCCGCAGGTTAATAACCCCGCTCACCTGCGAGTAGAGAGTCAATTTCTCTTCCTTCGCAGCCAGACTGCAGAGAAATTCTGGGGATTTGTGGGAGGTCCCTGTGTATTTGAGGGGCCAGGAGGAGCCTATTTTCGATGTCTCTGCAGTCCAGCACCATCTGGCGGAGTATATCCCAACTGTAAGTATTAGATTTGGAGCAGGACGTACTGTATACTAAGAATATATATAAACCTGGAGAGTATGGAAAGATGTAATGTACGCTTCTCTGTAGAAGAGGCTGATGGGAGTGTTTTAGTTTTCTTTGCCCAGCACTGTGTACTATGTGGGAGCTTTATATAGCATAAAAGGGTTCATAATGAATACCATGTAAGGATCTGGAGTTGCAATTGGCAATGACAACTCTAGAGATGGGTGCTGAAAGGAAAGTCCAGTGAAGTTTACTGGGAAGTTCACGAAAGTCAGCATCCAAAGAGTGTGGAAAAATAGTAACACATAGTAACACAAAGTCCATCACATGGGGGTTAAGGGAATACATCAAGCGGTTTTCTCACCACTTTAACACAAGTCAGTAGGCATGCAGCATAAGTTAGTCATTAACAGTTTTGTATTCCTCTGAGGCTCTATTCCCTCAGACTGCTTCTAATGCAGCTCTTTTCTAGTCCTGCAATGTAACTTGGGTAAAACCTGTCCTGGAAAAAGGGGGAAAGGGAATCACTAACAATTGGCCCGCCTTCTATTAAAATCCAGGCCCATGAAAATCACTTAACACCCTGGGAGATGTACAGCATACTGTAATCTACCCACTGCAGGCCTACAATTATTAGTTTATATTACGATAGGGTGGCATTAGAGCGTAAGCTTTGGAGACAGAGACTGAGGGAAAGTTCTACAGAGTTTGCAGGCCTCACATAAATTTACATACATTTTCTGTAATCGGAGAGACACATCCGCCCTCGCACAGATGGGTGAAATTCACACCAGCACTTCTTTCCCTTCAATTGATAAAGGAACATCTGTGTCTTTGTGCTGGGTGGTTTAATATGCAAATAGTGCCCAACAGCCCATTCTCTGAATTCTAGAAGCTAGACATGAAAATGACAAAAGTGTCTGTCAGTGTGGTGCATGTTACCTGCGCCTGCAATGCCAGATGAAATGCTCCCTTCTTAAAGGGAAGCAGGTCCCCGCTGTTGTTCCGAGTCCCTTCTGGATACAGCCAAACCTTCAGCTGCAGAGGAAAAAGTAACAATTAGAAATCTGTATCAATAACATCAGCCCTGCAACAAAAGCTGCAATAGAAGATGTGAGCAGGGGAGACAAGATAACATCCTAAACACTTATAGCAGAATCGTTTAACTGCTAAACAATGCAGCTGGAGTGCTGGTCCCCACACTCTCCGTCTGTCGACTACTTGTTAGACCTGCCTGCACTACTGAAAAAGCAACCTCCCTGCAGCTGAGATCAACCCAACTGGCCCAGAATGCAGCAACTGCCAGACCCCACCCTGTAACAACAAGAACCATGTCAGATTCTTAAAGGAATCAGTACAAGTCAAACAGCTTTGCCCAAGAGGGAGCCCTACCTGACCAAGGAAAAAACATGGGGCAGCGGCCACTCTGGATCCGATACTCAGCCTAGGAGAACAGGAAGACAGTGCAGGAGCTGTCAAGTGATGATCTAGGGAGGCAGCAGGGACCTCTGGGTACCGCACAAGATGGCGCTGCCTCTTGCCGTTAGTGACTCTAACTCGAAACTTCCTAACTGCTTTGAACTGTAGAGCCTCGCACAGCAACTGGTCCATAACCCAGGGCCTTTGACGTCCCTTTTCAAAAAACCCTCATTTGTCCCTGGGCTCTTGGCTGAACACTTCTTGCTTGGAAAGCCCCAAAAGGATTATCATGAGCGGAATTTTAAAAATACAATTCTGTGAGTACTCACCTGTAGAATTCTTTTTACTATGCACAGCACGGCCTGTTTCATGTAGTTCTTACATCTGGGTATTCCGCCACAAGGTGGCGCAGTGGACTGCAGAAGATTTGTGGCTCCTCCCGGCCACATATAAAAAAAAGAGATCACCCATAGACCTCCAGTGTTGAAAAGCAGTTATACAAGAAGCTGGGACGTAATAAAGGTAAAAAGAACCCTCACAACTAACTTTGGAACAAATCACCATACAAAGGCAACCAAGGAGGGATGAAACAGGCTGTGCTGTGCATAGTAAAAACAATTCTACAGGTGAGTACTCACAGAATTGTATTTTTCCTAGTGCATAGCACGGCCTGTTTCATGTAGTCCTTACATCTGGGACATTCAAAAGCAGTGTCCGTAAAGTAGGGTGGGATCCCCAAAGAGTAACGGCGGGCAGTTCATACCACTACCACCTGAAGTACCTTGCGGACAAAAGCAGCATCAGCTGAGGCCTTAACATCAACCTTGTAAAACTTGGAAAAAGTATGAACAGAAGACCAAGTAGCGGCGTTACAAACTTGTTCAACAGAAGCTTGGTGCTGAAAAGCCCAAGAAGCACCAATAGCACGAGTGGAATGAGCAGTAACCCGAAAGGGAGGTTCCTTCCCCTTAGCAGAATAGGCCTGCACCACCTCCTGACGGATCCACTTGCTGATAGTAGACTTGGCCGGAGGCAAACCCTTAGTAGGTCCAGAAGGAAGAACAAAAAGATCATCAGATTTCCTAAAAGACTCAGTAGCAACCAAATAAAACTTCAATACCCTGACAACATCCAGAGAATGAAGGGTCCGTTCCTTAGAATAAGCAGGATTAGGACACAAGGAAGGCAAAACAATGTCCTGATTGAGATGAAAAGCAGACACAACCTTGGGCAAGAAATCCGGTTTAAGCCGAAACACTACGTTATCCTGATGCCGCCAAAATAAGGAGGTTTCACGGAAAGCGCCACCAGCTCAGAAACTCGCCTGACCGAAGTAATAGCCACCAAAAAGGCCACCTTAAGAGTCAGAATGGGCACTGCAGCCGCACGTATAGGTTCAAAGGGAGGACCCTGTAGAGCAGACAACACCAAATTTAAGTCCCAAACCAGTAACCTAGGCTTATGCGCGGACGCACATGAGTAACTCCCTGGAAGAAAGTCTTAACCATCCTGTGATTGGGAAAGAATCTTTGGAAAAAAATTGCCAGAGCTGACACCTGTCCCTTGAGGGTACTAAGTTGAAAGCCCGAATCCAAACCATGTTGTAGAAACTCCAGAACCCTGGGGATAGAAAACACCCGACAAGGGAGAGACTTAGACTCACACCAGGCAATGTAAGCATGCCAGACCCTGTAGTAGATAAAAGACGAGGACTTCTTCTGGGCCCGAATCATGGTATCAACAACAGAGGCCGGCAACCCCTTTTCCATCAAGATAGAGGTTTCAGCAGCCAAGCCGTTAAAGCCAGCGTTTGTAAATTGGGATAGCGCAGCTGTCCCTGAGTGAGAAGTTCTGGATCCTTGGGCAAGACGTACCGATCCACTGCGAACTGCACGACGTCATGCGAACCACACCCTCCTTGGCCAACAGAGGGCCACCAGAATGGCCGGTACCCCCTCCTGGGCTCTCTTGCGCAGCACCCGGCCCAGCAGAGGAAATACATAGAGAAGACGAAACTCTGTCCAAGGCATTGCTAGCGCATCCATGGCGAAGGCCAGGGGATCCTGAGACAGGGAGACAAATCTTGGAAGCTTGTGATTGTGACGGGACGCAAACAGGTCCACATCCGGCTGACCCCAGCGACGACACAGGGACTGAAAAATACAATTCTGTGAAATACTCACCTGTAGAATTGGTATTATAAGTATACAGTACGTCCTGCTCCAGATAGATTACTTATACTTGGGTTATCCTCCGCCAGATGGCGCTGCACTGCAGAGACATGTAAAACAGGCTCCTCCCGGCCCCTCAAATACCTGGGGACCTCCCACAAATCCCCAGCATTGAAAAGCAGTGAAAAAGAAGCCGGGAGAATTCAACAACCAAAAACTGGTAACTATAACAATGATAACAATCACCATACAGGGGATCCAGAATAATGCAAAACCAGGGTGGGGGTCGAGCAGGACGTACTGTATACTGATAATACCAATTCTACAGGTGAGTATTTCACAGAATTGTATTATTCTTCGTATACAGTACGTCCTGCTCCATATAGATTACTTACACTTGGGACATCCAATAGCAGTGTCCATAAAGCAGGGCGGGATCCCCAATAAAAAAGGTAACAGCAGACAGTTTAAACCACTGCCGCCTGCAAAACCTTGCGGCCAAAAACAGCAACAGCTGAGGCCTGAACATCAACCTTGTAAAACTTTGAAAAGGTATGAACAGAAGACCAAGTAGTGGCCTTGCAAACTTGTTCAACAAAAGCCTTAGCAGAGTAGGCCTGAATCACAGCCTAACGAATCCACTTGCTGATAGAAGACTTGGCAGGAGCCAAACCCTTCTTAGGACCAGAAGGGTCCTAAAGAAATGTTGGAGGACTCCATCGCCCAAACAGAGACCTGAACCCTGAATTCTCAGATTAAAGATCTGATGCTCTACCGACTGAGCTATTCGGGCTCTTCAGTGTACCTGAAAGGTGCAGAAGCCACCAGATAGTACTTCAGAAACCTAACCACAACCAAAGAGTGCAAAACTCTCTCCTTAACATAGCTAGGGTTAGGGCACAAGGAAGGAAGAATAATATCCTGACTCAATGAAAGGCAGACACTACCTTTTTGCAGAAAATTAGGTTTGAACGAGACAACACCTTGTCCTAGTGCCTCGCAAAGTAGGGGGGCTGAATGGACAGCACCGCCAACTCAGACACACGCCTGACAGAAGTGATAGCTACCAGAAACACAACCTTGAGCGTAAGAAAAGCCAAGGCAGCATCCTGCACAGGTTCAAAGGGAGCGAAGACCAAGACTCAACCAGTCAATGTAGGTACGCCATACCAAATAACAGATGGAAGAAGAAGTCATCTTCCTAGCCTTCACTATGGACTCAACCATCGAGGTAGACAAACCTTTCTCCATCAAGATGGAGGTTTCAGCAGTCAGGCAGTCAAGGCCAGAGTTTGTAATTGGGATGGTAAGTGGTCCTAAGAGAGCAGATCTGGCACTCCAGGCAGAAAGCACTGATCTACTGCCATCTGCACCACGTCTGCGAACCACACTCTTCTTGGCCACCTAAGGCCACCAGAACCACTGGCACCCCTTCCAGAGCAATCTTGCGGAGAACCCTGCCTAGCTGGGGGAATGTAGAAAGACATACAGAAACTGAATGTCCTGCCATGACATTACTAAGGCATCCATATAGATAGATAGGTGAATAGGCCTCCTAAGGGCCCCACCTCCCCTGGAACCGCAGGGACCTTCAGAAGACCCCCCCCCCCAACCTGATAGACTGGCATCCGTGGTGACCATCTCCCAGGAATGAGCAAGAAGGTTCCGCCCCCCAATAGGTTCCTTGAGTCCATCCACTACAAGAGGGACCTCCTCACCAGGGGGAAGACACCCAGACCCTGTTCAGGGATGCTGGGTCCTTGTCCCATACAGACAATAGGAGAAGTTGCAGAAGCCCCAAGAGGGACTGAGCACAAGGGGCCGCTTCGGAGCACGCCACCATCAGGCCCACCAGCTGCATCCCCTGCCAGGTGAAGGGACGGGGACAGCTAGGAGGAACTGAACTTGTGCAAGCAGATTATCCACCTTCTGCTGAGGAAGGAATATCCTTGCCTGAACTGTGTCCAGATTCATTCCTAGAAATGAAGTTACCAAGGAAGGGGACATTGAGGACTTGGGGTGGCTGATCACCCATCCAGATGATTCCAGGATGGACACCACCAGCTGAGTATCCAACTTTGCCAGATGTAGAGGCTGGGAAGTGATGAGGACGTCCAGGTAGTGCAGCACACGGACGCCCCTTGGCCTCATCAGAGACATCACCCCCGCCAGCACCTTGGTGAGCACTCTGGGAGCTGAAGAGAGGCCAGACGGCAAGGCCACAAATTGGCAGTGTTGATCTTCCAACGTGGATCTAAGGAATCTTGGTGTCCTGAAAACATAAGGATGTGAAAGTAAGCATCATTGATATACACAAACGGCATGAAGCCCACGGTCGCAAGGAGCAGATAGCCGAGCACAGGGTTTCCATGAGGAAAGCGCCTGTACTTGACATTTTGCTGAAGATCTGTACATCCAGAATGGGCCAGACTGACCCATCTTTTTTGGGAACTGTGAAAAGGTTGGTGTAGTGTCCCTTGCCTCTGTCTGTTAAGGGAAATCTGCAAATGACCCCCAAACCCAGCACACCTTGCACGGCCTGCGCCAGCACCTGAGCAGTAGCAGGGACCAGGAGTACCCGGGACCTGATAATCTTAGGGGAGGGCGCACAGCAAACACCATCTTGTAGCCGGAGGACACTACCTCCTGAATCCACCGGTCTGAGGCGTGATGCCTCCAGACTTTTTTTTTTTTTACGTTTTTGACATAAAAAAAAAAAAAAAACATAACATACAGTAAAATTATGCAACACAGCAATCAAGACGCCGCAGACGCCTACTATCAGACTGGCCTACTTACACAAAACACCCATCCATCCGACAAACCACATCCACACCGGACTCAAGTCTTACAAGATAGAAGATTCTTCTGAGGAGGCGAAATCCCATTATTTTGCTGATCAGGTCCATTACATCCTCCCAATAATCAGCAATGATTCCACATGACCAGACCATATGTACCCATGTACCACTACCACCCTCACATCTAGGACACGTGTCCCTATCCAGTAGACCCATCCTGTGCAGACGGACCGGAGTAATATACGCCTGGTGGACCCATTTGGATCAATCTATCTCTCGCCTCGACCACCGAAGAATGCAGATTATCCAAAACCTCCTCCCAATCGTCCTGATCCAGGTGCTGGTCTATAGCCTGCCACTTCCTCTCAATCCCTTCCCTAGGAGACCCCAGTTCGCCTAGCAAGCATTTATATAGCGTGGAAACCGGTTTCCCCAGATCCGTGTTTCTAACCGCATTCTCCACCCGCGAAACTTTGTAGGTAACGGAAAAAATCCCGATTAGACAAGTGAAAGCTCTCTTTGAGCTGATCAAAGGACACCATTACCCCCCCCCCCCTGTAAAGCTGGCCCAGCTGGTGAACTCCCCTTCTACTCCAGAAGTGAGGATCCTGCACAGTCCCAAGTTCCGGAAGCCCAGGGTTCGCCCAAAGGGGGGTGAAGGGGGAATACGTCCCACTTCCGCCTGGATCCACACCTAGTTTAGCCACCCTTTCCCATACACTACAGACCGTTCTCATACATGTGGTTGCCTTCCTGAGTCCCCTTGCACCCGTATAGGCCAAGGAGGACAGCCGCCCGGGGGACCCCAGCAACGCCCCCTCCAGATGTACCACCGGATTATCCCCGGGTTGGCTAATCCACCAATGGGCATACAGTAATTGGGCAGCATAAGAGTACATTTTCATGTGCGGAACAGCCAGGCCTCTTACAGTTATCTGCGCCTTCATAATTTGCCTATTCAACCGAGGAGGAGACTGCCCCCAGATAAATCCAAAAATAATTGCTTCCAGCGCCTTCAAGTGAGAAGCCGGGAGCAATATGGGTGAGGCCTGGTAAATATAAAATAATTTTGGAAGAAAGATCATCTTAAAAAAATTAATCCTACCCATGACCGACAGTGGTAGACCCGCCCACCGACTGACGCTCTGTTTCAATTTCGTAATGACTGGTGATATATTGAGAGGCATAAATTGACTAGGCTGCTTCCCAATCATGATTCCGAGATACTTAAATTGCCGTACCACCTTTAGCTGGGATCTCGGGGAGATACCCACAGAGTCACCGGCATCAACCCGCATCAGACTTTATCACAATTAATTTTCAGGCCTGAGAATCTCCCAAAGGTGTCGATGATGTCTAAGGCTGCTTCTAGGGATTTGTGGCAGTCAGCCAAATATAGCAGGGTGTCATCTGCGTACAGCGAGATTTTCTCTTCCACCGCACCCAGTTTCCACCCAGAGATGGCCGGGGAGTTCCTAATCAGAATTGCCAATGGTTCAATGGCCAACGCAAAAAGCAGCGGCGAGAGTGGGCACCCCTGTCTGGTTCCTCTGTTCAGTGTGAAGGGGTAGGAGAAACCGCCGTTGACTCGCACGCGGGCCGTGGGATGTCCATATAACAGTTTGATATATTTAACGAAACTCTCGGGGAGCCCAACTCTGGCCAACACCACCCACAGAAAGGTCCATTCCACCGAATCAAACGCCTTCTCATTGTCAAGCGAAACAATCGCGCGATCACCACAGTTATCGTGCACAATTTGAAGGTTCGTCAGGTTTATCCCCGTGGTACGACCCGGCATAAAGCCAGACTGATCGGGCCCAATTAATTGTAATATGACTCGTTTTAATCTCATGGCTAACAATTTAGCTGATTCAAAAGGGATATGGGCCTATATGAAGCACAGGCATCGGGAGGTTCCCCTCCTTCTGTATAAGAACTATATGTGCCTCGCAGAAAGAGGCGCGGAGACTTCCACCTCCCAGCGCCTTGGTAAATACTTCTAATAGTCTAGGTGCTATTTGCCCCCGCTCCAGTCTGTACCATTCGGCCGGCATTCGGTCGGGGCCCGGTGCTTTCCTACCAGGGAGTGCCCCAATTGCACCCGCGACCTCCTCCACAGTGATGGGGGCGTCCAGGGACTCCCGCACCTCCGGGGCCAGCACCGGGAAGTCGATCCGGTCTAGATATGTTTCCAGTTCCGCCACCCGGTAACTGGACCCCGAGGCATACAAGGCCGAATAATACTCATGGAACCGCTGGGCGATTTCAGTCCCCTCCGTTACCAATCCCCTCCCATCTGATATTCCAGCAATACAGTTGGACTGTGCCTCGGCCCTTGCTAGATAAGCTAGGGTTTTCCCATTCTTGTCCCCTTTATCAAAGATCGCCGCCTGTCTATATAGCAATAATTTCCTGGCGGAGTCAGTCAGCAATAGATTATACTCCCTCTTAAGAGACATCAGCGTCGAGTAGTCCCCACTGTCGGTCGAGGCCACGAAATTCTCCTCCGCGGCCGCAAGTTTATTCTCAAGATCGACCCTCTCCCTCCCTTTCCTCTCTCTAACTGCTTTAATGGCACTTATGGCGCAACCTCTGGTGACTGCCTTAAAAGCACCCCATCTTACCCCCACGGACGTCTCATCCAAATTACACTCCCAAAACGTCTCTGCCGAAGATGATAGACTATCTTTAATTACAGGGTTCTCCAACCATAGTGGATTCAGCGTCCACCCCATTCCACCACTCCACACCCGTGACAACCCCATCACTACGAGCAGCGGCGAGTGATCCGAGACACCTCTCGGAAGATAGTTGCAAGCCTCTACTTTGGCCAGTAAATCAGACGATGAAAACGCCAGGTCAATCCTGGACAGGGATTTGTGAGTAGCCGAGTGACAGGAGTACGCCTTGTCACTGGGATGTTTCCATCTCCAGAGCTCCCGCAGACCCAGAGCCTCAGCCCAAGAGGCCAGATGCGTTCTGGGGCCCGAATTCCTGTCCAGGCGATCCAAAGCCGAATCCAACACCATATTAAAGTCCCCCAAAAGGAGAACTGGCGCAGGTGGCAGGCCAACCACTTTTTCCATGATCCGGTCCAGTGCCTGAATACAAAAGGGAGGAGGAACATACACGCCAACTATGACCACATCCGTGTCCATGAGTTTGGCATGTAGGATCACATAGCGGCCTCCCGGTCCGTCTGCACAGAATACAACACGAATGGCGTCCCCTTGGAAACCAGTACAGAGACCCCCCTGGAGTAGGCTGAGAAGGAAGCATGGTAAGAGCACTGAATCCAGGATTTCTTAAGTGCAAGTTCTCTCCGCCCCACCAGGTGAGTCTCCTGCAGGATCACCACATTAGGTTTATATCTCTTGACAAATTGGATGACCGTGGCTTTTATCGTTAAGCCCCCGTACATTCCAGGAGAGGAATCTACATTCACCCATTATCTAAGATTTGAGTACTTGTATGCAAACCGGGAGCAAATTCTCCCAAGCTCTTCATACCTCCCAACCAAGATCCCATCTCTTCTTGAGTCCGGCATTCATACCACACATTCATCCCAACACAAAGACAGCATATACAGATAAAACTATACATAAAACCAAACCAAACATTCCCATACCCCCCTCCCCCCACCACCCCCCAACCTTGGCGAGCATCAATCCCTCCCAACCAAAACAAATACAACTCAGGTGTAACTAGTTGCAACTGGGGTGCAAGGACCCAACGCCTAACGGGCCTGCAACTTAAATTAACCCATAACACTATACAGGTCGGCAGATAACTGCCCCGGGTTCCCAGGGTCACACGGAAGCAATTGGGAGGTGGGGACGGGCACAATTAATAGGGGAAGGAAGGGGAGGGGAAGTCGGGAAGAGGGAGGACCGGGGACCAAGGATAAGGACAAGAGAAGGGGGGGAGGGAGGGAAGCCCATCACACCCTGGGAATCCGGAGCCACCAGCCCCCCCGCAATGTACAGAGCAGGATTTTCGGTGACTTGAGCAGCAAATCAAGGCTTAACAACAATAACAACATCAAAACTTTCCAACTTGGTATCACGGGTGCGGCCGCGCCCCGGGCTGAGCCGGGAGGCACATTCAGGCGAACAACCAAGAGGCCCGACGGAGGCAGGCGCCCCCACCAATAAGCATACGACAGGTCAAATACTGCATTGATTTGGCAAGGATCAACACTTCAACGACCCGGAGGCCCAGTGCATCAGGCCCCAGGCAAAGAATCCAGCCACGTACCGGCCTCTTCGGCAGAGGCAAAAAACCTAGTGGATTCCCCATCTTGAACCCGAAGCTGCGCTGGAAACAACATGGAGTATTTGATCTTCTTCTTCTTCCGGAGCCTCTCTCTTACTCCATTAAAGGAACGTCGCATCTTTTGGACTTCCGAGGTGAAGTCCGGGAAGAAGGACAGCCGCACATTATCAAAATGCACCACTCCCTTCAATCTGGCGGCGGCCAGGATAGCGTCCCTGTCCCTGTAGTGGAGGACTTTAAATATGAAGGGTCTCGGCGGGGCTCCAGGGGGGAGGGGTCTCATTGGAATTCTGTGAGCTCTTTCAACGGTGAAGAATTTGGTTAGGTTAGCTGGTGCCAAGGTCTCTCTTATAAGATTTTCAACAAATTGCTCTGGGGAGGAACCCTCAGCTTTTTCAGGTAAACCCAGTATTCTGACATTATTCCTCCAATTTCTGTTTTCTGCGTCCTCTGCCCTCCCCATCAAGGTGGTCACCTGTCTCCTCAGTGTTGCAAGTTCCCCCGCCTGAGCGGTGAGCCGGTCCTCCGTTTCTCCAATCCTTCTCTCCGCCTCGCCAGTACGGTCCCGTATTTTATCCAGGTCATGGCGGACATAATTAAATTGCTCTTGGAGGATGTCAAACTTGGCTGTGAGGGCACTCTGACAAGAGGCGATAGCTGCCATTATAGCTGCAGTATCAGGATTAGAGGGCTCCTGCCCAGCCCCTCTCTGAGGCTCCATCGTTTGCGTGCTACAGGTGACCACCACTGACTTGCGCTTTTTATTTCCTCTCATGTGTAGGGGGGACCCCGACTGGATCTGTTTCGATTTGCACCGGGGGGGGGGGGGGGGGGGGAGGACTTAAACTTGTGACAGCGAGCAGATGTATACGCCAAAACCCAGATATCTGGGAGGGTAGCCGTGAGTTCCAATCAGGGGTCAGAAGGGCATCCCATATAGGTGTTGAACCAGAACCGCGGGCCTCCGCAGCCTAGGCAAACTGCAGCTATGGAAACGCGCCCACCGTACGTGGTAAAGAGGGGAAACCGGGGTCTCCCGGAGGATCTCTGTTGGAAGGCCTGCCTGAAAGTGTCCTCCACAGTCGGATTGACTATCAGGGCTATATGTCCACTGTGTGTGTCTCCAGGCTGTGGCTTCTCCCCGGGGCTCTTGCAGCAGGGTAAGATGGCGCCCCGCTCCCCCTGCACTGTCAGCTGGCCAGTCGTCCCCCCTTTTATATCACCGCCGCCACCCGGGGTAGGATTGAGCTGCGTTTTATTCCAGCGCAACGCGCACGTGGCCGGAACAGCCGCCTCCCCCCGCTCCAGCTCACCGCCGCCGCCCGGAGCAGTAATGTCTCCTCTGCCGCTTCTTCAGCTGCCCACACCGAAGACAGCCACCACACTTCACCGCCGCCGCCCGGAACAGTCCCGCACCGCAGGTCCACAGCTGCCGGCACCTCACCTCACGCCGGAGACGCACGTGGCTGGGGCAGCCGCCCTCTCCCCGCCACCCTCGGGGGGCGCCGCCGCAACACCGCTGCTCAGTCCCTCGGAAGGGAGAGACCTCAGGAAGCCCAGATGACGCCGCTCAGCCACACAGGTAATGGGGTAATCAGGATGGATAGCGGAGCCCAGCAAAGGCATGTCCGATCAGGTCGCCATCTTGGCCACGCCCCCGATGCCTCCAGACTTAAGCAAGGTGCCGCAGCGGTCCCCTCACCCAGGCGGGTGAGGGCGCCCCATCATGCTTGAGGGGACTTTGGAGAGGATTTGGGCATAGCCCCCCCAGAGGAGTCAGGGTGTTGTCTTGCTGCTCCTGGGACAGGGAGCTGCGCAAGCCCCCGCGAAGGACACCCCTGGTTCCTGTTTAACACCATGGTGGGGGGTAACAGCCGTCTGCGCTGGGGTAACTTACCTCTCCTACCAAACAGGTCTAGACGGGCCCCAAACAGACGTAGCCCCTTAGAGGGGAGCCCAGTAAGGGCCTTCTTCGCAGCATTGTCAGCACCCCACTGTCGCAGCCAGACCAAGCGACGTATATAGCCACCACGAGGGCAGAAGTTCTTGCACACATTCTGATGGTGTCATCCAATGCTACTAGAACAAATTTTAAAAACACATCACAACTGGAGAGTGCATTAAACACCTCACAAGGAAGATCATCAGAGGCACTATCAAGCATATTTTTGATGAGGGTTCTAGTGGCCACAGCAGTAATAGCAGAGACACAGACCGGGCGCAGCGCCGTCCCCGCACATGCAAAGGCGTGGGAGGCCAGCAGGTCAATGCACCGGTCCTCAGCATCCCGCAGGGTAGTAGAATCAGGGGGGTGTATGACAGGGGCATTAGATAGCCCAATTATCGGGACATCCACCTCGGGGGGGAATGACCAACATTTAACCACCTCAGGTGGAAAGGGATACTTCCTATCCCAATCCCTTGGGACCCCGGGAAGTTTACTAGGGCACTCCCATTCCTTGAGCACCAGGGAATGGAAGTGAGCCTGCTCTAGGAATTCCAAACGTGATGTTGCTGTATGGAAACGCTCCCCTCTTTGCCTGGGAGCCTCATCAGGGAGAGAGATAGACAGAACCTCAAAGATCTGGGTCAATAATCTGTCAGTGTCATCCGGGGCCCAGGGGTCAGAGCCAGAATCGTCATGACCCCTTGGTCTCTCATCAGATGAGCCTGAGTCAGAAAAAAGCTCTCCATCAGAAGGGGTATAGCCACACAGATTCATAAACTCCTGAGATCCCATAGGGAAAACAGTATCATAAGGCGTCAGCTGCCGCTTCTTACCAGGGCTCTTACGTGCTAAGGACCTATAATCATTTCAGCAGTAGGTAGTCTAGAAGACACATCAGGCTGAGAATCCCCACTTGTATGCAACTCAGCAGGAGTGAGATTTAAGCTTGGGGGAGAAGGTGAAGTGAAACGAGGTGCAGCCGCTGGCAGGACAGATTGCAAAACCAGCGCTTGCTCGGCACAGGGTACACAGACCCATGCCTTGTCAGCATCAGCATGAGGTTGTCCGCACGCCATACACCACCGGGCTTGTCCCGAAGGAACCCCGGTCCCATTATCCTGGGATGCCTCCATATGGTGATTATTAGGCACAATATGATGCCAGTAGGGATTGACGCTATAAAGCAACCCTGGATGCCCCAATGACCCGCTAGGGAAGTGGGAGTAATTATACTAGGCCCAACTACAATTACACCGGGCCGAGAGAAGCCACTGGATTCACCCGTCTGAAAGACACAATGATAAGAAGGGTGTCAGAACCGAAACACACTACAGTGAATTATAAAGCCGCCTGCGAGGGCACTTACGGACCACGGAAAGTAAGAACGTCACACGTGCGCGCGACCAGACAATATGGCGCCGAGTACCTCGAAGGGCGGGCCAGAGCGAGCCGTGACGCGGGACGCGCCATGCCAGGTCCTGCCCCCCTGAAGAGCGCGAAGTCCAACAGACAAGCAGCCAATGAGGACGCAGAAGCGTCTGAGGTAACGCCGCCGCCCGGGCGCGGAACATCCAAATGAAGGAAAAGGCACACACGGCAGCGGCATTTACAGTGTAAAAAGACAAGTCAGCGTGGCGGTTGACACCACATATACCAGTCCAAGCAGACATTACAAAGAGGGCCATATGCATGTAATCACAATACACTGACATCCACCACCCCCCCCTTCTTTTCCTCCCGAGGGCTACGGGGAGAATGAGGGAGGATGGCGGCCCTTTCTACAGGGCCCACCGCTACCGGGGCATGGGACAATAATGCGGGAGGGGCATCCCATAAAGGCTCACCATCAGCCTATACCGCCTACCCTTTGGTGGGGGACTGCGGTGGAGCAGCGCTCCTTAAGCACACAAGGTGCTGCCTACCTTCACCCGACCAGTGCAGCCCAGGCTGGGAGGCACATCACATCAAGGACGGGTGGGAATAGTCCAACAGGGCCGCATGCTTTAATAGCCCCGCTCACCTGCGACAGAGTGATCATTTCATGTCTTCGCAGTAAGCACTGCAGAAAAATCTGGGGATTTGTGGGAGGTCCCCGGGTATTTGAGGGGCCGGGAGGAGCCTGTTTTACATGTCTCTGCAGTGCAGCGCCATCAGTCGGAGGATAACCCAAGTGTAAGTAATCTATCTGGAGCAGGACGTACTGTATACTAAGAATAACCTTGTTGCTGAGAAACCATTCCCCCAGCCGAGATGTCCCCCTGCTCAGGGAGTCTGCCTCCTGATTCTCCACCCCCGGAATGTAGACCACCGAGATGCAGGGAACATTCTCTTCCGCCCAAGACAGTATCAGGGACACTTCTTTGGGGGCTCGCTTGCTCCGAGTCCCTCCCTGATGATTGATGTAGGCAACCGCCGTCTGGTTGTCCGAGCGGATCTGAACAGCCCGACCCCGAAGGTGAGGAGTCAACTGGGAGAGAACCAACCTGATCGCCCGCAGTTCTAGAATGTTGATGGGTGCATGGGCCTCCTGGGGGCCCCACTGACCCTGGAATTTCAGAGACTTCCAAACTCCCCCCCCAACCGGTCAGACTGGCATCTGTGGTGACAAGCTCCCAGCACGGAGGCAGAAAGGTCCTGCCCACTAGAAGATTCCTTGAATCCAACCACCACGAGAGGGACTTCCTGGCCAGAGGGGACAGAACAAATTCCTGATCCAGGGACACAGGGTCCTGATCCCAAACTGACAGGAGATGCAACTGAAGGGATCTCATGTGGAACTGAGCAAAGGGAACCGACTCGAAGCAGGACACCATCAGGCCCACTAACTGCATCCCCTGCTGAATGGAGGGAGGGGGACACAAGAGCAGGGCCCATGCCTGCATCTGAAGGCCCTCCACTTTCTGCTGAGGGAGAAAATACCATTTTGTGAATGCTCACCTGTAAAATGGGTATTATAAGTATGTCACACACCCCGCTTCAAAGACATTCATTACACTTGGGTATACTGACCTGTAGATGGCGATCTTGCAGAGATTATAACAAAAAAAGGTCAGACCCTCCCGGACCATAAATACCTGGGACCTCCCACTCATTACCCAGTATAAAGATAGCAGTAACATCAAGGGACCAGGAAAGCCAATTAAAACTAACAAAGGTTCACCATATAAAGGATCCAGAATACAAAAGGGCAGTGTGGAGCGGGATGTGTGACATACTTATAATACCCATTTTACAGGTGAGTATTCACAAAATGGTATTATTCTAAGTATGTCACACACCCCGCTTCAAGACATTCATTACACTTGGGACATCCAATAGCAGTGTCCATAAAGGGCGGGGATCCAAAAACAAGGCACAAACAAACCACTGCAGCTTGCAGAACTTTGCGGCCAAAAACAGCATCCGCTGAGGCCCGAACATCAACCTTGTAAAACTTGGAAAAAGTGTGAACTGACCAAGTAGCAGTCTTACAAACCTGCTCAACAGAAGCGAATCCATTTACTAATGGAAGACTTGGCAGGAGCCAAACCCTTCCTAGGCCCAGAGGGCACCACAAAAAGGGCGTCAGTCCTACGAAAAGGAGAAGTAGCCACCAAATAGTACTTCACACAGCGAACCACAGCCAAAGAATGCAAAACCCTCTCCTTGTCATTGCTGGGCTAAGAACACAAGAAGGGAAGAACAATATCCTGATTCAAATGAAAAGCAGAGACCACCTTAGGAAGGAAATCTTGCTTGAAGCGGAAAACATCCTTGTCCTGATGCCTCTCAAAGTAAGGAGCCTTAATAGACAAGGCTGCCAACTCCAAAACACGTCGAACGGAGGTGATGGCAAGCAGAAAAACAACCTTCTGAGTAAGCGTAGAAAGTGCAATATCCTGCAAAGGTTCAAAAGGAGGACCCTGCAAAGCAGACAAAACCAAATTCAAATTCCAAACTGGGAGCAAATGCTTCCTAGGAGGCCGCACATGCGTAACCCCCTGGAAAAATACAATTCTGTGAAATACTCACCTGTAGAATTGGTATTATAAGTATACAGTACGTCCTGCTCCAGATAGATTACTTACACTTGGGTTATCCTCCGCCAGATGGCGCTGCACTGCAGAGACATGTAAAACAGGCTCCTCCCGGCCCCTCAAATCCCCAGCATTGAAAAGCAGTGTACAAGAAGCCGGGAGAATTTAACCACCCAAAAAACTGGTAACTATAATTAACAACAATCACCATACAGGGGATCCAGAATAATGCAAAAACCAGGGTGGGGTGGAGCAGGACGTACTGTATACTAATAATAACAATTCTACAGGTGAGTATTTCACAGAATTGTATTATTCTTAGTATACAGTACATCCTGCTCCAGATAGATTACTTACACTTGGGACATCCAATAGCAGTGTCCATAAAGTAGGGTGGGATCCCCAATAAAAATGGTAACAGCAGACAGTTTAAACCACTGCCGCCTGCAAAACCTTGCGGCCAAAAACAGCATCAGCTGAGGCCTGAACATTAACCTTGTAAAACCTTGAAAAGGTACGAACAGTAGACCAAGTAGCGGCCTTGCAAACTTGTTCAACAGAAGCCTGGTGCTGGAAGGCCCAAGAGGAACCAATAGCAAGAGTAGAATGAGCAATAAGGCGGAAGGGGGGATTCTTCCCCTTAGCAGAATAGGCCTGAATCACAGCCTGACGGATCCATTTGCTGATAGTAGACTTGGCAGGAGCCAACCCCTTCCTAGGACCAGAAGGGACCACAAAAAGAGCATCAGTTTTCCTGAAGGACACAGATAATACTAGGTAATACTCCACACCTGACCACATCCAAGGAATGCAAAACCCTTTCCTTAGCATTGCTAGGATTAGGGCACAATGAAGGGAGAACAATATCCTGGTACAAATGAAAGGCAGACACCACCTAGGCAGAGAATCTGGCTTAGAGCGGAACACCACCTTATCCTGGTGTCTCTCAAAGTATGGGGACTGGATAGACAGAGCCGCCAGCTCAGACACACGCCTGACCGAAGTAATAGCCACCAGAAGACAACCTTGAGGGTAAGAACAGCCAGAGCAGCATCCTGAATAGATTCAAAGGGAGCACCCTGCAAGGCAGGCAAGTCCAAGTTCAAATCCCAAACAGGGACCATAGGTTTTCGTGTAGAACGCACATGGGTAACCCCCTGAAAGCAGTCTGAACCAAGGAATGCTGAACAAAAGACTTCTGAAAGAAGACAGACAGGGCAGAAACCTGACCCTTCAAAGTACTGAGTTGGAAATCCGACTCCAACCCATGCAGTAAAAAACTCCAGATCCCTGGGAACTGAGAAAACCCGACAGGGAAGAGACCTAGACTCACACCAGTCAATGTAAGCACGCCAAACCCTATAATAGATGGAAGAAGAAGTCTTCTTCCTAGCCTTCACCATGGTATCAACCACCAAGGCAGACAAGCCTTTCTCCATCAAGATGGAGGTTTCAGCAGCCAGGCCGTCAAAGCCAGAGTTTGTAATTGGGATGACCTAAGGGGCCCTGAGTGAGCAGATCTGGCACTCCTGGCAGAACGTACTGATCTACTGCCATTTGCACCACGTCTGCCAACCACACTCTTCCACCAGAATCACTGGCACCCCTTCCAGAGCAATCTTGCGCAGGACCCTGCCTAGCAGGGGGAATGGAGGAAAGACATACAGAAACTGAATGTCCTGCCATAACATTACTAAAGCATCCGTGGTCACGGCCAGAGGATCCTGGGACAGGGAGACAAAGGTCGGGAGCTTGTGATTGTGACGGGACGCAAACAGATCCACATCTGGTTGGCCCCAACGGTGATACAGAGATCGGAACACTCTGTTGCAGAGGGACCCCCCCGGAATGTATACCGCTGATATGCAGGGAACATTGGCCTCCACCCAGGTCAAGATCAGAGACACTTCCGGGAGGGCCCTCTTGCTCCGGGTCCCTCCCTGATGATTGATGTAGGCAACTGCCATCAGATTGACCGAGCGCCCCTGAACAGGCAGGCCCTGAAAATGAGTAGTCAAGCGAGCCAGAACTAACCTGATCGCTCACAGCTTCAAGACATTGATAGGTGTATGGGCCTCCTAAGGGCCCCACCTCCCCTGGAACCGGAAGGACTTCCAGAAACCCCCCCCAACCTGATAGACTGGCATCCGTGGTGACCGTCTCCCAGGAAGGGGCAAGGAAGGATCTGTCCCCCAACAGGTTCCTTGAGTCCATCCACTACAAGAGGGACCTCCTTACCAGGGGGGAAAGCACAGAGACCCTGTCCAGGGACGCTGGGTCCTTGTCCCATACAGACAATAGGTGAAGTTGCAGAGGCCCCAAGTGGGACTGAGCATCAGGGAACGCTTCGAAGCACGCCACCATCAGGCCCACCAGCTGCATCCCCTACCTGGTGGAGGGACGGGGACAGCTAGGAGGGACTGAGCCTGTGCAAACAGATTGTCCACCTTCTGCTGAGGAAGGAAGATCCTTGCCTGAACTGAATCCAGATTCATTCCTAGGAATGGAGTTACCAAGGAAGGGGACAGTGAGGACTTGGGGTGGTTGATCACCCATCCAAATGACTCCAAAATGGACACCACCAGCTGAGTATCCAACTTAGCCTGATGTAGAGACTGGGAAGTGATCAGGACGTCCAGGTAGGGCAGCACGCGGACGCCCCTTGGCCTCATCAGAGACATCACCCCCGCCAGCACCTTGGTGAGTACTCTGGGAGCTGAAGAGAGGCCAGATGGCAAGGCCACAAATTGGCAGTGTTGATCTTCCAACGCGAATCTGAGGAATCTTGGTGTCCTGAAAACACAGGGATGTGAAAGTAAGCATCTTTGATATCCACAGACGGCATGAAGCCCCCGGGGCACAAGGAGCTGATGGCCGAGCGCAGAGTTTCCATGCGGAAAACGCCTGTACTTGAAAATTTGCTGAAGATCTGTAAATCCAGAAAGGGCCTGACTGACCCATCCTTTTTGGGAACTGTGAAAAGGTTGGTGTAGAGTCCCTTGCCTCAGTCTGTTAAGGGAAATCTGCAAATGAACCCCAGACCCAGCAGGCCTTTCACGGCCTGCGCCAACACCTGAGCAGAGGCAGGGACAGGAGTACCCGGGACCTGATAATCTTGGGGGAGACCGCACAGCAAACTCTATCTTGTAGCCGGAGGACACTACTGAATCCACCGGTCTGAGGCGTGATGCCTCCAGACTTGAGCAAGGTGCCGCAGTCGTCCCCTCACCCTGACAGGCGAGGGCGCCCCATCATGCTTGAGGGGACTTGGGAGAGGATTTTGGCTTAGCCCCCGCGGAGGAGCAAGGGTGTTGTCTGCTGCTCCTGGGACAGGAATCTGCGCGAGCCCACGCGAAGGACACCCCTGGTTCCTTTTTAACACCATGGTAGGGGGTAGAAGGGGGGCCCTGGCCCCGAAGGGGCCGAGACAGCCATCTGCGCTGGGGTAACTTACCACTCTTACCAAACAGGTCTAGACGGGCCCCAAACAGGCATAGCCCCTTAAAAGGAAGCCCAGTAAGGGCCTTCTTCGCAGCATTGTCAGCACCCCACTGTCGCAGCCAGACCAAGCGACGTATAGCCACCACGAGGGCAGAAGTTCTTGCACACATTCTGATGGTGTCATCCAATGCTAATAGGACAAAATTTACAAACACATCGCAACTGGAGAGTGCATTAAACACCTCACAAGGAAGATCATCAGGGGCACTGTCAAGCATTTTTCTGATGAGGGTTCTAGTGGCCACAGCAGTAATGGCAGAGCCACAGACCGGGCGCAGCGCCGTCCCCGCACATGCAAAGGCGTGGGAGGCCAGCAGGTCAATGTACCGTCCTCAGCATCCCGCAGGGTAGTAGAATCAGGGGGTTGCATGACAGGGGTGTTAGATAGCCCTATGATCGGGACATCCACCTCGGGGGAATGACCAACATTTAACCACCTCATGGGGAAAAAGATACTTCCTATCCCAATCCCTTGGAACCCCGGGAAGTTTACTGGGGCACTCCCATTCCTTGAGCACAAGGGTATGGAAATGTGCCTGCTCTAGAAATTCCAAACGTGATGTTGCTGTATGGAAACGCTCCCCTCTTTGCCTGGGAGCCTCACCAGGGAGAGAGATAGACAGAACCTCAAAGATCTGGGTCAATAATCTGTCAGTGTCATCCGGGGCCCAGGGGTCAGAGCTAGAATCATCATGACCCCTTGGTCTCTCATCAGATGAACCTGAGTCAGAAAAGAGCTCTCCTTCATCAGAAGGGGTATAGCCACACAGATTCATAAACTCCTGAGATCCCATAGGGAACACTGTTACATAAGGCGTCAAGTGCCGCTTCTTACCAGGGCCCTTACGCGCTAAAGACCTCGCAATAATCTGTTCAGCTGTAGGCAGTCTAGAAGACACATCAGGCTGAGAATCCCCACTTGTATGCAACTCAGCAGGAGTGAGATTTAAGCTTGGGGGAGCAGGTGAAGTGAAACGAGGTGCAGCCACTGGCAGGCCAGATTGCAAAGCCAGCGCATGCTCAGCGCAGGGTACGCAGACACATGCCTTGTCAGCGTCAGCATGAGGCTGCCCGCACGCCATACACCGCCGGGCTTGTCCCAAGGGGACCCAGGTCCCATTATCCTTAGATGCCTCCATATGGTGATTATTAGGCACAATATGCCAGTAGGGATTGACGCTATAAAGCAACCCTGGATGCCCCAATGACCCGCTAGGGAAGTGGGAGTAATTTTACAAGGCCCGACTATCAATTACACCGGTCCGGGAGAAGCCAATGGATTCACCCGTCTGAAAGACAAAATGAGAAGAAAGGGTGTCAGAACCGAACACACTACAACGAGTATAAAGCCGCCCGCGAGGGCACTTACGGACCACGGTAAGTAAGAACGTCACACGCGCGCACGACCTGACAACATGTCTTCGCAGTAAGCACTGCAGAGAAGTCTGGGAGGTCCTCCGGTATTTGAGGGGCCGGGAGGAGCCTGTTTTACATGTCTCTGCAGTGCAGCGCCATTTGGCAGAGGATAACCCAAGTGTAAGTAATCTATCTGGAGCAGGACGTACTGTATACTAAGAATAACATCTTAACCAGAGGATGAAGGGCAAAGGACTTTTGAACGAAAACCGCCAGCGTACTAAGCTGCAAACTTTGGTCCAGACCATGTTGCAGAAATTTCAAAACCCTAGGGATAGAGAACGCCCTGCAAGGCAAGGCCCTGACCTCACACCAATCAATATAAGACCTCCAAGTCCTATAATAGATGGCAGAGGAAGACTGCTTCCTAGCCCTAACTAGAGTCTGAATGACTGCATCAGAAAGACCTTCCTCCCTCAAGATGGAGGTTTCAGCAACCACGTCGTCAAAGCCAGCGTTGGTAAATTGGGGTAGAGCAGTGGCCCCTGAGTGAGCAGATCCGACAGAAGGGGTAGGTCTAACTGATCCTCCGCCAACCTTACCACGTCTGCGAACCACACCTGTCTTGGCCACCTTGGAGCCACCAGGATTGATGACGCGCCCTCTAGGGCCAGCTTGAGCACCACTCTGCCCACCATGGGAAACGGAGGGAACAGGTACAGAAACCCCAGATCCCTCCAGTTCAGAAACATGGCAGCCACTGCCAGAGCCAGTGGATCCCACGAGAGAGACACAAATGCCGGAAGCTTGTGATTGTGACGAGAGGCAAAGAGGTCCACCTCCGGAGACCCCCACCGTTGGCAAAGTGACCGAAACACCTTGGGGCAGAGCGACCATTCCACCTACTCAGGGAGTCCGCCTCCGTGTTCTCCACTCCCGGAATGTACACCGCCGAGATGCATGGGACATTGCTCTCTGCCCAAGCAAGGATCAAGGACACTTGCCTGAGGGTACGCCTGCTGCGAGTCCCTCCCTGGTGATTGATGTAGGCGACCGCCGTCCGATTGTCCGACCAAACTTGGACCGGTAGGCCCCGCAACTGATGAGTCAAGTGAGCCAGAACCAGCCTGATGGCTCTCAACTCCAGAACATTGATGGGATCGTGAGCCTCCAGAGGCCCCCACAGTCCCTGAAACGGAAGATTCTTCCAAAATCCACCCCCCCCCCCAACCTGACAGGCTGGCATCCGTGGTGATCGTCTCCCAACGAGGTGTCAGAAAGGATCTGCCCCTCGTCAGGTTGCTTGGTTTCAGCCACCACCGAAGGGAACGCCGCACCCGGGGGGACATCAGAAAGGACTGATCCAATGACAGCGGGGACCCATCCCAGGCCGCCAAGAGATGGAGCTGGAGCGTCCTTGTGTGAAACTGGGCAAAGGGAACCGCCTCAAACGACGCCACCATCAATCCCACGAGTCGCATCCCTAGCTGGATGGACGGACGGGGAATGGATAGAAAACGCTGAGTCAATTCCTGAATCAGAAGAACCTTGGCTCGGGGGAGAAACACCCTGGCCTGAGAAGTATCCAGCGACATTCCCAGGAACTCCACCACCCTGGAGGGAGAGAGGCAGGACTTGGGATAGTTGATCACCCAACCGAAACTCTCCAGAGTGGACACCACATTCCTGGTATCCAGCTGCGCCTGACTGAGGGAAGACGCCATGATGAGAAGATCGTCCAGATAGGGCACGATGCAGATACCCCTGGCTCTGAGGATGGCCATCACTCCTGCCAAAACCTTGGTAAAAACCCTTGGAGCCGAGGTAAGGCCAAATGGAAGAGCCACAAACTGAAAATGTTGATCATCCACGACAAACCTGAGGAATCGCTGGTGTGCCGGAAATATTGGAATATGCAGGTAAGCATCCTTGATGTCTATGGACGTCATGAAGTCCCCCTGACGCAGTGAGTGGATGGCTGAGCGCAGAGTTTCCATACGGAACTTCCGGGGACGAACAAACCTGTTGAGCAACTTCAGATCCAGAATGGGACGAACGGATCTGTCCTTCTTGGGCACCGTGAACAAACTGAAATAGAAGCCCAGGCCCCGGTCTCAGTGGGGCACTGGGCAGATGACAGCCATGTCCAAGAGACTTGCTACTGTCACCCGAAGCCCCTGGGGGGCCAGAGGATCTGACAGCACCCGAGAACTGAAGAATCTGGGAGGGGGCCGGAACTCGAACTTCCTGAATCCACCTGTCCGAGACCTCTTGAACCCAAACCTGGGAGAAGAGTAGCAGCCGTCCCCCCACCCACAAGGGTGAGGGTGCCCCCTCATTGCTGAGCCGGCTTGGCAGAGACTCTAGGCTTGGAGCCCCAACTGTGTCCTGGACGGGCCCGACCCCTGGTCAGGAATCACTTCTGGACGAGGGGAAAGCCGAACCCCTGCCGACTCTAGCCCCACGAAAGGACTGAGAGAAGGAAGCCGCCCCCCGAAAGGGGCGACGCTGCTTCTTACGCTGAGGTAACTTACCTCCCTTTGCCACCGAATCCAATTTTTCTCCAAAGAGCCGCAACCCCACAAAGGGAAGGGCCGTGAGCGACTTTTTGGACACAAAATCAGCCGCCCACTGACGTAACCAAACCAACCGGCAGATAGCCACAAGCAGAGCCCAGGGTGGACAGTACAAAGGATAAGAATAACTCACAGCGCTTAAGGTCGGCAAACTTCTCACTAGCCGGGTCAAGCCCGGACGAGGTCAACAATCCTCTAACAACCGACCTGGCAGCAACCAGTACAAGCGCAGAAGCACAAATCGGCCGCAAGGCCGATCCAACACTGGCAAAACCATGACAAGCCATCTGGTCAATGCGTTTATCCTCACCATCCTTGAGAGTAGTGCACTCCAGAGAATGGAGGACTGAGGAGCTGGACAACCCCAAAACAGGAGCATCCACCTCGGGGGGAGACGACCAGTGCTTCCCTGCGTCCGCAGGAAAGGGATATTTCTTGTCCCAATCCGGTGGGACACCTGGAAGCCGCGTGATACCATCAAAATGCTTTTTATAAGGAAATTCCAAGCGGGGCTTCGTCTCTTCAAAGAATTCCCCCTTCAGCGGAGGAGCCGCCTCGGGGGGAGAAATAGCCAGTACATCAAACACCTGAGCCAGGACCCTGGTTGTATCTGAGGAATCCCCCAGGCCCTGCTCGGTATCAGCGCCCACAAACTCCTGATCGTCGGAGTCATCAGACCCCTCATACAGCTCTCCTTCCTCACGCGGGGAGCAATCAGACCAATCCAGGGAGTCAAAGTCCTCCCTATCAAAGGCCTGCCCAGCCGAATACAAATGTTTCCTCTTTGCCGTGGCCTTTTTGGCGACGGCACTAGAAAACAATTTTTCAATATTGGCCAATCTGGCACACACCTCAGATTGCGACTCCCCGCTAATGACCACATCACACGCACGTGTCAGGCGAGGGGGAGATGGGGAGGAGACCGGCGGAGCAGAACCAGACGCCTGAGATCCGGTCTGCCGCGTAATAGCTCGCTGCGCACAGGGTACACATAGAAATACATCATCCCCCAAAAGGGATACCCCACACCCCAAAAACAGCTTGGATTGCCCCGAGGGGGGCACAAGCCCAGTATCCGGGGAAGCCTCCATATGGTGATTTTTTTAGTACTATATATATGTATATACAAATAATTGTGTACAACGCTCTTATATTGTTTGGGAATTACGCAATTATGCCACCCGGGATGCCCCTTTAATTTCTGAGTGGGAGGATTTTAGGCCAGCTAAATTTTTTTTTTTTAAAAGTTTCTTTTTATTTGCAGTTCAACAGACAACAAAACCGTCAAGACAAGTTACATATAACACTGAGGTGCCACAAGCACCCTAATCAATAGCATCAATTCAATGAACATTTAGACACGACAACCATTCACTCACCACATTCATACAATCTGGACCTGAATATCTAGTTGATTATTCCCTGGGATGGAGAGGTATGTCGGAGAGCCGTTTCTCCCAGGATGCTTCTCCCATTTCCTTAATTCCACTTTAACTCGCTCAATGACTCAAACTACCGCAGGTGAGCAGTCTCACCCCCTCAATTTAACCCATTCCCTCCTTTAATCGTCCTCTGAAGCAGTGTCCTGATTCTGCAGCCAGGGACCCCATACCTTTTCAAACTTATCAGGCACCCCCCTGGCCGTGTATGTCAACTTGTACATCGTAAGTTTCTGGTTAACTAGAGCCCTCCACGCCCGTACGGAAGGTTTGGCCGGATGTTTCCAATTAAGCAGAACACATTTCCTGGCATAAAAGAGCAGCAGCCTAAATAGTGATTTCAACGCTCTCGTCACCGACAGTGGTTCAACCACCCCCAAGAGGCACAAGGGAATTGAACCAGCGATCCGAATGCCCACCACCCCACCAATCAGGTCCATCACCTCTCCCCAATATCCCACCAAAACCCCACAGGACCAGGTCATGTGTTCCCATGTACCAGCCTCCCTCTCACACCTGGGGCATAGATCACTAGCCAGTAGTCCCATCTTATGAAGGCGTGTTGGCGTGATGTAGGCTTGATGTAACCACTTGGTCTGGATAAATCTGTCTCTGGCTTCTATGACCGATGAGTGTAGGTTATCTAAGATTTCTTCCCAGCCCTCCGAGTCTAAAGTCTGGTCTAGCGTTTGCCACTTACTTTCAATTTTCCCCCTGGGGGACTCCAATCCGGCGACCAGGCTCTTGTATACTGTGGAGACAGGTTTCCCTAAGTCCGGCCCCCTCACCACACTCTCCACGCGGGACACCGAAAAATTCGGGTTGCCCCTACGAAATTGGGTCTGCAGAGCATGCCTGAGTTGCAGGTAGCGGAAGAAGTCCCGATGGGAAATTCGAAAAGTCTCCCTCACCTGGTCAAACGAGAGAAGCACTCCGTCCCTGTACACCTGGCCCAGCGTCTGGAGGCCCCTTCCATCCCAGAACTGCGGATCTTGCATAGTAACCAGCTCAGGGAGCTTGGGGTTGTTCCAGAGAGGAGCAAAGGGGGACCAATACTGGACCTCGACCGAATTTCTGTTCAACCTGGCCACCCTATCCCATATATTACACACTACCCTCATACAACCGGTAGCCTCTCGGACCCCCCGAACCCCCCTATACACCAAGAGAGATAGCCTTCCAGGGGAACCCAACACCTCCAGACTCACCACCGGGTTGTTGCGCGGCTGACAGAGCCACCAGTGCACAAACAAAAGCTGCGTGGCATAGTAATACAGTTGCATATGCGGGACCGCCAGACCCCCCTCCGTGACCTGCACTTTCATTATTTGTCTGTTGAGCCTAGGTGGAGATTGCCCCCAGATAAAGCCGAACAGGATTTAATCCAGCGTCTTGAAATGGGAGACGGGTAGTAAGACTGGCGAGGCCTGGTATATATATAGAAATTTTGGAAGGAATATCATTTTATATATGTTAATTCTGCCCATAACTGACAGCGGCAGGTTCGCCCACTGAGTGACCCGCTGCTTTAGCTTGGACACGACGGGGGCGATATTTAGAGGTATGAAATCGCTTGGTTGCCTACTAATCAGGATCCCCAAGTATTTAAATTGTTGGACAATTTTAAGTTGGGACCTTGGGGAGACATCGGGGGACACAAGCTCATCCACCAACATTAGACTTGATTTGTCCCAGTTAATCCTCAGCCCTGAGAACCTACCGAAGACTCCAATAGCGTCCAGGGCTGCGTCACTTATGGCCATCCTCCAGGTACAACAGTGTGTCATCTGCATAGAGAGATATCTTTTCCTCCACCGCTCCCAACTTCCAGCCAGAGATGCTTGGGGAGTTCCGGACAATGATCGCCAGGGGTTCAATAGCTAGGGCAAAGAGCAGCGGCGAAAGTGGGCACCCCTGTCTTGTTCCCCTATGCAACGCAAACGAGTTAGAGTAACACCCATTGACCCGTATCCGGGCTGTTGGCCGTTCATAAAACAATTTGATGTATGTAATGAAATTAACAGGAAGCCCAAATCTTTCTAAAACCGCCCAGAGATATTCCCACTCCACTGAATCAAAGGCCTTCTCATTATCTAACGAGATGACCACCCGCTCCCCCTGGTTATCATGTACAATTTGGAGATTTGACATCAGTCTGCGGAGATTTACCCCCGTGGTACGACCTGGCATAAACCCTGACTGGTCTGGCCCGATCAAATGTAAAATAACCTTATTCAGCCTTGTGGCCAGTATTTTAGCTAATATTTTGGCATCTTGATTCAACAGGGATATAGGACGATAAGACGCGCAGGAGTCAGGGGGTCTCCCTTCTTTGTAAATAAGGACCACATGTGCCTCACGAAAAGAGGCCGGTAAGCACCCACTCTCGAGGGCTTGTTTCAGCAACTCCCACAGCTTTGGAGTCACTTGTTCAAGGTCCTGTTTATACCACTCAGCCGGCATCCCATCCGGTCCCGGCGCCCTCCTGCCAGAGACCTCATCCATGGTGATAGGGGAGCCCAAAGCCTCCTGATCTTCCTCAGTCAGCCTCGGGAAGGCAATCTGATCCAGATAATTACCCAGGTCAGTCGCTCCATAGCTCGCCCTTGAGGAATACAAGGCCGAGTAGTACTCCAGGAACCTCTGGGCAATCTACTTCCCCCCCGTGACCCTCGTCCCGTTGTCTAGGATTTCAGCAATGTGATTAGACTGGCTTTCAGCTCTCGCTAGGTAGGCCAGGGTCTTACCGTTCTTGTCCCCTTTATCAAAGATTGTCGCCTGCTTATATAGCAGTAGTTTCCTAGCTGAGTCAGTCAAAAGCAGATTATATTCCCTCTTTAGTGCCAACAGTGTTGAGTGGTCCCCGTTGTCTAACGTTGTACTAAACATCTCCGCTAGTGCAAGTTTGCTTTCAAGATCTGCCACTTCCCTCCCCCTCCTCCTCCTAGCTGCCGCGATGGCGCTGATGGCCGCCCCTCTGGTGACAGCCTTGAAGGCATCCCATCTTACTTCCACCGAGGTCTCCATCGTATTACATTCCCAGAATGCCTCAGTAGAGGATTGCAGACTGCTCCTAATGTCAGGGGATTCCAACCAGAGAGGGCTCAGGGTCCATCCCACCCAGTTCTCCTGCCGCAGTGACAGTTCAGCTGTTATCAACAGGGGTGAGTGGTCCGAGATCCCTCTCGGGAGGTAGCTGCAGGCCGCCACCTTGGCCAAAAAAAATCGGACGAGGAGAACGCCAGGTCAATTCTGGACAGGGACTTGTGTGTAACCGAGTGACAGGAGTAAGCCCTGTCAGCGGGGTGCTTCCTCCTCCAAAGCTCCTGCAGCCCCAGAGCCTCTGCCCAATTGGCCAATTGAGTCTTGGGACCCGGATTCTTACCCATCCTGTCCAGTGCCGTGTCCAAAACCATATTAAAGTCCCCTAATAGCAGTATCGGGGCTGGGGGGCAGGAGAGTACTTTCTCCATTATTCTGTCCAGTATCCTAGCAGAAAACGGTGGGGGAACATACACCCCGACTATTGTCATAACAGTATCCATAAGTTTAGCATGAAGGATAACAAAACAACCCTCTCAGTCAGTGTGTACTGAGAACACCACAAACGGGGTACCCTTAGAGACCAACACCGATACACCTCTTGAGTAGGCCGAGAATGGGGCGTGAAAGGAGCTCTGGATCCATGGCCTCTTCAAGGCCAGCACCCTCTGACCCACCAGATGGGTCTCTTGGAGAATAACTACATTCGGCTTGTGCTTCTTCACAAACTGGAGGACAGTAGCCCTCTTAATCTTATCATTAAGCCCCCGGACATTCCAGGAGAGAAATTTACACTCACCCATCATTACCGCTTAAAACATTTCTATCAGGGGCTGCATCCCTGCGGTTCGCCGCCCCTCCCAGAGAGCCTCCCGTTATTTGAGTCCAGCAATCACACTTCACAGTCATACCAACACATAGACAACAGTTCAAAAAACAGATAGTACAACACTTAAAATCAAACCAACAATTTGGGGGGGAGGGCAAATCAAGGAGCAAGGGGGAGGGGACGGGAGGGAAGAAAAGAAGGGAAAGGGAGGAGGGAAAAGGGCCGTGGAAAGGAGTCTGCATCACTCCCCGGGGAACCAGAGCACCACCTCTCCCGTGACAATCAGGTCAGGATACATTGGTGACTTGGGCATTATTTTAAGGCGTAACAACCAACAACTTTTTAACTTCCAACTTGGCGGCCCAACCCAGCCCAACAGAGCCGGGCCGGGACGCCCCCTAGGTCCGCCAGCCGGGGAACCCATCAGAGGCCGGCGTCCCCCGACCACAAACCAGCACTAATATCAATGTAATAAATCTTAGCACCTCTCTGATCCAGGGCCCAGTCCATCAGCCCCCAGGCAGAGAGTCCAGCCAAGCACTGGCCTCCTCGGCAGAGACAAAGAACCTAGTAGATTCCCCGTCCTGCACACGTAGCCGCGCTGGAAACATCATGGAGTACTTGATTTTCTTTTTCCGGAGCCTCTCTCTTATTCCATTGAAGGAACGGCGCATCTTTTGGACTTCGGGTGTAAAATCCGGGAAAAAGGACAGACGGTTATTATCACAGGTCACCACCCCTTTCGTTCTTGTTGCGGCCAGGATAGCGTCCCTGTCCTTGTAGTGGAGGACTTTAAATATGAAGGGTCTTGGCGGCGATCCCGGAGGGAGGGGTCTCTCAGGAATCCTGTGCGCTCTTTCCACCGTGAAAAATTTAGTCAGATTGACCAGGGTCAGCGTCTCTTTCACGAGGTTCTCAACACATTGTTCTGGGGAGGGGCCCTCAGCCTTTTCGGGAAGACCAAGGATTCTAATATTGTTCCTCCGATTCCTATTTTCAGCGTCCTCAGCCCTTCCCATCAAGGCGGTCACTTGCCTCCTCAGCAGAGCGATTTCCCCGGCGTGGGTTGAAAGCCGGTCCTCCGCTTCTCCTCTCTGCCTCCCCAGTGCGGTCTCGGATTTTATCCAGATCATGTCGCACATAATTAAATTGCTCTTGGAGGGCGTCGAATTTGGATGTGAGGGCGCTCTGACATGAGGCAATAGCCGCCATTATGACTGCGGTATCAGGGTTAGAGAGCTCCTGCTCCACCCCTTTCAGGGTCTCCATCGTTTGCGTACTGCAGGTGACCGCCGTCGACTTGCGTTTCTTATTCCCTTTCATGTGTGTGGGGGGGGGGACCCCGGATCGGTCCGCACGGTGCAGCAGTCGGGGGGGGGGGGGGGAGGATCGTGCCGCGCGACCTATATAGATGGTCAGTTCCTCAGCCGCAGGCAGGGTACTTGCAGGGTGATCCAGAGGGCGCTGGATGACAAAATGGATGGGAGCGGCAGCCCCCTCCACCAGCAGCAGGGAGGTCTGGGGATGTCCCTGGGAGCCTCCCAGATGCCCCTATCAGGGGGGTTTATAAATCTTCCCCCAGGCCCAGCACAGGTTCAGTCACAGGGGGCTAATGACCCACGGACCTGAGGGTCAGATGAAGCAGTCTCCTAGAGGGGCCCGGACTTCCACCCCCTCGCTTAGGGCCACCGTTTCCCCCTTTCCCCAGTGCAGTAATGATGGGATGGCGCCAATCTCTCCCCACCTCCGCAGCAGGGATGCGCCAGGTCCAGCGAGCACAGGAGCTGTGTTTATTTTGCCTGGTACAGGGGCACCTCTCCCCTCTCGGGCCCCCCTCCAACACCGCCGCAGCCCGGGGTAAATCAGTGATGCGGCTGCTCTCCTCCTTCCCCAGCCGCCCACAGTCAAGATAGCGCCGCCTCCCTCCACCTCAGCCCGCCGGTGATCTACAGCCCGCGGGGACACACGGCTCACCTCCCGGCTTCACCGCTCACACCGCCGCCGCCCCGGACATGCGGATGCGGCCAGCTAAATTTTTAACCGCCGGGCAGCACTCTTAGACCTCCGGAGCCATGACAGTGAAGTGAAACACACACACGTAAACATACACACGAAGACAGGAATCCATAAGGGACTCGCCCCCCCTCTAACGGTACCTGGGAGAGGGGGAATCCATGCCAGGGAAGGGCCAAGGGATGGGGCATCCCAAACCGGGATCACCAACCCGGATAGCTGCCTACCCCTTGTTATGGGGTCTCACGGCTCCTAAGCACCAGGGGTGCCAACTACCTTTGCCCGGACCAGCAGCCTAGGCTGGGAGGCAGGGAACATTAAACAAGGGGATCCGGGCAGAAATAGAAGAATAAAAGTGGCCGGGAGTCATCCCGGCTACCTGCAAGGAGGAGACCTCATCTTCTGACTTGCTCGCCTCTGCAGAGATGGAAAACTGGTTAATGAGTGGGAGGTCCCAGGTATTTATGGGCCGAGAGGGTCTGACCTTTTTTTGTTATCTCTGCAAGATCGTCATCTACAGGTCACTATACCCAAGTGTAATGAATGTCTTGAAGCGGCGTGTGTGACATACTTAGAATATATCTTGACCTGAGAGGTATCCAGAGTCATTGCCAGAAAGGACCTCGCCAAAGACGGAGACAGTGAAGACTTGGGATAGTTGATCACCCAGCCGAAGGGCTCGAGAGTGGAGGTCACCACCTGAGTATCCTTCTCGGCCTGATGAAGAGACTGAGCAGCAATCAGAATGTCGTCCAGGTAAGGGAGGATGCGAATGCCCTGGTTCCTCAGAAGGGCCATTATGCCCGCCAGCACCTTGGTGAGCACCCAAGGGGCCGAGGTGATACCGAACAATAAGGCCACAAATTGGTAATGCTGATCCTCCAGAGCGAACCTCAGGAATCTCTGATGACCTGGAAAGATCGGCCCCATGAAGGGGAGCCCGGTGAGGGACTTCTTAGCTGCAGTGTCAGCTGCCCACTGGCGCAACCAAACAGACCGGCGCATAGCCACCAAAAGGGCCGAAGCCCTACCGCCCAACCGGACGGCATCATCCATGGCAGTCAGCCCAAAAGCAACAAAATCAGAGCAAAGCAAGAGGGCCCTGTAATCTTCCCTCCTCCTACCAGCCATGGCGCCATCCGCGAGACACTTGAGCTTCTTCTTAAGGGCAATGGCCGTGATGGCTGCTGCACAAACCGGACGCAGGCCTGCCCCTACAAAGGTGAAAGCATGACAGGCCAGCTGATCCATACGCCTGTCCGCGCGGTCACGCAGTGTAGTAGTGTCAGGGGATGGCACGATCGAAGTATTAGACAGTCCTAGAACAGGAGCGTCCACCTCAGGGGGACACGACCAGCGCTTGACCAGATCAGCCGAGAAGGGATACCTTCTGTCCAAACCCTTGGGCACCATGGGCAATCCGTTCCCACTCCTTGAGCACCATATTGGAGAAATGGCCCTGCTCCGGGAACTCCAAACGTTGTTTGTCAGGGCGAAAGAGCTCACCCTGCTTCCTCTTCGCCACCTTAGGGGGGGCCATGTGCGATGTCTCAAAAATGTCCGACAACAGTCATCAGGGAGCTAGGTATCCTCATCAGAGGCAGACCCCAGGTCACTGTCGTAACCTTCCTGCTGGCCCCCAGAGGAGTCTGAATCATGAAAAAGCTCCCCCTCCTCTAGGGAGTCATGGGCGCGTCAAGATGCCGCTTCTTGCCAGAGGCCTTGCCCGTCACCGGATGGGCCAGCTGCCTTTCAATGCTGGCCATGCGTAGTGCCAGATCACATTGGGACCTCCTGCTAGTATCCCCCTCACTGGGGGCTAAATGCAGACGCGGGGGAGGAGATGCCGGAGGGAGGGCAGAACTGGGAAGAGAACCACCCATCCCAGCCTGGCCCGCAATAATACCTTGGGCGCACGGCACACAAACCGCGCCACCACCACTCAAGGGGGATGCCCCGCACATGACACATAGCCGGGATTGCCCCGAAGGATCCTCGAGCACGCTATCCCCAGAAGCCTCCATATGGTGATTATCACAGGCCCAATAGGCCAGTATAGGGTAAGGCTAATAAAAGCCACCTTGGGGGATGCCCCCCAAGGGATGCCCACAGAGAGGACTCAGAGGGAACATGGGGGGGGGGGGGGGGAGGATAGAACCAGGAGAAACCACAATACACTGTCATCCCTCAGCAGGCTCGCCATAAAAAAGCCTATGGCCGGCTACCCTTTGCTGACCAGGGTCTGCGGCTTGGAGCAGCGCTCCCCGAGCACCTGACCCTAGTGCTCATCTACCATCACCCGATCCGACAGCCGAGGCTGGGAGGCAAATAGGGATGTAAAATGGCACCCCCTTAAAAGAGATGGCCCCGGGGAAACATCTTTTCTTGGATACTATATAGACAACTTGTCTCCTTTGTGCGGCTAACAACTCGGCTATTAACCAAACTCAATTGGTCTCACAATCATCTCCAATTCCTCAAGTCTCAGTCACACATTGATAGACGTCACCAAGTCATACCAATCAGCCTTTATTACCTGCTGGAAAAAATACCATTTTGTGATTACTCACCTGTAAAATGGGTATTATAAGTATGTCACAGACCCCGCTTTCAATATTCATGACATATGGGTTATAGCCAGTAGAGGGCGAACTTCTGCAGAGATGACAGGAAAAAAAGAAGCCCCTCCCAGTCCATAAATACCTGGGACCTCCCACACATTACCCAGTATAGGAAAGCAGTAAGGGGACCAGGAAGAACCAAATCCAAAAATCTTAACAATAAAAGGTTCACCATATAAAGGATCCAGAATACAAAAAAATACCATTTTGTGAGTACTCACCTGAAAAATGGATATTGTTGGTGTGCCACACACCCCGCTTCACTTCTTAAATAGTCATCCATTATTGGGTTAATCCACCGCAGGTGACGTAGTGCAGAGAGGAAGTCTTGTAACGAGCCCCCTTCCGGCCTATATATACCTGGTACCTCCCTTCAATCACCAGTATATTTAAAAAGCAGAAAGACAAGGTACCAATATTCCACCGGTAACCTCCAAAATCAATTTTGATATAAATAAAAAAGGGCTTCACCATATAAATGCTTCGGTAATACCGAAGAGGGTGGGGGTGAAGCGGGGTGTGTGGCACACCAACAATATCCATTTTTCAGGGGAGTACTCACAAAATGGTATTATTCTTGGTGTGCCACACACCCCGCTTCACTTCTTAAATATTCATCCATTATTGAGACATCCAAAAGCAGTGTCCACAAGGGAAGGGCATCTCAAGGCCAGGTGAAGCATAACTTAAATGACAGCAGTCTGCAGAACTTTGCGGCCAAAAACAGCATCCGCTGAGGCCCGCACATCAACTTTGTAAAACTTAGAAAAAGTGTGAACAGAAGACCAGGTGGCGGCCTTACAAACCTGTTCAACAGAAGCTTGGTGCTGAAATGCCCAAGACGCCCCAACAGCGCGAGTGGAATGAGCAGTAATACAAAAAAGGGGGAACTCTTCCCTTAGCCGAATAGGCCGCAGTAACGGCCTGACGTATCCACTTGCTAATGGCAGATTTGGCTGGTGCCAAACCCTTCTTAGGCCCATGGGGCACAACAAAAAAGGAATCCGTCCTACGAAAAGGAGACGTGATAATCAAGTAGTACTTAACACAGCGTACTACATCCAAACAATGCAAAACCCTCTCTTTGTCATTCTTAGGATTAGGACACAAGGAGGGAAGAACAATATCTTGGTTTAAATGAAAAGCAGAAACAACCTTAGGAAGAAAGTCTGGCTTGAACCGAAAGACCACTTTATCCTGATGCCTCTCAAAGTAAGGCGCCTGGATAGTTAAGGCCGCCAATTCTGAGACACGCCGGACAGAAGTGATCGCTACCAAGAAGACAATCTTCTGAGTCAGGGTAGACAAAGCAATATCTTGCAAAGGCTCAAAAGGAGGAGCCTGAAGAGCAGAAAGAACCAAATTCAAATCCCAAACAGGGAGTAATGGTTTCCTGGGAGGCCGCACATGCGTAACCCCCTGGAAAAAAGTTTTAACTAAAGGCTTAAGCGCAACACGCTTCTGAAAAAAGATAGATAAGGCAGAGACCTGCCCTTTCAATGTACTTAGCTGGAGACCAGAGTCCAGCCCTGATTGTAAAAACTCCAGAATCCTGGAGACCGAAAAGACCCTACAAGGAAAAGATCTTATCTCACACCAAGCGATATAGGCTTTCCAAGTCCTATAGTAAGTGATGGAAGAAGACTTCTTCTGGGCACTGATCAAAGTCTTAATGACTGAATCAGAAAGACCCTCCTCCATCAGGATGGAGGTTTCAGCAGCCAGGCCATCAAAACCAGCGCTGGTAAATTGGGGTAACACAATCGAACCTGAGTGCGCAGACCGGACCGAAGAGGCAGAACGCACTGGTCCACTGCCAGCCGAGCGATGTCTGCGAACCTCACTCGCCTTGGCCACCTTAGGGCCACGAGAACGGCGTACACCTTTTCCAGAGCCAAATTCTGAAGAACCCTGCCCAGCATGGGCATCGGAGGAAACAGGTATAGAAATCCCAGTTCAGGGACATGGCGTCCACTGCCAGAGCCAGAGGATCCCGGGAGAGTGACACGAAGTTCGGGAGCCTGTGATAGTGATGAGGGGCCAACAGGTCCACCCGAGGATGGAGAGCTTATTCTTCCAGACGGGGAGAGCCCTTGCTCAACCGGTCCGCTACCTGTTCCATCACCTCTGGAATGTAAACAGCCGAGAGACAGGGAACATGGAACACTGCCCATGTCCGGATCAGGGACACTTCTCTGAGAGTACTCAGACTGCGCGTCCTTCCCTGAAGACCGACGTAAGCAACTGCTGATCGATTGTCTGAACACATCTGGACCAGAAGGCCCAGAACGTACTGAGTCAGGAGAGCAAACACCTGACAAATGGTTCTCGGATTCAGAATACTGATGGGTAAGTGGGGCCTCCATTGCCCCTGAAACCGCAGCTCCTTCCAGAATCTGTCCCATCCCGACAGACTGGTGTCCGTGGTGACACTTTTCCAAAGGGGGGTCAGGAAAGACCTGCCCTATACAAGATTGGTGGAGACCAATCACCACAGGAGGGACTGCCGTACACGGGAGGACAACTGGAAGGACTGATCCAACGACTGAGGTTGCTGGTCCCAACACGCTAACAGAAATAGCTGAAGCGTTCTTGTGTGAATTTGGGCAAAAGAAAGACACACTCCGTCTTGATGAGAGTTCAGGCCGGGATGAACCGACCCATGAATGGACCGTGAAGGAGGGTGAGACTCGAATTCCAGGTTGTAACCGGGCGACACTACCTCCTGGATCCATCTGCCCGGAACCACATGGTTCCAATGGTATAAGTGTCGCAATAGTCCCCCCACCCGCACGGGTGAGGGCAGCCCCTCATTGCTGAGTGAGCTTATCAGCAGGTTTGGGTTTGGTGCCCCAGGACTGAGTGGGCCAGCCACGGCCCCTCCCCCGAGTCCAACCTGCGCCACTGGTAGCGGGAAAGGACGCACCTTTGCCCGCTCTGAATCCTTGAAAGGAAGGCCTACCGGAACTTGCCCCCCTGAAGGGACCACAAGGCATTTTGCGTTGTGGCATCTTACCACCCTTTGCGACTGAATCAATTTTCTCCCCAAGCAGACGCAACCCCAAAAAGGGGAGAGCTGTGAGCACCTTTTTGGAAGCCGTGTCTGCTGACCACTGACGCAGCCATACTGACCTGCGAATAGCCACCAGCATAGCTGCCGCCTTGCTACTCATAGTCAGCGCATCGTCCTGAGCGGCCAGGACATAAGCCACAAAAGATTCACACTGCTTAAGCGCAGTGAACTGTTTGCGGGATTAAGATCCTCATATAGCCCCTGAATTAGGGACTTAATTGCCAATAGAAGAAGGGCTGAAGCACATACCGGGCGCAACGCTGACCCGGAATAGATAAAACCATGTCAAGCGTATTGGTCAATCCGACGATCTTCGGGGACAGTGGTCTCAGCAGATTGTACCATAGCCGAGCTGGGTATCGACGTCCGGAGGGACAGACCAAAGCTTCACCAATTCTGGCGGAAAAGGATAACGCTTTTCCCAACTGGAAGGAATTCCAGATAACCGCGTGGGATGTTCCCATTCCTTAAGAACCACCCTCTCAAAGTGGTGTTGTCTGGGAAAAACCAAACGCGGCTGAGGCTCTTTAAACAACTGACCCCTTGGCGGGGCGGCCGCCTCAGGCGTATCTAAACTCAAAATTTTAAACATTTGAGCCAGAATAGAGGGGGTGTCAAAAACAACCCCCTCTGACCAATCGCCGATCTCATCAGCCACAAGCTGACCTGTCGGCTCATCTGACTCAGACGGGAGTTCATCCTCGTCCGGGGATCCATCGGACCATTCCACAGGTTCACAAAACTGGTCCTGTGGAGCCGAAGGTACCGGAGTCAGGTGCCTTCGTTTTGCAGCGGCCTTCAACGCTGCTGTAACGGGCATTACTTTCCGGGGGCTGTGCTGCCGCCTCGGAATGCGAATCCCCACTTTTGACAGTGTCATGCGGGGTCCGGAATAGGGAGGGAGAGGTAGGAGATGATGAAGGATGCGATGGCCCCGCAGCCGAAGCAACGGACTGGCGCGCAATAGTCTGTTTTGCACAAGGGATGCAAATAAAGATATCATCAGCTGGGAGTGGAACCCCACAACCTACGCACCCCCCAAACGGCTCAGCAGAACCGTTTCCAGAATTTACGGAAGCCTCCATATGGTGATTTATGGTATTCGCAATACTGGGACTTTTAAGGCATAAGCCGACCCGGGATGCCCCCTTCATTAGTAATGTCCCGGAAGGGAGGACAGGATCTGCAAGGCAAAGAAAAAACCATCAGATCCTCACGTGTATAAACATATAAGCATGGCACCAAGTGCCCTTAAATGACGCCCCCTTAATACAAAGTGACTTCTCACTATATTGTTACAAGAAAAGTATTCCCCATTTAACGGCCCCAACGGGAGGGGCCGCTTACCTGGACAGCAAAGGCATCAGCCGGCAAGCCTGCAGCCAGCACGAAGACAAAGTGCGGCCGTGCGCCCACGCGACTTCCTGTGTTTGAAGGAAGCAAGAACGCTGGGCCCGCCGCAGACGCCGCATGACGTCGGCGCCGCGCCCCCGACGCCGCGTCAGCGGGACCCGCCCCCCCTACGCCGATCAGCTGGAAATCACTTACAGCTGGGCCACAGGCGGCGGAGGGGGGAGGGTAAAGACCGCATGGTGCTGTACAAACGCAAACATAAAATGCCAGGCGGGGTGAGGGGGGAGGAGAGGGGGGAGGGGGTAGGGGGCCACAAAGCAACAGACTGCAAGAGAAGTGGCCAGCCCTTACCCAGCGCAGCCTGCCCTTAAAGCAGACCCAAAAATATACACATGCTGAATACAGTGAATGCATAATCATGAACACACACACATGTTAAAATGCAGTGATACAAGTGAAACACACATACTTAAAGCACACCCTCACCCCCCCCCCCCCCCCTAGTGAAGGGAGAAGGGACCGTAACGGGAGAGTAAGGGGCAACGGGGACCCTCGGGACAGGGGCATCCCATTTCCGGATCACCATGCCGGATAGCCGCATTGCCCCACGCATGAGGTCGAGCGGTAGGAGATAAGCTCCTAGGCACTTAAAGTGCCATCTACCATTTGCCCGGTGAGCAGCCTAGGCTGGGAGGCTTCCATTTCACCATAAAGGTATACAAACTCAAACCGGGCAGAAATAGACCAAAAGGGGGGTGGCGGGGTAAGAATACCCCGGCCTACCTGTAAGCAGGAGACTTCCATCTTCTGACTTGTCAGCCAGCAGAGAGAAAAAATACTGGTGATTGAAGGGAGGTACCAGGTATATATAGGCCGGAAGGGGGCTCGTTACAAGACTTCCTCTCTGCACTACGTCACCTGCGGTGGATTAACCCAATAATGGATTGGCACACCAAGAATAAGGGCGGGATGAAGCGGGGTGTGTGACATACTTATAATACCCATTTTACAGGTGAGTAATCACAAAATGGGATTATTCCAAGTATGTCACACACCCCGCTTCCAATATTCATGACATATGGGACATCCAATAGCAGTGTCCAACATGGGCGGGAATCCCAAAAAAAGGCAATAATGCACAAATTTAAACCACTGCAGCTTGCAGAACCTTGTGGCCAAAAACAGCATCCGCTGAGGCCCGCACATCCACCTTGTAAAACTTGGAAAAAGTATGAACAGAAGACCAAGTAGCAGCCTTACAAACTTGTTCAACAGAGGCCTGGTGCTGAAAAGCCCAAGAAGCCCCAACAGCAGGAGTAGAATGAGCAGTGATATGAAAAGGGGGAACCTTCCCCTTGGCAGAATAGGCCCAGACAATGGCCTGACGTATCCATTTGCTAATGGTAGACTTGGCGGGCGCCAAACCCTTCCTTGGCCCGGAGGGCACCACGAACAAGGCGTCCATCTTACGAAAGGGAGAAGTAGCCACCAAATAGTACTTCACACAACGAACCACATCCAAAGAATGCAAAACCCTCTCCTTGTCATTGCTAGGCTTAGGACACAAGGAAGGCAGAACTACATCCTGATTGAGGTGGAAGGCAGAAACCACCTTAGGAAGAAAATCTGGCTTAAAGGGAAAAACCACCTTGTTCTGATGTCTCCAAACCGGCACCAAAAGCTTTCTAGGGGGCCGCACATGAGTGACCCCCTGGAAAAAGGTCTTAACCAGAGGAGGCAGAGCAAAAGACCTTTGAAAGAAGACCGCCAGGGCCGAGACCTGCCCTTTCAAGGTACTAAGCTGGAACCCCAGGTCCAGACCGTGTTGAAGAAACTCCAAGATCCTAGGAATCGAAAACACCCTGCAAGGCAAAGCCCTAGCCTCACACCAGTCAATATAGAGGAGTCCTGTAGTATATGTTAGAGGAAGATCTCTTCCTAGCTCTAACAAGAGTCTGAATCACAGCCTCAGACAAACCTTCCTCCCTTAAGATGGAAGTTTCAACAGCCACGCCGTCAAAGCCAGCATTTGTAAATTGGGGTAACATAGTGGACCTTGAGAGATCAAATCCGGAAACAGGGGCAGCCTGTACTGATCTACCGCCAGCCTTACGACGTCTGCGAACCAAACCCGTCTTGGCCACCTTGGGGCCACCAGAATTGCTGGCGCACCCTCTAGAGCCAGCTTGCGCACCACCGTGCCTACCATGGAGAAGGGGGGGGAACAGATACAGGAACCCCAGAATCCCTAAGGCAAGAGACATGGCGTCCACTGCCAGGGCCAGAGGATCCTGAGACAGAGACACAAACCTTGGGAGCTTGTGATTGTGACGTGAGGCAAAGAGATCCACCTCCGGAAACCCCCACTTGTGACAGAGGGACCGGAATACCTTGTGGTTGAGAGACCATTCCCCTCGGCGAGAGGATCCCCTGCTCAGGGAGTCCGCCTCCGTGTTTTCCACTCCCGGAATGTACACTGCTGAGATGCATGGAACATTGCTCTCCGCCCATGCAAGAATCAGAGAGACTTCCCTGAGGCCACTCCTGCTGCGAGTCCCTCCTTGGTGATTGATGTAAGCTACCGCAGTTCGATTATCTGATCGAACCTGAACCGGTAAGCCCCGTAGGTGATGCGTCAAGCATGACAGAACCAACCGAATAGCTCTCAGCTCCAAGACATTGATGGGGGTGTGAGCCCCTTGAACTGATGTGTCTTCCAAAAACCTCCCCAGCCCCACAGGCAGGCATCCATGGTAACCGTCTCCCAACAAGGGGTCAGAAAAGATCTGCCCCTCATCAGATTGCTTGGTTCCACCAGCATAGCTGCCGCCTTGCTACTCATAGTCAGCGCATCGTCCTGAGCGGCCAGGACATAAGCCACAAAAGATTCACACTGCTTAAGCGCAGTGAACTGTTTGCGGGATTAAGATCCTCATATAGCCCCTGAATTAGGGACTTAATTGCCAATAGAAGAAGGGCTGAAGCACATACCGGGCGCAACGCTGACCCGGAATAGATAAAACCATGTCAAGCGTATTGGTCAATCCGACGATCTTCGGGGACAGTGGTCTCAGCAGATTGTACCATAGCCGAGCTGGGTATCGACGTCCGGAGGGACAGACCAAAGCTTCACCAATTCTGGCGGAAAAGGATAACGCTTTTCCCAACTGGAAGGAATTCCAGATAACCGCGTGGGATGTTCCCATTCCTTAAGAACCACCCTCTCAAAGTGGTGTTGTCTGGGAAAAACCAAACGCGGCTGAGGCTCTTTAAACAACTGACCCCTTGGCGGGGCGGCCGCCTCAGGCGTATCTAAACTCAAAATTTTAAACATTTGAGCCAGAATAGAGGGGGTGTCAAAAACAACCCCCTCTGACCAATCGCCGATCTCATCAGCCACAAGCTGACCTGTCGGCTCATCTGACTCAGACGGGAGTTCATCCTCGTCCGGGGATCCATCGGACCATTCCACAGGTTCACAAAACTGGTCCTGTGGAGCCGAAGGTACCGGAGTCAGGTGCCTTCGTTTTGCAGCGGCCTTCAACGCTGCTGTAACGGGCATTACTTTCCGGGGGCTGTGCTGCCGCCTCGGAATGCGAATCCCCACTTTTGACAGTGTCATGCGGGGTCCGGAATAGGGAGGGAGAGGTAGGAGATGATGAAGGATGCGATGGCCCCGCAGCCGAAGCAACGGACTGGCGCGCAATAGTCTGTTTTGCACAAGGGATGCAAATAAAGATATCATCAGCTGGGAGTGGAACCCCACAACCTACGCACCCCCCAAACGGCTCAGCAGAACCGTTTCCAGAATTTACGGAAGCCTCCATATGGTGATTTATGGTATTCGCAATACTGGGACTTTTAAGGCATAAGCCGACCCGGGATGCCCCCTTCATTAGTAATGTCCCGGAAGGGAGGACAGGATCTGCAAGGCAAAGAAAAAACCATCAGATCCTCACGTGTATAAACATATAAGCATGGCACCAAGTGCCCTTAAATGACGCCCCCTTAATACAAAGTGACTTCTCACTATATTGTTACAAGAAAAGTATTCCCCATTTAACGGCCCCAACGGGAGGGGCCGCTTACCTGGACAGCAAAGGCATCAGCCGGCAAGCCTGCAGCCAGCACGAAGACAAAGTGCGGCCGTGCGCCCACGCGACTTCCTGTGTTTGAAGGAAGCAAGAACGCTGGGCCCGCCGCAGACGCCGCATGACGTCGGCGCCGCGCCCCCGACGCCGCGTCAGCGGGACCCGCCCCCCCTACGCCGATCAGCTGGAAATCACTTACAGCTGGGCCACAGGCGGCGGAGGGGGGAGGGTAAAGACCGCATGGTGCTGTACAAACGCAAACATAAAATGCCAGGCGGGGTGAGGGGGGGGGTGAGGGGGGAGGGGGTAGGGGGCCACAAAGCAACAGACTGCAAGAGAAGTGGCCAGCCCTTACCCAGCGCAGCCTGCCCTTAAAGCAGACCCAAAAATATACACATGCTGAATACAGTGAATGCATAATCATGAACACACACACATGTTAAAATGCAGTGATACAAGTGAAACACACATACTTAAAGCACACCCTCACCCCCCCCCCCCCCCCTAGTGAAGGGAGAAGGGACCGTAACGGGAGAGTAAGGGGCAACGGGGACCCTCGGGACAGGGGCATCCCATTTCCGGATCACCATGCCGGATAGCCGCATTGCCCCACGCATGAGGTCGAGCGGTAGGAGATAAGCTCCTAGGCACTTAAAGTGCCATCTACCATTTGCCCGGTGAGCAGCCTAGGCTGGGAGGCTTCCATTTCACCATAAAGGTATACAAACTCAAACCGGGCAGAAATAGACCAAAAGGGGGGTGGCGGGGTAAGAATACCCCGGCCTACCTGTAAGCAGGAGACTTCCATCTTCTGACTTGTCAGCCAGCAGAGAGAAAAAATACTGGTGATTGAAGGGAGGTACCAGGTATATATAGGCCGGAAGGGGGCTCGTTACAAGACTTCCTCTCTGCACTACGTCACCTGCGGTGGATTAACCCAATAATGGATTGGCACACCAAGAATAAGGGCGGGATGAAGCGGGGTGTGTGACATACTTATAATACCCATTTTACAGGTGAGTAATCACAAAATGGGATTATTCCAAGTATGTCACACACCCCGCTTCCAATATTCATGACATATGGGACATCCAATAGCAGTGTCCAACATGGGCGGGAATCCCAAAAAAAGGCAATAATGCACAAATTTAAACCACTGCAGCTTGCAGAACCTTGTGGCCAAAAACAGCATCCGCTGAGGCCCGCACATCCACCTTGTAAAACTTGGAAAAAGTATGAACAGAAGACCAAGTAGCAGCCTTACAAACTTGTTCAACAGAGGCCTGGTGCTGAAAAGCCCAAGAAGCCCCAACAGCAGGAGTAGAATGAGCAGTGATATGAAAAGGGGGAACCTTCCCCTTGGCAGAATAGGCCCAGACAATGGCCTGACGTATCCATTTGCTAATGGTAGACTTGGCGGGCGCCAAACCCTTCCTTGGCCCGGAGGGCACCACGAACAAGGCGTCCATCTTACGAAAGGGAGAAGTAGCCACCAAATAGTACTTCACACAACGAACCACATCCAAAGAATGCAAAACCCTCTCCTTGTCATTGCTAGGCTTAGGACACAAGGAAGGCAGAACTACATCCTGATTGAGGTGGAAGGCAGAAACCACCTTAGGAAGAAAATCTGGCTTAAAGGGAAAAACCACCTTGTTCTGATGTCTCCAAACCGGCACCAAAAGCTTTCTAGGGGGCCGCACATGAGTGACCCCCTGGAAAAAGGTCTTAACCAGAGGAGGCAGAGCAAAAGACCTTTGAAAGAAGACCGCCAGGGCCGAGACCTGCCCTTTCAAGGTACTAAGCTGGAACCCCAGGTCCAGACCGTGTTGAAGAAACTCCAAGATCCTAGGAATCGAAAACACCCTGCAAGGCAAAGCCCTAGCCTCACACCAGTCAATATAGAGGAGTCCTGTAGTATATGTTAGAGGAAGATCTCTTCCTAGCTCTAACAAGAGTCTGAATCACAGCCTCAGACAAACCTTCCTCCCTTAAGATGGAAGTTTCAACAGCCACGCCGTCAAAGCCAGCATTTGTAAATTGGGGTAACATAGTGGACCTTGAGAGATCAAATCCGGAAACAGGGGCAGCCTGTACTGATCTACCGCCAGCCTTACGACGTCTGCGAACCAAACCCGTCTTGGCCACCTTGGGGCCACCAGAATTGCTGGCGCACCCTCTAGAGCCAGCTTGCGCACCACCGTGCCTACCATGGAGAAGGGGGGGGAACAGATACAGGAACCCCAGAACCCCTAAGGCAAGAGACATGGCGTCCACTGCCAGGGCCAGAGGATCCTGAGACAGAGACACAAACCTTGGGAGCTTGTGATTGTGACGTGAGGCAAAGAGATCCACCTCCGGAAACCCCCACTTGTGACAGAGGGACCGGAATACCTTGTGGTTGAGAGACCATTCCCCTCGGCGAGAGGATCCCCTGCTCAGGGAGTCCGCCTCCGTGTTTTCCACTCCCGGAATGTACACTGCTGAGATGCATGGAACATTGCTCTCCGCCCATGCAAGAATCAGAGAGACTTCCCTGAGGCCACTCCTGCTGCGAGTCCCTCCTTGGTGATTGATGTAAGCTACCGCAGTTCGATTATCTGATCGAACCTGAACCGGTAAGCCCCGTAGGTGATGCGTCAAGCATGACAGAACCAACCGAATAGCTCTCAGCTCCAAGACATTGATGGGGGTGTGAGCCCCTTGAACTGATGTGTCTTCCAAAAACCTCCCCAGCCCCACAGGCAGGCATCCATGGTAACCGTCTCCCAACAAGGGGTCAGAAAAGATCTGCCCCTCATCAGATTGCTTGGTTCCAGCCACCACTGAAGGGACTGCCGAACCCGGGGAGACATCAGGAATGACTGATCCAATGACTGGGGACATCTGTCCCAAGCCAACAATAGATGGAGCAGGAGCGACCTCATGTGGAACTGAGCAAAGGGAACTGCCTCGAAGGAAGCCATCATCAATCCCACCAGTCTCATCCCTAGCCGGATAGAAGGACGAGGTTTGGACAGGAGAAGACGTATCAGATCCTGAACCATCTGCACCTTGGACTGAGGTAGGAACACCCTGGTCCGAATGGTATCCAGATTCATGCCCAGAAACGAGATCTCCCTTGAGGGGGAGAGAGAAGACTTGGGATGGTTGATCACCCAGCCGAACCTCTCCAGCGTCGTCACCACCAACCTGGTGTCCAGCTCCGCCTGACAGAGAGGATGCCGCAATGAGGAGGTCGTCCAGATACGGCACAATGCGAATGCATTATGCCCGCCAGCACATTGGTGAACACCCTTGGTGCCGAAGTCAATCCGAAAGGGAGGGCCACAAACTGAAAGTGCTGCTCTCCCACCACAAACCTGAGAAATCTCTGGTGTGCTGGGGTGTGCTGGGAAGATTGGTACATGAAAGTAAGCATCCTTGATGTCTATGGATGTCATGAAATCCCCCTGATGAAGGGAATTGATAACCAAGCGCAGAGTCTCCATGCGGAACTTCTTGGTTCTGATGGACCTGTTGAGAAGCTTCAGATCCAGAATGGGTCCTTTGGATCCATCCTTTTTGGGCACCATGAAGAGGTTGGAATAGCAGCCCTGGCCTCTCTCCGAGAAAGGCACCGGGCATATGACTTCCATGTCCAGAAGGTTTTGTACTGTCAACAGGAGCCCCTGCGCCGCCCCGGGGATCCGAGGGCAAGCGAGATCTGAGGAATCTGTGAGGAGGCCGGTACTCGAACTCCAGTTTGTACCCGGAGACCACTTCCAAGATCCATTTGTCTGTGAGCTCCCAGGCCCAAACCTGGAAAAAGTGTCGCAGCCGTCCCCCTACCCGCAAGGGTGAGGGTGCCCCCTCATTGCTGAGCTGGCTTGGCAGCGGGCTTGGTCTTGGAAACCCAGGCAGGTCCAGGACGCGCACGTCCTCTGCCTCTGTTCCAGGAATCACTTCTGAAGGTAGAGTAGGCAGCTCCTCTGCCTGCTCTGGCACCGCAAAAGGAGGGATTAAAGGAGCCTGCCCCCCGAAAGGAGCGACGCTGCTTCTTACGTTGTGGTAAATTTCCCACTTTTGCCACCGAATCCAACTTATTTCCAAACAGCCGCATACCCAGAAAGGGTAGCCCTGTAAGTGATTTCTTAGCCGCAATGTCAGCCGCCCATTGGCGAAACCAGACCGATCGGCGAATAGCCACTAGCAACGCCGAGGTTCTACTACACATGCATATTGTGTCATCCAAGGCGGATAAAACAAAAGACATGAACAATTCGCACCGCTTAAGGGCTGCGAATTCATCACTTGCCGGGTTAAGCTGGGGACCACTCAACAGGTCCCTAACCAAGGACCTGGTAGCCACAGCCATGAGCGCAGCCGCACAAACAGGCCGCAAGGCTGAACCCACACTAGCGAAGGCATGGCAGGCCATTTGGTCAATGCGCTTGTCCTCACCATCCTTTAGAGTGGTGGTGTCTGGAGAATGTACAACAGAGGTGTTGGACAATCCTAAAACGGGCGCATCGACCTCGGGAAGACCAGCACTTAACCGCGTCCACCGGAAAGGGATACTTCCTATCCCATCCCTGAGGAACACCGGGAAGCCGGCTAGGTCTCTCCCATTCTTTAAGAATCATGCTTTCAAAATTATTCTGATTTGGAAACTCCAAGCGAGGCTTAGAAGTCCCAAAAAAAAACTGCTGATCCTCAGCATCAGATTCAGCAAACAATTCCCCCTCCTCAAGCGGGGAATAATCAGACCAGTCAGGGGAATCATAGTCATCAAAATCCAGAACCGGCGCGGCCGGAGACAGATGTCTTCTCTTAGCTGAGGCCTTTCTGGCCGCAGAGCTAGAAATCAATTTCTTGATGTTGGCCAATCTAGCAGACACATCAGATTGCGACTCCCCGCCAATGACAGTGTCACTTGGGGTGCGGATAAGGCGGGGTGGGGTAGATGAGGCCGGTGGCACGGACCCAGACGCCTGGGACCCAGACTGCCGCGTTATGGCCTGCTGAGCACATGGTATGCAAATCAGTACATTATCCCCCGTAAGGGATACCCCCGAAGGGAGCCCAAGCCCGGTATCCTGGGAAGCCTCCATATGGTGATTTTAAGGTAGTCGCAATGACCCGAGGGAATTACGCTGTTTGAGCAACCCGGGATGCCCCTTTAAGTCCCTAGTGGGAGGATTTATAGGACCCCAAATTTATCTGCAAGGGACCTTTGGACCGGGAGAACCCCCTTTTAATATAATTGATAGGGAGTCCTCCTGAAATACATAATGTGAAGGGACCCATAAGCAGGCACACACACATGCAATCAAAGTACATAAAATATGTATATATATATATATATATATATATATATATATATATATATATAACATATGGAAGGACATGTTGGCAGGCTGCCCCAACGCACTAGAAGGAACACGCAGCGCACATATATAGAAAAAAGATGGGCCCAACAGGGCACTCATGTAGGATAAATGGCGTCCTGCCAGCCAGGCGCTCCTGAGAGAGAGGGAGAAGAAGGGCGGGCCAGCGCGGACCGCGCCGCACCTGTCCCCGCCCCCATCTGAAAGACGTGGATTCCAGCAAATAGCTGGGCTCTGCACCATAAGCAAAGGGGGCAGGCTGCGTTGAGCGCATCGAGTGCCCGGCTCCGTCCCCCTTTCTAGGCAACCTGAGGGGAAAAAGCTCCCCATGTAAAAAAAAAAAAAAAAAAAAAAAAAAAAAAAGGGCTCCGCATGCGGCCAAAAGCCCACACACACGCACGACAAGTGAAGCACGCACATACACACACACGTTAAAAGAAGTATAGGAGATAAGGAAAAGCACCACCCCCAAGTAGAGGGGAACAGGGAGACCCGGAAGGGGGGGAATCCCGCATTACAGGGTGGAAGGGATAAACCGGGACAGGGCATCCCAAACCAGGATCACCAAACCTGGATACCGCCTACCCCTAAATATGGGGTCTCACGGGGAAGCATGGCTCCCTAATACACCTCTAAAGGTGTAATCTACCGTCACCCGGACCGACAGCCAAGGCTGGGAGACATGGGGACTAAAACAACACGGTCCGAACAGAAATAGAGACAAAATGGCAGGGTGTAAGCCCGGCTTACCTGCAAGGAAGAGATGCAGTCATCTTCTGACTTGCTCGCCGTCGGCAGAGACGAAAAACTGGGTAATGTGTGGGAGGTCCCAGGTATTTATGGACCGGGAGGGGCTTCTTTTTTTCCTGTCATCTCTGCAGAAGTTCGCCCTCTACTGGCTATAACCCATATGTCATGAATATTGGAAGTGGGGTGTGTGACATACTTGGAATAAAGAAGAGCTTAATATTGCAATATGGAGAAGAACGAAAATGTTTCCTCTGACTCAATCCCAATCCAACTGGTGGCGGTGCCTATAAGGGCCCGGTAATATGGTGCTCATATGGTAGGAATGTCCTCTGATAAAGGCTTTGTGGGACACCGTTTTAGCTATATACAATATATAATTACAGGGACCTTACGGGGCCCCTAACTAGCTCTCTTATCGCTAATACACAGGGTTAATTTTAGCCTTAGACACGTCATCACTGCGCTGTGAACAATTATCCCTAGGTACTGGAAATCCCAAACACCCCGAAAATTGAGTTCAAGAGCTGGAGTCCATTCGCCAAATAGAAGAAGTGGTTTCGGGGATGCAGGATACTCAGGAGAAATATATCTTGGTGTGGGCTGGTTTGACAGATTTTTATGATTCACAATTAAATTCCTTTATACGAATGCGTACAGGTTCAACATGCTTCACCTGTGGCTCCTCCAGGGTGGATGTTTCTCATCTTTCTCTCTCCCCCCTTCCTGTTTTCCCCCCCATTAGCTCTCTTTTACGTATCCCTCACTTCACTAAGTATTCTTAAACCAGACCAACAGCCTGGCAGTTGGAAAAGAAAGGTAGCGGCCATTTTGGAGATTTCTCTCCCAGCATCTCAGCCATGCTGCTGCTGTTTTTAAATTTGCCATAGTAGGAGATAGAAAAATACAATTCTGTGATTACTCACCTGTAGAATTGTTATTATGAGTAAACAGTACGTCCTGCTCCAAATCTAATACTTACAGTTGGGATATACTCCGCCAGATGGCGCTGGACTGCAGAGACATCGAAAATAGGCTCCTCCCGGCCCCTCAAATATCCAGGGACCTCCCACAAATCCCCAGCATTGAAAAGCAGTTAAACCGGACCTTCAGCGTGATTTAATGAAAAGCCCAAACTCTTAAAAAACTGTTTCCCAGCATCTAAAATTAATATATTTTACGTTTTTAGTCACTAACTTATTATTCTTTCCCCCACTGGGCTGCAACTCTGTTCAGGAATTTAGGAAACGGGCGCCGCCATCTTGACTCAGAAGCATCACACTTACTGAGGAGAGGAGAGTGGGATAAGATACAGGGGGGCGGGTTATAGCTGTGCTTTGCTCAGACAGAGCAGAGCTGGGGTCAGGTAACGGTCAGCAGTCCCAGAATGCAGAGCAGCACAGTCAGGAGGCACTTCCTGTTTGCAGGCTGCCTGATAAGATGGCGGCTTCCATAAGCCATTGGATGTTTAAAGGCGCATAACATGCAGTAGATGCAGGTAGGATGATTTTTAATGTGAGCAATCTGTATGTACAGGGTGTGGGAAACATGTAAGATAGACTCTTATTCAGAGTGAAGGTCCGCTTTAAGGAGAAGCCGTGAGAATTAAACAATCCAAACTATCAACTATAACAATGGTAACAATCACCATACAGGGGATCCGAGAAAATGCAAACCAAGGGTGGGTTGGGGCAGGACGTACTGTATACTCATAATACCAATTCTACAGGTGAGTAATCACAGAATTGTATTATTCTTAGTATACAGTACGTCCTGCTCCAAATCTAATACTTACAGTTGGGACATCCAATAGTGTCCATAAAGTAGGGTGGGATCCCCAAGAAAAATCAGCCGCAGGCAGTTTAAACCACTGCCACCGGCAGAACCTTTCGGCCGAAAACGGCATCAGCTGAGGCCCTAACATCAACCTTGTAAAACTTTGAAAAGGTATGAACAGAAGACCAAGTAGCAGCCTTGCAAACTTGTTCAACAGAAGCCTGGTGCTGAAAAGCCCAAGAGGCACCAATAGCACGAGTGGAATGAGCAGTAAGGCGGAAGGGAGGATTCTTCCCCTTAGCAGAGTAGGCCTGAATCACAGCCTGATGAATCCACTTGCTGATAGTAGACTTGGCAGGAGCCAAACCCTTCCTAGGACCAGAAGGGACCACAAAAAGAGCATCAGTTTTCCTGAAAGGTGCAGTAGCCACCAGATAGTACTTCAGACACCTAACCACATCCAAAGAGTGCAAAACTCTCTCCTTAGCATTGCTAGGATTAGGGCACAAAGAAGGAAGAACAATATCCTGATTCAAATGAAAGGCAGAAAATCAGGTTTGAAACGAAACACCACCTTGTCCTGGTGTCTCTCATAGTAGGGGGGCTGAATGGACAGCGCCGCCAACTCAGACACACGCCTGACAGAAGTGATAGCCACCAGAAACACAACCTTGAGCGTAAGAATGGCCAAGGCAGCATCCTGCACAGGTTCAAAGGGAGCACCCTGCAAGGCTGACAGAACCAAGTTCAAATCCCAATCAGGCACCATAGGTTCACGTGGGGGACGCACACGAGTGACCCCATGGAAAAAAGTCCTGATCAGAGGGTGCTGAGCAAAGGACTTCTGGAAAAAAATAGCCAGGGCAGAAACCTGACCCTTCAGAGTACTGAGCTGGAGTCCCATCTCCAACCCATGCTGCAGGAACTCCAGAATCCTGGGAATAGAGAACACACGACAGGGAAGAGACTTAGACTCACACCAGTCAATGTAGGCACGCCAAACCCTGTAATAAATGGAAGAGGAAGACTTCTTCCTAGCTTTAATCAAAGTATCCACAACCGAGGAAGACAGCCCCTGTTCCATCAAGATGGAGGTTTCAGCAGCCAAGCCGTCAAAGCCAGAGTTTGTAAATTGGGATGGCGTAGTGAGCCCTGAGTGATCAGATCTGGCACCAAGGGCAGAGCGTACTGATCTACTGCCAGCTGTACCACGTCTGAGAACCACACTCTTCTTGGCCACCAGAATTGCTGGCAACCCTTCCAGAGCAATCTTGCGCAGAACCCTGCTCAGCAGGGGAATTGGGGGGGAAGACATACAGAAACTGAAAGTCCTTCCATGACATTGCTAGCGCATCCGAGGTCAGGGCCAGAGGATCCCTGGACAGAGACAAAAGCTGGAAGCTTGTGATTGTGGTGAGACGCAAACAGATCCACATCTGGTTGGCCCCAACGGTGACGCAGAGATTGAAACACCCTGCTGCATAGGGACCATTCTCCCTGGCGAGAGGTCCCCCTGCTCAGAGAGTCCGCCAGGTGATTTTCCACCCCCGGGATGTACACAGCTGACATGCAGGGGACATTGGCCTCCGCCCAAGTCAGGATCAGAGACGCTTCCTGGAGGGCCCCCTTGCTCCGGGTCCCTCCCTGATGATTGATGTAGGAAACTGCCGTCTGGTTGTCCGAGCGCACCAGAACAGGCAGGCCCTGAAGATGAGTAATCAAGCGAGCCAGAACTAACCTGATCACTCGCAGCTCCAAGACATTGATAGGTGTGTGGGCCTCCTGAGGGCCCCACCTCCCCTGGAACCGCAGGGACTTCCAGAAACCCCCCCAACCTGACAGACTGACATCCGTGGTGACCGTCTCCCAGGAAGGGGCAAGAAAGGATCTGCCACCCAACAGGTTCCTTGAGTCCATCCACCACAAGAGGGACCTCCTGACCAGGGGAAAGAGCACACAGACCCTGTCCAGGGACGCTGGGTCCTTGTCCCATACAGACAATAGGTGAAGTTGCAGAGGCCTCAAGTGGAACTGAGCATAAGGGACCGCTTCGAAGCACGCCACCATCAGGCCCACCAGCAGCATCCCCTGCCTGATGGAGGGATGGGGACAAGCTAGGAGGGACTGAGCCTGTGCAATCAGACTGTCCACCTTCTGCTGAGGAAGGAAGATCCTTGCCTGAACTGTATCCAGAATCATTCCTAGGAATGGAGTTACCAAGGAAGGGGACAGTGAGGACTTGGGGTGGTTGATCACCCACCCAAATGACTCCAGAGTGGACACCACCAGCTGAGTATCCAACTCTGCCTGATGTAGAGACTGGGAAGTGATGAGGATGTCGTCCAGATAGGGAAGCACGCGAACGCCCTGACATCTGAGCAGAGACATCACGCCAGCCAGCACCTTGGTGAACACCCTGGGAGCTGAAGTGAGGCCGAAGGGCAAGGCCACAAATTGGTAGTGTTGATCCATCAGAGCGAACCTGAAGAACCTTTGATGACCTGGGAACACAGGAATATGAAGGTAAGCATCTTTTATGTCCACAGAAGTCATGAAATCCCCTTGGCGCAGGGAACTGATGGCAGAGCGCAGAGTCTCCATGCAAAAGCGCCTGCCCCTGACAAACTTGTTGAGAATCTTTAAGTCCAGGATGGGCCTGACAGAACCATCCTTTTTGGGTACTGTGAATAGGTTGGAATAAAAGCCCTTGCCTTTTTCTCTTAAAGGGACCTGGCAGATGACCCCCCAGCCCAGGAGGCCTTGCACTGCTTGCACTAGCTCCTGAGCTGACACAGGGTCCTGAGGAATCCGGGATCTGATGAATCTTGGAGGGGGATCGGCAGCAAACTCCAACTTGTAACCGGAGGACACTACCTCCTGAATCCACCGGTCTGAGACCTGAAGCCTCCAGACGTGAGCGAAGTGCTGCAGCCGTCCCCCGACCCGGATGGGTGAGGGCGCCCCATCATGCCTGAGGGGGCTTGGGAGAGGATTTAGCTTTGGGACCCCAGGAGGAGCCAGGACGTCCATGTCCTCTACCCCAGAAATCTCCCCGGGCCCCAGGGAAAGAGACCCCCCTTCCCTGTCTTGCACCACGGTAAGGGGAGGAGAAGGAACCCTGACCCCGAAAGGGCCGAGGTTGCCGCCTGCGCTGGGGTAACCTGCCTCCCTTAGCAAAAAGGTCCAGGCGGTCTCCAAACAGACCCAGTCCTTTAAAGGGAAAACCAGTGAGGGCCTTCTTGGCAGCGTTGTCAGCAGCCCACTGGTGCAGCCAAACCGAGCGGCGTATAGCCACCACGAGGGCACACATTCTGATGGTGTCATCCAATGCTGATAGTACAAAGTTTACAAAAACATCACAACTGGAGAGTGAATTAAACACCTCACAAGGCAATTCATCAGGGGCACTATCAAGCATATTTCTGATAAGGGTTCTAGTGGCCACAGCAGTAATGGCAGAGGCACAGACCGGGCGCAGCGCCGTCCCCGCACATGCAAATGTATTTATATTGTTGCCAATTGGGAATGGCAAAAGAAGGGGCGGAATTGACTCAATACATGCAGGAGTATATCATTATATAGGTGCACTGCTCCATGGGATAGGTCCCAATTAGTGAACCAAACAAAGTGGAGTGGTCCCCAACCACCCCCAAATCTCTACCCCCAGAGACTGACACTTGCACTCAAAATATCAAAATGTTGTCAATTTATTGTAATTAATCCATTAAAAACATAGTTTAAAAACAAATATGCTGTGCCATAGCTTTGTTACGCCACCAGGGGGAGCGCCAACTCTAACTCTATCTACACACTGTGACCAATTCTAAACCTAACTATCTACTATCTAAAAATATATATATTATCAAAGTGTCAGTGCAGAGTAATACAAACCCAATCAGAATGATGAGTGCAATAACGCAAATACAACAAATAAGAGAAAAAGTGCTTACATACACAGAATGTAGAATTATCCAGTGACCACCAACAACTTAAACAAATATAATGAAATGTTGAGGGGTTTCATTATATTTGTTTAAGTTGGCTCGTTGTGTTGTGTATTGGGTGGTTGGGGGGGTTGGTGGTCACTGGATAATACCAGGTGTGGCTCACATGTAGGGGGCACTGTTTGATTTTAATGGATACCCGTTGTATGTTGCAGTATCAAATACAGCAAGAAGTACTTCCACTTTGGGATGCCCTGAAAATGCGTGTGAAACAGAAAAGTGGCGGGGAATTCCTGCATAGAATTAGAGCTGCTTGAGGGAGAAAAATGCTGGCAAGCAGTGTGGAAGACTGCACCATCTAATCGACCCTCTCACCCTGGATTGCCCTGAACAAGCAATTTTAGCTGCTTAATATAGCATCGTATGGAGAAACTGTTTACAATGTGGCCCATCAGGGTTTGTCTCTTTTTCTTGTTGTTCTCCCCCTCCCTTCTTCTCCCCTCCTTGTAGCTTGCATAGTTGGCCTGCTGCATGATCCCTCCCCACCGACGCCTTTGAGTAGCTGGATACTATCTGTACCCTCTTTGGCGGGTGAGGTGGGATGCCATTTGGTTGGCTATGGACCATGCAGCTGGCTTGTTTATGTGCAGGAGAGATAAAGTACCGTGTGCTATGGTATACAAGCTTTATACTTGCCACTACTAGATATAGTTGTAGGATTAAGGCTGGCTCATGAAAATGGACTTAGACGAATTACCAGCGCCATTATAATCATTATATGTACTATGTGAAGCATTGTGTAGATGAACATGATTTGTGTATACCTTTAATAATCCGTTAAAGTAAATTAGGTTGGGATTTTTTATGATAGGCTGTGTGTATGGAGACCGGTTTGGGTATGGGTGCCCCTCTCCCTGGTCTGCTCTTGTGCTGGAGACTCCACTATGGCCGCAACTCACGTCTGCGGGCACCGGTGGGCACGGCCAGAATGACGTCTGCCCCACGCCTGTCCTGGGGGCGTGGTCAGTGTGGCGTCATGCGGGCGGGCCGGCGCACTTCCGGCCGGAGTGCGGCAGCGCGCACTCACACGTGCTGGGAGCCTGGCGCGGGAGCCGACGGGTGGGTGGGTATCTAAAGGGGCCTGTGAGCCCTTATCCCCAGCAGAGAGGAAGTATTAATGACTGGCCGTGAATAAGAGTCGATAGGACTCGAAACGCGTTGGTTGCAGCCCCGGGGGGGGGGGGGGGGGGGGGGCATTCTACATTCTGTGTATGTAAGCACTTTTTCTCTTATTTGTTGTATTTGCGTTATTGCACTCATCATTCTGATTGGGTTTGTATTACTCTGCACTTATTAAGGCGTGTAGGTTACTGTTCTTTTGAGATGGATGCACTTTAAAAGCACTGACACTTTGATAATATACATATTTTTATATGGAGTAGATAGTTAGGTTTAGAATTGGTCACAGTGTGTAGATAGAGTTAGATTTGGCGCTCCCCCTGGTGGCGTAACAAAGCTATGGCACAGCATATTTGTTTTTAAACTGTTTTTAATGGATTAATTACAATAAATTGACACAATTTTGAGTGCAAGTGTCTCTGGGGGTAGAGATTTGGGAGTGGTTGGGGACCACTGCACTTTGTTTGGTTCCCGCACATGCAAAGGCGTGGAATGCCAGCTGATCAATACGCCGGTCTTCGGCATCCCGCAGGGTAGTAGAATCAGGGGAATGCATGACAGAGGTGTTAGATAGCCCTAGGATCGGGGCATCCACCTTGGGGGGGGGGGGGGGGGGGGGGGGAAATGACCAACATTTAACCACCTCAGCAGGAAAAGGATACTTCCTATCCCAACTCTTTGGAACCCCGGGAAGTTTACTGGGGCACTCCCATTCCTTGAGCACAAGGTTATGGAAATGTGCCTGCTCTGGAAATTCCAAACGTGATCTTGCTGTATGGAAAAGCTCCCCTCTTTGCCTGGGAGCCTCAACAGGGAGAGAGATAGAACCTCAAAAATTTGGGTCAATAATCTGTCAGTGTCATCCGGGGCCCAGGGGTCAGAGCCAGAATCGTCATGACCCCTTGGTCTCTCATCAGATGAGCCTGAATCAGTAAAGAGCTCCCCTTCATCAGACGGGGTATAGCCACACAGATTCCAAAACTCCTCAGTTCCCATAGGGAAAACAGTAACATTAGGCGTCAAGTGCCACTTCTTAGCAGGGGCCTTACGCGCTAAAGACTTCGCAATAATCTGTTCAACAGTAGCCAGTCTAGAAGACACATCAGGCTGAGAATTCCCACTAGTATGCAACTCAACAGGAGTGAGATTTAAGCTTGGGGGAGTAGGTGAAGTGAAACGAGGTGCAGCCACTGGCAGGCCAGATTGCAATGCAAGCACCTGCTGAGCACAGGGTACACAGACCCGCGCCTTGTCAGCGTCAGCATGAGGCTGCCCACACGCTACACACAGCCGGTCTTGTCCCAAAGGGACCCCGGTAACATTATCCTGGGATGCCTCCATATGGTGATTATAGCGGCGCTATACGCCGATAGGGAATAACGCTATATAGCAACCCTGGATGCCCCAATAACCCGCTAGGGACGTGGGAGTATAATTTTTACAAGGCCTACAAGCAATATACTAAAACAGGGCAGGGAGAAGCCAAGAAGGGTTCGTCCCGCCTGAAAGACATAAGCAGACGAGACCTTAAGTACATCGTAACAAAAGTGAAGCAGATAAAGCCGTCCGCGAGGGCACTTACGGACCGCGGTAGGCAGGAGTCCGTTGCGCATAGGCCAACCAAGTCAGAAAAGATGGCGTCGGTATACCTCGAGGGGCGGGCCAATAATAGCGATGACGCGGAGCGCGCCAAAGACGCCCCCCCCCTGAAGAGCGCGAAGCCAGAAAGGCCAACAGCCAATGATGGCACACCAGCGCCTGAGGTAATGCTGCCGCCAAGCGCGGAACAAAGTCAGCGCGCGGCGGCGGTAATTTTAAAAGACAGGTCAGCGCGGCGGCTGACAAGAATAAAGACATGTGAAAAGTGAAAGCACAGACTGCATAACATACATATCTATACACATACACCCCCCCCCTTTTCCCCCGAAGACTACAAGGAGGATGAGGGAGGACGGCGGCCACTTAAAGAGAGCCCACCGATAGGTAGGGGCAAGGGGCAATAGTGAGGGAGGGGCATCCCATAGAGGCTTACCATAAGCCTGAACCGCCTACCCTTTGGTGGGGGATTACGGTGGAGCAGCGCTCCTAAGCACCAACGGCGGTGCTGCCTACCTTCACCTGACCAGCGCAGCCAAGGCTGGGAGGCATATTAACAGTGGAAAGGGTGGGAATGTCCCTGCGTATTTGAGGGGCCGGGAGGAGCCTATTTTCGATGTCTCTGCAGTCCAGCGCCATCTGGCGGAGTATATCCCAACTGTAAGTATTAGATTTGGAGCAGGACGTACTGTATACTAAGAATAAGTAAATTAATTTTTCTGTGCAGCAATCTTAATTTCACTGGGGGTGCATATGAGCACTGTTTGTTGTGTTGATCTGATTTAAAGCGGACCTTCACTCTGAATAAGAGTCTATCTTATATTTTTCCCACATCCTGTACGTACAGATTGTCCACATTAAAAATCATCCTATCTGCATCTACTGCATGTTATGAGCCTTTAAACATCCAAGATGGCGGCTTATGGAAGCTGCCATCTTATCAGGCAGCCTGCAAACAGGAAGTGCCTCCTGACTGTGCTGCTCTGCATTCTGGGACTGCTGACTTTTACCTGACCCCAGCTCTGCTCTGTCTGAGCAAAGCACAGCTATAACCCGCCCCCCTGTACCTTATCCCACTCTCCTCTCCTCAGTAAGTGTGATGCTTCTGAGTCAAGATGGCGGCGCCCGTATCCTAAATTCCTGAACAGAGTTGCAGCCCAGTGGGGGAAAGAATAATAAGTTAGTGACTAAAAACGTAAAATATATTAATTTTAGATGCTTGGGAACCATTTTCTAAGAGTTTGGGCTTTTCATTAAATCACGCTGAAGGTCCGGTTTAAGTAATTTTGGATTGTTGCTCCACTGTAAACGCTTCTTCTTCCACCCCATTATAGATTTTCACTTCCCCGCTTGGCCTTCTAAATAGTACCGGCTCTGTAATCTGCATCTAAGCAGACACCCCTTGACCTAGAATTCAGAGCTGAATGGGTTATACCTCTGTTCCCACTACATCAGCTCTACTATTTTTAACCGGTCTGAGGCTTGGGGAGGAGGGTCAGGCTCCCCTTCTTACCTTCTTGGGACCCAGCTACGCACTGGTTACACGTCACAGTACACTAAGCTGTGGAATTGTAGCAAATGCAGGTAAAACATCTCAGTTGCGGGAGGGTTGTGGAATCTAGGTTATTTGCACTGGTCTGCTGAATACTATGTTTCCCACCTATTCAGACAATAAAAGACAGCCCGAGCCACTTCAGATTATGTGCCATCATACTAGTCCTATAGTACCTCTGACCTCCGTTTTGTCTCCACCCCTTAACCTTTAGATTGTAAGTCAGCAAGGGCAGAGGCCTCTCTCTTAGTGAATTTCAATATGACTGTGTATTTGTGCTTTAGTTAGTCGTTTTACCCTGTTTGTTATTTCACATTGTACATATACAGCACCATAGAAGATGATGGCGCTTTATAAATAGACAATAATAATTTATTTAGTAAGTGTACCAGATGAAACTAAAAAAGTTAACTGGAGGTCCACTTATCCCCACAGCTCCAGGGAATCCCGATTTGGGTGGATGCTTTGCATTCTCTAAGAGCAAGCCTGAGACCGGGCAAAGCCACTTTCCACTACCAGTCACTAGTGATCTGGGCCCTCACAGATCGCCGGTGGTCCCCTGGAATGCCAGTCCAAATGTTGGCAAGCATAGGGCCATGGAAGTGGTAAGCAGCTATGCCTAAGTCAGGGGCTTGTTGCTGCAGTATGCTCAGCAGGGCATCCCAAATCGATGACGCGGAGCTGCACTGGGGACATTTTTTTTTATAAAGGTCAGTTTTAAAAAGATAAAAAAAGCCAATTCCCGAACAATTTGCAGGAATAATTGTACATTGTAAATAATGTGGGGTCCCCACAACATTATTTATAGGCATCATTATCATAATCAGAAGCAAATAAAATGTAATAGTTCATGTTTCTCTGGGGACTGTAACTGTACTGCATGTCTGATAGACGTCAAGTCAGAAATTTCTAAGCACATTATACCCCCCAGTGAGGTGGTGTGAGAAGAAACAGTCAATGCTCACATTATCATCTATCATGGCACGTGCCACTCCTGCCATGATGGTCTTGGCATCTCTTGTTCGCTTACGATCGATGTAAATGACTCCTCCAAGGTAGGTTATGAGACCCACAGAGCCAAAATACAGAATTTCTTTTTTGGCAATCTGCACGCAGCGATCAGGAAGGATCTCCATTAGACCTAAGACAGGAAGCGATAAAATTGAAGTTAAGTGGAGTTAAAAAAAAACACACGCACACATCAATTTAATCAGTATCACTTTTATTCACCAAGTACGTCATAATACAATAAACAAGGAAAATAATATACAAGGTTTGATTTAATAATGGGCAAGCAATGGGGAATTGAAGACCAACCAATATTATCTATTTTTCGAAGGGAAGCATAATGCTTATGGTATATCTAGATTATATCACATTTGCACTTATCAGCTCATGAAAACCCTGCAATCTGAATTCACAGCCAGTCAGGGCAGAACAATTCTGGGCACATCTCTTCCAATTACAGATAATGGAGCCAAGAGGAACAGTGCGCGCCAGACGGAGGCTGAACAGCAAGAATAAAAGTTACAGGAAAGCAGTGCGACGATTAATGAGGGTCACGCTGATCTGGAACGCGGCCTGCGCTTTGGGACTCCACAAGCAGTATATTTCATCCAAAGCAGAGTGTAATGCCATTCTGCTGAATGGATGTTTAAAGGAGAGCACTTCACCTGCAATGACTGTGATAACAAGCAAAAAAAGACCCGTTGCCATCAGCAGAGCATCGCTTCTACAAGGCAGTCACCATAAAGATACAAATGCAAAAGAAGGCATTGTCAAAAATCATCTTAAACTGACCTGGGTTTTGCATATGGCAGTGCAATTAGATATACACAGTACTTAGAGAATCTACAAGACTCTAGGGCCAGTGGTCACTCTCTTTATGAGGCATCTTGAACTGGGATGCCACGAAACCCTGGGGATTGCCTGGTACACTCAACTTGCTGGCAATTCCACACCGCAAGTCTGAGCCCCTTCTGAAACCCTCGCATTACCTTTAGCTGTGGCACGTACTCACACCAGGTGTTTCTGAACGGCAGGTGCAGGCAGGCCCACAGGTAGAGGCAAGTGACGATGCGGCCAGCAGCACATGCCCCTATGAGCTGTCTTTGTCGCTCTACTCAGAGCTAGCGAGCCGCTGATTGGCTGGGTAACCTGCACATGCGCTGTAGGTTGATGTAAGTGTTGCCTATGTATATTTTTCCTACCTACGTGCACCCAGATCAGTTAGATTTGTTGAATGGCTGACATCTTCTATATATATATCTTGTGCATGCGTGTGTGCGCTCCCATGTGCAGCACTGAAGGTATAGGTAAGCTAGATTCCATGTAGGTAGGGAAGTGGGTGGTGGGTTTATGTAGGGTTACATATCTGGCTATAACTCTCTATGAGCCAGAACTCTATTACTCTACATGCGCACAGCCTGTAAAACAGCTTGAAATGCCCCACTGCCTCAGGTTTCTGTCTGGAAGGACCTAACCTGCTGTGGTTCTGTTGATCTGGAGGCACGACAGCTGGCTTGTTCTGTAAATATTTTTTTTCAAATCAAACATTTACTGGGAGGCACCCGGGGAAATACACATCACCAGTGGGGATGCCATGCAAGCCGTTTATACCACATAGATACATTTAAAACAACCCGCAGGAATAATGCAAAGATACACCCTATGCAAATAATGGCGCTGGGGATCACCTGTCTGTTCATATCAAACCACAGCGCGTGCACATGCTTCGTGTGCACTCAGAACTCACTGCCGTGAATATTTATTATTGACTCTTAATTTTTCCATAATGTATTCTGATCATACCAAAGTGAACTGGCAAAAATGGAGTAGAACTTAACTGTAAGTGAAATCTTAAGATCAATACCATCCAAAGCTAAGCACATCTGCCGCTGCTCAATTCCACTAACTCCCTGCAGCGATTTACGCTGGCTTGTCGTAGTGCTATGTTAAAAAGGAGAGATCAGAATAAAAAGCCTCCTTAAAACTAGACAGCAAAATGTCTTTTTAATCGGCTGCTATTAGGACGTGCCAGGCAGTGAATCTGCTGCACTTCCCTAATAAAAACAAAACACCGTTCAGAGTCCAGAAAAATAAAGTTGCCCGGCGGCCCTGGACTCTGGAGGCTCATCTGTTTCAATCAGCCGGACGTCTGATATTTTATCCACCCGGGCTGGCTGAATAGAACGTTACAATCTAATAAAAGGGAAGAGAAACATTTATATGTTATGAGGGGGGGCGGATCTTATAGCCGATCAAAGAACAAGAGAATGATCCGAGTCTTAAAGTGATCCTATACCCAGAGAGGAAGTTTATGTTGTCACCTTCTACAAGTTACAAGATAAACTGTCACATAATGGCAGTCAGGTTGAAGGTTTCAGATTTATTGCAGTTATTATAACTGATAAGGCTAACCTCTAATGCTGAGTTGTGTGCACTGTAACTGATTGTATCCTCACTGAAAAGCACCAGCGGGGCTGCTCAGCCAGGGAGCAATATGGCTGATTGCATTTGGTCATGTTGTTATAAACATTGGGCAAAAGTTTTAGTAAAAAAATGAAACAGGCTGTTTTGGGGGAACTGGGCTGGGCACAGAAGGTCATGACATTAATTCCTTAATGGGTATAGGACCACTTTAAAGCGGACCAATCAGAGCAGTTTGCTGTGCATATTAAATGCATGCACGCCCATCCTCAGCCTATCTGAAACAGCCACCCAACCTGCCCCCCGCCTTTGTTCATTGGACAATGCTGTGTGGCCCGTTAAAAAAAAAAAAAAAAAAAATACAATTCTGTGAGTACTCACCTGTAGAATTGTTTTTACTATGCACAGCATGGCCTGTTTCATGTAATCCTTACGTCTGGGTATTCCGCCACAAGGTGGCGCAGTGGACTGCAGAAGATTTGTGGCTCCTCCCGGCCCCATATAAAAAAAGAGATCACCCATAGACCTCCAGTGTTGAAAAGCAGTTATACAAGAAGCCGGGAGGTAATAAAGGTAAAAAAGGTAAAAAACCCTCATAACTAACTTGGAACAATCCCCATAAAGAGGCAACCAAAAATAACGATAACAAGGGAGGGATGAAACAGGCCGTGCTGTGCATAGTAAAAACAATTCTACAGGTGAGTACTCACAGAATTGTATTTTTCCTAGTGCACAGCACGGCCTGTTTCATGTAGTCCTTACGTCTGGGACATCCAAAAGCAGTGTCCGTAAGGTAGGGTGGGAACCCCAAAGAGTAACGGCAGGCAGTTCACACCACTACCGCCTGAAGTACCTTGCGGCCAAAAGCAGCATCCACTGAGGCCTTAACATTAACCTTGTAAAACTTGGAAAAAGTATGAACAGAAGACCACAAGACCAAACTTGTTCAACAGAAGCTTGGTGCTGAAAAGCCCAAGAAGCACCAATAGCACGAGCGGAATGAGCAGTAACCCGAAAGAGAGGCTCCTTCCCCTTAGCAGAATAGGCCTGCACCACCACCTGACGAATCCACTTGCTGATAGTGGACACAGCTGAGATGCAGGGAACATTTTCCTCCGCCCAGGACAGTATCAGGGATACTTCCTTGAGGGCACTCTTGCTCCGGGTCCCTCCCTGATGATTGATGTAGGCAACCGCCGGTTGTCCGAGCGAACCTGAACAGCCCCACCCCCCCAGGTGTGGGGTTAAGTGGGCAAGAACCAACCTGATTGCCCTCAATTCCAGAATGTTGATAGGGGCATGGGCCTCCTGAGGGCCCCAATGACCCTGGAATTTCAGGGACTTCCAGAATCCCCCCCCAACCTGTCAGACTGGCATCCGTGGTGACAGTCTCCCAGCAGGGGGCCAGAAAGGACCTGCTCCCCAGCAGGTTCCTTGAGTCCAGCCACCACACTAGAGACCGCCTGACCTGAGGGGACAAGACAAACACCTGATCCAGGGACACAGGGTCCCGATCCCATACTGACAAAAGGTGAAGCTGAAGAGGCCTCAAGTGTAACTGAGCATATGGAACCGCCTCGAAGCAGGACACCATCGGGCCCACCAGCTGCATTCCCTGCCTCATGACAGCAGGAGCTGAGCTTTCCCTTGAAGGACCTCCACCTTCTGCTGAGGAAGAAAGATCTTGACCTGAGCTGAATCCAGAATCATGCCCAGAAAAGACTTCACCATGGAAGGAGACAGGGAAGATTTGGGGTGATTGCTCAGCCAGCCGAATGACTCCAGTGTGGACACCACCCGCTGAGTGTCCAGCTCTGCCTGATGGAAGGACTGAGCGATAAGCATGTCATCCAGGTAGGGAAGATTGCGAATGCCCTGAGATCTCAGCAGGGCCATCACTCCTGCCAGCATCTTGGTGATTACCCTGGGAGCCGAGTTGAGGCCGAAGCGCAAGGCCACAAATTGGTAGTGCTGATCCTCCAGAGCGAACCTGAGGAATCTCTGATGACCTGGAAAGATAGGTACATGAAGGTAAGCATCCTTGATGTCTACAGAGGTCATGAAATCCCCTGGGCGTAGGAAAGTCACAGCTGAGCACAGAGTCTCCATGCGAAAGTGTCTGAATCTGACAAACTTGTTGAGAAGCTTTAAATCCAGGATAGGTCTGATGGACCCATCCATTTTGGGCACAATGAAAAGATTGGAATAATAGCCTTTGCCCCTTTCCTTCAAGGACACCCGGCAGATGACACCTAGGTCTAAAAGGCCTTGGACAGCCAGGGAGAGACACTGAGCTGACAAGGGGTTTTGAGCTAACCGAGATTTGATGAATCTTAGGGGGCGGCCAGGCTGCAAACTCTATCTTGTAACCAGAGGATACTACCTCCTGAATCCACCGGTCTGAGACATGACGCCTCCAGACGTGAGCCAAGAGCTGAAGCCGCCTCCCCACCCGGATGGGTGAGGGCGCCCCTTCATGCCTGAGGGGGCTTGGGGGATGACTTAGTCTTGGGACCCCAGGTGGAGCCAGGGTGGCCACGTCCTCTGCCCCTGCCCCAAAGTCTCCACGGGCTCCAGCAAAGGAAGCTCCCCGTCCAATTCTGGAGCCCCTGAAGGAAGGAGAAAAGGCACCTGAACCCCGAAAGGGCCGGGGCTGCCTTCTACGCTGAGGTAACTTGCCACCTTTAGCAAACAAGTCCAAACGTTCCCCAAAGAGGCGCAGCCCCTTGAAAGGAAACCCAGTGAGAGCCTTTTTGGCAGCATTGTCAGCTGCCCACTGGCGCAGCCAGACCGAGCGGCGTATCGCCACCAACAAGGCAGATGCCTTGCCACACATTCTAATGGTATCATCCAGGGCAGAGAGAAAATATGCAACAAATTCCTCACAACACAGAAGAGCTCTATACTCTTCACTACCAGCATCATCAGGGGCCCCATCTAAGAGACCCCTGAGCAGGCTTTTAATAGCAACAGCCGTGATAATACAATTCTGTGAAATACTCACCTGTAGAATTTATATTATTTGTATACAGTACGTCCTGCTCCAGATATAGTACTTACACTTGGGTTATCCTCCGCCAGATGGCGCTGCACTGCAGAGACATGCAAAACAGGCTCCTCCCGGCCCCTCAAATACCCGGGGACCTCCCACAAATCCCCAGCATTGAAAAGCAGCGAATAAGAAGCCGGGAGGATAAACCACCGAAACTGGTAACTATAACAATGGTAACAATGACCATACAAGGGATCCAGAATAATGCAAAAACCAGGGTGGGGTGGAGCAGGACGTACTGTATACAAATAATATCAATTCTACAGGTGAGTATTTCACAGAATGGTATTATTCTTAGTATACAGTACGTAATTGGAGAATTGCTGAGAACCTGTAAATCCAGAATGGCCAGACAGACCCATCCTTTTGGGGGGCTGTGGAAAGGTTGGTGTAGCGGCCCCTGCCTCTGCCTGTTAAGGGCAATCTGCAAGTGACCCCTCAGACCCCGCAGGCCTTGCATGGCCTGCGCCAGTCCCTGAACAGAGGCAGGGACCAGGAGTACCCGGGACCCGATAATCTTGGGGGAGGCCGCGCAGCAAACTCTATCTTGCATCCGGAGGACACTACCTCCTGAATCCACCAGTATGAGGCGTGATGCCTCCTGACAAGAGCAAAGTGCTGCAGCCATCCCCTCACCCAGACGGGCGAGGGCGCCCCATCATGCTTGAGGGGGCTTCGTGGAAGATTTAGGCTTGGGGGGGGGTGCCCCTGCCCCTAGGGGGCCGAGACGGCCGCCTGCGTTGCGGTGACTTACCCTTCTTACCAAACAGGTCTAGACGGGCCCCAAACAGGCGTAGCCCTCTAAAGGGAAGCCTAGTAAGAGTCTTTTTAGAAGCATCGTCAGCACCCCACTGTCGCAGCCAGACCAAGCGACGTATAGCCACCACAAGGGCAGCAGTTCTTGCACACATTTTAATGGTGTCATCCAACGCTAATAGGATAAATTTTACAAACATATCACAACTGGAGAGTGCATTAAACACATCCCAGGGGAGATCATCAGGGAGCTGAGCAAGCATCTTGCTAATTAGGGTTCTAGCGGCCACGGCAGTAATAGCCGCGGCACAGACCGGGCGCAGCGCCGTCCCTGCACATGTAAAGGCGTGGGAGGCCAGCAGATCAATGCGCTGGTCCTCAGCATCCCGAAGGGTAGTATAAGCAGGGGCTGTAATAAAGGGGTGGTTAGGAACCCCTATGATCGGGGCATCACCCACGGGGGGGGGGGGATGACCAACAATTAACCACCTCAGGGGGGCAAGGGTACTTCCTATCCCAGTCCCCTGGGATCCCTGGCAGTTTACTGGGGCACTTCCATTCCTTGAGCACAAGAGTCTGGAAATGTGCCTGCTCCAGGAATTCCAAACGTGCTGTTGCTGTATGGAAACGCTCCCCTCTCTGCTTGGGAGCCTTACCAGGGAGAGAGATAGCCAGAACCTCAAAGACCTTAATCAACAGATCATCAGTGTCACTCTGGGCCCAGTATTCATGGACAGAATCGTCATGACTCCACGGCCCATCAGATGAGCCCGAGTCAGAGAAGAGCTCTCCTTCCTCAGAAGGGGTATAAACACACCGAGTAGTAAACTCCTCAGTTCCCATAGGGAAAATAGTAACATGAGGCGTCAAGTGCCGCTTCTTACCAGGGCCCTTGCACTCTGACAACCTCGCGAATCCCCACTTGTATGCGACTCAGCAGGAGTGAGATTTAAGCATGGGGAGATAGGCGAATTGAAACGAGGCATAGCCACTGGCAGGCCTGATTGCAGAGCCAGTGCTTGCTCGGCACAGGGTACGCAGACCCGTGCCCTGTCAGCATCAGCATGGGGTTGTCCACACGCTATACACAGCCGGTCTTGTCCCAGGGGGACCCCAGTCACATAATTCTGAGATGCCTCCATATGGTGATTATTTAGGCTCAATATGCCAGCAGGGATTGACGCTATAAGCAACCCTGGATGCCCCAAAGACCCGCTAGGGATTTTAGTGGGAGAATTTTACAAGGCCCGCTATCAAATACACCGGGCCAGGAGAAGCCAAAGGTGTTCACCAGTCTGAAAGACACAATGAGAAAAGAATGGTGTCAGAACCGAAACACTACAATGAGTATAAGCCGCCCGAGAGGGAACTTACGGACCACGGTAAGCAGGAACGTCCCACGCGTCGCGCGGACAAAATGGCGCCATGTACCTCGAAGGGTGGGCCAGAGCGAGCCATGACGAGGAGCGCGAAGTCCAACATCGGCCAATGAGGACACAGAGGAGTCTGAGGTAACGCCGCCGCCCGGCGTGGAACATCCAACGAAGGAAAAAACGTGCGCGGCGGCAGTTACACGAGTAAAACACAAAAAGGCGCGGTGGCTGACACCATATATATATATATATAAAAGTCCAAAGATAGACTAAGTGCCATATACGTGCAATCATACACAGACACTACAGGCACCCCCCCCTTTCTCCCCCCCCGAGCTACGGGGGGAGCGAGGGTGGATGGCGACCTTTGTACAGGGCCCACCGCTACACGGGGCATGGGCAATAATGCGGGAGGGGCATCCCCTAGAGGCTCACCATCAGCCTAAACCACCTACCCTTTGGTGGGGGACTGCGGTGGAGCATGGCTCCATAAGCACGCATGGTGCTGCCTACCTTCACCCGACCAGCGCAGCCCAGGCTGGGAGGCACATCACGAGGAGGACGGGTGGGAATAGTCCAACAGGGCCGCAGGCTTTAATAACCCCGCTCACCTGCGAGAGAGTGATACTTCATGTCTTCGCAGTCGGCACTGCAGAGAAATCTGGGGATTTGTGGGAGGTCCCCGGGTATTTGAGGGGCCGGGAGGAGCCTGTTTTGCATGTCTCTGCAGTGCAGCACCATCTGGCGGAGGATAACCCAAGTGTAAGTACTATATCTGGAGCAGGACATACTGTATACTAAGAATATACAATTCTGTGAAGTACTCACCTGTAGAATTGGTATTATAAGTATACAGTACGTCTTGCTCCAGATAGATTACTTACACTTGGGTTATCCTCCGCCAGATGGCGCTGCACTGCAGAGACATGTAAAACATGCTCATCCCGGCCCCTCAAATACCAGGGGACCTCCCACAAATCCCCAGCACTGAAAAGCAGTGAACAAGAACCGGAAGAAATAAACCACCCAGAACAAAACTGGTAACTATAACAACAATGATGATAATCACCATACAGGGGATCCAGAATAATGCAACAACAGGGTGGGGTGGAGCAGGACGTACTGTATACTTATAATACCAATTCTACAGGTAAGTACTTCACAGAATTGTATTATTCTTAGTATACATTACGTCCTGCTCCAGATAGATTACTTACACTTGGGACATCCAATAGCAGTGTCCATAAAGTAGGGTGGGATCCCCAATAGGAAAGGTAACAGCAGGCAGTTTAAACCACTGCCGCCTGTAAAACCTTGCGGCCAAAAACAGCATCAGCTGAGGCCCTAACATCAACCTTGTAAAACTTTGAAAGGGTATGAACAGAAGACCAAGCAGCAGCCTTGCAAACTTGTTCAACAGAAGCCTGGTGCTGGAAGGCCCAAGAGGCACCAATAGCACGAGTAGAATGAGCAGTAAGGCGGAAGGGAGGACTCTTCCCCTTAGCTGAATAGGCTTGAATCACAGCCTGACGGATCCATTTGCTGATAGTAGACTTGGCAGGAGCCAACCCCTTCCTAGGACCAGAAGGGACCACAAAAAGAGCATCAGTCTTCCTGAAGGACGCAGTGACTACTAGGTAATACTTGACCACATCCAAGGAGTGCAAAACCCTTTCCTTAGCATTACTAGGGTTAGGGCACAAGGAAGGAAGAACAATATCCTGGTTCAAATGAAAAGCAGACACCACCTTAGGCAGGAAATCCGGCTTAAAGCGGAACACCACCTTATCCTGGTGTCTCTCAAAATATGGAGGCTGGATAGACAGAGCCGCCAGCTCAGACACACGCCTGACCGAAGTAATAGCCACCAGAAAGACAACCTTGAGGTCAAGTACAGCCAGAGCAGCATCCTGAATAGGCTCAAAGGGAGCACCCTGCAAGGCAGACAAGTCCAAGTTCAAATCCCAAACAGGGACCATAGGTTTTCGTGGGGGACGCACATGAGTAACCCCCTGAAAGAAAGTCTTGACCAAGGAATGTTGAGCAAAGGACTTCTGAAAGAAAACAGACAGGGCAGAAACTTGACCCTTCAAAGTACTGAGTTGGAGACCAGACTCCAAACCTTGCTGTAAGAACTCTAGAACCCTGGGAACTGAGAACACCCGACAGGGAAGAGACCTAGACTTACACCAGTCAATGTAAGCACGCCAAACCCTATAATAGATGGAAGAGGAAGACTTCTTCCTAGCCTTCACCATGGTCTCAACCACGGAGGCAGACAAGCCTTTCTCCATCAAGATGGAGGTTTCAGCAGCCAGGCCATCAAAGCCAGAGTTTGTAAATTGGGATGGCGTAGGGAGCCCTGAGTGAGCAGATCTGGTACTGCTGGCAGGACGTACTGATCTACTGCCATCTGCACCACGTCTGCGAACCACACTCTTCTTGGCCACCTGGGGGCCACCAGAATCACTGGCACCCTTTCCAGAGCAATCTTGCGCAGGACCCTGCCCAGCAGGGGGAATGGAGGAAAGACATACAGGAGCCGAAATTCCTGCCATGACATGGACAGAGCATCCGTGGCCAAAGCCAGAGGATCCTGAGACAGGGAGACAAAAGCCTGAAGCTTGTGATTGTGACGGGACGCGAACAGATCCACATCCGGTAGCCCCCAGCGGTGACACAGGGACTGGAATACCCTGTTGCAGAGGGACCACTCTCCCTGACGAAAGGTCCCCCTGCTCAGAGAGTCCGCCAGAAGGTTCTCTGCCCCCGGAATGTACACAGCCGAAATGCATTGAACGTTGGCCTCTGCCCATGTCAGAATCTGGGACACCTCTTGGAGGGCCCTCCTGCCCCGGGTCCCTCCCTGATGGTTGATGTAGGCAACCGCCGTCCTGTTGTCTGAGCGCACCTGTACAGACAGACACCTCAGGTGATTGGTCAACTGCTCCAGTACCAACCTGATTGCCGCAGCTCCAGAATGTTGATGGGTAAGTGGGCCTCCTGAGGGCCCCACCTCCCCTGGAACCGCAGGGACTTCCAGAATCCCCCCATCCTGACAGACTGGCATCCGTGGTGACTGTCTCCCAGGAGGGGGCCAGGAAGGATCTGCCTCCCAGCAAGTTCCTGTGGTCCAGCCACCAGGAAAGGGACCGTCGGATCGAGGGGGGAAGCACACAGATCCCGTCCAAGGACGTTGGATCCTTGTCCCATACCGACAGAAGGTGAAGTTGAAGAGGCCTCAAATCGAACTGAGCAAAGGGCACCGCCTCGAAGGATGCCACCATCAGGCCCACCAACTGCATTCCCTGCCTGAGGGAGGGCTGGGGGCACGATAGCAGGAACCTCACCTGCGCAATTAGAGCTTCCACCTTCTGCTGAGGAAGGAATATCCTTGACTGAATCGTATCCAGAATCATTCCCAGGAATGGGGTCACTGAGGAAGGGGACAGGGAGGACTTGGGGTGATTGATCACCCAGCCGAAAGACTCCAGGGTGGACACTACCAGCTGAGTGTCTAACTCTGCCTGCTGCAGAGACCGAGAGGTGATGAGTATGTCGTCCAGGTAGGGTAGCAAGCGTATGCCCCTTGACCTCACCAGAGACATCACCCCTGCCAGCACTTTGGTCTCACCTCAGCTCCCAGAGTGTTCACCAAAGGGCAGGGCCACAAATTGGTAATGTTGATCTTCCAATGCGAATCTGAGAAACCTTTGGTGTCCAGGGAACACAGGGATGTGAAGGTAAGCATCTTTGATGTCCACCGACGTCATGAGATCCCCTGGGCGCAGGGAGCCAATGGCCGAGCGCAGAGTTTCCATGCGAAAACGCTTGTTTCTGACAAATTTGTTGAGGATCTTTAAATCCAGAATGGGCCTGACTGACCCATCTTTTTTGGGAACTGTGAAAAGGTTGGAATAGAATCCCTTGCCTCTTTCTCTTAAGGTGACACTGCAAATGACCCCCATATCCAGAAGGCCTTGCACGGCCTGCATCAAGACCTGAGCTGAGGCAGAGTCCTGGGGATCCGGGACTTGACGAATCTTGGAGGGGAGGGGGGCACACAGCAAACTATCTTGTAACCAGAGGACACTACCTCCTGAATCCACCTGTCTGAGACGTGATGCCTCCAGACGTGCGCAAAGTGCTGTAGCCGTCCCCCCACCCCGATGGGCTAGGGCGCCCCATCATGCCTGGGGAGTTTTGTTTTAGAGCCCCAGGAGGCGCCGGGGCGTCGTCCACTGTTCCTGCGCTAGGAATCTGTACAAGCCCCCACGAAGGAACCCCTTTTCCCTGCTTAGCACCGCAGTAGGGGAGTGAAGGGGGCACCTGGCCCCGAAAGGGCCGAGACTGCCGCCTGCGCTGGGGTAACTTACCTCCTTTAGCAAAAAGGTCTAGGCGATCTCCAAACAGGCGTAGCCCCTTAAATGGAAGCCCAGTAAGGGCCCTCTTAGCAGCATTGTCAGCAGCCCACTGGCGCAGCCAGACCGTGCGGCGTATAGCTACCGCCAAGGCAGAGGTTCTGGCACACATCCTAATGGCATCATCCAAGGCAGATAGGATAAAGTTCACAAACATATCACAGTTAGACAGTGCATTACATGTATCAGGTTGCCCTTCATCAGACCCATCACGTACACTTCTGATCAGGGTCCTGAGTGCCACAGACGTAATGGCCGAGGCGCAAACCGAGCGCAGCACCACCCCCACAAACGCAAAGGCATGACACGCTAATTGGTCAATGCGCCGGTCCTCAGCGTCCCACAGCGTAGTATATCAGCAGGAAAGGGATACTTTCTGTCCCAACTCTTAGGTATACCGGGAAGTCTACTGGGACGTTCCCACTCCTTAAGCACGAGGTTATTGAAATGGGTTTGCTCAGGAAATTCCAAACGAGCTTTAGCAGTATGAAAAAGCTCACCCCTTTGCCTGGGAGCCGCAACCGGGGGAGAGAGAGACAAAACCTCAAATATTTGGACCAGCAGTCTGTCAGTATCATCCGGGGTCCAGGGGTCAGAGCCAGAATCGTCATGACCCCGAGTCTCTCATCAGATGACCCCGAGTCATAAAACAGCTACCCTTCGTCTGATGGGGCGTAGCCATACAGATGCAACAACTCCTCAGATTCCACAGGAGACGGAGTAGCATCAGGAATTAAGTGACGCTTTTTAGCGGAGGCCTTACGCGCTAAGATATTAGCGATCAATCTTTCAACAATGGCCAGTCTAGCAGACACATCAGGTTGAGAATCCCCGCGTGTATGTAATTCAATGGAGGTGAGACTTGAGCTTGGGGGAGTAGGTGAAGTGAGACGAGGTGCAGGCACAGCCACCGGAGGGGCGGGTTGCAACGTTAGCACCTGCTGTGCACAAGGGAAACAGACCCGCGCATTGTCACCGCTGATAGGCGAGACCCCACAAGCTACACTCAGCCGGGCTTGTCCCGAAGAAACCCCAGTCCCAATATCCTGGGATGCCTCCATATGGTGATTATTAGGCACAATATGCCAGTGGGGATTGACGCTATAAAGCAACCCGGATGCCCCAATGACCCGCTAGGGAAGGGGGATTACTTATACTAGGCCCAACTACAATTACACCGGGCCGGGAGAAGCCACTGGATTCACCGGTCTGAAAGACACAATGAGAAGAGGGGGGTGTCAGAGTCATACACAGAAAAATAATGAGTATTAAAGTCGCCCGCAAGGGCACTTACAGACCGCGGGAGGGGGGACCGTTACACACGCACTCGCGTGACTGTACAGGAAGAGGCACCAAAAGAACCACGAAGGGCGGGCTAGAGCAAGCCAGGACGCAGGGCGCGCCAAGCCAGGCCCCGCCCCCCGAAGTCAACAGACAAGCAGCCGATGAGGACGCAGGAGCGTCTGAGGCAACGCCGCCGCCCAGCGCGGGGCATCCAATGAAGGAAAGGGCGCGCACGGCGGCGGCGTTTGCAATAGTAAAAAGCAAGTCAGCGTGGCGGTTGACACACATATACTAGTCCCAACAAATATACCAACAGGCGAAATACACGAATCACGGTACACGCTCAACCACACCCCCCTCTTTTCCTCCCGAAGGCTAGGGGGAGAATGAGGGAGGATGGCGGCCCTTTGTACAGGGCCCACCGCTACCGGGGCATGGGACAATAATGCGGGAGGGGCATCCCATAAAGGCTCACCATCAGCCTATACCGCCTAACCTTTGGTGGGGGACTGCGGTGGAGCAGCGCTCCTTAAGCACACATGGTGCTGCCTACCTTCACCCGACCAGCGCAGCCCAGGCTGGGAGGCACATCACATCAAGGATGGGTGGGAATAGTCCAACAGGGCCGCAGGCTTTAATAGCCCCGCTCACCTGTGACAGAGTGTTAATTTCATGTCTTCGCAGTAAGCACTGCAGAGAAATCTGGGGATTTGTGGGAGGTCCCGGAAGGAGCCTGTTTTACATGTCTCTGCAGTGCAGCGCCATCTGGCGGAGGATAACCCAAGTGTAAGTAATCTATCTGGAGCAGGACGTACTGTATACTAAGAATAGAGGAGAAGAACTGGAAAAGCTAAGGGTATAATCAGTGCATGCACTAAAATGTATGTGCTTCAAGTGTGAGGAAAGGACAGATGCGGGGGAGATGCTCTTGAATTGTAGTCGCAAGCCATGGCTAGTGACAATGTGAAGTTTGAGTGAGGAGTCCAGTATAACACCAAGACAACGAGCTTGTGGAGCTGCTGTGATAATCAGGTCGTTGACAGAATTTGTTATGGCAAGATAGAAGCAGAATTGGATGGTGGAACAGTTATTACTCGTCAACCATAAAACTGCCCAATTGGCCTAGACCAAGGAGACCTTATATCTGGACTTCTCAGTATTATTCTTGGGACACTCACTATACTGTGACTCACCGCTAAGTTCTTACATTGTACAGGCAAATAAACCCTTATTAAGTTAAGTCATTGGGTGCAGCAGGCCCCAACAACATGGATTGATTGGCTGCCCTGGTAAGAGAACAGCAGCATAAATAGTCCTTACCCATCATATCCAGAATGCTCTGGTGGTTGGAAACAATGACGCAAGGTCCTTCCATCTGAAAGTTCTCCAGTCCCTTCACCTCAAAGCGCACACCAAAAAAATACTTTAAGGTTCGCACAAAGGACCGGATTATCCTGAGAAAACAAAAAGAGAAAAATTAAAATAGGACTCATTTTTATGGCAGTCCTTTCATGTATCGAATGAAACCTTAAACCGGACCTTCACAATGATTTATCGAAAAGCCCAAACCCTTAAAAAACGATTCCCCAGCATCTAAAATTAATACATTTTACGTTTTTAGTCACTTACTTATTATTCTTTCCCCCACTGGGCTGCAACTGTACAACTACAATCAACACTATAAAGGGTTAAATCAAGAAAAAAAATTGGCATGGGGGTCCCCTCCAAGGGGGGGGGGGGGTGTAATCCCCATTTTTTTTTAATTTTAAGGGTTAAAAACCCCTTAAAAATTCCTATAAAAATTACATGGGGTCCCCCCTACCCAGCATAACCAGCCCGGGGATCAGCTATGCAGGGCTTGTAGAACAGGGCGCAGGGGCCAGCTTTGGTGTCCCCCCACCCTGCCAGGTATAAGCCCGCACCTCTTAAATCTGCCCGGGCCATTCTGCCCCCCCTGGGCTTCGGGGAGGCAGGTAATAGGGGGGCCGTGGTTAATGGCAAATCACCCGCTCGCCGCAGGTGACTTGACAGTCCCCCAGCCTTGTGAACTGGTATAGGGGTTTCATGGACTCCTTACAAGTTCACAATGGGGAGTGGACCAACACCCAGGGATGATCGGCCCGGGAATCTATGAGATTCCCAGACCGTTCTATTTCCTCCCCCTGGAGCATCCAAAATCGGGATGCCCCTCTGTGTGAAACCCCCCGGAACACCCGCTACCACTTACTTGAATCGCGGATCCTACGGCGCATGCGCGGGCCGCAACCCCGCTATCCCTCTAGTAGGGCGCTTGCCCGCGCCGGCTATTTACGCTCCCTGTTAGAGGGAAGTGGGGGATGCACCCGCTAGCGCGCTCAGAGCGGCTGAGCTTAGACGTCCATAACTCAGCCCCTCTGAGCGCGCTGATTGGACGAGAGGCCGCGCATGCGCCGTAGGACCCGGGTGAGGTGAGTTATTGTGGGTGATCGGAGGGGGTTTCACACAGCGGGGCATCCCCGATCGGGATGCCCGGGGAAAAGGACCAATACCCAGGATAGTCCATTTTTTGGGGGAAATTTAAAGGTTAAAAACCCTTAAAAATCCCCCCCCAAAAATTACGTAGGGTCCCCCCTACCCAGCGTTACTGACCCAGGCCAGCTATGGGGGCTTGTAGAACAGGGCGCAGGGGCCAGCGCTGGTGGCCCCTGCCCTGCAGGCTACTAGCCCACATAGCCATAGTGGCCTAGGCCCTTCTGCCCCCCCCCCCCCCTGGCCTTTGGGGAGGCAGGTAATGGGGGGCTGGGGGTTTTGGCAAGTCACCCGCTCGCCGCAGGTGACTTGCCATACCCAGAGCCATGTGAGCTGGTATAGGGGTCTTATAGACCCCTTACCAGCTCACAAAGGGTTAACTGAAAAAAAACACACAGACAAAATGATTTTATTAAAAAAAAAAAAAATTTTTTTTACTGTACTTACCTCCGATTGTAAGCTCTTGTCCCTCGCCGCTCTGATGACAGATGCCGGCGATCGGCATCCAGAGAAGGGGGAGGCAGGAGATCAGAGGATCTCCTGTCACCTCCTTCCCAGGGCACCGATCACCGGCATCTGACAGCTAAGAGAGCTGTAGCCGGTGATCGGGACTGGGCTGACGTCATAGCCCCGCCCCCAAAAGGGGCAAGATGGCGGCCGCCATCGGAATAGCAGAGGGGAGAGAGCCTTCCTCTCTCCTGAAGATCGGAAAGACCTGGGGGGGACCGGAGGGTCGGCGGGAGCCAGCGTACACGGAGGTAAGTAAATGTCATTTTTTTTACAGGAAAAGCCGGAGGAAGCTGAAATGGGGGGGGGGGCACCCTATTCCGGGCCCTCCCCTGCAGCCGGAGGAGGTCCGATGAACGATCGGAGACCACCATCTTGAAGAGGAGACCCGGCTGAATCAAACGAGGGGTCAGGTAAGTGACTTTTTTAAAAACTTTTTTTACTATTAGTGGGGAAAGTCAGGCACGTAAAATTTACGTGGCTGGCGGTTAACTGCAGGAGAGGCAGCCACGTAAATTTTACGTGGCTGGCGTTTAAAGGGTTAAAAATGGCCATCTTAAAGGCAACTGAGCAATATGTGAAACAAACTAGCAAGAATAAAAGGAAGAAGAAACCATTATGGTTTACTAGGGAAGTCAGCACTATCATAAAAGATAAGAAGTCTGCCTATAAAAAGTATAAAGTAAGTGGAAGTGTAGCTGACAGAGAGGCGTATAAAATTAAACAGAGGGAAGCAAAACTGATTATAAGGACTGCTAAAGGCCAAAAGGAGGAAGAAATGGCCAAATCTATGAAGAGGGGAGATAAAACCTTTTTCCGATATATTGGTGACAGAAAGAAGAAAAACAATGCAGTCTCAAAAATTAGAAATAGGGAAAATAAATATATTGACGGAGATAAGGATGTGGCTGACCATCTGAATAGCTACTTTCTGTATTTTCAGATAGTAGCAGGCATGGCCATAGCACAGCATCCCGCTGGGAGGGCACAGCTCCGGAGTTTCTGGAGGCTGATGTCCTATCCGAGCTGGCACATCTAAAGGTAAGTAAGGCGATGGGTCCAGATGGAATCCACCCCAGAGTTCTAAGGGAACTTAGGTTTGTGATTGCAGCCCCTCTGACTGATTTACTTAACCATTCCCTTTCAACTGGTGAGGTTCCAGATGATTGGAGAATGGCCAATGTCGTACCAATCCATAAAAAGGGGAGTAGAGAAGAAGCCAGTAATTACAGGCCAGTTAGTTTAACATCTATAGTGGTCAAATTAATGGAAACAGATAATTTCCCATCTAAAAATTAATGACCTATTGGACCCAAAACAGCCCGGCTTTAATGAGGGCAGATCATGTCGGACCAATCTGAGGACCGTATGGGCAGTACTATGTTAGCCAGGACCTCGGAGGATAGAGATTTAGGGGTACTGAATACTGATAGCTGCAAGATGAGTGGACAGTGTAGCCAGGCAGTGGGAAAAGCAAGCAGGATGCTCGGCTGCATAGCTCGAGGCATCACCAGTAGGAAGAGGGAGGTTGTGATGCCGCTGTACAGAGCCCTGGTGAGGCCACAGCTAGAATACTGTGTGCAGTTCTGGAGACCTTACTTGCAAAAAGACATTATTCAAATAGAACGGGTCCAAAGGCGGGCAACGAAAATGGTGGAAGGACTTAAACTTAAAACTTATCAGGAGAGACTTAAAGAACTTAATTTGTACAGTCTGGAGGAAAGAAGGGAGAGGGGGACATGATTGAGACCTTTAAATATGTGAAAGGATTGAATAAGGTTCAGGAGGGAAGTGTTTTTAAGAAGAAGCTTAATGATAGAACAAGGGGGCACAACCTGAAGCTAGTCGGGGGGAAGATCAGGAGCAATGTTAGGAAATATTATTTTACAGTAGTAGATGCTTGGAACAAACTTCCAGCAGAGGTAGTTGAAAAATAAACAGTCACTGCATTTAAACATGCCTGGGATAAGCACACATCTATCCTAAGATAAAGAGTACATACAGTATACACATAAGGGCAGACTAGATGGACTGTATGGTCTCCTTCTGCCGTCAACCTTCTATGTTTTTATGGATACGGGTGCCGCCATCTTGATATAACATGCAGTAGATGCAGGTAGGATTATTTTTAATGTGAGCAATCTGTATGTACAGGGTGTGGGAAACATATAACATAGACTCTTATTCAGAGTGAAGGACCGCTTTAAAGTCACTGTCCAGGCACACACTAACTTCCTTTCTCCTTATCTCCCTCGGGAACAATGTTAAGTGAGCCATTTCAAAGCATCTTAAAGTGGACCAAACCCCACCCCCAACTCCCAAAGCAGGATGACCCCAAGTTTGAAACCCCCAGGGTGCCTGATAATCTTAGCTTTCCTTCAAAGCTTAAGGCACATGTGCGGCCGGCATCACTCGGTTCCCTTCTCAGCTGTGAGCACAAGGAGAGGTGAGTGAGCTTGGAATTCTGTGGGGGTTCACACAGCAGAGCACCCGAAACCGGTGCCTCGGGGGGGGGGGGGGGGGGGTGAAAATCCTGGGTTTCTGTCCACTTTAAAATGCAAATACCTTATGTATTATAAGCAAAGCAGCTTTCTTTGCCAGAATTTCTGTGTTGTTCCCGAGAATGGAAGGGCGTACCTTGGTGCAGCTATATGACTCTTGAGCATGCTCTGTTGTGGTCAGAGACAGATGTAGGACCACTATGACTTAAGCCATACTCACTCATGCTGAGAGCACCAAGGGACAGAGTGGATGTTACACAAATTTTTGGGTGTCCCCGCCTCCACCAGTCATTGCCACTGTAGTGAGTGTCATTGCCAAACTTATGTAATGACCGATAGTCTGTAATCTTACAGGGAGGGACATCAAAAAGAAAATCAGTGTTTCAGGACAATATTGTAGGCAAAACTATCCATTTCTAGGTCTACACCCCAAAAAGAGACCTGGCAGCGGCTTTGACAAAATTTATTTCACAAGCTCGGTGGGTTTTGGTCCGTTTTAACATTGGAGCTAACCTCTAATCCATACAGTTGCCTACCCCTTTATACCTTCTACCATATTCAGGCACAAATCTGTCAAGAAAAGTTCGATGGTTACAGCAATAATGTTAATTTTTAAGGGAGCAATATTTTATAGGTTAAAGCAGAACAAAGTTCAGCAGCAGCCAGCCTTAAATCTAAAAGATTCCACGGCCAGTTGCTGGCTTTTACCCAAATCGAATTAGGATGCCCCACTGTAAAACCCTCCAGTTCGCCCCTAAAAAACTCACCTTTCCATGCTCCTACAGCGCATGCGCGGGCTCCAATGAGAGCTGCCTGCTGTGACTAAGTCATTCCACAGGCAGCTCTTATGCTGCATGGCTGGCATTGTGCACGTGCTGCCATCCTGGCCATTCAAGTTAATGAGAGCTGTCTGCAGAATGACGGTCACAGCAGGCGGCTCTCATTATATGAGAGCCCACGCATGCACCGCCAAAGCCTGGACAGGTGAGTTTTTATGGGCAAACACACAGCGGGGCATCCTAATTCGGGAAGTCAAATTCCTGGGTCTTGTTCCACTTTAAAGTAATTGAACGGGCAAAAAGAAACAAAAGGGTACTTAAACTTTTGTCCCCCACCACTGATCAGTGCCTGTCTGGTGAACAGTAACACACCTGATGACTGGATCCGAGCCCCCAACGCAGCCCAAGATCCCACACCACCTGGGGCCCAAACATGTGGTCGGGATTTATGGTCATGCCCTCTCTATTCATTGCAATCGAGTCCCCCATCATTGTAGTGAATGGAGAGGCCATGCCCCTCTAACTGATGGCGGGGGGGGGGGGGGGGGGGGGGGCCTGCATGGCCGAAGATAGAAGTGCCAGTAAACGGAGTTTGAGGCCCTTGCGATGGGGGTCTGCAAGCTGCGACAAGGGTTGTGATCCAGCGATCAGGCGAGTTGCTGATCGCCTGACTAGCCTAGATCAGCAGCGGATCTTTGCCTGGATGTTATCTTTTAAAATTACCGATTGATTACAGATACCGATTGGGGTTTTAGACGTTGTTCTGTCTGCCATGATCGCATTGTGAAAATGCTAATCTGTATTGCAACGCAATTGCTAGTGCTCCCAAAAATACAATTCTGTGATTACTCACCTGTAGAATTGTTATTATGAGTATACAGTACGTCCTGCTGCAGATAGGAATCATTACACTTTGGTATTACTCCGCCAGATGGCGCTGGACTGAAGAGACCACGAAATTGGCTCCTCCCGGCCCCTCAAATACCCGGGACCTCCCAGAAATCCCCAGTATTGAAAAGCAGTTAAAGAGAAGCAGGGAGAAAGAAAACAGAACCAACTAGTAACTATAACAATGATAACAATCACCATACAGGGGATCCAAGACAATGCAAAACCAAGTGTGGGGTGGAGCAGGACGTACTGTATACTCATAATAACAATTCTACAGGTGAGTAATCACAGAATTGTATTATTCTTAGTATACAGTACGTCCTGCTCCAGATAAGAAACATAACACTTGGGACATCCAATAGCAGTGTCCATAAAGTAGGGTGGGATCCCCAAAGGTAACAGCAGAGAGGTCATACCACTGCCGCCTGCAGAACCTTTCGGCCAAAAGCAGCATCAGCTGAGGCCCTAACATCAACCTTGTAAAACTTTGAAAAGGTATGAACAGAAGACCAAGTAGCGGCCTTGCAAACTTGTTCAACAGAAGCCTGGTGCTGAAAAGCCCAAGAGGTACCAATAGCACGAGTAGAATGAGCAGTAAGGCAGAAGGGAGGATTCTTCCCCTTAGCAGAATAGGCCTGAATCATGGCCTGACGGATCCATTTGCTGATAGCAAATTTAGCAGGAGCCAATCCCTTCCTGGGACCAAAAGGGACCACAAAAAGGGCATCAGTATTTCTGAATGGTGCAGTAGCCACCAGATAGTACTTCAGACACCTAACCACATCCAAGGAATGCAAGACCCTCTCATTAGCGTTACTAGGATTAGGGCACAAGGAAGGAAGAACAATGTTCTGATTCAGATGAAAGACACGACCTTAGGCAGAAAATCTGTCTTGAAGCGAAGCACCACCTTGTCCTGGTGTCTCTCAAAGTAGGGGGGGCTGGATGGAAAGCGCCGCCAACTCAGACACACGCCAAACAGAGGTGATAGCCACCAAAAAGACAACCATTAGAGTAAGAATGGCCAGGGCAGCCTCCTGCACAGGTTCAAAGGGAGCACCCTGCAAGGCAGACAAGACCAAGTTCAAATCCCAAACAGGCACCATAGGCTTACATGGGGGACGCACATGAGTAACCCCCTGGAAAAAGTGCTGATCAGAGAATGCTGGGCAAAGGACCTCTGGAAGAAAACAGCCAGGGCAGAGACATGACCCTTCAGAGTACTGAGCCGAGTACCCCAGCTCCAACCCATGCTGCAGGAACTCCAGGATCCTGGGAATAGAGAACACACGACAGGGAAGAGACCTGGGCTCACACCAGTCATTGTAGGCACGCCAAACCCTAGAAAATGGAAGAAGAAGACTTCTTTCTAGCCTTTATCATGGTGTCAACAACAGAGGCAGACAGCCCCTTCTCTATCAAGATGGAGGTTTCAGCAGCCAGGCCGTCAAAGCCAGAGTTTGTAAATTGGGATGGCGTAAGTGACCCTGAGTGAGCAGGTCTGGCACCCTGGGCAGAGCGTACTGATCTACTGCCAGCTGCACCACGTCTGCGAACCACACTCTTCTTGGCCACCTTCGGGTCACCAGGATTGCTGGCACCCCCTCCTGAGCTATCTTGCGCAGAACCCTGCCCAACAGGGGGAATAGAGGAAAGACATACAGGAGCTGAAAGTCCTGACGTGACATTGCAAGGGCATCCGTGGCCAAGGCCAGAGGATCCTGGGACAGGGAGACAAAGGCCGGGAGCTTGTGATTGTGATGGGATACAAACAGATCCACATCTGGTTGACCCAAACGGTGACACGGAGATTGAAACACCCTGTCGCAGAGGGACCATTCTCCCAGGCGAGAGGTCCCCCTGCTCAGGGAGTCCGCCTGCAGATTCTCCACCCCCGGAATGTACACAGCTGATATGCAGGGAACATTGTCCTCCGCCCAGGCCAGGATCAGAGACACTTCCTTGAGGGCCCCTTTGCTCCGGGTCCCTCCCTGATGATTGATGTAGGCAACCGCCGTCTGGTTGTCCGAGCGTACCTGAACAGGCCGGCCCCGAAGTTGCTGGGTCAAGTGAGCCAGAACCAACCTGATCGCCCTCAGTTCCAGAATGTTGATAGGTGTGTGGGCCTCCTGAGGGCCCCACCGCCCTTGGAACTGCAGGGACTTCCAGAAACCCCCCCAACCTGTCAGACTGGTATCCATGGTGACCGTCTCCCAGCAGGGGGCCAGAAAAGATCTGCCCACCAACAGGTTCCTGGAGTCCAGCCACCACGAGAGGGACCGTCTGACTAGGGAGGAAAGCACAAGGACCTGGTCCAGGGACGCAGAATCCTTGTCCCATACTGACAAGAGGTGGAGTTGCAGAGTCCTCATGTGAAACTGGGCATAAGGGACTGAATCGAAGCACAACACCATCAGGCCCACCAGCTGCATCCCCTGCCTGATGGAGGGATGAGGGCAAGATAGCAGGAACTGCGCCTGCGCTAGCAGACTGTCCACCTTCTGCTGAGGAAGAAAAATCCTTGCCTGAAATGTATCCAGATTCATTCCCAGGAAGCGTGTCACCAAAGAGGGAGACAGGGAAGATTTGGGATGGCTGATCACCCAGCCAAATGACTCTAGAGTGGACACTACTAGCGGAGTATCCAGCTCTGCCTGTTGGAGGGACTGAGAAAGGATGAGAATGTCGTCCAAATAGGGCAGCACGCGAATGCCCTGAGACCTGAGCAGAGACATCACTCCTGCCAGCACCTTGGTGAACACTCTGGGAGCTGAAGTGAGACCGAAGGGCAATGCCACAAATTGGTAGTGTTGATCCTCCAGAGCGAACCTGAGGAACCTTTGATGACCTGGAATAACAGGAATATGAAGGCAAGCATCCTTGATGTGCACAGGTCATGAAGTCCCCTGGATGCAGGCAACTGATGGCAGAGCGCTAAGTTTCCATGCGAAAGCGCCTGCACCTGACAAATTTGTTGAGGATCTTCAAGTCCAGGATGGGCTTGACTGACCCATCTCTTTTGGGCACGGTGAAAAGGTTGGAATAGAAACCCTTGCCCCTTTCTCGTAAGGGGACCTGACAGATGCCCCCCAGCTCCAGCAGGTTTTGCACCTCCAGAACTAGAGCCTGAGCTGACATAGGGTCCTGAGAGATCCGGGATCTGATGAATCTTGGGGGTGGCTAGGCAGCAAACTCTATCTTGGAGGACACTACCTCCTGAATCCACCGGTCTGAGATATGAAACCTCCAGACGTCAGCAAAATGCTGAAGCCGTCCACCCACCCTGATGGGTGAGGGCGCCCCTTCATGCCTGAGGGGGCTTGGGAGAAGACTTAGGCTTGGAGCCCCAGGATGAGCCAGGGCGTCCACGTCCTCTGCCCCAGAAATCTCCTCGGGCCCCGGTAAGGGAGACCCCCTTCCCCTGTCTGGCTCCACGGTAGGGGGAAGAAAAGGAGCCCTGTCCCCGAAAGGGCCGAGACTGCTGCCTGCGCTGGGGTAACCTGCCTCCCTTAGCAAACAGGTCCAGGCGGTCCCCAAACAGGCGTAGTCCTTTGAAGGGAAACCCAGTGAGAGCTTTTTTGGCAGCGTTGTCAGCAGCCCACTGGCGCAGCCAAACCGAGCGGCGTATAACCACCACAAGTGCAGAGGTTCTGCCACACATCCTAATGGTATCATCCAAGGCAGAGAGGACGTAAGTCACAAAAACCTCACAACGAGAGAGTGCATTAAACTCCTCACTAGAAACATCATCAGGAGCACCATCTAGGACACTTCTAAGCAGGGCCCTAATAGCCACAGCCATAATGGCAGAGGCACAGACCGGGCGCAGCGCCGTCCCCACACAGGCAAAGGCATGGGACGCCAGCTGATCAATACGCCGGTCCTCACCATCCCGCAGCATAGTAGAGTCAGGGGAATGCGTGACAGAGGTGTTAGATAACCCTAGGACCGGGGCATCCACCTCTGGAGGGGACGACCAATGCTTCACCACATCAGTAGGAAAGGGATACCTCTTATCCCAACTCTTAGGGACTCCGGAGAGCCTGCTGGGACGCTCCCATTCCTGGAGCACGAGATTATTAAAATGGGCTTGCTCAGGAAACTCTAAACGTGGCTTAGCAGTATGAAACAATTCCCCCTGCTGCCTGGGGGCCGCAACCGGGAAAGAGATAGACAGTACCTCAAAAATCTGAGCCAACAGCCTATCAGTATCATCTGGGGCCCAGGGGTCAGAGCCAGAATCATCATGACCCCTGGGCCTCTCATCAGATGACTCCGAGTCAGAGAATAACTCCCCTTCTTCCAAAGGGGTATAACCAGACAGTTCCAAGAACTCATCAGCCTCCATAGGGAAGAAAGTGACGCTTCTTAGCAGAGGCCTTACGCGCCAAGGTATTAGCAAGCAACTTCTCAACATTAGCCAGTCTGGAAGACACATCAGGCTGAGAATCCCCACTGGTATGCAACTCAATGGGAGTCAAATTTAAGCTTGGGAGAGTAGGTGACGCCATACGAGGCGCAGGCCCAGCTACTGGTAAACCAGGCTGCGGCGCAAGCACCTGCTGGGCACAAGGTATACAGACCCGCACATTGTCAGCAGTAGGGGACACCCCACAAGCTACACACAGCCGGGCTTGTCCCCACTGGTATGCAACTCAATGGGAGTCCAATTTAAGCTTGGGGGAGTAGGTGACGCCATACGAGGCGCAGGCCCAGCTACTGGTAAACCAGGCTGCGGCGCAAGCACCTGCTGGGCACAAGGTATACAGACCCGCACATTGTCAGCAGTAGGGGACACCCCACAAGCTACACACAGCCGGGCTTGTCCCGAAGGAACCCCGAGCACATTATCCTGAGACGCCTCCATATGGTGATTATAGCAGCACAATAGACCGATAGGGATTTACGCTATAAAAGCAACCCGGGATGCCCCAATAGCCCGCTAGGGAAGTGGGAGTAATTTACACACTAGGCCTCACAAGTTTGATAACTAAATAGAGGGAGTAGGGCTGGGAGAAACCAATAGAGTTCGACACGTCTGAAAGACATAAGCGAAGAGAACCCCATAAGTGACATGTATAATGACATAGGGCAAATAAAGCCGCCCGCGAGGGAACTCACGGACCGCGGTAGGTAGATGCCAGCCACGCACCAACCAGAAGCATAATACAGTGAAGCACCAAGGCATATACACACACACACACCCCCCCCCTCCCGAGAGCTACAAGGGAGAGCGAGGGAGGGCAGCGGCCACTTAACATAGGGCCCACCGATAGACAGGGCAAAGGGGCAATAGGGCGGGAGGGGCATCCCATAGAGGCTCACCATATGCCTATACTGCGTACCCTTTGGTGGGGGCCTTCGGTGGAGCAGCGCTCCTAAGCACCTGACAGCGGTGCTGCCTACCATCACCCGGACCAGCGCAGCCAAGGCTGGGAGGCACATTAAAAATGGAACTGGTGGAAATAGTCCTACAGGGCCGCAGGCTAATAGCCCCGCTCACCTGCGAGAAGAGAGAGCCATCTTCTTGTCCTTCGCAGTCCAGACTGCAGAGAAATTCTGGGGATTTGTGGGAGGTCCCGGGTATTTGAGGGGCAGGGAGGAGCCAACTTCGCGGTCTCTGCAGTCCAGCACCATCTGGCCGAGTAATACCCAAGTGTAATGATTCTTATCTGGAGCAGAACGTACTGTATACTAAAAATAAGCTGAATGCAGGACTTTTTTCAACCACTCAGATGGCGCCCTGCAAATGCCATCACCTATGTGAATGGCTCAATAGAAGCCATGCACAGCATTTGCAGTGCGATTGCTGGGCGACTGCAATTGTTTCACAATATGGCAGTGTGAACAGGGCCTAAGTGGTTAACATCAAGGCAAAACAATTAAATTGCTGCCCAATTGCATTCAGCCAGCAATTATTAAGTAAATTAGAAAGTAAATTCACATATGTGATTGCAATTGAACTGCGATCATCAAAAGTCTTGGCTGCAGCAATTTTGTAGGGGAGCATTCACTGCCAATTGCTTTCAAACCCCTGTGCAATGGAGTTTGTGATTTCCTAGAATATTAGTCACATCAAAACTCTTTTGTGTAAATCAGCCTTATCATGTATTTTGTTTTTAGTTTATATGTGTTAAAATGCAACATTTGGTTTATTTAATAAATGAAATTCCCCAGCCTTGTTTATTCACCTCTCGGGCGGTCCAAATGGCACATATGTGAGCTGCCAGCCAATCAGGTTTCCTAGCCATGCATATTAATGAGCAGCTAGAAAACTTGAATGGTAGTCTGGCCATTCCCTTTACCTGTGAACACCCACACAGAAAAGCCATGCCCAAGCCTGAGGGAAGCTGCCACCGTCAATGCACTGAGAGATTGACAGCGAGGTGAGTAAACCAGGTGATCTGGGGGACATTACACAGTGGGGCATCTTGAATCAGGATGCCCCACAGACAGGGAAACAGGCAACCAATGAAGCTTTTGTGCCTCTTTAAATAGGGCTAGAATTTCCTGGATTACCTACGTATGCATGGAAGAATGACACTATGAATTGTTGCTTGCATTACATAGAGTATGCCTCTAAATTGTTCATTTTAACTACTGCAAATCCCATACTCCTTTGTGGTTAAAAATACTCATCTGAAACCTGTAATATTACTCATCTGGAAAAAATGTAGCGCAACCTGTGAGTAATGTCAATTATCACGCACTTAAAGTGAAACAAAACTCGGGATTTCGACTATCCGGTGTATATTTCGTGCCCTGAAATTAGATGCCCCCGCTCTGTGAAACATCTCAATACAACTCATCTCCTCCTGGTCCAACGGCACATGAGCAGGCTCTGGCTCTGACAGGCTTCAATGAGGAGGCTACAGCGGCCACTCTTGCTCCCTATTGAAAACAATCAGAGCCGTTTGCCGAATTACATGGGCACGGAAGACAGATGCTGATTGGATGAGAGCCTGCACATGTGCCATTGGATCAAGGAAAGGTGAGTGAATCCCGACGACCTGGCCCAACTAGGGATGCCCTGGGTGTGGAAGGCCAAAGTCCAGCCCTGGAATCCTGCATTTTTTCCCCCACTTTAAATCAATAAAGGGAAACTCCCAGTCCTTAACAGCAGTAGTCATAATTGGGACTAGGTGAGTCCACTGAATTCAGTAGCTGAATTTCTAAGTTGCATATAGGGGAGCAATGAAAAATGGTGCCATAACAGGAGGTCTTCCTCCAAATAACAATGCCTGACTAGGGAGAGGTGTCTGAATACTGTGGTAGCTGCTAAGGAGGCAGGGAAGCTATACAAGCATATAATAAAAAAAGAAGGGTGCTGCCTTAAAGCGGACCTTCATCCTGAATAAGAGCATATCTTATATGTTCACCACACCCAGTACATACAGATTGCTCACATTAAAAATCATCCTACCTGCATCTACTGCATGTTATGAGCCTTTAAACATCCAAGATGGCGGCTCATGGACCATCAGGCAGCCTGCAAACAGTCTTCTGACTGTGCCGCTCTGCATTCTGGGATTGCTGTCATTTCCCTGACCCAAACTCTGCTCTGTGCAAAGCACAGCTACAAGCCGCCCCCCTGTACTTTATCTCGCTCTCCTCTCCTCAGTATGTGTGATGCTTCTGAGTCAAGATGGCGACGCCCGTATCCTAGAGTCCTGAACGGAGTTGCAAAAACTTAAAATATATTAATTTTAGATACTGGGGAATCATTTTTTAAGGGTTTGGGCTTTTCATTAAATTACGCTTTAAAGTGGACCAACACCCACGGGTGATCGGCCCGGGAATCTATAAGATTCCCGGGCCGATCACCCCCCACCCCGCGGGACATCCGAGATCGGGATGTCCCGCGGGGTGTAACCCCCCCAAAACCCCCGAAAAACCCTACCTGATCTTCGGCGGCGGCCGGCCGCCGCCGCCTCCCTCGCGCCCCTGCAGGCGTGCGCGCCCCCGCGCCGGCCGTCTGCGAATGGCCGGCGCGGGCGCGTCAAAAGGGACGCGCGGGAGGCGGCGGCGGCAGCCGCTTAGACGTCCTTGTACGTTGGCGCTGGGAGCGCGGAGAGGTGAGTTTTTCGGGGGGTTGGGGGGGGTTTCACACAGCGGGGCACCCCGATCGGGGGTGCCCCATCGAAGTGGACCAAGACCCAGGATAGTCAAAATCCTGGGTGTTGGTCCACTTTAAGTGAGTAAGTCACCAGCAGGGCTCAGTATAGCAGTTGGGGGTGTCCGCGCATGCTGCAAAAGGTAGGTCCTATTGGAATAAATAATAGGCTATTTCTAACTTTCCAAACATTTAAGCAAATTTACTGAAAGATGGAGACTCATTTGAATAAAAATACAGTTTTGTGAGTACTCACACTTACGGATATTGTAAGTGTGACATACACTCCGCTTCAACTCTTCATGACATTTAGGTTATTCTCCAGTAGAGGGCGAACTTCTGCAGAGATGAATGCAAAAAAGGAGCTCCTCCAAGTCCATAAATACCTGTAAGGGGACCAGGAAGAACCAAATATAACAATACCAACAACCAAGAAACAATGGTTCACCATATAAAGGATCCGGAATACCAAAAAGGGTGGGTGAAGCGGAGTGTATGTCACACTTACAATATCCGTTTAAAAGGTGAGTACTCACAAAACGGTATTATTCCAAGTGTGACATACACTCCGCTTCAATTCTTCATGACATTTGGGACATCCAATAGCAGTGTCCGTCATGGGTGGGAACCATAAACAGTAAAGAATGCACCAACTTAAACCACTGCAGATTGCAGAACCTTGCAGCCAAAAATGGCATCCGCTGAAGCCCGCACATCAACCTTGTAAAACTTGGAAAAAGTATGAACGGAAGACCAAGTAGCAGCCTTACAAACTTGTTCAACAGAAGCCTGGTGCTGAAAAGCCCAGGATGCACCAACAGCACGAGTAGAATGTGCAGTGACCCTAAAAAGTGGGAGTCCTCCCCTTAGCAGAATAGGCCCCAACAATGGCCTGACGAATCCATTTGCTAATGGTAGACTTGGCGAGCTCCAAACCTTTCCTGGGCCCGCAGGGCACCACAAAAAAGGCATCCGTCTTGCGGAAAGAAGAAGTAGTCACCAAATAGTACTTAACACAGCGAACCACACCCAAATTGTGCAAAACCCTCTCCTCGTCATTGCTAGGCTTAGGACACAAGGAAGGGAGAACAATATCCTGAATGAGATGGAAGGCAGATACCACCTTAAGAAGGAAATCTGGCTTAAAGCGAAAGACCACCTTGTCCAGGTGTCTTTCAAAGTAAGGGGCATGAATCGACAGAGCCGCCAACTCAGAGACACGCCGAACAGAGGTAACAGCCACCAAGAAGGCAACCTTCTGAGTGAAAACAGAAAGAGCAATATCCTGTAAAGGCTCAAAAGGAGGGCCCTGGAAAGCCGAAAGAACCAAATTCAAATCCCAAACAGGAAACATAGCCTTCCGAGGGGGTTGAACATGAGTGACCCCCTGGAAAAAAGACTTAACCAGCGGGTGTAAGGCAAAAGATCTTTGGAAGAAAACAGACAGAGCAGAGACCTGCCCTTTCAAGGTACTAAGCTGGAACCCAAGATCCAGACCGTGCTGAAGAACTCCAAAATCCTAGGGATCGAAAACACCCTGCAAGGCCAGGCCCTAGCCTCACACCAGTCAATATAGGACCGCCAAGTCCTATAGTAAATGCCAGAAAAGGACCGCTTCCTAGCTCTAATCAAGGTCTGAACAACAGCCTCAGACAAACCTTCCTCCTTCAGAATGAAGGTTTCAGCAGCCAAGCCGTCAAAGGCAGCATTTGTAAATTGGGATAAAGTAGTTGACCCTGAGATATCAAATCCAGAGTACCAAACCCGTCCTGGCCACCATGGGGCACCCAGAATTGCTGCTGCACCTTCCAGAATCAGCTTGCAAACTACCTTGCCCACCCTGGAGAAGAAAGGAAACAGGTACAGGAACCCCAGATCCTTCCAGGCAAGGGACAAGGCATCCACTGCCAGGGCTAGAGGATCCTGAGATAAAGACACAAAGGATGGGAGTTTGTGATTGTGCCGTGAGGCAAAGAGATCCACCTCCAGAGTCCCCCTCTCTCTCTGAGGGAGGCACCGGGCATATGACTCCCATGTCCAGAAGATTCTTTTTCTTTTTCTGCTAACAGGATCCCCTGTACAGCCTGAGGGTCCGAGGGCACCCGAGACCTTAAAAATCTTGGAGGAGGCCAGTACTCGAACTCCAGTTTGTAGCCGGACAAGACCACTTCCAGAATCCATCTGTCTGTGACCTCCCGGGCCCAGACCTGGAAGAAGAGCCACAGCCGTCCCCCCCCACCCGTAAGGGTGAGGGCGCCCCTTCATTGTTGAGCTGGTTTAACAGCAGACTTGAGCTTGGAACCCCAGGCAGAAGCGGGATGGGCCCGACCTCTGCCTCTGTTCCAGGAAGAACCTCTGCCCCTGGGGTAGGCAACATCTCTGACCGCTCTGGCACCACGAAAGGAAGGGTTGAAGGAGCTCACCCCCCGAAAGGAGCGACGCTGCTTCTAACGCTGAGGTAACTTACCTCCCTTAGCAACCGCATCCAACTTATCTCCAAACAGCCACGTACCCAAGAAGGGAAGGGTTGTGAGCGATTTCTTGGCCGCAAAGTCCGCCGCCCACTGGCGAAGCCAGACCGATCGGCGCATGGCTACCAAGAATGCCGAAGTTCTCCTACACATGACAATAGTGTCCTCCATAGCGGTCAATACAAATTCCATGAATAATTTGCACCTCTTAATGTTAGTGAACTCGGCGCTGGCCGGGTCAAATTGGGCGTCAAGTAACAAGTCCCTAACCAAATACCTAGTAGCCACCGTAGCAAGTGCACACACAGGTCGCAAGGCTGAACCAACACTGGCAAAAGCATAACCTGCCATCTAATCAAGGCGCTTAACCTCGCCATCCTTAAGGGAAGTGGAGTCTGGGGTGTGGACCACAGAGGTGTTGGACAATCCCAAAAACTGGCGCATCGACCTCGGAAGGAGAAGACCAGCGCTTAACCGCTTCCACCGGAAAAGGATACTTCTTATCCCATCCCTGAGGAACACCCGGAAGCCGGCTCTGTTTCTCCCATTCCCTAAGGATCAATGCCTCAAAATGACCTTGGGTAGGAAACTCCAAGCATGGCTTAGACGGCCCCAAAAATTCCCCTTTTATGACAGGGGGTGCCTCTGGCGGGGCAATATACAAAACCTCCAAGAGATGTGCCAAAACCCTGGAAGTGTCAACGGCATCCCCAAGCGCCTACCCAACATCAGTATCACAAAAAATGCACCTCATCAGCATCTGATACCTCAAACAATTCCCCTCTCTAACGGGGAATAATCCGACCAATCAAGGGAATCATCATCAAAATCCAAAGCCGCCTGGGCCGGCGACAAATGACTCTTTTTAGCCTGGGCCATCTTGCCCACCGTGCTAGCAATAAATCTCTCGATGCTGGCCAAATTAGTACAAACATCAGAGTGCGACTCCCCGCTAGCGGCCATGTCACTTGGGGTATGGATAAAGCAGAGAGGGGGAGGTGCCGACCCAGACGCCTGGAGGCCCAACTGCCGCGTTATGGTCTTTTGTGCACATGGTATAAAGATCAGCACAACATCACCCGTAAGGGATATCCCCAACCCACACATGGCCGGGATTGTCCCAAAGGGAGCCCGAGCTCAGTATCCTGCGGAGCCTCCATATGATGATTTTTTGAATAGTCCCAAGACCTAGGTAATTATGCTAGTAAGCAACCCCGGGATGCCCCTTTAAAGTCCCTGTGGGAGGATTTTGAAAAAGGAGTGTAAACTTTTAATGCTAGGGATTCCTAGGAAAGACATAAATGAAGAGGACCCCATAAGCACAAGTACACACACACACACCGACACACAATTAAACACATGTGGCAGGAACAATGTCATAAAATGAATATATTAAAACATATATACATTGAAATATATAAAGGTATGCATAGGTACACCAAGGCAGGCAGCACTGCCAAAATAACAAGGCATTATCACAACCAGTAAGGATCACAGGTGGGCCCCAATGGGGCACTCACGTGGAAAGAAGATAGCGCCCGGCAAGCAGAAGCAACGCATCGGCTGAGGGAGAAGAGGGGAGGCGGGCCCGCACGGATCGCGAGCGGCCGGCCCCGCCCCCTCACTGGAGCACTGAGGGGGAGAAGCTCCCCAGAGGCCGCGGTGCCGGGGGCCGGCAGACGCAGCCCAAAGAGAGTCCTCCATAAGGAGGCATGACGTAAAACACCAACACAGACACTCGAAATGGAAAAATACAATTCTGTGAAATACTCACCTGTAGAATTGGTATTATACGCATACAGTACGTCCTGCTCCATATATAATACTTACTCGTGGGCAATCCTCCGCCAGAGGGCGCTGTTCACTGCAGACATGCAAAAACAGGCTCCTCCCGACCCCTCATACACCCAGGGACCTCCCACAAATCCCCAGCATTGAAAAGCAGTGAGAAAAGAAGCCGGGAGAAACCAACCACCAAACTGGTAACAATAGCAATGATAACAATCACCATACAGGGGATCCAGAAACATGTAAAACCAGGGTGGGGTGGAGCAGGACGTACTGTATGCGTACAATACCAATTCTACAGGTGAGTATTTCACAGAATTGTATTATTCTAAGCATACAGTACGTCCTGCTCCATATATAATACTTACACGTGGGACATCCAATAGCAGTGTCCATAAAGCAGGGTGGGATCCCCAACAAAAAAGGCACAGCAGACAGTAAAGGCGCTGCCACCTACAAACCTTGCTACCAAGAGCGACCTTTGAAGGTATGAACAGAAAACAGGCAGCGGTCTAGCAAACCTTGATTAACAGAAAACTGGTGCTGAAAGGCCCAAGGTACCCAAGCACAAGTAGAAAACAGAATAAAAAGAGAAGAAGATTCTTCCCCTTAAAGGAATAGGCCAGAGTAACAACCTGACCAGTCCAAATGCAACAGTAGCCTCGGTAAAAATCAGAGCTCCCCCCCATCGGGGAAATTGAAACCTGGTCTCCCGCATGACAGGCGGGGATACTGACCACTACACTAATAAGGATAAGCAAGAAGCCAACGCCCTTACCTGGGACCAGAAAGGACAATCCATCCAAGGAAGACCAGCCCAAAGGGCGTATAACCCCTGGAAACAGATGAGATCGGGCGCATACGTATGGAGGCGCCCGCAAACCCCAAGGGGCATCCGTCCCCCTAAGGGACAAGAAACAATCCAGGAGAACTTCAACACCTGTTGAGGGAATGTAGACCCCCTTACTTCAGCATTACTAAGAATAAGGCCCAGAGGCAGACAAAGGACTTGGATAAATGAGCATAAGACACCACCTTGGGCATAAGGTCCGGCATAAGGCGGAATACCACCACATCATGGTGTATAAATAATGAACGACGGCTAACTAAACAGGGCCACCTTCACAGGCACACGTCTGACTGAAGCAACAGCCCCCGGAAGGGCGATTTGAAGTAAGAACAGTTCAGACAGCATCCGGAATCCAAAGGGAACAATCCGCAAGGCAAACAGAATAAAAATTAATCCCAACAGGGACCATAGAACTACTTGGGAGATGCACCTGAGCAATCCCCAAAAGAACACTTAACAATGGAAGACTGAACAAGACTTCTACGGGAAGGCGGACAGGGCAGAGCCTGAACCTTCAGAGTACCAAGATGGGGAGCCAACCCCAACCCATGCTGTAATAACTCTAGAACCCTGGGAACAGAGAAAGTCCAACAGGGGAAAGACCAAGACTCACGTCAATCAATATGGGTACGCCATACCCTATAACAGACGGAGAAAGGAGAAGAAGAAGCTTGCTCCTAGCCCCCCATAGACAAAGTCACCCAGAATATAACCAGTCTCCGAAAGGGTGAATGAATCAACTGTCAAGCCATCAGACTAGAGCCTGTAGATTGGGGCGACATAAGAAGGAGCCTGAAAGGGGCAGAACCATACTCCTGAGAGAGCGTACAGGTCCGCTGTCCTCAGCAGAAACATCTGCGAACCACAGTCCACTAGGCCACCCAGGGGCCATCAGTATCACGGGTCCCCTTATCAGCGCAATCTTGCGCAGAACCCCGCCTAGTGGGATGAACGAAGAGAAGACATATAAAATAGAATGTTCAGACATAAAATTGCTAAGCCCCCATGACCAGAGTCAGAATATTCTGGGGCAGTAAAAACAAGGGCAAAGCTCCTGTGATATTAAAGTGGACCATCACCCTCGGGTGATCGGCCCGGGAATCTATTAGATTCCCGGGCCGATCACCTCCCTCCCCGCGGGACATCCGAGATCGGGATGTCCCGCGGGGTGAAACCCCCCCAAACCCCCTTACCTTATGTTCTCCCTCGCGCCCCTCTAGGCGTGCGCGCGCCCGCCGTCTGTGAATGGCCGGCGCGGGCACGCGCGCGCGGGAGGCGGCGGTGGAGGAGCCGCTTGTCCACGGCTGTCAGATCCCTTGTCCGTCGTGGCTGGGAGCGGGGAGAGGTTCGTTTTTAGGGTGATCGGGGGGGTTTCACACAGCGGGGCACCCCGATCGGGGGTGCCCCACCGAAGTGGACCAAGACCCAGGATAGTCAAAATCCTGGGTGCTGGTCCACTTTAACGGGACCCAACAGAGCCACCCTAGCTGGCTCTCAGAGGGACACCAGGATAGCACAACCTGCCACTGAAGGACATCCATTGTAGCGAATACCACTGAGATGCAAGGAAGGTTGACCCCCACCTAGATCAGGATCAGACACCTACCAGGAGAATCATCCTGCTCCAAGTTCCAGACTGATAATAAATACAGGCCACTGTCCTCCGACAGGCCAAGAGTCCCCAAATAGACAGGTCCTGAAGAGGAGTAGTCCAGCAAGATAGAGCCAACTGAAGGCTCACAGTTTTAACAAAATCAGTAGGAAAATGGACCCTCTAAGGGCCCCTACCTAGGAGCCGCGGGGGATTTTAGAAGAAACCCCCCCCCCCCCGCCAACCTGCGAGACTTGCTACCCAAGGTGACCAGAGGGTGTCCCCTGACAGGGTCCTTGAATTTAACCAGCTCAAGAGGAACCACCGTAGCAAGGGGAATGAGCACAGACCTAGCTCCAGGGGTGCTGGGACCCCATCCAGGATTAATAACCTACTGTGCCGAAGAGCCCAAGGGCTCTGTATATAAGGGACATCATCTGATCCGCCACCAACGGGCCCACCAGCTGCAATCCTGCCTGGTGAAAGTAAGGTGTCAGCAAAAAGGGACAGAGCCCATGTAACCAGGAGTCCACTTATTGCCAAGGAAGAAGGTTCAAGCCTGAACCGAATCCAAGGAATGGAGATCGCGAATAAGGGACAATGAGGGATTGAGGTGACTGAGCACCCATCCAAAAAACTCCCAGAGGACAGCGCCGGCCGACTAACCCACTCGGCCTGACGTAGAGATTGGGAAGTAAGGAAGGACGATCTGGTCGGTCCTAGTGCGGACGCCCCACAGGCATGTCAGAGACATCACCCCCATTCGCGCCTTGGCGAGTAGCCTGGGAGCAGAAGAGTGGCCAAAAACAAGGCCCCAATCCGCAGGGTTGGTCCTTCAACACTGACTAGTAAAGGTCTCGGTGTCCAGAAGACACAGGGGAAACTAAAAGGATCTTAGATCTCCACAGGAGGCCAGAAGCCCCCCTTGCACAGGGCACCTGTGTCCCAAGACAGAGATATCATGCAGGGACTACCTGTGAGTGTAGAATTGCCAAGCCTACAATAGGCCAGCATGGCCCAGACTGCCTCGTCATTTTGAAGGAAAGAGGAAGGACAACTTAGAGGCCATCGCCCCAGCCTGTTAAGGGCAACCTGCAAGGGAGCCCAGAATCTGCAGGCCGAGTACGGCCTGCACCAACTCCTGAGGAGAAAACAGGGGCTAGAAGCACCATGACAACCTCTGAAAGGGGCCGCCCAGCAAATTCTATCCTGTGTCCAGGGGAACAACCTCCTGGATCCACCAGAAGGAGACGATACGCTCCCAGATAGGAGCCAAGTGCTGTGGCAGTCCCCTCACCCAGAAGGGCGAGGGCGTCCCTTTATGCTTGGGAGGTCTTGGCAGATTTGGACTTAGCCCTTCCAGAGGGCCCAGGGCGTTGCCTGCCCACCCTGGAGTGGTAATCTACACCGAAAAGTTGGAAGCACACCTCAGGTTCGTGCTTGACACTAAAGTAGGGAGGGGGAGGGGTGTTTCTGCCCCGAGGAGGCCGAGACGGCCTTCTGCGTAGGGGTGCCTTACCCTTTTTTCCAAAAAGGTCCAAACGGGCCCCGAATAGACGTCCTCTAAAGGGAAGGCCAGTGAGAGCCTTTTTCATATCATCGTCAGCACCCCATTGTCGCAGCCAAACCAGGCGGCGAATAGCTACCACAAGGGCAGATGTTCTAGCACACATCTTAATGGTGTCATCCAGCGCTGAGAGGATAAACCTCACAAACACATCACAATCTGAGAGTGCATAAAAAAGACCTCCCAGGGGAGATCCTCAGGTTGGTGATCAAGTAGCTTTCTAATAAGGGTCCTGGCGGCCACCGCAGTGATGGCCGCGGCACAGACCGGGCGCAGAGCTGTCCCTGCACACGAAAAGGCGTAGGAAGCCAGTCAATGCGCCGGTCCTCAGCATCCCGAAGGGTACGGTAATGAGGAGCAGTCATGAAGGGGGGGTTAGTAACCCCTATAATCGGTGCATCCACCACGGGAGGTGCTGACCAAAAGTTAACCACATCAGGGGGAAAAGGGTACTTCCAATCCCAGATCCCTGGAACCCCTTTAAGTTTACAAGGTGATTCCCATTCTTTGGATATAAGAGCCTGGAAATGCTCCTGTTCCAGAAATTCCAAGCGCGGTGTCGCTGTGTGGAATCTCTCCCTCTTAGGCTTGGGAGCCTCTCCAGGAGGGGAGATTGACAAAACCTCAAAGATCTTAATAAGTTGTTCATCAGTGTCACACAGGCCCCAAGAACCGGGTCCAGAATCATCACGGCTCCAGGGCATCTCATCCAAGGAGCCCGAATCGGAGAATAGCTCACCTTCATCAGAAGGATCAAGGTCCTGCATAGCAGCAGATTCATCAGTTTCATTAGGAACCGGAGAACCAGGAGGCGTCAGGGACCGCTTCTTCCCAGGGCCCAAGCACTCTGCCAAACTAGATTGCACCTGCTCAGCCGTAGGCAGCCTGCGCGGCACGACATGCTGGTCATCCCCGCTCGAGTGCGACTCATCAGGAGTGAGATTTAAGCACGGGGAGACAGGTGTATTGAAGCGAGGTGCAGATACTGACAAACCTGATTGCAGGGTCAGTGCCTGTTCAACACACAGTCCGCAGACCCGTGCTCTGTCAGCATCAGCATGGGGCTGACCACACACAGTACACAGCCGGTCTTGTCCCCGAGGGACCCCGGGTACATAATTCTGAGATGCCTCCATATGGTGATTATCTGAGCAATATGCCCGCAGGGATTTATGCAATAGGCAACCCTGGATGCCCCACGACCAGCTAGGAATGTGGGAGAATTTTTTATGTGAACCCGCTATAATATATGTCAGGCCGGGAGGAGCCACCGAAATCTTGGCGTCTGAAACACATAAAGAGGATAAGAGGGGGGTGTCAGAGCCATGAGCAGCTGAATGAAAGATCATAGGAACAAAAACCGCCCAGGAGGGCACTTACATGACCAAGGGAGGAGGAGGATCGCAACCACGCGTGAAGACCGTCAAAATGGCGCCAAGCGAACCTCGAGGGGCGGCCCGGACTGGCCGTGACGCGGGGCGCGTCATGCCAAGTCCCCGCATCCTCCAAAGAGCGCGAAGCTCTAACCAGCGGTAACGTCAATGACAAGCAGTGGATAGGACACACATACAGAGTGTAGCTAAGGAGATTGCTCTCAAAACTAGAGAATGATGCTTCCGCCCGGGCCGCACACTTCTTGTAAATGAAAAAGACACACGCGCGCAACCAGACAAGGGTTATGTGGATCAAGGAGCGCGGCTCTGACACCCAAGTTCAAAGAAAAATCGCAACGGCCATAAACGTGTATAACATTACGCTGAGACCTCCACACGCATACCCCCCCCTTTCTTTTCCCCCGAGCTACGGGAGGAAGCGAGGGAGAAGGCGACCCAGGGTTCATCGCTACGAGGGGCACGGGGCAATAATGCGGGAGGGGCATCTATTGAAGGCTCACCATCGGCCTAAACCGCCTACCCTATGGTGGGGGACTGCGGTGGAGCGTAGCTCCGTGAGCACACACTGTGCTGCCTACCTTGACCAGACCAGCGCAGCCCAGGCTGGGAGGCACATCTTTATCGAAGAGGACGGGTGGTAATAGTCCTGCAGGGCCGCAGGCTGTAAAAGCCCCGCTCACCTGCGAGAGAGTGAAACTTCATGTCTTCGCAGTCAGCACTGCAGAGAAATCTGGGGATTTGTGGGAGGTCCCTGGGTGTATGAGGGGCCGGGAGGAGCCTGTTTTTGCATGTCTGCAGTGAACAGCGCCCTCTGGCGGAGGATTGCCCACGTGAAAGCATTATATATGGAGCAGGACGTACTGTATGCTTAGAATATAAAAAACACACACAACATGCATACAATGGAAGACCCCCCCCCGACGGGTAATAGAGGGACCTGGAAGGGGGGAGATCCCGCACCGTACGGTGCACAAGGGAAGAAGGGTCAGGGCAACCGGGATCACGAAACCCATAATGAGGTCTCACGGGGGAGTATAGGCTCCCTATCAAACCTAAAGAGGTGTATCCTACCCTCACCAGGACCTGCAGCCAAGGCTGGGAGGCTCATACAGTACTAGGAAACAAAGGTCCGGCAGAAATAGGTAAAAAATGGGGGCGGGCGGCGAGCCCTGCTTACCTGCAAGGAATAGAAGTCTTCATCTTCTGTCTTGCTCGCCATCCTGCAGAGAAGAAACTGGGAATTGGTGGGAGGTCCCAGGTATTTATGGACTGGGAGGAGCTCCTTTTTGCATTCATCTCTGCAGACGCTCGCCCTCTACTGGAGAATAACCCAAATGTCATGAAAAGTTGAAGCGGAGTGTATGTCACACTTGGAATATAAAAGTACTTCAACTGTGCATTAGGCAGTTTATCTAAGTGCTGTTTTTTTCAGGTCATATTTGGCGACTGAGGTACTCCAACAGCTACATTGGGAAACATGTTACGAGTTATGTCATTTTCTATTTCATCACCAGCTGTAACGGCTCTTGTGAAACCGGCAACCTTTGTTCAAATTTTAATACAAACTATGGTTAGAGGGAAAATCACTTGACACTCCAAGGATCAGATGATTCACATATCAAAGTTTAAACAGCAGCATTTAAAAGCATAAGTCCTGTTTTGCAATTCTGCATGTGATTGGACACTTAAGGGCCATTGAGCAATGCTGTGCCAGGCAGACGGGGCTCCAAGTCATTTCCCAATCCCTGGAAAACAGATCAGGTGACATAAAGAAGCCTAGCTATCAGCAACCTTAAAGTTCTCATCTCTAATGCAAATAAAAAAAATAAAAATATAATAAGAAGAATGCTCAAATAAAAACTTGTGTAAGCCGGCTTTGGAGTCTAAAAATACAATTCTGTGAAATACTCACCTGTAGAATTGGTATTATAAGTATACAGTACGTCCTGCTCCAGATAGAATACTTACACTTGGGTTATCCTCCGCCAGATGGCGCTGCACTGCAGAGACATGTAAAACAGGCTCCTCTCGGCCCCTCAAATACCCGGGGACCTCCCACAAATCCCCAGCATTGAAAAGCAGTGAACAAGAAGCCGGAAGAATTTAACCACCCAAAAACTGGTAACTATAACAATGATAATCACCATACAGGGGATCCAGAATAATGCAAAAACCAGGGTGGGGTGGAGCAGGACGTACTGTATACTTATAATACCAATTCTACAGGTGAGTACTTCACAGAATTGTATTATTCTTAGTATACAGTACATCCTGCTCCAGATAGATTACTTACACTTGGGACATCCAATAGCAGTGTCCATAAAGTAGGGTGGGATCCCCAACAAAAAAGGTAACAGCAGACAGTTTAAACCACTGCCGCCTGCAAAACCTTGCGGCCAAAAACAGCAACAGCTGAGGCCTTAACATCAACCTTGTAAAACTTTGAAAAGGTATGAACAGAAGACCAAGTAGCTACCTTGCAACTTGTTCAACAGAAAGCCTGGTGCTGGAAGGCCCAAGAGGCACCAATAGCACGAGCAAAATGAGCAATAAGGCGGAAGGGAGGATTCTTCCCCTTAGCAGAATAGGCCTGAATCACAGCCGGACGGATCCATTTGCTGATAGTAGACTTGGCAGGACCAGGACCGGAAGGGACCACAAAAAGAGCATCAGTTTTCCTGAAGGACGCAGTGACTACTAGGTCATACTTCAGACACCTGACCACATCCAAGGAATGCAAAACCCCTTCCTTAGCATTGCTAGGATTAGGGCACAATGAAGAAAGAACAATATCTTGATACAAATGAAAAGCAGACACCACCTAGGCAGAAAATCCGGCATAAAGAGGAACACCACCATATCCTGGTGTCTCTCAAGGTATGGGGGCTGGATAGATAGAGCCGCCAGCTCAGACACACGCCTGACCGAAGTAATAGGCACCAGAAAGACAACCTTGAGGGTAAGTACAGCCAGAGCAGCATCCTGAGTAGGTTCAAAGGGAGCACCCTGCAAGGCAGACAAGACCAAGATCAAATCTCAAACAGGGAACATAGGTTTTCGTGGGGGACGCACAGGACTAACCCCCTGAAAGAAAGTCTGAACCAAGGAATGCTGAACAAAAGACTTCTGAAAGAAGACAGACAGGTCAGAAAAACCTGACCCTTCAAAGTACTGAGTTGGAGACCAGACTCCAACCCATGCAGTAAAAAACTCCAGAACCCTGGGAACTGAGAACACCCGACAGGGAAGAGACCTAGACTCACAGTCAATGTAGATACGCCATACCCTATAATAGATGTAAGAAGAAGTTATCTTCCTAGCCTTCACCATGGTCTCAACCACCGAGGCAGACAAGCCTTTCTCCATCAAGATGGAGATTTCAGCAGCCAGGCCGTCAAGCCAAAGTTTGTAAATTGGGATGGTGTAAGGGGCCCTGAGTGAGCAGATCTGGCACTCCTGGCAGAACGTACTGACCTACTTCCATCTGCACCACGTCTGCGAACCACACTCTTCTTGGCCACCTGGGGGCCACCAGAATCACTGGCACCCCTTCCAGAGCAATCTTGCGCAGGACCCTGTCCATCACAGGGAATGAAGGAAAGACATACTGGAACTGAATGTCCTGCCATGACATTACTAAAGCATTCGTGGTCACGGCCAGAGGATCCTGGGACAGGGAGACAAAGGCCAGGAGCTTGTGATTGTGACGGAACGCAAACAGATCCACATCTGGTTGGCCCCAACGGTGACACAGAGATTGGAACACCCTTTTGCAGAGGGATCCCCCCGGAATGTATACCGCTGAAATGCAGGGACATTGGCTTCCACCCAGGTAAGGATCAGAGACACATCCTGGAGGGCCCTTTTGCTCCGGGTCCCTCCCTGATGATTGATGTAGGCAACTGCCGTCAGATTGACAGAGGGCCCCTGAACAGGCAGGCCCTGAAGATGAGTAGTCAAGCGAGCCAGAACTAACCTGATCGCTCACAGCTTCAAGACATTGATAGGTGTATGGGCCTCCTAAGGGCCCCACCTCCCCTGGAACCGCAGGGACTTCCAGAACCCCCCCAATCTGATAGACTGGCATCCATGGTGACCGTCTCCCAGGAAGGGGCAAGAAAAGAACTGCCCCCCTACAGGTTCCCCGAGTCCATCCATCACAAGAGGGACCTCCTTACCAGGAAGAAAAGCACACAGACCCTGTCCAGGGATGCTGGGTCCTTGTCCCATACAGACAATAGGATAAGTTGCAGAAGCCCCAAGTGGAACTGAGCATAAGGGACCGCTTCGAAGCATGCCACCATCAGGCCCACCGGCTGCATCCCCTGCCTGGTGGAGGGACGGGGACAGCTAGGAGGGACTGAGCCTGTGCAAGCAGATTGTCCACCTTCTGCTGAGGAAGGAAGATCCTTGCCTGAACTGAATCCAGATTCATTCCTAGGAATGGAGTTACCAAGGAAGGGGACAGTGAGGACTTGGGGTGGTTGATCACCCATCCAAATGACTCCAGAATGGACACCACCAGCTGAGTATCCAACTCTGCCTGATGTAGAGACTGGGAAGTGATGAGGACGTCCAGGTAGGGCAGCACGCGGACGCCCCTTGGCCTCATCAGAGACAGCACCCCCGCCAGCACCTTGGTGAGCACTCTGGGAGCTGAAGAGAGGCCAGATGGCAAGGCCACAAATTGGCAGTGTTGATCTTCCAACGCGAATCTGAGGAACCTTGGTGTCCTGAAAACACAGGGATGTGAAGGTAAGCATCTTTGATATCCACAGACGTCATGAAACCCCAGGGGCGCAAGGATCTAATGGCCGAGCACAGAGTTTCCATGCGACAAACGCCTGTTCTTGACAATTTGCTGAAGATCTGTAAACCCAGAATGGGCCTGGCTGACCCATCTTTTTTGGGAACAGTGAAAAGGTTGGTGTAGAATCCCTTGCCTCTGTCTTTTAAGGGAAATCTGCAATTGACCCCCAGACCCAGCAGGCCTTGTGCGGCCTGCGCCAACACCTGAGCAGAGGCAGGGACCAGGAGCATCCGGGACCTGATAATCTTGGGGGAGGCCGCACAGCAAACTCTATCATGTAGCCGGAGGACACTACCTCCTGAATCCACCGGTCTGAGGCGCGATGCCTCCAGACTTGAGCAAGGTGCCGCAGCCGTCCCCTCACCCTGACAGGCGAGGGCGCCTCATCATGCTTGAGGGGACTTGGGAGAGGATTTGGGCTTAGCCCCCCCGGAGGAGCCAGGACGTTGTCTTCTGCTCCTGGGACAGGGATCTTTGCGAGCCCCCACGAAGGACACCCCTGGTTCTTGTTTAACACCATGGTAGGGGGGAGAAGGGGGGCCCTGGGGCCAAGACAACCGTCTGCGCTGGGGTAACTTACCTCTCTTAGCAAACAGGTCTAGACGGCGTAGCCCCTTAAAAGGAAGCCCAGTGAGGGCCTTCTTCGCAGCATTGTCAGCACCCCACTGTCGCAGCCAGACCAAGCGGCGTATAGCCACCACAAGGGCAGAGGTTCTTGCACACATTCTGATGGTGTCATCCAATGCTCATAGGACAAAATTTACAAAAACATCACAACTGGAGAGTGCATTAAACGCCTCACAAGGGAGATCATCAGGGACACTATCAAGCATTTTTCTGATAAGGGAACTAGTGGCCACAGCAGTAATGGCAGAGGCACAGACCGGGCGCATCGCCGTCCCCACACATGCAAAGGCGTGGGAGGCCAGTAGGTCAATGCGCCGGTCCTCAGCATCCCGCAGGGTAGTAGAATCAGGGGAATGCATGACAGGGGTGTTAGATAGCCCTAGGATCGGGAAATCCACCTCAGGGGGGGATGACCAACATTTAACCACCTCAGGGGGAAAAGGATGCTTCCTGTCCCAATTCCTTGGAACCCCGGGAAGTTTACTGGGGCACTCCCATTCCTTGAGAACAAGGGTATGGAAATGTGCCTGCTCTAGAAATTCCAAACGTGATGTTGCTGTATGAAAACGCTCCCCTTTTTGCCGGGGAGCCTCACCAGGGAGAGAGATAGACAGAAGTTCAAAGATCTGGGTCAATAATCTGTCAGCGTCATCCGGGGCCCAGGGGTCAGAGCCAGAATCGTCATGACCCCTTGGTCTCTCATCAGATGAGCCCGAGTCAGAAAAGAGCTCTCCATCAGAAGGGGTATAGCCACACAGATTCATAAACTTCTGAGATCCCATAGGGAAAACAGTAACATAAGGCGTCAAGTGGTGCTTCTTACCAGGGCCCTTACGCGCTAAGGACCTCGCAATAATCTGCTCAGCAGTAGGTAGTCCAGAAGACACATCAGGTTGAGAATCCCCACTTGTATGCAACTCAGCAGGAGTGAGATTTAAGCTTGGGGAAGAAGGTGAAGTGAAACGAGGTGCAGCCACTGGCAGGCCAGATTGCAAAGCCAGCGCTTGCTCAGCACAGGGTACGCAGACCCATGCCTTGTCAGCATCAGCATAAGGTTGTCCACACGCCATACACCGCCGGTCTTGTCCCAAAGGGACCCCGGTAACATTATCCTTAGATGCCTCCATATGGTGATTATTAGGCACAATATGCCAGTAGGGATTGACGCTGTAAAGCAACCCTGGATGCCCCAATGACCCGCTAGGGAAGTGGGAGTAATTTTACAAGGCCCGACTATCAATTACACCGGGCCGGGAGAATCCAATGGATGTGAAAGACACAATGAGAAGGGTTTCAGAACCAAAACACACTACAGTGAAGTATAAAGCCGCCCGCGAGGGCACTTACGGACCACGGTAAGTAAGAACGTCACACACGCGCGCGACGAGACAACATGGCGCCGAGTACCTCGAAGGGCGGGCCAGAGCGAGCCGTGACGCGGGACGCGCCATGCCAGGCCACGCCCCCCTGAAGAGCGCGAAGTCCAACCGACAAGCAGTCAATGAGGACGCAGAGGCGTCTGAGGTAACGCCCGTCACGGAACATCCAAATGAAGGAAAAGGCGCGCGGCAGCAGCATTTGCGGTGTAAAAAAGTCAGCGCGGCGGTTGACACCACATATATCAGTCCAAGCAGACATTACAAAAAAGGCCATATGGGGGGCGTGACTACGACATGGGAGAGTGAGGGCATGTTTTGGAGAGCTCCCGTTTAGCCCTAGATTATTCTGCTGATTAGCACCCCTATATTTGCCCTATTTGGCCTGATGAGGGGCAATAAGAAGAGGAAGACGGGGGCAACCCCAAAAGAACCCCAAGGTCCACCATCGGCACCTTTTTTCTCCCCAAAGCCCAGCCGGGGCTTGTGGATCAGCCGGACAAAATGGCGCCGGATCCAACGCATGCTCCCTGTGGGCAGACAGGGATTGGATGGAGCGCCAGAGCAAGTCTATCCCCCGAGGCTTCCAGAGAGGTGAGCACCGCAGGGAATAACCCGAGACCTACCCTGAACGTGGCTGGATGTATGGAAGGCGAGGAGGTCCGGAGTGCCGTCGGAGCGGCGGGACGAGTGTCCGGCGCGGCCGGCCAGGAAGCTAATCTGAGCGGCGGAGGGCGAGCTGCGGAAGCGAGGGGAGGGGCCGCGGCGGTGCAGGCAGCGAGGAGCGAGAGCCTGCGGCGGACAGCTGCATATCCCCTTCCACGCCAGGCACGTGTATGAGGCCGGAGCGGACTGGCACCACAAATGGAGGACTCCCCGGTGGGTTCCACCTCAGTGGGGGGGAAGAGGCAGTGGGCAGTTGTCATCCCCCGGTGGGCCCAGGTCACCAGCCTTAAGGGGGAACTCCCCAGCCAGCATAGAGCAGCAATATAACCCTGATGCCGGGGCAACCACTCTCACCCCTACAAAAAGATTGGTGCATGTGGATATCCATCCTGTCCCAGCCAGCCCCGGTTCCAGCAACAGCCCCCAGCACAGACACCTGCAGAGTCTCAGGAACATCGACCTGGAATGGTCATCAGAGTCCAGCGTTACATCTGTGAGCGGCACTACTCCTGGTCGGGAGGGTGGAGGAGTCTCAAGAGACGCCGATGTGAGCCCCCCTCGACTTGCTCTGGCGCTCCATCCAATGTTTCTCTTGCCGGCTCTTCCCCTGGGTTGCCTTTGGGGTCCCTTCCCGCCGATCAAGCATATGCAACTCCAACCATCGACCCTAGTATCCAGGCTATTTTACAATACTTGCCGACGAAATCAGAGCTTAAGCCGGACCTGGAAGCAGTAGCGACCAGAATTGAGAGGGCGCTTGTTCATGGAAATTGAGGATATCCAGCAAAAATCGTCTGCCCTAGAAACCAAAGTCGCCACCCTCGAAGTTTCCCGTGATGACCACGAGACCAGACTATCAATCTTAGAAAGACTGCAAGCAATACATCATCAACAAATGACCGAATTTCGGCTCCAGGTGGACGACCAGGAAAATAGAAATAGGCACAACAACTTGAAGATTCGTGGCATCCCTGAGTCGGTCCGAGCAGAGGCACTGTGTTCCTCAGCAACGGAACTGTTTAATTCCCTACTGGGGAGATCCCTGGATGTGGAGGCCATCATCGACCGGATCCATAGTGTGGTGGGTCGCCCGGCTGGAGACCCGCAGACCCCTAGGGACGTCCTGTGTAGGATCCACTTTTTCACCGTTAAAGAGGCATCCTGCGAAGGGCTTGGGAGAGGGGCAGGTTTGATTGGAGGGGGTCACAGATCACGATATTACCTGATGTGTCGCGCCGCACCCTGCAGATGAGACGAATACTCCGACCTCTGCTCGACAAGCTGCGGGAAGTAGGGGCCTCATAAATGGGGCCACCCTTTCCATCTCATTATCCGCAAGGACAATTCTGTTTTTGCCCTAGGAAGTAAGGCGGACCTGTCCAGCATGTTTATATTCTTAGGACTGGAGGCCTTCCCGATCCCGGATTGGCTGGACTTCAACCCGCCACCCCCGCTACCGCAGAGGGCTCCTAGGCGGCCTCGGTGGGTCAGTGAGCGGGGCGGAGACGCACCCAAGAGGAACCCAGATCTCCATCGTGAGCGGGGTGGAGGCGGGCTCCGGAGAAACCCAGTTCTCTAGGGTCCTGTTCTTCGTTTTTGCCATCCCCCATTTGTCTCCTCACATGCGGCACCACTAAGAGACACTGTCCACTCCTGAACTCTCAGCCGCTGAGATACGGGGGGCCTTGCGGATGGGTGTTATGTTTCGTTGAGTTGGACCTGTTTAACGTTTCACTTTCCGTGTCTTGGTTGCCCTTGCTCCAGTCTGGAGGGAGACGCTTGGCCGGTAGGGGGCCGTCCTCTCTCTTCGATCCGTTGATTACTAAGTTGGAGGGTGGAGGCCAGCCGTTCCCGGTCGGTGGGGCTGGGGCCATGCGAGCCTGGCCTCCGGGCGGAAGCATAGCGATGTTCGATAATACCTTGGTTTAAGTTTAAATTCAAATGTATGCTAATAATAGTTGTTTCTGCATTATGGTCAATGTGGTTCCGAGGGAGTGGGGGTCTGAGGGGGGGTGGAGGATCGCACAGGATCGCACAGAAGTCGGGTCCAGCAGACGTGATATTTGCCTGCTTATCTGGCATGATGAGGAGGGGTCCGAAATCTAATAAAGGGCTATCGGGAGCACGCTCTGTCGTTGCGAGGCTACTTCCCCCAATAGGTCGCCGTGCCATCCTGTAGGGTCTTGACCTGCCAGGATTTGCGCGGGCAAGGGGCTTTAGTTCCTGTCTAATAGTTTAATTCGCCTCCCCTGTAGGGAGGGCTTTCTAAAGGTTAGGTCTCGCTGGGCTTAGGCCGGGGGAGACACCTTATTCCTTTATATCTTCCTCTTAGTTGTTTTTTCTTCTCCTTCCTGTTTTATCTGTCGCTATCCTCTTCCGTTGGGGGACCCGGCCCCGGCCCTGGGACACTAGCCACGGTTGATATACTCAGGGCGTAGCAGCCCCTGGTAGCTGTGTAGCCGTGTCCACGTGTCGCCTGATCCTGATGGCTGACCTTAAAGTATGTACGTTTAATGCTAAGGGGCTCAATGTACCTGAGAAGAGGGCGAAAATTTTCTATGGCTTCCATAAAGAGAGGGTGGATGTGGTCATGCTTCAGGAGACACATTTTTGCCTGGGGAAGATGCCAGAGATCAAAAACAGATACTATGACCGATGGTTCCACAGCCCCAACCCCGTTAATAAATCCAAAGGAGTATCTATAGCCATACACAAGAACGTCCTCCCTGGAGCAAATGGAGGCTAAATTGGACCCGAAGGGGGTAGATTTTTATTTCTCAAGTTTGTGCTGTGTGAAGCGAGGTACACCCTGGCCAATCTTTAACTGCCCAATCAGGGACAGGTGGAGGCAGGTTTGGGGATGTTACGAGCAGTAGAGGAGTTCGCTGAGGGTACCTTGATCGTGGGGGGGGGGGGGGGGGGACCTCAACCTGACAATCGATCCGAGGGTGGATTCCTCTCATGGCAGATCGGGGGTCTCCCATTCCGCACTCAACAAATTCCGTAGAGCCCTCCAAGTGGTAGATGTTTGGAGGGTGCTGCATGGGGGAGAGAGGGATTACACCTTTTATTCCCACACCCACAACATATATAGCCGACTGGACTATCTTTTTCTCAGCCACCATGCCCTTGCACGAGACCCAGTGACCTCGATTGGGCAGATTCTTTGGTCTGACCATGCGCCTGTCTTCCTGACCCTCCCGATCCTAAATGCGACCCCAAGGCAGTACACATGGCGCCTCAAAGACAACCTACTGAAGGAGGTCGCCTGTATGACAGAAATCAAAGCCACTATGGCTGTTTTCCATCTCGACCACTGCAGCAATGATACCCCGTTGCCAGTCCAGTGGGAGGCGCTTAAGTGCGTGCTGTGTGGGATCTTTATTGAGCATGGAGCTAGACTCAAGAGGGAGCGGGCGCAGCAGATCAAAGCTACATTGGGTCGGATAAACGAATTGGAAAATGCACATAAGTCCTCATCTAATCACGCAGATCTGAGAGTTGTTGGAAGCTAGGCAGAAGCTGAGAGGCTTGTATGATCAGTGTTACCTCGGGTTTCGTGACAGATGCAGGGCCCATTTCTTTGAGCACTCAGATAAGTGTGGGAGGATGTTGGCTCGGTCACTGCACCCAAGGCAGGGCTGTGCATTCATCCCCAGCATTAGAACTGTGGGAGGAACAGAAGTGCACAAAACCCCACTGATTGCCAATGAGTTCCAAACCTTCTACTCTGCTCTTTACAATATTGATGGATCGGCCGACTGTGGGATGCGGCAGGACTCTGCTGCTCTGATCGACAAATATATAGAGGAAACGACTTTACCTACCATACCCTTGGAGGAAAGCGAAGCCCTAGAGGACTCCATTAAGCGGGAGGAGGTGACGGAAGCCATAGGGAAGACCCCAACAGGAAAAAGGCCCGGCCCTGATGGGTTCACTCCCCGGTTCTACAAAGTCTTGGGGCCCCTGATCGCCCCCTTTCTGGTGAAAGTGTTTAACTCAGTCTCTGAATGTAATCCCTTCCCGAGACAGGCCCTAGAAGCTCATATTGCAATTATCCCAAAACCGGGTAAGGATATATCCCTACCTGGCAGTTATAGGCCAATCTCGTTAATTAATATCAATGTTAAGTTACATGCCAAAATTATCGCCAATAGGATCCAGCCCCTTCATTGGTCAACAATGACCAGGTGGGGTTTGTAACAGGAAGGGAGGCTAGGGATAATGTTATTAAAACTATCTCTCTGATGCACTATGCCCAGTCACGGAAGATACCTGCCTGTCTGTTGGCGGTGGACGCGGAGAAAGCGTTTGACAGGGTGCATTGGGGATTCCTGAGGGCCACTTTAGCCCAGGCGGGGATAGGCCCGGTAATGGTGGGGAGAATCATGGCTCTCTACCAGGATCCCACCGCTAGGGTGAAAATAAATGGAAACCTTTCGGGACCGTTTAAAATCAGAAATGGCACGCGGCAGGGTTGCCCTCTGTCCCCTTTACTATATGTTCTAGTGATGGAACATCTTGCTAATGCATTAAGGGCTAACCCGTCGATTAAGGGAATAGATTGTGGTGAGGCGGAATATAAACTCTCCCTTTTTGCCAATGATCTGCTTCTATATATCACTTCTCCTCACATTTCCCTCCCCTCTGTTTTGGCAGAGTTCGACCACCGATTCAGTCAAATCAGTAACTTTAAGGTTAACCTGTCCAAGACAGAGGGGTTGAACATCTCTCTGGAAACACAGACACAATTACTAGAGGCGAACTTTCCCTTCAAATGGCAGACAGAATCAATAAAATATCTTGGGGTCAGGATACCTACAGATTTAGAGAGACTGTATAGGTTAAACTATGCCCCGCTCCTAAATGCCACACTGAGTAGTCTCCAGGCGTATGGGCGGAAACAATACCCTTGGCTCGGACGAATTAATATCCTGAAAATGGATGTGTTACCTCGTTTCCTGTATGTATTCCAGGCCTTACCGATTGCTCCAGAGCGAGGGTTTTTCAAGATGCTCCAGGAGGCCTTCTTTAAGTTCATTTGGGGCAACAAGAAGCCCCGGGGTGAAGAGGGATATGTTGTGTAGACCAAAGTCCAGGGGAGGGTTGGGAGTCCCAGACCTCAAGACATATCACGCGGCAGCGGTCCTGGTGCGGCTCACGGATTGGTTCCACCACAAAGAGATTAAGAGATGGGTGACTCTTGAGGGGGACATCTCCCCACTTGGGTTGACGGCCTTGCCTTGGGTGGAGCCATCCCGTCGCCCTGGGAAACAGGAGCTCCCATATCTGGTGGGTCCCCTGCTGGCCCTGTGGGACAGGATTATAAAACGGCACAACATCTCGCATAGACCGGGCCCCCTCACCCCTCTATTTGATAATCCGGCATTTCCTGCGGGGGTGGGCGTCTCAACATTTCTCATCTGGAACACCACCCGGAATGTAGGGCTGGGGGATGTGGTCTCTGGGTCTGGCCTTCCCACCCTTGCGGACCTCCAGGGGCGTAGCTTGGGTGGACGTGGATTGTCCTGGCTCATGCATGCCCAACTGGAGGCCTCTGTTAACTCCTTTACTCCCGGACTGGTGTTGTCTCGCCCCCTCACAGAGCTAGAGAGGATTCTTAAGGCTCCAACCCCCCCCCCCCCCCCCATGCATGTAATCTCTGGTCTTTATAAGATCCTCCGGGAGGGAGGAGAGCTTCCTCAGTTCTGTAGGAGGAGAAACTGGGACAGTCATTTGGTGAGTGTGAGTGGGAGAAATCCTTTACCTTGACTCATAAATTCTCTATGGCATGCAGGCCCCAGGAGAAGAATTACAAAATATTGTCCAGGTGGTATAGATGCCCAGCGGACCTGGTACGTTTTGGGGGCGCGGAATCAGGGGATTGCTGGAGGTGCAATAAAGCCTCGGGGACACTTACTCATATTTGGTGGGGGTGTCCAGCGGTCAGGACCTTTTGGGAAAGGATGCTGGGAGTCTTTACATTTTTGACGCTCCAGAGCGTCCCTAATCTTCCCCAGGTGACCCTTCTGTCTATGCTTCCGGGATCAGTGGCGGCAGGGGGGAGGGGACTCCTGAGACACCTGCTCACAGCAGCTAGCACTCTGATCCCTCGCCACTGGCGGACTAATGTCGCCCCCCTCCTTGTTGGAATGGTACGGAGAGGTGGAGAATATTAGAAGGATGGAGGAGTTGGCTCTGGAGAGAACTGATGGGGGTACTGAGAAGTACTTAGGTGTATGGGTGGTTTGGGAAGTTTCTAAAGAAGCTCCAGACTTTCAGGATCTCATGAAGGATATTTAGTGGTTGATGGGCGGAGTGGGGAGCACGGGGGCGTCCTGGGGGAAATGGGCGAGGATGTGGTGGGGTTCGGGGTCTGGGTGCAGGGGTACGGGTTCCTTGTTTTCCTCTTCTCTTTCTTTCTCCTAGCTTCTTTGTCTCCTTTCTCTTTTCCTGTTTCGCGCTTTTCAGGGCATGAAGTCTTCCTCTCCCGCTCTCCCTTTGAGAGGCGGGCAGGTTGGATGTGACAGTTCAGACCCGGAGAAACTCCAGAGGGCCGTCTGGTGATAGGGGAGGTTCGTAAACTCCCTGGCTGGTTCATGGGATGGGCATTATCTGGTACTGACAACTTTACTCTCACGGTCCACCCACGGGTATTAATTAATAGGTCGTGGGACAGTGGACCATAGCCCCTTGGATAATAAACAAAGATCTGAAGTGTCTTGTATTGTTGCCATGTATGCCCTGTTCTGCATATGTATGCCTTTTTCCCTTTTTTCTCTATAATTTCTGTGCTTACTTGAAAATGTAATAAAAATATATTGCCAAAAAAAAAAAAAAAAGGCCGTATGCATGTAATCACAATACACTGACATCCACACCCCCCCTTTCTTTTCCCCCCGAAGGCTACAGGGAGAATGAGGGAGGATGGCGGCCCTTTGTACAGGGCCCACCGCTACCGGCGCATGGGACAATGCGGGAGGGGCATCCCATAAAGGCTCACCATCAGCCTATACCGCCTACCCTTTGGTGGGGGACTGCGGTGGAGCAGGGCTCCTTAAGCACTCATGGTGCCGCCTACCTTCACCCGACCAGCGCAGCCCAAGCTGGGAGGCACATCACACGAAGGACGGGTGGGAATAGTCCAACAGGGCCGCAGGCTTTAATAGCCCCGCTCACCTGCGACAGAGTGATAATTTCATGTCTTCGCAGTAAGCACTGCAGAGAAATCTGGGGATTTGTGGGAGGTCCCCGGGTATTTGAGGGGCCGGGAGGAGCCTGTTTTACATGTCTCTGCAGTGCAGCGCCATCTGGCGGAGGATAACCCAAGTGTAAGTATTCTATCTGGAGCAGGACGTACTGTATACTTAGAATATAGTAGTCCTTATGATACTTTTCCATTTTAGGGTTTCATTAAGCCTGAAGGGTCCCATTCAGCCCAGTATTTCTATCCCATATATTCCTGTCCCCTCAGTCCTGCCCCATCCAGCTCAGTCTCTCTGCCCCATCCATTCCTGTTCCCTCTGCCTTGCCCCACCCAGCCCAGTCTCTCTGCCCCATCCATTCCTGTTGCCTCAGCCATGCCCCATCCAGCCTAGTCTCTCTGCCCCATCCATTCCTGTTCCCTCCGCCCTGCCTCACCCAGCCCAGTCTCTCTGCTCCATCCATTCCTGTTCCCTCAGCCCTGCCCCATCCAGCCTAATCTCTTTACCCCATCCATTCCTGTGCCCTCAGCTCTGCCCCATCCAGCCCAGTCTCTCTGCCACATCCATTTCTGTCCCCTCAGCCATGCCCAATCCATTCCTGTCCCCTCAGCCCTGCCCCATCCATTCCTGTCCCCTCAGCCCTGCCCCATCCATTCCTGTCCCCTCAGCTCTGCCCCATCCATTCCTGTCCCCTCAGCTCTGCCCCATCCATTCCTGTCCCCTCAGCTCTGCCCCATCCATTCCTGTCCCCTCAGCTCTGCCCCATCCATTCCTGTCCCCTCAGCTCTGCCCCATCCATTCCTGTCCCCTCAGCTCTGCCCCATCCATTCCTGTCCCCTCAGCTCTGCCCCATCCATTCCTGTCCCCTCAGCTCTGCCCCATCCAGCCAAGTCTCTCTGCCCCACCCATTCCTGGCCCCTCAGCTCTGCCCCATCCAGCCCAGTCTCTCTGCTCCATCCATTCCTGTCCTCCCAGTTTTGCCCATCCAATCCCTGGCCGCCCTGTTTTTCCCCAGTGCCCAATAGGATTCTTGTGGTGCCATCCACCACCCCCCCTCCCGCGACAGCCCCCTGCCCGGACCTTCCCCTCTCACCAGATGTCTGTAAATGGCAATTTATCAGATTTGGTTGAGTACCCCTGAATTAGAGGATGGCCAGCAGAACACCATTAATGGCAGACCCCTGGTATCAGCTGTAACCTCATAACTAGAGGTTAGCAAAACAAACATAAACCAGTCTTTCAGGTGTGTCAACCAAATGTATTGGCATTCTTTATCAAGTAATGTGAGTACTATATACTCAAGTACCTCAGCTAGTGATATGCGTCTCCCCCAGTGAGACACAGCGCTAAAATATATTGTTATGCTGCAAAGATTTTTCTGCCCTGCTGAAATGATTTATCGATGATTTACTTCTCAGCAGAGCCCTCGGCTATAGATGGTAACGCCGTAAAGTCTGTCTACAACCACCTAATATCACCAATGGGGCCATCTGACCGCCCTGCGGTGGATTTTTTTTTTCATATTATGGGGCTCATGAGACCACTAGATAAGGACAGAGAACAAAGCGGCTACATAGCAATGCGGGAAGCTTGGAACATTAATTGCATACCAAATAATTGCCTTCACGCTGTGTAAATTTGCAGACACTTGGCAGAAGTATATTTGCCCAATTACTTTTTCTGAATGACCGTAAATATTTCATTTCAACCCGCTCTCAAACTGTGAAGTGATTTCTGGAAGAGAAAGGCCTTTCTTCCATTTTCAAGTCAATTGATTCCTCAGGGACAGCCATGATTAACCCATAAGACGTTTACACAGACAAAATGTAGTTTTCCCGGGGGGTCCCAGGACCATGGACTCAGTGCTCTTTGCAATGACAGGTCTACAGGGATATAAAATACTCCCCTGGAAGGGCGATTTATATGCACAACAGGGTGCATAAAAAAAAAAAAACAATTGCTGGTGGCCTGGACCCCTTTTGATCATGAATTTGGATTGGTGTGTTTTTAGCTCACGATAAGCAGGAAATCCACGGTTAAGGTTATTGGCCAACTCAATAAGATGGAAAATGCAAGCTTCCAAAGCCTATTCTTCAGGCATAATACAGATCAGAAACTTAGATACACATTTAGACAGAAAACTACAAAAGGAGTCACAATTGTTTTTCTACTGACACACATGAAAAACACCAAAGTCGTAAAATCATAAGCAGTGAGATAAGAATTATGACAATAAATGGTGGGCTGATAAGAATGGGAGAGAGTGTGTGGAATTTTTATTGCGCTCACAAAATGCTGCATGCCTGATTTCGGACTTCCATAGGATCTTTAGAGTGGACCCAATCCCTTGACAACCGGCCCTAGAGTCTAAAAGACTCATCTAATCTGGCATCCCCAGCACCCCGTCATCCCATGCGTGCATCTGCACAAGGCATATCTAAATGGCTGCCGATGGGGTTGTCCAGTTGGAGGGAGCAGCCAGTGGGAGACAGGAGCCAAAAATGTAATGTTCATTCACTGCCTTGCATTATTATGCATGGCAATACATGCTCATCATAGGAGAGCCCATAAATATGCTGTGAGATCACTGGCTCGACATGAGAATGCAGTAACATCCATTTACACACAGAGGCTGATTTTCTCATTCCTTTAGCACACATACGCAAACACATCCCCAAGGTACCTCTTAGCTGAGACACATTCCTATGTCAGGCATTTCCGAAAGGCTATCGCAGGTAAGCGGAGGAGCGGCCAGTGGTGTGCAAGTTCCATTCAGCTTGCTAACCAATCGGACATCAGAGACACTAGCAGAAGTTGAATGGAGCTCAAGTCACTGATAGGCCACCCATGCATGTGCAGTGGGACCACCAGAAGGTGAGTTTTCACAGCCATCACCCTGGGAATACACACATGTGGCATCCCAAATAGGAGTGCCCCGCTAGAGAGGAACAACACCCAAGAGAGTAAAAAATACTATTCTGTGAAACTCACCTGTAGAATTGTTTTTGTATCCATCCAGTCCAGGCCGTCCCAATATCTTCACGATTGGGTGTTCGCCCCTAGGGGGCGCTTGACTGCAAGATCAAAAGATGTAGCTCCTCCCGGCCCCCTATAAAGGCAGCTGCCCATCTATCATTCCCCAGTGGTTTAAAAGCAGTACTCAACAAAAAAAGGGCAGGCCGGGAGGCCCAAACAAAACATAAGAGACCATGTTTCTTCACATAGCCTCTGCTTGTACTCTCTCTAATGCAAAAAACTAGAAAAAACTTGAACTAGTGTCCTATGAGCAAAAATGATTTATCACCATAACAGGCATGCAGGACATAATGAACACAAGGGCAGGGTGGGACGGCCTGAACTGGATGGATACAAAAACAATTCTACAGGTGAGTTTCACAGAATTCTATTTTTCTCCTCCATCCAGTCCAGGGTGTCCCGATATCTTCACGATTGGGACATCCAAAAGCAGTGTCCATATGGGCGGGATCCCCAGTGCGGAACAGCATGTAGTTCATTTCTCTACCATCTGAAGCACCTTTCGGCCAAAAACAGCGTCAGCTGAGGCCCTGACATCCACCTTGTAAACCTTTGTAAAAGTATGAACAGAAGACCAAGTTGCGGCCTTACAAACTTGCTCCACCGATGCCTGATGCTGAAGAGCACAAGAGGCACCAATAGCTCTGGTAGAATGAGCTGTGATCCGAAAAGGGGGATCCTTCGCCCTGGCAGCATATGCTTGTATCACCACCTGTCTAATCCACTTACTGAGAGTGGACTTGGCTGGTGCCAACCCTGTCCTAGAACCCTCTGTTAGGACAAAAAGCAAATCCGATTTCCTGAAGGATTCAGTTGCAGCCAGGTAATACCTTATGGCTCTGACCACATCTAAAGCATGGAGTGTCCGTTCTTTGGAATTAGCCGGTGCTGGACACAAGGAAGGTAAGACAACTTCTTCACTAAGGTGAAAAGGAGAAACGAACTTAGGTAAAAAATCAGGTTTAAAACGAAAAACCACCTTATCCCTGTGCAACTCAAAGTAGGGTGGTTTCATACAAATCGCGGCCAGTTCTGATACATGACGCACCGAGGTGATCGCCACCAGAAAGACCACTTTGAGAGTCAACATAGACAATGCAGCATCGCTCAATGGCTCGAAGGGAGGACCCTGGAGAGCAGACAACACCAGATTCAAGTCCCACACCGGTAATACGGACTTACACTGTGGCCTGAAATGGGTAACTCCCTGGAAAAAAAAAGTCTTGATCAACCTATGGTTGGCAATGGATCTCTGGAAAAAAATTACTAAAGCCAAGACCTGAACCTTGAGGGTGCTCAGCTGGAGACCCAAGTCTAAACCGTGTTGCAAAAAATACAATTCTGTGAAATACTCACCTGTAGAATTGATATTATTTGTATACAGTACGTCCTGCTCCAGATATAATACTTACACTTGGGTTATCCTCCGCCAGATGGCGCTGCACTGCAGAGACATGCAAAAACAGGCTCCTCCCGGCCCTTCAAATACCCAGGGACCTCCCACAAATCCCCAGCACTGAAAAGCAGTGAACAAGAAGCCGGGAGAATTAAACCACCCAGAACAACTGGTAATGATAACAAGATAACAATCACCATACAGGGGATCCAGAAAAATGCAAAAACCAGGGTGGGGTGGAGCAGGACGTACTGTATACAAATAATATCAATTCTACAGGTGAGTATTTCACAGAATTGTATTATTCTTAGTATACAGTACGTCCTGTTCCAGATATAATACTTACACTTGGGACATCCAAAAGCAGTGTCCATAAAGTAGGGTGGGATCCCCAACAAAAAACGACAACAGCAGACAGTTTAAAGCACTGTCAACTGCAGAACCATACGGCCAAGACAGCATGAGCTGAGGCCCATTGTAAAAACCTTGCAAGGGGGATGAGCAGAAGGCCAATGGTAGTGGCCTAGCCAACCAGTTCAACAGAGAAAACCTGTGCTGAAAAGGCCCAAGAGGCCTCAAGCACGCGTAGAAAAGGAATCAAGGCAACAAAGGAGGTTCTTCCCCTTGCCTGAATAGGCCTGAGAAAGCCTGACTATCCGATCGCTACAACAAATTTGGCAGAAGCCAAAGCCCGAATAAGGTACCAGGAGTAACATCCATTAAGGTAACAACCAGGACCAAACCGCCCAACTCCCGAGAGCAGACGAGATTGGGCACATTCAGGATGTAATGACCACAAGCCCCAAGGAACCTCAGTTCCCCTAAAGGACACAGTGACTCCTAAGGAAAAAACTGCCAACACCTGTATAAGGAATGCAGAACCACTTCCTCAGCATCGCTAGGGAAAAGAAGATAGCCGTGGATAACAATATCTCGAATAAATGAATATAAAACACCTCCAGATGTGGAGAGTCCGGCTTCAGGCGGAACTCCAACTTATCCTGGTGTATCTCAAGGAAAGAGGGCTAGGTAGACCGAGCCGCCCGCTAACACACGCCTGACCAAGGTAACAGTCACTAGGACAACCTTGAGGGTAAGGACATCCAGACAGCGTCCTGAATAGGACCAAGGGACAATCCTGCAAGCAGACGGAATGAATTTAATTTCAATCCCAACAGGGACCATAGGAGCACATGGAGGACGCACATGAGCACCCCCTGAAGGAAGTCTTAACCAAGGAAGACTGAACCAGAGACTACTAAGGCAAGGTGGACAGGGCAGAGCCTGACCCATCAGAGAACTGAGCTGGGGAACCAGCTCCAATTCATGCTGAAAGCCACACTGGGAACCTGGGACCCCAGAACGCCCCACAGGTAAGAGAACTAAACTCGCCCCAATCAATGTGGGTATGCCATACCCTACAATAATAGAAGAAGACGAGAAGAGGCTTACTCCTAGCCTTCCCATAGTCACAAACACCGAGACAGCTAAACTTGTCCCCATCAAGATGTATGTTTCAGCAGTCAGATCGACTAGGCCAGGGACCATGAATTATAATTACGTAAAGGGGGCCCTGAGTGATCAACTGGCACTCCTGGCAAGGTGCAGAACTACTGACCACAGTACCATGTCTGCAACCACACTGTACTAGGTCAACTGGGGGCCACCAGAATTACTGGTCCCCTTACCAGAGTAATCTTCCGCATAACTCTGCCTAGCAGAGGGAATGGAGAAGGACACACAGAACCAAACGTCCTGTCAAGACGGTACTAGAGGCATCCGGACCACTGACATAGGATCCTGGGACAGGGAAACAAGGCTGATAGCCTGTGAAGGTGACGGAACCCAAGATCCACTACGACATCCTGTCGCAGAGGGGCTTCGCCGGATCTAATATCACTAACATGCAGGGAGCATTGTCTCCACACCGAAGGGAACATAGACACTCCCTGGAAGGTCCGCCAGCTCCAGGCCCCTTCCAATGGTTGATGTAGCACGTCTGTTGTCAGACGGACCGAGCACCCCCAGCCTGGCAAATCCAGAAGGGGAGCGGTCAAGCGAGGTAGAGCCAACTGAAAAACGCTCACTGTTTAGACTTCAATAGGCGTAAGGACCCTCTAAGGGCCCCACCAATACCAGAATCGCAGGGGGTTTCGGAAGAAACCAACCCCTTCAACCTGAAAGGTTGGCATTCATGGTAGCCGTTTCCAGAAAGGGGCAAGGAGGAACTGCCCCCAGACAGGTCCCTCAAGTTCATCCACTTTCAAGAGAAAACCGTCATACAGGTGGGAAGGCACACAGGCCCTGCTCCAGGGGTGCTGGATCCCTGTCCTATATTACCAATAGAAGTCGCAGACGGGCTTCAAGGGGGACTGAGCATAAGGGACCTCTTTAGCTACTCGGGCTCCTGCCGAGCAAGTTAACAATGGCCCGCCAGTCGCAGCCCTGCCTAGTGTTAAGACACCGGGACCGTAGTGAGGGACTGGGCCCATGAAACCAGAATGCCCACCTAATTGCGGAGAGGGCGAGAATCTGGTTTGAACCTGATCCAGAATCAATCGAGGTGATTGAACACCCATCCAAATGACTCCCAATGGGCAGGTCAGCCGGGTATCCAAACTATCCTGACGCAGAGACAGGGAAACGAGGAAGGCGTCCGGGTAGACATCGTGCGGACGGCCCTTGGTCTCAGCAGAGACATCACCATCGACAGCACTTGAGTGAACCCTCTGGGAGTTGAAGAGAGGCCAGATAACAGGGCCACAATTAAGTGTTGGACTTCCAACACGAACCTGGAGAGTCTCAGAGATCTGAGGGCACAGGAATGTAGACATAAGCGTCGAAGAGTTCCCCAGACGGCAAGACGCCCACAGGGCGCAAGGTGTTGACAGCCCAACTCAAGAGTTTCCATGCAGGAAACTGACTGTAAATAGAGAGTTGCTGTGAATCCGGAATGGGCCACCCGACCCATCCCTTGGGGGGCTGTGGAAGGTGGTATAGTGGCCCTTGTCTCTGCCTATTATGGGCAATCTGCAAGAGACCCTTAGACCTTGCAGGCCTAGCATGGCCTGTGCCAGCAACTGAAGAGGGGCAGGGACCAGGAGTACCTGGGACCTGATAAAAACTGGGGAAGGCCGTGCAGCAAACTCTATCCTGTATCTGGAGGACACAACCTCCTGAATCCACCAGAGGGAGGCGAAATGCCTCCTGACAAGAGCTAGGTGCTGCAGCCATCCCCTCACCCAGCCGGGCGAGGGCGCCCCATCATGCTTGAGGGGGTTTGGTGGAAGATTTGGGCTTAGCCCCGCCGGAGGGGCCAGAGCGTTGCCTGCTGCTCGTGGGGCAAGATTCTGCCCCAAAAATCCGGAAAGACACCCCTGGTTCCTGTTTAACATTAAGGTAGGGGGGAGGAGGGGTGCTCCTGCCTCGAGGGGGCCGGGACGGCCGTCTGCGAAGGGGTGATTTGCCCTTTTTACCGAAGAGGTCTAGACGGGCCCCAAATAGGCGTTGCCCTCTGAAGGGGAGCCCAGTAAGAGTCTTTTTTGTAGCATCATCAGCACCCCACTGTCGCAGCCAGAGCAAGCGACGAATAGCCACCGCAAGAACGGAAGTACTTGCACACATTCTAATCGCGTCATCTAGCGCCAATAGAATAAACTTCACAAATACATCACAATTGGAGAGTGCATTGCACACCTCCCAGGGGAGATCCTTGGGGTGATGATCAAACAATTTTTTGATGAGGGTTCTAACGGCCACCGCAGTAATGGCTGCGGCACAGACCGGACGCAGCGCCGTCCCGGCACAAGAAAAGGCATGGGAGGCCAGCAGCTCAATGCGCCGGTCCTCAGCATCCCGAAGGGCGCTATAGGCATGGGTTTTAATAAAGGGGGGGTTAGGGACCTATGATCGGCGCATCCACCACGGGGGGTGATGACCAGCAATTAAACACCTCAGGGGGGAAAAGGGTATTTCCTATCCCAGTCCCCTGGAACCCCTGGAAGTTTACTGGGGCATTCCCATTCTTTGAGCACAAGAGCATGGAAATGAGCCTGCTCTAAAAATTCCAAACGTGCAGTCGCAGTATGGAAACGCTCCCCTCTAGGCTTGGGGACCTGACCGGGGGGAGAGATAGACAGTGCCTTAAAGACCTTAAGCAACAGGTCGTCCGTGTCACACTGGCCCCAGTATTCCGGGCCAGAATCATCGTGACTCCTCGGCTCGTGACTCCTCGGCCTCTTATCAGAAGAGCCCGAGTCAGAGAACAACTCCCCTTCCTCAGAAGGGGTATAGTCACACGGAGTAGCAAACCCCTCAGTTCTCAGAGCATACAGAAACATGGGGCGACAGGTGCCGCTTTCTACCAGGGCCCATACGCTCTGACAACCTAGCAATAATCTGTTCAGCCATAGGCAGCCTGGAAGGGCCCACAGGCTGCCCACTTGTAGGCGACTCAGCAGGAGAGAGATTTAAGCCTGGGGACATAGGTGAATTGAAGCTAGGTGTAGCCCCTGGCCGACCAGATTGCAGGGCCAGGGCTTGCTCGGCCCAGGGTACGCAGACCCGTGCCCTGCCAGCATCAGCATGGGGTTGTCCACACGCTACACACTGCCGGTCACATAATTCTGAGATGCCTCCATATGGTGATTAATCAAGGCACAATATGCCAGTAGGGATTTACACTCTAAGTAACCCTGGATGCCCCAAAGACCCGCTATGGAAGTGGGAGAATTTAACAAGGCCCGCTATAATTTAACACCGGGCTGGGAGAAGCCAATGGTGTTCACCAGTCTGAAAGACATATCGTGAAAGACATATCGTGCGCAGCACTCTGCCCAGGAAAATGGAGGGAATGCATACAGAAATTTGAACTCCGTCCAAGGGATCGCCAGAGCGTCTGTCGCTATGGCCAGAGGATCTCGAGAAAGAGACGAACCTTGGAAGCTTGTGATTGTGTCTGGACGCAAACAGATCCACGTCTGGTTGACCCCAGCGGAGACACAGAGCCTGAAAGGTCTCGCTGCTGAGAGACCATTCCTCCAGGCGCAAGGAACTCCTGCTCAGGGAGTCTGCCTCCTGGTTTTCCACCCCAGGGATGTAGACCGCCGAGATGCAGGGAACATTATCCTCTGCCCAAGTATCTCTTGCTCAGAGTCCCGCCCTGGTGGTTGATGTAGGCCACATCTGTCTGATTGTCCGAGCGGACCTGGATCGCATGGCCTCTTAAATGAGGAGTCAAGCGTAGAAGAACCAACCGGATTGCTCTCAGCTCCAAGAGATTTATGGGTAACCGGTTCTTCTGCGTAGAGGTCTCATGTGAAATTGGGCGAAGGGCACTGCCTCGAAGCATGACACCATTAGGCCCACCAATCTCATCCCCAGACGTACCGACGGCTGTTGACAAGACAGCAATGCCTGCACTTGCGTCTGGAGACCCAAAACCTTCTGCGTGGCAGAAAAAAACTTGACCTGAGCGATGTCTATTGTCATTCCCAGGAACGATCTCGCTGTTGAAGGTGTGATAAACGACTTGGGGTAATTGATCACCCAACCGAAGGCTTCCAGGGTTGACAGCACCGTCCGATTATCGTTCTCGGCCTCCTGAAGGGACCGGGCCGAAATCAGCAAGTCGTCCAGATAGGGTAAAACACGAATACCCCGACTCCTCAGGATAGCCATGATGCCCTGCAGCACATTGGTGAACATGTGGGGAGCTGAGGATATGCCGAAGGGGAGAGCTACAAACTGGTAATGCTGATCCTCCAGTGCAAACCTCAGGAACTTCTGATGTCCTTGGAAAATCGGGATGTGCAGATAAGCGTCCCTGATGTCCACCGTGGTCATGAAGTCGCCGGGCCGAAGCAATCTCACCGCCGACCGCAACGTTTGCATGCAGAAATGTCTGACCTTTACAAATTTGTTGAGGCCCTTCAGGTCCAAGATCGGCCGTAGCATTCCGTCCTTTTTAGGAACCGTGAACAGGTTGGAGTAGAATCCCTGACCCTGTTCCCGCCGGGGCACAGGGCAAATCACACCTATCTGCAGGAGGTGTTGAACAGCCGTTCTCAAAGCCTGAGCTTATAGCGGGTTTCGGGATATCCTTGAATGGAGGAATATTGTGGGTGGCCTGGCTGCCAGCTCTATCTTCTAACCGGAGGACACCACCTCCTGAATCCACCGATCCGAGACGCGACGCCTCCAGATCTGAGCAAACAGCAGAAGCCGTCCCCCACCCGTATGGGTGAGGGCGCCCCTTCATGCCTGAGTAGGCTTGGCTGGGGGTTTGGGCTTAGCTTCCCAGGAGGAGTTGGGCCGGCTGCGGGACCTACCTCTGCCCCAGGTATCTCTGTGGGCACCTGGAAATGAAGATCCTCTGACCGATAAGAAGAGGGGTTCAGAAAGGACCGAGCGGGCTTTCTTCTCTGAGGGAGCGTACCATCCTTGACCAAGAGGTCCAGGCGCTCCCCAAACAGCCGGCTTCCCACAAAGGGTAGAGTTGTGAGGGACTTCTTGGCAGCCGCATCAGCCGACCACTGCTTCAACCAGAGCAAGCGGCGTAAAGCAACAAGCAAGGCCGAAATTTTGGCACCAAGCCTGACCACATCATCCATGGCAGTAACAAAGCCAATGAAGCAGGCCTTGAGTTCCTTATACTCCTCTGCCCGCGAGCCTTAGCCCTAGCCACAAGGTGTCTCACCGTTCGCCTGTTGGCTAGTGAAACAATCGCTGAGGCACACGCAGGGCGAAAGAGAGCACCCGCAAAAGGTGAAAGCATGGCAGACCAGCTGATCCATGCGCTTGTCTGCAGGGTCACGTAATGAAGCATTGTCAGGTGAAGGCATAACAGTATTATTGGACAAGCCTGACACCGGAGGGTCCACCTCGGGAGGGAGACACCATAGCCGCAACAATTCAGCAGGTAAAGGGTACCGCCTATCCAGGCCCTTAGGGATCGACGGTAATTTGTTGGGCCTTCCCATTCCTTGAGGATCATGTTAGAAAAATGAGGCTGCTCAGGAAAGACTCGTCTTTGCCTCTCAAGCCGAAATAAATCACCCTGCTTCCTCTTAGCCGCTCTGGGAGGAACAATGTGTAGGGTATCAAACACGGAAGAGAGCAAACTCTCCGTATCATCCGGGAGGCAAGAATCCTCGTCCGAGGAGGAACCAGAGATGCTGTCGTCACCAGCGGAAAGCTCCGCCGTTGAGAGCGAATCATCTGGCAACTCACCTTCCTCCGCAGATCCCCAAAAATCATAGAAATCATCATCCGAATAAATCGGCTCCAGATGCCTCTTCTTACTCGAGGCCTTCTTATGGGCCGTCAACAAGATCTGCTTCTCGAGACTAGCCAGCCTGTGCGCAAAATCAGCATGAGACCCCTTGCTGGCTCCCCCTTCACTAGGGGCTGACTGCCGCAGAGGAGGGTCCGGAGAGGCTGATGGTAATGCAGGGCTAGGGTCAGGAGCGACCTTCCGCTCATGGTCCAAAGCATTGCCTCTGGCGCAAGTGGGACAAATAGTGCTGAATCCGCCCAGAGGATTCCTTCTGCACAAGGGGCAGAGCCTGCCCTGCTCAAATGGGGCGCCCGGCTCACTATCCCGATGCCTCCATTAGACGCTAATGGCCTAAGCCTAATAGCCGATCCCTCTTATTAATAATGGGGACCGGGAGGAACCACAACCCTCAACCTTAGCCCACGATCTAAAACAAAAGAGGACAGCAATTACAAAAAGACCCCATGTCATACATTAACAATAAGACAAAAGGGCATACAAACAGTAAGACAAAAGGGCATACATGCAATCAAACAGGCAAAAAGAGGGACTCACTACATCGCAACCAGAAGAGGGATCACTTCCAGCAATGAAGACACTGAGTGCCTATCTCCCAGCACCGAGGCCTCAGCAGCACGCATCGCTCACAGTAGCGATTCTAGAAGGAAGGGGGGCGTCACCGGCACGACGTCGGGCTCCGCCCCCCCCGTGCGTCATCGAGCCAGAAAAGAACGCTGCCTGTCATGGCGGTGATCGCGCCCCCCCCCCCCAGCAGGAGCCGCACACAGTGGTGCGGAAGGAGGCCAGAACCGACAAGGGAATGCAGGGAGGTAAGATAAAAGGGAGCGGAGACCGATCCTCGCTGCACAGCCAGTGAGGAGCTCTCAGTGCTCCAGTCGCACCAAAAACACAACACAGTAATAAAGCAGTGGGCAGCGAGGGACATATATAAAAGAATATATATCCCTTTAAACAGGACCTTCAGCGTGATTTCATGAAAAGCCCAAACTCTTAAAAAACGGTTCCCCAGCATCTAAAATGAATATATTTTACGTTTTTAGTAACTAACTTATTGTTCTTTCCCCCACTGGGCTGCAACTCTGTTCAGGAATTTAGAATACGGGTGCCGCCATCTTGACTCAGAAGCATCACACTTACTGAGGAGAGGAGAGTGGGATAAGGTACAGGTGTGTTATAGCTGTGCTTTGCTGAGACAGAGCAGAGCTGGGGTCAGGTAACGGTCAGCAGTCCCAGAATGCAGAGCAGCACAGTCAGGAGGCACTTCCTGTTTGCAGGCTGCCTGATAAGATGGCGCCTTCCATAAGCCGCCATCTTGGATGTTTAAAGTGGACCAACACCCAGGGGGGGGATCGGCCTGGAAATCTATAAAATTCCCGGACCGATCAGATCCCCCAGGAGGCCCACAAACCTTACCTCAGCCCCGTTCCATCGGCGCATGCGCGAGCCACGGCCACGTCTCGCGCTTCCCTCTAGCAGGGCGCGCACCCGCGCCGGCCGTTTGTGAATGGCCGGTGCAGGCGTGCTCCCTGTTAGAGGGAAGCATGCGCCCTCCAGCGCTCAGAGCAAGCTGAGCTGGTATGCGCGTCCAGGCGGCCTTGGACGCGCATACCACAGCGGCTCTGAGCGCTGTGATTGGCTGGCGCGGTCACGTGGGAGCGGGGAGAGGTGAGTTTTTTGGGGCTTTCTGGGGGGTTTCAGACATCGGGGTGCCCCACCGAAGTGGACCAAAACCCAGGATAGTCAAAATCCTGGGTGTTGGTCCACTTTAAAGGCTCATAACATGCAGTAGATGCAGGTAGGATGATGATTTTTAATGTGGACAATCTGTATGTACAGGGTGTGGGAAACATATGAGATAGACTCTTATTCAGAATGAAGGTCCGCTTTAAGTGCCAGCCCACCTGGCGTTTTTGTCACCCTTTGTTGCCAGACCATTTTGCACAATTTTGCGCTCCCCATGTTCAAATGTGATTTTTAAAGGGATTTCCAGGGATTTCCCAGGAAAATGATATATTGTTTTTTTCAGCATAGTCTGGGCTTTAACATGAAATGTCTTGTCATTTTTTAGGTGTATTCTCAATATTTTGGGTGAAATATGTTAAAAAAAAAAAAATATATAAAAAAAACAATTTTTTACAATTTGTAGTGTTTTTTTGTAATTTGTTTTTTTTAATAAAAAATTTAAGTTTGTCAAAAAAATCTTATTGCGTGTGAAATCCCAATTTCTCCCGGTTACAGCGATACCACATATGTATAGGTAGACACCTTTTCCTGCCCAGGAGACTCGGCGCTTTAGGGGATTTTCAGATAAAATACAACTGTGATATGCGTTATGCGCACCTTGCAGTTTTTCCAGAAAAACAACCCTTTACATTTGAAATAACCCCCACAAACTATATATTCTCTGGAAGTACACACCTCAAGCTTTCTAGGTGTATCAGGCTTGTTGATGTGGCCACCGTTGTCTTGAAGTAATCCCTCAATGAAAGAGCAAGGTCCCCCGAACAGAACAATACCCAACATGCAAAGCTACTTTTAACCCTTTTAATTGCCAGCCTACTTGAGATTTTTTCACCCTCTGTTGACAGGTCATTTATTCCAAGTGGGTCACACACCCCGCTTCCACTATTCATGACATATGGGTTATGGTCCAGTAGAGGGCGAACTTCTGCAGAGATGAAAGCAAAAAAGAAGTCCCTCCCGGTCCATAAATTCCTGGGACCTCCCACACATTCCCCAGTTCCTTCTCTGCAGGACGGCGAGCAAGTCAGAAGATGTCCGCTTCTCTTCCTTGCAGGTAAGCCGGGCTTACGCCCGGCCATTTTTTGCCCTATTTCTGCCCGGACCTTTCTACATTAAGCCCAATATTAGCCTCCCAGCCTTGGCTGCAGGTCCGGGTGAGGGTAGGAATCACCTTAATAGGTGTTCAGGGAGCCATGCTCCCCCGTGAGACCCCATATAGAGGGGTAGGCGGAATCCGGGTTTGGGATGCCCTGTCCTTAATTATATATATATATATATATATATATATATATATATATATATATATATCTCCCTTACACCATACTTGGTGCGGGATTAGCCCCCTTCCGGGTCCCTCTGTTGTTAACCCTCCAGTGGGGGGAGGGGGGGGGCGGACTTTTCCTTTTTCCTTCCTGTCATTCAGGTGTGAATGTGCGTGTGTGTATGTGTGCTTGGTGCTTCACATTACAGGCTGGACGCCGTTTTTTGCTCTACTGAGGGGAGCTTCTTCCCCTCAGGCTGCGGTGTTTAGGGGGCGGGGCCGGGTGCTCGCGCGCTGCCACGGCCCGTCCCCCTTCTGTTTTGGAGCCAATTGCGGAGCCCAGCCTACGACTGGGAACCGCGCTGCTAGTTGTGAGAATTTGTGTGTGCATGTGCTTATGGCCACTCCTTTGTGTCTTTCAGGAGGACTCCCTGTGCCTTGCTTAAAAGGGGGTTCTCCCGGTCCTAGGGTCCCTAGCAGAAATTAGGGGCACTTATAAATCCTCCCACTTGGGACTTAAGGGGCCTCCCGGGTTGCTTACCAGCGTAATTCCCTCGGGTCCTTGCGACTACCTTAAAATCACCATATGGAGGCTCCACAGGATACCGGGCTCGGGCTCCCTTCGGGACAATCCCGGCTATGTGTGGGCTGTGGGGTACCCCTTACGGGTAAGAATGTACTTATTTGCATACCATGTGCACAACAGGCCATAACAAGGCAGTCGGGACCCCAGGCGTCTGGGTCAGTGCCGCCCGCCTCACCTACCCCACCCCTCATCATCCGTACCCCAAGTGACACTGTCATTAGTGGGGAGTCGCACTCGGATGTATGTGCCAGGCTGGGCAACCTCGAGAAAATTATTTCTAGCTCAGTGGGCAGAAAGGCCACTGCTAAGAAAAGGCATCTGTCATCGGCTACGCCGGTAATTTATTTTGACAATTATGACTCCCCTGACTGGGCTGATTATTCCCCGCTTGAGGAGAGGGAATTGTTTGAGGAATCTGAGACTGAGGAATTGCAGTTCTTGGATTCTGATGCCGGGCAGGCGCTGGGGGATGCTGTGGATACCCCCAAGGTCCTGGCCCATCTCTTAGAGGTTCTGGATATTTCCCCACCAGCGGAGGCCCCTCCGAAGAAGGGGGAATTCTTTGGGTTCTCTAAGCTCCGCTTGGAGTTCCCAAATCAGGATCATTTTGACAGCATGATTCTTAGAAAATTGGAGAAGCCGAGTCGGCTTCACGGTGTTCCTCAGGGATGGGATAGGAAGTATCCCTTTCCGGTTGACGCGGTGAAGCGCTGGTCTTCTTCTCCTGAGGTCGATGCGCCCATCTTAGGATTGTCCAACACCTCTGTTGTACATTCTCCTGACGCCACTACCCTTAAGGATGGCGAGGACAAGCGCATTGATCAGATGGCATGTCATGCTTTTGCCAGTGTGGGTTCAGCCTTGCGGCCTGTCTGTGCATCGGCACTTGTGGCTGTGGCTACCAGGTCTGAGATTAGGGACATGTTAAATGGGTCCCAGCTCAACCCAGACAGCGTTGAATTCACAACCCTTAAGAGGTGTGAATTGTTCATTAATTTTGTTTTGTCGGCTATGGATGACACTATTACCATGTGTAGTAGAACTTCGGCTCTGTTGGTGGCCATGTGCCGATAGGTCTGGCTGTGCCAGTGGGCGTCTGACATTGCGGCCAAGAAGTCACTTACAGCTTTGCCCTTCTTGGGAACGCGGCTGTTTGGAGACAAATTGGATTCTGTGGCGAAGGGTGGGAAGCTACCTCGGCGTAAGAAGCTGCGCCGCTCCTTTCGGGGGGCAGGCTCCTTTAATCCTTACTTTCGCGGTGCCAGAGGGGGCAGATGTCTTGCCTACTCTGGATTTAGAGGTGATTCCTGGAACAGAGGTAGAGGACGTGCCCATCCAGCCTCTACCTGGGGTTCCAGGCCCAAGCCCGCTGCCAAGCCAGTTCAACAATGAGGAGGCGCCCTCACCCTTGCGGGTGGGGGGACGGCTGCGGCTCTTCTTCCAGGTCTGGGCCCAGGAGGTCACAGACGAGTGGATATTGGAAGTGGTCTCGTCTGGGTACAAACTGGAGTTCGAGTACCGGCCTCCTCCCAGATTCCTCCCGGATTCTCGGGCGGTGCAGGGACTCCGGTTGGCTGTGAAGAATCTCCTGGATATGGCGGTCATATGCCCGATGCCTCTTTCAGAGAGAGGCCATGGCTATTATTCCAATCTCTTCACGGTTCCCAAAAAGGATGGCTCCATAAGACCCATTCTGGATTTGAAGTTTCTCAACAGGTTCATCAGTTCCGCATGGAGGCTTTCCGCTCAGTTATTGGTTCCCTTCATCAGGGGGATTTCATGACGTCCATAGACATCAAGGATGCTTACCTTCATGTACCAATTTTCCTGGCACACCAGAGATTTCTCAGGTTTGTGGTTGGAGATCAGCATTTTAAGTTTGTGACCCTCCCGTTCGGGCTGACCTCGACACCGAGGGTGTTTACCAAGGTTCTGGCGGGCATAATGGCCCTTCTTAGAGCCCAGGGCATTCGCATTGTGCCGTATTTGGACGACCTGCTCATTACAGCTTCCTCCCTCTGCCAGGCAGAGCTGGACACCAGGATGGTGGTGACGACGCTGGAGAGGCTCGGATGGGTGATCAACCACCCCAAGTCTTCTCTCTCCCCATCAAGGGAGATTTCCTTTCTGGGCATGAATCTGGATACCAGTCAGGCCAGAGTGTTCCTACCTCAGCCAAAGGTGCAGAGGGTTCAGGATCTGATACGTGTTCTCCTGACCAACCCTCGCCCTTCTATTCGGCTAGGGATGACTCTGGTAGGTTTGATGGTGGCCTCCTTCGAGGCAGTCCCCTTTGCTCAATTCCACATGAGGTCGCTACAACTCCATCTATTGCTGAAATGGGACAGATGTCCCAGGGTTCGGCAGTCCCTTCAGTGGTGGCTGGATTCAAGCAATCTGATAAGGGGCAGATCATTCCTGGCCCCTCATTGGGAGACGGTTACCACGGATGCCAGCCTGTCGGGCTGGGGAGGTTTCTGGAAGGATCATCAGTTCCAGGGGTTGTGGGGTTCTCAGGAGGCTCACAACCCCATCAATGTCTTGGAGCTCAGAGCTATCCGCTTGGTTCTGTCGCGTCTGACACTTCACCTACAGGGTTTACCGGTTCAGGTTCGATCAGACGATCGTACTGCGGTAGCAGAGAACACAGAGGCGGACTCCCTGAGCAGGGGATTCTCTCGCTGAGGGGAATGGTCTCTCAACCACAGGGTATTTCGGGCCCTGTGTCACAAGTGGGGGACTCTGGAGGTGGATCTCTTTGCCTCTCGGCACAATCACAAGCTCCCAACCTTTGTATCTCTGTCTCAGGATCCTCTGGCCCTGGCAAGTGGATACCTTGTCCCTTGCCTGGAGGGATCTGAGGTTTCTGTACCTTTTCCCCCCCTTCTCCATGGTACGCAAGGTAGTGCGCAAGCTGGCTCTAGAGGGGGCACCAGCAATTGTGGTGGCCCCAAGGTGGCCAAGACAGGTTTGGTTCGCAGACGTCGTAAGATTGGCGGTAGATCAGTACAGGCTGCCCCTGTTTCCGGATCTGATCTCTCAGGGTCAACTACGTTACCCCAATTTACAAACGCTTGCTTTGACGGCGTGGCTGCTGAAACCTTCATCCTGAGGGAGGAAGGTTTGTCTGAGGCGGTTATTCAAACCTTGATTAGAGCTAGGAAGAGGTCTTCCTCTACCATTTACTATAGGACTTGGAGGTCCTATATTGACTGGTGTGAGGCTAGGGCCTTACCTTGCAGGGTGTTTGATTCCTAGGATTTTGGAGTTTCTACAACACGTTCTAGATCTGGGGTTCCAGCTCAGTACTTTGAAGGGTCAGGCTTCTGCCCTGGCTGTCTTTTTCAAAGGTCTTTTGCTTTGCATCATCTGGTCAAGACTTTTTTCCAAGGGGTCACTCATGTTCGGCCCCCTAGAAAGTCTTTGGTTCCCGTTTGGGACCTAAAATTGGTTCTTTCGGCCCTCCAGGGGCCTCCTTTTGAACCGATGCAGGATGTGGCTCTGTCTGTGCTCACTCAAAAGGTTGCCTTTTTGGTGGCTATTACCTCTGTTCGGCGTGTCTCCGAGTTGGCGGCTCTGTCTATTCAGGCCCCTTACTTTGAGAGACACCAGGATAAGGTGGTTTTTCACTTTAAACCAGATTTCCTTCCTAAGGTGGTTTCTGCCTTCCATCTCAATCAGGATGTAGTTCTCCCTTCCTTGTGTCCTTGGCCTAGCAATGACAAGGAGAGGGTTTTGCACTCTTTGGATGTGGTTCGTTGTGTGAAGTTTTATTTGGTTGCTACTTCTCCTTTTCGTAAGACGGACGCCTTGTCCGTGGTGCCTTCCGGGCCCAGAAAAGGTTTGGCGCCCGCCAAGTCTACCATTAGTAAATGAATATGCCAGGCCATTGTTGGGGCCTATTCTGCTAAGAGGAGGGTTCCTCCTTTTAAGATCACTGCTCATTCTACTCATGCTGTTGGGGCTTCCTGGGCTTTTCAGCACCAGGCTTCTGTTGAACAAGTTTGTAAGGCTGCTACTTGGTCTTCCATTCATACTTTATCAAAGTTTTATAAGGTTGATGTGCAGGCCTCAGCGGATGCCGTTTTTGGCCGCAAGGTTCTGCAAGCTGCAGTGGTTTAAATTGGTGCATTTTTTTGCTGAATTTGGATCCCCCCCCATGACGGACACTGCTATTGGATGTCCCATATGTCATGAATAGTGGAAGCAGGGTGTGTGACATACTTGGAATAATACCATTTTGTGATTACTCACCTATAAAATGGGTATTATAAGTATGTCACACACCCCGCCCTTTAGTATTCTGGATCCTTTATATGGTGAACCTTTTATTGTTAAGAATGTTTTATTAGTTCTTCCTGGTCCCCTTACTGCTGTCATATACTGGGGAATGTGTGGGAGGTCCCAGGTATTTATGGACCGGGAGGGGCTTCTTTTTGCTTTCATCTCTGCAGAATTTCACCCTCTACTGGACCATAACCATATGTCATGAATAGTGGAAGCGGGGTGTGTGACATACTACCCATTTTAAAGGTGAGTAATCACAAAATGGTATTTTCCCCCATTTTGCGCCATTTTTGCTGGAATTTTCAGGAAAATTATCTATTTTATATATTATAGTTTAGGGTTTAACATGAATATGTCTTGTTTGTAAATTTTATTCTGTTTTTAACAATATTATTATTAAGTATTAGAAAATCCTTTTATTTTAAATAAAAAATGTATTTTATTAAAGAAAACCATATTGCATGTGAAAGCCCCATTTCTACCGATTACAACGGTACCACATATTTATCGGTAGCCCCCCGTTCCTGCCCAGGAGACCCCCCAAGACCCGGTCCAGGGACGCGGGGTCCTTGTCCCACACTGACAAGAGGTGGGGTTCCAGAGGCCTCAAGTGGAACTGAGCATAAGGGACCGCCTCAAAGCACGCCACCATCAGCACCATCACCAGACAGCAAACTCTATCTTGTAACCGGAGGACACTACCTCCTGAATCTGAGTCTGACACATGAAGCCTCCAGAGGTGAGCAAAGTGCTGAAGCCGTCCCCCCACCTGGATGGGTGAGGGCGCCCCATCATGCCTGAGGGGGCTTGGGAGAGGACTTAAGCTTGGAGCCCCAGGAGGAGCCAGGACGTCCACGTCCTCTGCCCCTACCCCAGGAGTCTCCTCGGGCCCCAGTAAAGGAACCCCCCCCCCTTGTCTAGCACCACGGTAGGGGGAGAAAAAGGAGCCCGGCCCCCGAAAGGGCCGAGACTGCCGCCTGCGCTGGGGTAACCTGCCTCCCTTAGCAAACAGGTCCAGGCGGTCCCCAAACAGGCGTAGTCCTTTGAAGGGAAAACCAGTGAGGGCTTTCTTGGCAGCGTTGTCAGCAGCCCACTGGCGCAGCCAAACCTAGCAGCGTATAGCCACCACAAGGGCAGAGGTTCTGCCACACATTCTAATGGTGTCATCCAAGGCAGTGAGGACAAAATTCACAAAAACAACTAGAGTGCATTAAACTCCTCACAAGACAACTCATCAGGGGCACCATCAAGGAAACTTCTGAGCAGGGTCCTGATAGCCACAGCCGTAATGGCAGAGGCTCAGACTGGGCACAGCCCCGCCCCCACACATGTAAAGGCATGGGACGCCAGCTGGTCAATGCGCCGGTCCTCAGCATCCCGCAGGGTAGTAGAGTCAGGGGAGTGCATGACAGAGGTGTTAGATAACCCTAGGACCGGGCCATCCACTTCGGGAGGGGATGACCAACACTTTACCACATCAGCAGGAAAGGGATACTTCCTATCCCAACTCTTAGGTACACCGGGAAGTCTACTGGGACGTTCCCATTCCTTGAGCACAAGGTTATTGAAATGTGCTTGCTCAGGGAATTCCAAGCGTGACTTAGCATTATGAAACAGTTCCCCCCTTTGCCTGGGGGCCGCAACAGGGGGAGAGATAGACAGAACCTCAAAAATCTGAGCCAACAGTCTATCAGTATCATCTGGGGGTCAGAGCCAGAATCGTCATGACCCCTGGGCCTCTCATCAGATGACCCTGAGTTGGAGAATAGCTCCCCTTCCTCCAAGGGGGTATAGCCAGATAGTTGCAAAAACTCATCAGCTTCCATAGGGAAAGGAGTGACATCAGGCGTTAAGTGCCGCTTCTTTGCAGAGGCCTTACGCGCCAAGGTATTAGCAAGCAACTTCTCACAGCCTTCTCCCCCTCCCCATCTCTCTCCTCCAAGCACCCGAGCAGACTGATTCTTAGTCTCGGATGCTGGTCTTAAGAAGCCGGCTGCTGGTGACATCACAATGATGTCACCCGGCCCCGCCCCCTGCCGTCGCGATCCAAGAAGTGGGGGGGGGGGCGATTTCTGCCCTCTCCTCGCCACAGAAGAGCCTGGGGGGGGGGGAGGCGATCGGAGGTCCCCCAGTGAAGAGGAGACCCGTCGGGAGGCAGCGTGACCGCAGATAAGTAAATGTCATTTTTAATTTTTTTTTTTTCACAGTTAGCAGCTGCTGCTGCCGAAGCGGGGGGGGGGGCTATTCCGGGGGCTCTCCTGGAGCCATCCGAGTACCCACGGGGGATCGCATGGCACCAAATTAAAGAGGAGACCCGGCCAGATCCAACGAGGGGTCAGGCACTGAAAGGGATATAAGCGGTTCCCCATCAGGCTCACCATAAAGCCTGTGGCAGACTACCTTTTGATAAGAAGGTCTGCGGCCCGAACGCCAGAGACCCCGGGTTCACCCTACCGTCACGGATCCCTGTAGCAGCCAAGGGCCGGGAGGAATGGGTCAGAAGAGACCCACGGGAATAGGGTCCTGCAGCAGCCGACAGGTTAGGTGGCCCCGCTCTTCTGCCAAATTCTGAGAGAGAGTGAGTAACGATCTTATGCAGCCAACTGCAAGATGAACAACTGGGGAGTGATAGACAGGCAGCTGCCTTTATAGGGGGCCGGAAGGAGCTACATCTTTTGATCTTGCAGTCAAGCGCCCCCTAGGGGCGAACACCCAATCGTGAAGATATCGGGACAGCCTGGACTGGATGGAGGAGAAAAATACAATTCTGTGAAATACTCACCTGTAGAATTGATATTATTTGTATACAGTACGTCCTGCTCCAGATATAGTACTTACACTTGGGTTAACCTCCGCCAGATGGCGCTGCACTGCAGAGACATGCAAAAACAGGCTCCTCCCGGCCCTCAAATACCCGGGGACCTCCCACAAATCCCCAGCATTGAAAAGCAGTGAACAAGAAGCCGGGAGAATTTAACCACCAAAACTGGTAACTATAACAATGGTAACAATCACCATACAGGGGATCCAGAATAATGCAAAAACCAGGGTGGGGTGGAGCAGGACGTACTGTATACAAATATCAATTCTACAGGTGAGTATTTCACAGAATTGTATTATTTTTAGTATACAGTACGTCCTGCTCCAGATATAGTACTTACACTTGGGACATCCAATAGCAGTGTCCATAAAGTAGGGTGGGATCCCCAACAAAAAACGACAAGAGCAGACAGTTTAAAACCACTGTCAACTGCATAACCATACGGCCAAGACAGCATGAGCTGAGGCCCTAACATCAACCTTGTAAAACTTTGCAAGGGTATGAGTAGAAGGCCAAGGTAGTGGCCTAGCCAACCAGTTCAACAGAAGCCTGGTGCTGAAAAGCCCAAGAGGCGTCAAGCACGAGTAGAAAAGGAATCAAGGCGACAAGGAAGATTCTTCCCCTTGTTGGAATAGGCCTGAGTAACAGCCTGACGAATCCAATCGCTACAATAGACTTGGCAGAAGCCAAAAGACCCTAACAAGTACCAGAAGGAACATCCATTAAGGTAATAACCAGGGCCAAAGCCGCCCAACTCCCCGAGAGCAGACGAGATTGGGCACATTCAGGATGTAATGATCATAGGCCCCAAGGAACATCAGTTCCCCTAAAGGACACAGTGTCTACCAAGGAAAACTTCCAACACCTGATTAAGGAATGCAGAACCCTTTCCTCAGCGTTGCTAGGATAACGCACAGCAGGGATATCAATATCTCAAATCAATGAACATAAGACACCTCCGGATGCAGGGAGTCCGGCTTCAGGCGGAAATCCACCTTATCCTGGTGTATCTCAAGGAATGGGGGCTAGGTAGACAGAGCCGCCCGCTAACACACGCCTGACCAAGGTAACAGTCACCGGAAGGACAACCTTGAGGGTAAGAACAGCCAGACAGCATCCTGAATAGGACCAAGGGACAAAATCCTGCAAGCAGACAGAATGAAATTCAATTTCAATTCCAACGGGGACCATAGGATTACATGGGGGACGCACATGAGTACCCCCTGAAGGAAGTCTTAACCAAAGAAGACTGAACCAGAGACTACTAAGGCAAGGTGGACAGGGCAGAACCCGACCCATCAGAGTACTGAGTTGGAGAACCAACTCCAAATCATGCTGAAAACAACACTAGAACCCTGGGAACCGAAAACGCCCAACAGGGCAGAGACCTAGACTCACACCAATCAATATGGGTATGCCATACCCTATAACAGATAGAAGAAGAAGAGGAAGAAGCTTGCTCCTAGATATCCCATAGTCTCAATCACCGAGACAGATAAGCCTGTCTCCATCAAGATGTATGTTTCAGCAGTCAGGCCAACTAGGCCAGAGACTGTAGATTGGAGTGACGTAAAGGGGGCCCTGAGTGATCAGAGCTGGCACTCCTGGCAAAGGTACAGAAAACTACTGTCCTCGGTACCATGTCTGCAAACCACACTCTACTAGGGCACCTGGGGGCCACCAGAATCACTGGTCCCCTTACCAGAGCAATCTTGCGCAGAACCCTGCTTAGCAGGGGGAATAAAGAAGAGACATACAGAACCTGAACGTCCTGTCAAGACGTTACTAAGGCATCCGGACCACTGCCAGAGGATCCTGGGACCGAGAAGCAAAGGCCGAGAGCCTGTGATAATGACGGAACACAACAGATCCACAACTGGTTGGACTCCATAGTGACACGGGGATTAGCACATCCTGTCGCAGAGGGGCTCCACCGGAGCTAATCTCACTGATATGCAGGGAACAGTGTCTCCACCCAGAAAAGGAACATAGACACTTCCTGGAGGGTCCACCAGCTCCAGGCCCCTTCCAATGATTAATGTAGGACATCTGTCGTCAGACAGACCGAGAGCCCCCAAACTGGCAAGCCCAGAAGGGAAGTGGTCAAGCGAGATAGAACCAACTGAAAACGCTCACAGTTTAGAACCTCAATAGGCGTAAGGAACTTCTAAGGGCCCCACCACCCCCAGAATCGCAGGGAGTTTCAGAAGAAACCCTCCCCCTTCAACCTGATAGGTTGGCATCCATGGTGACCATTTCCAGGAAGGGGCAAGAAGGAACTGCCCCCAGACAGGTCAGAATCGTCATGACTCCTCGGCCTCTCATCAGATGAGCCTGAGTCAGAGAACAACTCCCCTTCATCAGAAGGGGTATAGTCACACGGAGTAGTAAACTCCTCGGTTCTCATAGAAAATACAGAAACATGAGGCGACAGGTGCCGCTTCCTACCAGGGCCCATGCGCTCTGACAACCTAGCAATAATCAGTTCAGCCGTAGGCAGTCTGGAAGGCCCAGCAGGCTGCAATTCCCCACTTGTATGCGACTCAGCAGGAGTGAGATTTAAGCCTGGGGTGATAGGTGAATTGAAGCTAGGTGCAACCACTGGCTGACCCGATTGCAGAGCCAGTGCTTGCTCGGCACAGGGTACGCAGACCCGTGCCCTGTCAGCATCAGCATGGGGTTGTCCACACGCTATACACAGCCGGTCTTGTCCCAGAGGGACTCCGGTCACATAATTCTGAGATGCCTCCATATGGTGATTATTTAGACACAATATGCCAGCAGGGATTTACGCAATAGGCAACCCTGGATGCCCCAAGACCCGCTAGGAAGGTGGGAGTAGATTTACAAGGCCCACTAATTACACCGGGCTGGGAGAAGCCAATGGTGTTCACCAGTCTGAAAGACATAATGGGAATAAAGGGTGTCAGAACCATGCACAGTAATCAAGGATCATGACAAAAAAAAACCCAGCGAGGGCACTTACAGACGAAGGGAGGAGGAGGACCGCTACCACGCGTGCGTGCGACTAGCATCAAAATGGCGCCAAGCGAACCTCGAAGGGCGGGCCAGAGCGGGCAGTGACGCGGAGCGTGCCAACCAGGTCCCCGCCCCCCCCAGAAGAGAGGGAAGCTCTGAGATAGATTCAACGTTGTCATGAAGCGAATTGAATGACTCACTTAGAAAAGCGATTTGCCAATGCGCCGCCGCCGCCCGGTGCATAGATACACAATAAAAATGCAAACAGCGCGGCTCTGACACCAGGAATACCAGTCAAAGGACAATACTAAGGCCATAAGCGTGTAAACACCATACACTGAGACCACCACACATACCCCCCTTTCTTTCCCCCCGAGCTACGGGGGGGAACGAGGGAGGATGGCGACCCTTTGTACAGGGCCCACCGCTACACGGGGCAATAGTGCGGGAGGGGCATCCCCTAGAGGCTCACCATCAGCCTAAACCGTCTACCCTTTGGTGGGGGACTGCGGTGGAGCATGGCTCCATAAGCACGCATGGTGCTGCCTACCTTCACCCGACCAGCGCAGCCCAGGCTGGGAGGCACATCACAGGGAGGACGGGTGGGAATAGTCCAACAGGGCCGCAGGCTTTAATAGCTCCGCTCACCTGCGAGAGAGTGATACTTCATGTCTTCGCAGTCGGCACTGCAGAAAAATCTGGGGATTTGTGGGAGGTCCCCGGGTATTTGAGGGCCGGGAGGAGCCTGTTTTTGCATGTCTCTGCAGTGCAGCGCCATCTGGCGGAGGATAACCCAAGTGTAAGTACTATATCTGGAGCAGGACATACTGTATACTAAGAATATAGCGGGTTTTGTTACTATTTAACTTAAATACTCCCTTTGTTGTGTGCACGTGGACCGGGTTCACGTACTCCCCCATGCTTTCAGTGAGCCCTACATTAGAAAAATGATGAGCAATACCCACAGCTTGGCCAGTAGGTGTGCATTACGGCTTTGTTCAGTTGTTTCCCGACGACAAAACCAAGCACTGATTCGAAGCTTTCCAGATTGGATGCCCCAGCAAGTATATAAAAGAAAAAAAAACAAGGAAAGGAAGTAATGAAAGTAAAAGGAGAACAAAAGATGCGCAACACTTCCATGATGGTTCCCGAAACCAGACACACTGATACACAAGACGTCCATGATGGTTGGCATGCCCAGTGACCAGCCCTGTGGGATCACACTGCACAATGGGGCATCCAGATTAAGCAGGACAAACTATGAGCATTTCACTACCTGGAAATATTTACAGTTGTGAGGAGAGTATTTTACAGTAAAGGAATCTGCTAATACAGTTAAGCAGACGCCAAAAGCAAAACCACCTTGCAGCACTGCCAGGCCTGGCCTCTAGATGATATAGCCTGCAGACAAAATTACAATCTTTATGAACAGACACATTATACAAGCATCTTCAAATCCCTTATTTACAAAAAAATATAGTGAGTACATGTTTGCTTCCATCCCTGCTGTTCTTCAAATACCCACAAGCTCTCACATAAACAGCCTGGTCTATACACAGATTAGCCAGGGGGCCATTGCTTGTATGAAGCAAAAAAACCTTGAGCCGCCGCCTGCTCACCATTTGGAGACAGCGCTCGCTATGAAACAATAAAGCTGTGTGAAAACAAATTTTAAAACCACAGACACACTGTTGCCCTAGCAATCATTTGATTCACTAATTATACACAGCTGGCACACAATGATATAGGAACCCAGCATACTGCGTAATCCTTGCCCCTCGTATTCACCTGCTTCCGTCTTCCTACACAGCACCGTCGACCCATGGGACCATCAGAAGCCAGCAAGATTCCTTTGGCAATCATCACAGGTCGCTGGTGTTCACATGGGCTTGTGATTCATCAGTCGACATATGAGATTTTAGAAGCCGGTAACTAGAGGGACGCGGTTCTGGCATCCAAAGATACACATCCACCTCATTTCCTCAGTACTTACAGATTACTTACCAGGAAGTTCCAGGGTTGGAATTATAGTGGGCCCACCATGGAAGTCTCATGGAACCACCATAACTGGTAGGTGTAATTAATGTTCCATTTTGCCTTCCATGGCGGGCCCCAGGAGACTTTCAGATGAACCTTCTTTTTTTTTTGGGGGGGGGGGCACAGCCGAGAGGACTTTACAACCATACACAAAATCTTCTGAAGCCAACACGTTCATATGCTTGGCGAAAGTGAGAGAATTAGACCATGCCACTGTTTTGCAATTTTGGTTGATTGTCGATGCCTTTTCTGCCCATGATGTTGATAAAGACATAGTGGAGTGTGCCTTTATGCCTACTGGGACTGTTAACCCTTTTGCTAAATAAGCTGAAGATATAACTTGCTTTATCCATCTAGCCAGGGTATTCTTGGATGCTGCTCTACCATTTCTGGGTCCATGGTACTGGAGAAATGAATTCTCCAGTCTAAACCATTTGGTTACTTCTAAATAATGTACTAGACTTTGGACATTTAACGTATGGAACTTTCTTTCTCCCTTGTTTTTCGGCAAAAAAAATAGTTTTGCGGATAACACAACTCTATCTTCCTGGATATACTTACAAGCTGTAGAGCAATAAGTTCCCCAATACACTTAGCTGAAGTGATTGCAATTAGGAAAACCATTTTCCAATAAATTAAATTTAATATCTGCACCTTCCAGAGGTTCGAGGGGGGGGGGGGACTTGAAAACCAGGTTTAAGTCCAAGGGGGCAATTTTTATAGCTTTTGTTACCGAAAATCTATTTACTGCTTTAGGGTATTTTTTAATGAACCTGTTAGAAGACAAATTGATGTCAAAGAAAGCACAGCGAACAACGTTCAAATTGTGCAGAACCCTCACCTTGTCATTGTTAGGCTTAGGACACAAGGAAGGGAGAACAATATCCTGATTGAGGTGGAAAGCAGACACCACCTTAGGAAGGAAATCCGGTTTAAAACGAAAAACCACCTTATCCTGGTGTCTCTCAAAGTAAGGGGCTGCATCGACAGAGCCGCCAACTCAGAGACACGCCGAACCGAGGTAATTGCCACCAGGAAGGCAACCTTCTGAGTGAGAACCGAAAGAACAATATCATGTAGCGGCTCAAAAGGAGGACCCTGCAGAGCCAAAAGAACCAAATTCAAATCCCAAACAGGAACTACAGCTTTTCGAGGGGGCCGCACATGCGCCACCCCTTGGAAAAAAGTCTTAACCAGCGGGTGTAAAGCAAAGGACCTCTGGAAGAAAACCGACAGAGCAGAAACCTGTCCTTTCAAAGTACTAAGCTGGAACCCAAGGTCCAGATTATGCTGAAGAAACTCCAAAATCCTGGGTATAGAAAAAAACCCTAAAATGCAAGGCCCTAGCCTCACACCAATCAATATAGGACCTCCAAGTCCTATAGTAAATGCCAGAAGAGGACGACCGTCTCAGACAAACCTTCCTCTTTCCTCTTCCTCTTCCTCTTTCAAGATGAAGGTTTCAGCAGCCAGGCCGTCAAAGCCAGCATTTGTAAATTGGGGTAAAGTAGATGACCCTGGGATAGCAGGTCCGGTATCAAGGGAAGCCGGCACTGGTCTACGGCCATCCTTACGAGGTCTGCGTACCAAACCCTTCTTGGCCACCTTGGAGCTACCAGAATCGCTGGTGCCCCTTCTAGAACCAGTTTGCGAACTACCATGCCCAGCAAGGAGACAGGTGGAAACAGGTACAAAAAACCCAGGTCCTTCCACGCCAGAGACAGAGCATCCATTGCCAAGACCAGGGGATCCTGAGAAAGACACAAATGCCGGAAGCTTATGATTGTGCCTCGAGGCAAAGAGATCCACCTCCGGAGTCCCCCACTTGCGGCAAAGATCCAGAAAGACCTCGGGTTTGAGAGACCACTCTCCGTGGTCAGGGAATCCGCCTCCGTATTCTCCACCCCCGGAATGTAGACTGCCGAAAGGCAAGGAACATTGCTCTCCGCCCATCACAGAATCAGAGAGACTTCCATGAGGGCACTCCTGCTGCGAGTCCCTCCTTGGTGATTTATGTAAGCCACTGCCGTTCGGTTGTCCGAACGCACCTGAACCGGAAGACCCCGTAACTGTGGGGTTAACCGAGCCAGAACCAGACGAATGGCTCGGAGCTCCAATACATTGATGGGGGTGTGAGCCTCCTGGGGACCCCACACCCTGCTGAACTGATGACTCTTCCAATAACCCACCCAGCCCGACAGGCTGGCATCCGTGGTAACCGTCTCCCAACAAGGGACCAGAAAGGATCTGCCCTTCACCAGATTGCTCGAGTCCAGTCACCACCGAAATGACTGCCGAACCCTGGGAGACATCCTGAAAGGTTGATCCAAAGACTGTGGGCTCCTGTCCCAATACGTCAATAGGAGAAGATGAAGAGATCTCATGTGAAATTGTGCAAACGGCACCGCCTCGAAGGAGGACACAATCAGGCCCACCAGTTTCATCCCCTGTCGGATAGAGGGACAAGGGCTGGCCAGAAGAGGACGGATCAGGTCCTGAATCCCCTGCACCTTGGTCTGGGGCAGAAACACTCTGGCCCGACTGGTATCCAGATTCATGCCCAGAAATGAAATCACTCGAGACGGGGAGAGAGAAGACTTGGTGCGGTGATCACCCATCCGAATCTCTCCAGGGTCGACACCACCTGGAGGGTGTCCAGTTCCGCCTGCTGAAGGGAAGAAGCAGAAATCAACAGATCGTCCAGATAAGGCACAATGCGAATGTCCCGAGATCTGAGCAGAGCCATTACGCCCGCCAAAACATTGGTGAAGACCCTCGGTGCCGAGGTCAGACCGAAGGGAAGAGCTACGAATTGATAATGTTGATCTCCCACCGCAAACCGGAGGAATCTCTGATGTGCCTGAAAAATCGGAACATGCAGATACACATCCTTGATGTCTATGGTCATAAAGTCCCCTTGGCGAAGGGAATTGATAGCCGAGCGCAGAGTCTCCATGCGGAACTTTTTGGCTCTGATAAACCTGTTGAGAACCTTGAGATCTAGAATGGGTCTCACCGAACCCTCCATTTTGGGAACCGTGAAAAGGTTGGAGTAGTAACCCTTGCCTCTTTCCAACGGAGGCACCGGGCATATAACCCCCATGTCCAGAAGGCCTTTCACTGCCAACAGGAGCCCCTGCGCAGCCTGAGGGTCCGAGGGCACCCGAGACCTTAAGAGTCTGGGGGCGGCCAGTACTCAAACTCCAGTTTGTACCCGGAGGAGACCACTTCCAAGATCCAATTGTCTGTGACCTCCCGGGCCCAGACCCGGAAGAAGAGCCGCAGCCGTCCCCCCACCCTAACGGGTGAGGGCGCCCCTTCATTGCTGAGCCGGTTTAGCGGCAGGCATGGGCTTGGAACCCCAGGCAGCCGCGGGACGTGCCCGACCTCTGCCTCTGTTCCAGGACGAGCCCCTGACCCCCGAGAAGGCCAGACCCCTAGACGCTCTGGCCCCTTGAAAGGAAGGAGTGAAAGAGCCCGCCCCCTGAAAGGGATGGCGCTGCTTCCTCTGCTGAGGTAACTTACCGCCTTTAGCAACAGCATCCAATTTATCTCCTAACAGCCGCGCCCCCAAGAAGGGGAGAGCTGTGAGTGACTTCTTGGCTCCAACGTCCACTGTCCACTGACGGAGCCAGACCAGTCTGCGCATGGCCACCAGCAAGGCTGACGTCCTACTACACACGACAATGGAGTCTTCCATCGCAGCCATGACAAAATCCATGAACAACTCGCACTTCTTGAGTACAGCAAACTCAGCGCGAGCCGGATCCAGCTGAGCGTTATTCAGCCAGTCCCTGATAAGAGACCTGGTAGCAAGCGACACCATGGCAGATGCACTAACCGGTCGCAGGGCCGAGCCCACGTTGGCAAATGCATGGCACGCCATCTGATCAAGGCGCTTGTCCTCGCCATCCTTCAGGGAGGAGGCGTCAGGGGTGTTCAGTACAGAAGAGTTGGTCAAACCTAACACAGGCGCGTCGACCTCGGGAGGAGAAGACCAGCGCTTGACCGCCTCCACCGGAAAGGGATACTTCTTATCCCATCCCTGTGGCACACCAGGGAGCCGACAGGGCCTCTCCCATTCCCTAAGTATCAGCGCATCAAAATTACCCTGGGTAGGGAATTCCAGACGAGGCTTATAGGCCCCAAAAATTCCCCCTTCTTAAGAGGGGGCACCTCAGGTGGATCAATATCCAGCACCTCCAATAAATATCAACGGCATCCCCCGGCGCCTGCCCGGCATTGGAATTCCCAGGCTGACCATAGTCAGCCTCTGAATCCTGATACAATTCCCCCTCCTCAAGAGGGAAATAATCGGACAATTCAGTGGGCCGACGACAACTGTCTTTTTTAGCCTGGGGCTTCTTGCCCACCGTGCTAGATTTTCTCTATGCTGGCCAACTTAGCCCAAACATGAGAAAGCGACTCCCCACTAGTACCAATGTCACTTGGGGTACGGATCAGGTGGGGAGGGGAAGGCGATGAAGGGATACCCCACACCCCACACATGGCCCGGATTGTCCCGAAGGGATCCTGCAGAGGCTCCATATGGTGAATTTTTGTGGTCAGTCGCAAGACCGTGGGGAATTACGCATAAGCAACCCGGGATGCCCCTTAAAAGTCCCGGTGGGAGGATTTTAGGGGTGGACAATATTTATAGCTAGGGACCCCAGGACCAGGAGAGACCCCTTAAAATGCACTGTAACACACAAAAAAGGTCACATAAGAGCAGAGCATAGTAAGGGATGCCCCAGCATAGCTATTACAGTCAGACATTACAAGCAGCCATGCAGATTTAAATTAAAAAGGCATATAGGCACACACACAAATTTATACAATAATATATATATATATATATATACACATATACTGTATATTTATATATATGTATGTATGTATATACCGAACTATGAATATATCCACCTATAAATATATGCCCCCGATGTAAGTAGCCCACGGGCACAGTAACGCCCGGCCACATAAAGGAAGTCTAAGCTTAGGTTTCCAGCTAAAGGAGCCCCTTTGGGGCACTCACTGAGAAGATGGCGTCCATACGAGGAGAGGGAGAAGGGGGCGGGCCAGCGCGGAGCACGCCAGTACATGGCCCCGCCCACCTCCGACGCAGGATTCCCCCCCAAGCTGCGCTTCCAGTCTATAGGGCTGGAGCCGGCCGACGACGCCAGGGGGGGGGGGGGGGCTGCGGGCCGGCGCGGGAGAGCGCCAGGCGCCGCCCCCCCCCCCCCCCCCACTGTTGAAGGCAGAAGGTCGCGCTCCCCGGCCAATATGGCCGCGGAGCCGACCAAGAAAGAACCAGTCCGCCGCCGCAGAGAGCGCGCGCGCGGGCCGACGTAAAAAACACACACACCACATACACGCGTATAAACAGTGACCAACACACACTGCAAATAAAGGACAGGGAGTCAGCCCCCCCCCCCCCCCCCCCGGAGGAGAGTAAGGGACCTGGAAGGGGGAGTGGGAACCCTGCCATCATAAGGCCGTAGGCATTTAGGGACAGGGTATCCCACACCAGGATCACCAAAACCTGGATCACCGGTCTCACGGTGGAGCAGCGCTCCTACAGCACCCAAAGGGTGCTCGTACCTTTACCAAGGACCCGCAGCCGAAGCTGGGAGGCTCAATACAGAGACACTTTAGGAGGGTCCTGGCAGCAATAGGGACAAAAAAGTGGGCCAGGCGCGAGCCCGGCTTACATAGAAACATAGAAGGTTGACGGCAGAAGGAGACCATACGGTCCATCTAGTCTGCCCTTATGTGTATACTGCAAGTAAGAGAAGCTTCATCTTCTGTCTTCCTCGCTCCCTGCAGAGAAGACAACTGGGGAATTGGTGGGAGGTCCCAGGTAGAGATGGACCGGGAGGGGCTTCTTTTTTGCATTTATCTCTGCAGAAGTTCGCCCTCTACTGGAGAATAACGCAACTGTCAAGACTCATTGAAGTGGAGTGTATGTCACACTTGGAATAATCTGGTTTAAAGTGGAACACCACCTTGTCCTGGTGTCTCTCATAGTAGGGGGGCTGGATTGAAAACGCCGCCAACTCAGACACACGCCTAACAGAAGTGATAGCCACCAAAAAGACAAATTTGAGTGTAAGAATGACCAAAGCAGCGTCCTGCAGAGGTTCAAAGGGAGCACCCTGCAAGGCAGACAAAACCAAGTTTAAATCCCAAACAGGTACCATGGGCTTACAAGGGGGACGCACATGAGTAACCCCCTGGAAAAAAGTCTTGATCAAAGGATGCCGAGCAAAAGACTTCTGGAAGAAAACAGACGGGGCAGAAACCTGACCCTTCAGAGTACTGAGTTGGAGCCCCAACTCTAAACCATGCTGTAAGAACTCCAGAACCCTGGGAACAGAAAACACACGACAGGGAAGAGACTTAGATTCACACCAGTCAATGTAGGCACGCCATACCCTGTAATAGATGGAAGAAGAAGACTTCTTCCTACCCTTTACCATGGTATCGACCACCGAGACAGACAAACCTTTTTCCATCAAGATAGAGGTTTCAGCAGCCAGGCCGTCAATGCCAGAGTTTGTAAATTGGGATGGCGTAAGGGGCCCTGAGTGAGCAGATCTGGCACCCTGGGTAGAACGTACTGATCTACTGCCAGCTGCACCACGTCTGCGAACCACACTCTTCTTGGCCACCAGAATTGCTGGCACCCCTTCCAGAGCAATCTTGCGCAGAACCCTGCCCAGCAGAGGGAATGGAGGAAAGACATACAGGAGCTGAAAGTCCTGCCATGACATGGATAGAGCATCCGTGGACAAGGCCAGAGGATCCTGAGACAGGGAGACAAAGGCCGGGAGCTTGTGGTTGTGACGGGACGCAAACAGATCCACATCTGGTAGATCCCAACGGTGACACAGGGATTGGAAAACTCTGTTGCAGAGGGACCATTCTCCCTGACGAGAGGCCCCCCTGTTCAGAGAGTCTGCCAGGAGATTCTCTGCCCCCGGGATGTACACAGCTGATATGCATGGAACATTGGCTTCCGCCCAAATCAGAATCCGAGATACTTCCTGGAGGGCCCCCTTGCTCCGGGTCCCTCCCCGATGATTGATGTAGGCAACTGCCGTCCGGTTGTCCGAGCGCACCTGAACAGGCAGACCCCGAAGGTGATGGGTCAACTGAGCCAGAACCAACATGATGGCCCTCAGTTCCAAGATGTTGATAGGCGTGTGGGCCTCCTGAGGGCCCCACCTCCCCTGGAACCGCAGGGAATTCCAGAATCCCCCCCATCCCGACAGACTGGCATCCGTGGTGACCGTCTCCCAGGAGGGGACCAGAAAGGATCTGCCCCCCAGTCCAGCCACCATGAGAGGGAGCGCCTGACTGCCGCCTGCGCTGGGGCAACCTACCTCCTTTAGCAAAAAGGTCCAGACGGTCCCCAAACAGGCGTAGTCCTTTGAAGGGAAAACCAGTGAGGGCTTTTTTGGCCGCCTTGTCAGCAGCCCACTGGCGCAGCCAAACCAAGCGGCGTATAGCCACCACCAGGGCAGAAGTTCTGGCACACATTCTAATAGTGTCATCCAGGGCAGAGAGGACAAAATTTACAAAGACATCACAGCTAGATAGTGCATTAAACACATCAGGAGGCAAATCATCAGGGGCACCATCAAGGACACTTCTGATCAGGGACCTAAGAGCCACGGATGTTATGGCCGAGGCACAGACCGGGCTCAGCGCCGTCCCCACAATAGCAAAGGCATGGGATGCCAGTTGGTCAATGCGCCGGTCCTCAGCATCCTGCAGGGTAGTAGAGTCAGGGGAGTGCATGACAGAGCTGTTAGACAACCCTAGAATAGGGGCATCCACCTCGGGAGGGGATGACCAGCACTTAACCACATCAGGGGGAAAGGGATACTTTTTGTCCCAACTTTTAGGTACGCCGGGAAGTCTACTGGGACGTTCCCACTCCTTAAAGTGGACCAACACCCAGGATTTTGACTATCCTGGGTCTTGGTCCACTTCGGTGGGGCACCCCCGATCGGGGTGCCCCGCTGTGTGAAACCCCCCCGAACCCCCCGAAAAACTCACCTCTCCCCGCTCCCAGCGCCGACGTACAAGAACGTCTAAGCGGCAGCCGCCGCCGCCGCCTCCCTCGCGTCACTTTCGGCGCGCGCGCGCCCCCGCCGGCCATTCGCAGACGGCCGGCGCGGGCACGCGCACGCCTACAGGAGCGCGAGGGAGGCGGCGGCGGCCGGCCGCCGCCGAAGATAAGGTAAGGAGTTTGGGGTGTTTGGGGGGGTTTCACCCCGCGGGACATCCCGATCTCGGATGTCCCGCGGGGTGGGGGGTGATCGGCCCGGGAATCTTATAGATTCCCGGGCCGATCACCCGTGGGTGTTGGTCCACTTTAAGCACGAGATTATTGAAATGAGCTTGCTGGGGAAATTCCAAACGTGATCTAGCCAAATGAAAAAGCTCACCCTTTTGCCTAGGAGCCGCAGCAGGGGGGAGAGAAGGACAGAACCTCAAAAATCTGGGCCAGCAACCTGTCAGTATCATCCGGGCCCAGGGGTGAGAGCCAGAATCGTCATGACCCCTGGGTCTCTCATCAGATGACCCCGAATCGGAGAACAGCTCCCCTTCGTCCGAGGGGGTATAGCCACATAAATGCAAAAACTCATCAGTTTCCACAGGGAAAAGAGGGACATCAGGTGTTAAGTGCCGCTTTTTTGCAGTGGCCTTACGCACCAGGGTATTAGCAATTAACTTCGACGCTAGCCAGTCTAGCAGACACATCAGGCTGAGAGTCCCCACTTGTATTCAAGTCATGGGGAGTGAGACTCAGGCTTGGGGGAGTAGGTGAAGTGAAACGAGGTGCAGGCCCAGCCACAGGAAGGCCAGATTGCGGCGTTAGCACCTGCTGGGTGCAAGGTACACAGACCCGTGCATTGTCACCGCTAATAGGTGAGACCCCACAAGCTACACACAGCCGGGCTTGTCCCGAAGGAACCCCGGTCACATTATCCTGATATGCCTCCATATGGTGATTACAAGGCACAATATGCCAGTAGGGATTAATGCTATAAAGCAACCCTGGATGCCCCAATAACCCGCTAGGGAAGTGGGAGAAATTACACTAGGCCACACAATTTAAAATTAACAGAGGGCTGGGAGAAGCCAAAGGATTCACCCGTCTGAAAGACACAATGAAAGTGGGCCGTAAGCAGACATTCAATATAACAGGATAATAAAGTCGCCCGCGAGGGCACTTACAGACCGCGGTAGGTAGAGACCGTCACACAGGAGCCCACAATCAGACAAAATGGAGTCGGTATACCTCGAGGGGCGGGCCAGTGCGAGCCATGATGCGGGGCGCACCAGAGCCAGGCCCCGCCCCCCGAAGAGCGCAAAGCCAACCAGACAAGCAGCCAATGACGGCGCGAGAGCGGTTGAGGCAACGCTGCAGCCAAGCGCGGAATATGAAAAAAAGAGCGCGCGCGGCGGCGGCGGCGACGGTAATGACAATAGTAAAGAAAAAGCAAGTCAGCGCGGCGGCTGACACAGCATAAATAAAGTAAAAGGCACACAAACACATATTATGTTACACACGTACACCCCTCCCCCCTTTTTCCCCCCCGAAGACTACAGGGAGAATGAGGGAGGACGGCGGCCCAACTATATAGGACCCACCGATATACAGGGCATGGGGCAATAGTGCGGGAGGGGCATCCCATAAGCCTACACCGCCTACCCTTTGGTGGGGGACTGCAGTGGAGCAGCGCTCCTTAAGCACTCATAGTGCTGCCTACCGTCACCCGACCAGCGCAGCCAAGGCTGGGAGGCACATAGCTAGTGGAACAGGTGGGGATAGTCCTACAGGGCCACAGGCTAATAGCCCCGCTCACCTGCGAGAAGAGAGAGCCATATTCTTATCCTTCGCAGTGGCACTGCAGAGAAATTCTGGGGATTTGTGGGAGGTCCCCGGGTATTTGAGGGGCCGGGAGGAGCCTTTTTTCTATGTCTCTGCAGTACAGCGCCATCTGGCAGAGGATAACCCAATTGTAAGTATTACCTTTGGAGCAGGACATACTGTATACTAAGAATAAAGATCTAGCTGAGGCAGGCCGAAGTGGAGAGAAATCTTCTGAAAATCCTCTGGATGTAGACACCAGTTTGCTTGGTTCAGTTGATGACAGCTGAGAAAATCTGCCACCATGTTCTTGCAGTCTTAGATGTGATCTGCTGACAAAGCTAACAGGTTCCTTTCGGCAAATTCTGATATTACCCCCCCATAGGGAAATTAGATTGAGACTCTCCCATGGAGCCACTACCATTGTGTTGTCCAATAGGCCCTTAAATTCTTTTGACTGCTAACTGGCTTGAAGGCATGTAGAGCTTTCCAGACCACCAACAGCTCTTTCTGGTTTGAGGATTCCAGGGGCCCTACACCACTTGGTCTGTTAACTGTGCCCCCAACCCTCTCCACTGGCATCTATGGTTAGGATTTCTGGATCCCTTTAGAACCACTTGACCCCCCTGGATAGATTGTGTTTCTTTTCCCACCAAACTATAGAGTTTTCTACCAGGGATGACCTTGGAAGGGTTTGTCCGGAGATTCTGTCTTTCCATCCCAGTATTGTAGAATGGATAGTTGAAGCATCTGAGAATGGCTTTTGGTCCTCAACAATGACATGGCCTGCCTTAAGGAAAGTGTGGGGCCCTCTGAAGGCCTTTACCTTCCCTATTAACGCTGCTTGTATGTCTGAGGGTGGAAAGGACATCTGCAGACTTGAATCTAAGAGAACTTCCCACATTTTTAAATTTATCAACCAGCCCAAATCTATCAAAATGTTTTGATATGAATGTGATTTTCTAAAACTAGCTTTGTAGCAGCTACAAGCAACAGATCGTCAAGATACAGGACGATGAACGCATTTTGCAGCCTTTAGGCTGCCGTAACTTCCACCATAACCTTTGTGAAGATACTTGGTGCACCTGACAAATCGAAGGGCAGAGCCCGGAACTGCAAATGAATGATGCGCATTTCCCCCAAATCGCTGCTCTTAAAAATCTCTTTTGAGTGAATGATATTAAGCATGCTTGAGATCGCTGCAAGCTAGGGAGGAGGGAGCCCATCAGCAGCGCACATGCTCGTTCGTGCCGCTGATGACATCATCAAACCTTCAGCTGCACATTGGCAAGGAGGAAGGGGCGGAAACAGCCAGCCGGAAACCCGGCGATGTTACATTGCTGCACCACTGCTGCCTGCTGATGCAAGCACTCCCGGAAAACCACGCTCATGCTCGCCCCTGGAGCGACCAGCCATCCCGCCGCTTCCCCAGGATCATCACGGACCCCAACCCAGAAAAGGGGTTCTGCCGAAAAAATGACAGGCAGATGGAGTAAGGCATCAGCCTTTTCTCACCTCCACCAAAAGACCACAACTGAGACCACTGCTGCTGGGCCATACACCTTAGTGGTTACCAACCAGGAATCCCAGGCTGGTCACTTACTTGGGGCACCTCGAACAGGAAAGCACTGAGGAAATGAGGTAGGTGTTTTATTATAAGGTCAACTCAAGTGCTTCATGTCTTGAGAGGTGGGAGCAGTCTCCAGTGGGCTCGCCATGGAAGGCGAAAAAAAAGCATATATTCTCTCCTGTCTTGTAAGTGCTTTTCACATCTTGCTAAAGTTACCAATAGCATTTGGCAGGATGGAATGAGGGACGTCCATGGACCTTCCCAAGGGACTCTCTGTGCATTATCTCTGGACTTTGCTTTATTGACTTGCTCTCTCAGAAACCCTGGAAGCGTGTATGGACATAGTGTCCCTCTGTGCTGGTTGCAGCATAAGTGACTGGACCACCATCAGCGGTCATAACTTTGTTTACATGTATTGATCTGTTTTGTCTGCACTATACTTTGTATATACACTTGCTTTGATGTCACCTATTACCAACAGCATTAAAATCCTCTCTCTTAAATGCACTTCAATCATGATTAGTTGCAGGGGGATTAAACCCCCTAACTGTCCTAGGGAAACAACATAAGTTTCTGAGCAGGGGCAGCTCCAGAAACACAGAGACATGCAGAGTGTGAGGTACTGGCACACAGGGCGAGGGGCAGTAATGGACAGCAGTCTACTCATCCAAACCTAATAGCTCTTATCAAAAGGGCAAAACAGTTAGTGGGTTAAGGTACTGAAGCTCAATTTCTCTTAAACCGGACCTTCAGCATCATTTAATGAAAAGCCCAAACCCTTAAAGTGGACCAACACCCAGCCGGATTGGCCTGGGAATTTAGATAAAATAGATTCCTCCCCGCGGAGCATCCAAAATCGGGATGCCCCGTTGTGTGAAACCCCCCAGGACGCCGGTAAACCATACCCGATTCCCGGTCTAATGGGGCATGCGCGGGCCGCATCTCGCGCTTCTCTCTGGCAGGGCACGTGCCCACGCCGCCCACTTGTGAATGGGCGTCACGGGCGCACTGCCTGTTAGAGGGAAGCGCGAGATGCGGCCACCAGCGTGCACAGAGCCACTGCGGTAAGACGTCTCATTGACGTGCATTCCACAGCGGCTTCGAGCACGCTGACTGGACGAGCGCCCGCGCATGCGCCATAAGAGCGGGGCGAGGTGAGTTGATCTGGGCATTCTGGGGGGTTTCACATAGCGGGGTGCCACAGGGAAGTGGAACAAAACCCAGGATAGTCAAAATCCTGGGTGTTGGCCCACTTTTAAAAAACTAAAATTTAAATATTTTAAGTTATTAGTCGCTTACTTATTATTCTTTCCCCTACTGGGCTGCAACTCTGTTCAGGACTCTAGGATACAGGCGCCGACATCTTGCCTTAGAAGCATCACATATTGAGTAGAGGAAGGGGGGTGGGCAAGTGCAGGTGGACAAGTTATAGCTGTGCTTTGCACAGACAGAGCAGAGCTGGGGTCAAGAAAAGGTCAACAATCCCAGAATGCAGAGAGGCATATTCAGAAAACACTTCCTGTCTGCAGGCCGCCCGAACCTATCTGGCCGCCATCTTGGAAGGAAAAAGGTTAAAAAAAAAAAAACGCAATAGGTGCAGGTAGAATGATTTTTTAATGCAAGCAATCTGTATGTAGGGGGTGAGGGAAACATACAAAAACTCTTATTCAGGATCACGGTCCGCTTTAACTTGGGTGCAGACAGTATGATTCCAGGCCGGCTATGGTGATCTGTAAACAAGATGATTATGCACACACCTGCATCCAATCAACATGGTAGAGGGGGTGCAGATGGCAGCCAGCCCAAGCATGCCACATTAGCACTGGAGCTGTTCGCACCAAAGGCAAGCTGTGGCCCCTGGTAATAGGATTGCTTGAGGCAGCAGGACAGCAGGTACATATTAAGTGAAAAAATGTCACTTAAAGCAGATCAAAAGTCAAAAAAATAAAGCTTAGTAAATTGCTCCCCTTAAGTCCCTCGCTGGCAAAAAATTATTTTAGAGGGCTAAACACCATGCAGATGTTCTGGAATAACAGGCCAATTCCTTGAAGCAGAACCGCATGGGAGGGGCCATCTTGTCCAACACATAAGCATGAGGGGAGAGCTGTGTCAGCAGCAGCCCTCACCAAACTGAAAGAGATAAATGCCTCATTTGGATTATGTTATATAAACACATATACACCGAATAACCAGCTGCTAGAGGGAGTGTGTGGAAGCTGCAACATTATTTCTTGTAGGCACTTTTGACTGTGGGATTGATGTATGTGGCAAGATGGCCGCTCCCATGCAGCTATGCTGCATAAATTTCCCTCTTACTCAGAATCACTGGCTCGGCACCATCGGTAATTATGTAAACGTCAGCACTGCACGTGAAGGAGCTGCAGGAAACAGAAGGAGAGTAGAGGCTTGATTTGGTTTCTGCCTGGACAAGCACTTTAAAGTGGACCAAAACCCACCATGGAGTCCATGAGACTCCGGGGCAGGCATACTCGCTCCCCCGGGGCATTCAGATTCGAGATGCCTCACTGTGTAAAACCCCCAGGTCTCCCAGTACACTCACCTTCCCCCCTGATCCAACAGTGCATAGCTTTAGCAGGGCACGCACCTGCGCCAGGCATTTGTGAATGGCTGGCATGGGCAAGCTCCCTGTTAAGAGTGTAGCAGGGATGCGGCCACAGGCACACTCAGGTCTGCTCGTCAGGACTCGGCTGGATCCGAGTCTTTGCCGATAGTAGGCCGCACATGCACTGTGCAATGGGGGGGAGGCGCGTTAGTTTGGTCAAGCTGGGGGTTTCACACAGCGGGACATCACCCACCCCCACCCAGGGCCAAGGACCAAAACCCAGCATAGTCAAAATCCTAGGTTTTGGTCCACTTTCAGTTCCTGACCTTTTCAGGCATCATAAGGTCCCTGGGACATCAGATATCCAGTATAATAACAACAGGGGAGAATGAAAAATGTATTATATTTCACTACTAAAACTGATGCTGCTTGTCATTTGACTGTTACAAACAATGGCCCTAGCTTGACAGAACATACAATATATTTTATGATAACATTTCTAAACTTGCTATAAAAGTAACAAACTATAAAATATTAGTAAGATTTACTTTTTACTCTGGAGGCTGAGCATTTCTACCAACTCCAGCCAAAAAATACAGTTTTGTGAGTACTCACCTTTAAAACGGGTATTATGAGTGTGCCATACACTCCACTTTGGTCTTCATGACATCTGGGTAATCTCCAGTAGAGGGCGAACTTCTGCAGAGATGAATATGCAAAAAAGAAAGCCCCTCCCGGTCCATATATACCTGGGACCTCCCACCAATTCCCCAGTGTATAAAAGCAGTAAAGGGAGTGTATGGCACACTCATAATACCCGTTTTAAAGGTGAGTACTCACAAAACGGTATTATTCTAAGTGTGCCATACACTCCACTTCGGTCTTCATGACATCTGGGACATCCAATAGCAGTGTCCGTCATGGGTGGGAACCAGAAATAGCAAAGAATGTACCAACTCAAACCACTGCAGCTTGCAGAACTTTGCGGCCAAAAACAGCATCCGCTGAAGCCCGCACATCAACCTTGTAAAACTTGGAAAAAGTATGAACGGAAGACCAAGTAGCAGCCTTACAAACTTGTTCAACAGAAGCCTGGTGCTGAAAAGCCCAGGATGCACCCACAGCACGAGTAGAGTGCGCAGTGGCCCTAAAAGGGGGAGTCCTCCCCTTAGCAGAATAGGCCCCAACAATGGCCTGACGAATCCATTTGCTAATCGTAGATTTAGCAGGCACCAAACCTTTCCTGGGCCCGCAGGGCACCACGAAAAAGGCGTCCGTCTTGCGGAAGGAAGAAGTAGTCACCAAATAGTACTTCACACAGCGAACAACATCCAAATTGTGCAGAACCCTCTCCTTGTCATAGGACACAAGGAAGGGAGAACAATGTCCTGATTGAGGTGGAAAGCAGACACCACCTTAGGAAGAAAATCCGGCTTAAAACGAAAAACCACCTTATCCTGGTGTCTCTCAAAGTACGGGGCCTGAATCGACAGGGCCGCCAACTCAGAGACAGGCCGGACCGAGGTAATAGCCACCAAGAAAGCAACCTTCTAAGTGAGAACCGAAAGAGCAATATCCTGTAACGGCTCAAAAGGAGGACCCTGCAGAGCCGAAAGAACCAAATTCAAATCCCAAACAGGGACTACAGCCTTCCGAGGGGGCCGCACATGCGCGACCCCTTGGAAAAAGGTCTTAACCAGCGGGTGTAAAGCAAAAGACCTCTGGAAAAAAACCGACAGAGCAGAAACCTGTCCTTTCAAAGTACTAAGCTGGAACCCAAGATCCAGATTATGCTGAAGAAACTCCAAAATCCTGGGTATAGAAAAAACCCTGCAAGGCAAGGCCCTAGCCTCACGGCAATCAATATAGGACCTCCAAGTCCTATAGTAAATGCCAGAAGAGGACCGCTTTCTAGCCTTAATCAGGGTCTGTACAACAGCCTCAGAAAAACCTTCCTCTTTCAAGATGAAGGTTTCAGCAGCCAAGCCGTCAAAGCCAGCGTTTGTAAATTGGGGTAAAGTAGATGACCCTGAGATAGCAGGTCCAGCAGCAAGGGAAGCTGGTACTGGTCTACAGCCATCCTTACAACGTCTGCCAAACCCTTCTTGGCCACCTTGGAGCCACCAGAATCGCTGGTGCCCCTTCTAGAACCAGTTTGCGAACTACCTTGCCCAGCATGGAGACAGGTGCAAACAGGTACAGAAAACCCAGGTCCTTCCAAGCCAGTGACAAGACAGGGGATCCTGAGAAAGAGACACAAAGGCCGGAAGTTTGTGATTGTGCCTCGAGGCAAGGAGATCCACCTCCGGAGTCCCCCACTTGCGGCAAAGATCCAGAAAAACATCGGGGTTGAGAGACCGCTCTCCGTGGCGACAGGATCCCCTGCTCAGGGAATACGCCTCCGTATTCTCCACTCCCGGAATGTAGACTGCCGAAAGGCAAGGAACATTGCTCTCCGCCCAGTGCAGGATCAGAGAGACTTCCCTGAGGGCACTCCTGCTGCGAGTCCCTCCTTGGTGATTTATGTAAGCCACTGCCGTTTGGTTGTTCGAACGAACCTGCACCGGAAGACCCCGTAAATGTGTGGTCAGTCGAGCCAGAACCAGTCGAATGGCTCTGAGCTCCAATACATTGATGGGGGTGTGAGCCTCCTGGGGACCCCACACCCCACTGAACTGATGACTTTTCCAATAACCTCCCCAGCCCGACAGGCTGGCATCTGTGATAACCGACTCCCAACAAGGGACCAGAAAGGATCTGCCCTTCACCAGGTTGCTCGAGTCCAGCCACCACCGAAAGGACTGCCGAACCCTGGGAGACATCCTGAAAGGTTGATCCAATGACTGTGGGCACCTGTCCCAATACGTCAAAAGGTGAAGTTGAAGAGATCTCATGTGAAATTGTGCAAACGGCACTGCCTCGAAGGTGGATACCATCAGACCCACCAGTTTCATCCCCTGTCGGATAGAGGGACAAGGACTGGCCAGAAGAAGACTGATCAGGCCCTGAATCCCCTGCACCTTGGTCTGGGGCAGAAACACTCTGGCCCGACTGGTATCCAGATTCATGCCCAGAAATTAAATCACACGAGACGGGGAGAGAGAAGACTTGGTGCGGTTGATCAACCACCCGAACCTCTCCAGGGTCGACACCACCTGGTGGGTGTCCAGTTCCGCCTGATGAAGGGAAGAAGCTGATATCAACAGATTGTCCAGATAAGGCACAATGCGAATGCTCTGAGATCTGAGCAGAGCCATTATGCCTGCCAAAACCTTGGTGAAGACCCTCGGTGCCGAGGTCAGACCGTAGGGAAGAGCTACAAACGGATAATGTTGATCCTCCACCGCAAATCGGAGGAATCTCTGATATGCCTGAAAGATCGGAACATGCAGATACGCATCCTTGATGTCTATGGATGTCATAAAAGCCCCTTGGCGAAGGGAATTGATAGCCGAGCGCAGAGTCTCCATGCGGAACTTTTTGGCTCTGGGAAATCTGTTGAGAACCTTGAGATCTAGAATGGGTCTCACCGAACCCTCCTTTTTGGGAACCGTGAAAAGGTTGGAGTAGAAACCCCTGCCTCTCTCTGCCAGAGGCACCGGGCATATAACCCCCATGTCCAGAAGGTTTTTTTTACTGCTAACAGGAGCCCCTGTGCCACCTGAGGGTCCGAGGGCACCCAAGACCTTAAGAATCTTGGGGGCGGCCAGAACTCGAACTCCAGTTTGTACCCGGAGGAGACCACTTCCAAGATCCAATTGTCTGTGACCTCCCGGGCCCAGACCCGGAAGAAGAGCCGCAGCCATCCCCCCACCCTTGCGGGTGAGGGCGCCCCTTCATTACTGAGCCGGTTTAACGGCAGGCTTGGGTTTGGAATCCCAGGCAGCCGCGGGACGTGCCCGACCTCTGCCTCTGTTCCAGGACGAGCCCCTGACACCTGAGTAGGCCAGACCCCTAGACGCTCTGGCCCCTCGAAAGGAAGGAGTGAATGAGCCCATCCCCCGAAAGGGGCGGCGCTGTTTCCTCCACTGAGGTAACTTACCTCCTTTAGCAACAGCATCCAATTTATCGCCAAACAGCCGCGCACCCAAGAAGGGAAGAGCTGTGAGCGACTTCTTGGCTCCAACGTCCGCTGTCCACTGGCGGAGCCAGACCAATCTGTGCATAGCCACCAGTAAGGCTGCCGTCCTACTACACACGACAATAGAGTCTTTCATCGCAGCCATGACAAAATCCATGAACAATTCTGTGAGCTGTGAGTGTCCGCTTCATTCAATAGCTCAACGCTGCAAAGGCTGGCTTTAGCTGTGAGTGTCCGCTTCATCCAATAGTTCAGCGCTGCAGCTGTGAGTGCAGTCTCACTTAAGGGAAACTATCTGAAGGCTCACAACCTTTGATCAACGTTAATTTGTGACATGCAAGTTACTTATTTTGTTCTGGTAAGCAACTATTAAAAGTGGGCACCGCGCCTATTGTTTTAAAGATCTTATGCTATTTTAGTCCATTTTTGTATATGTGAATTGCAGCAATTGGAGGGGATTGATCTCTATTATATTTGATCTCTATCTGACCCGACGGAGAAACCAAAAGCTGAGTAATTCATTGTTATCCTGGAAGATTACACCTGTTGTTGATTACAAAGTGTTCCCTGAGAGAAGTTACAATTTTTGGTATTATCTAACTAAGGAATCTGGTACGTGATTTAATCATAAGTGGTGTTGGGACTCACAAAGCCTGCAATTGATTGCCCACACTGAAGGTGTTGTTGATTGAAATACTTTACTACTAACATTTCCCGCAGAGCTATTAGTGTATTAATACACAAAATTACTAAAATCCATGAACAATTCGCATTTCTTAAGGATAGCGAACTCAGTGCCAGCTGGATCAAACTGAGCGTTATTCAGCCAGTCCCTGATAAGAAACCTGGTAGCAAGCGACACCAGGGCAGATGCACTAATAGGCCGCAGGGCCGAGCCCACGTTGGCAATGCGTGGCACGCCATCTGATCAAGGCGCTTATCCTCGCCATCCTTAAGGGAAGTGGCGTCAGGGGTGTTCAGCACAGAAGAGTTGGTCAAACCTAAAACAGGCGCGTCGACCTCGGGAGGAGGAGACCAGCGCTTAACCGCCTCCACCGGAAAAGGATATTTCTTATCCCATCCCTGAGGCACACCAGGAAGCCGACTGGGCCTCTCCCATTCTCTAAGGATCAGCGCATCAAAATGACCCTGGGTAGGGAATTCCAGATGGGGCTTGCAGGCCCAAAAAAATTCCCCCTTCTTAAGAGGGTGGCGCCGCAGTCGGTTCAATATCCAACACCTCCAATAAATGTGACAAAACGTGACCGTATCTACGGCATCCCCCAGCGCCTGCCCGACATTGGAATTCCCAGGCTGAACATAGTCAGCCTCTGAATCCTGATACAATTCCCCCTCCTCTAACGGGGAATAATCAGACAAATCAGCGGACTCATCGTCAATATCCCACAATGGCTGGGCCGACGACAAATGTCTCTTTTTAGCCTGGGCCTTCTTGCCCACCGTGCTAGCAATCATTTTCTCGATGCTGGCCAGGCGAGCCCAAACATGAGAAAGCGACTCCCCACTGGTACCAATGTCACTTGGGGTACGGATAAAGTGGGGAGGGGAAGGCGATGAAGCGGGAGGAGCCGACCCAGAAGGCTGGGTACCAGACTGCCGCGTTATGGCCTTTTGTGCGCAAGGGATACAGATCTGCACATTCTCCCCCGTAAGGGATACCCCGCACCCCACACATGGCCCGGATTGTCCCAAAGGGATCCCGGGCCCGGTATCCTGCGGAGCCTCCATATGGTGAATTTTTGTGGTCAGTCGCAAGACCGCAGGGAATTACGCATAAGCAACCCGGGATGCCCCTTAAAAGTCCCGGTGGGAGGATTTTAGGTGGACAATTTTATATACTAGGGACCCCAGGACCAGGAGGGACCCCTTAATATGCACATATACAGGGCAACCTGTAACACATAAAAAACAAGCAACATAAGCGCCGAGCTGTGTAAAAATACCATTTTGTGATTACTCACCTGTAAAATGGGTATTGTAAGTATGTCTCACACCCTGCTTCGGAAGTAGTCATTACACTTGGGTTATGTCCAGTAGAGGGCGAACTTCTGCAGAGATGACTAGAAAAAAAGAAGAAGCTCCTCCCGGCCCATAAATACCCGGGACCTCCCAAGCACCTCCCAGTATAAGAAAGCAGTAAGGGGACCAGGAAGAGCAACTAAAAAATGTTACAAGAAACACAGTAACACCAAAAGGATCCAAGATAAAATCAGGGCGGGGCGAAGCAGGGTGTCAGACATACTTACAATACCCATTTTACAGGTGAGTAATCACAAAATGGTATTATTCTAAGTATGTCTCACACCCTGCTTCGGAAGTAGTCATTACACTTGGGACATCCAATAGCAGTGTCCAAAAAGGGTGGGGATCCCAATAGGCAAAAATGCACAAATGAAAACCCCTGCCGCTTGTAGAACTTTGCGGCCAAAAACGGCATCCGCTAAGGCCCGCACAACAATCTTACAAAAACTTGTAAAAAGGTATGAACAGAAGACCAAGTAGCAGCCGCACAACTTATTCCACTAAACTGAAAAGGGGAACCCTCCCCTTGGCAATATAGGCCCAAACAAGGACCAGACATATCCATTAAAAATGGCAAATATGACGGCGCCAAACCCGTCAGGGGTCAGAGGGCACCCCAAACAAGGCTTCCTTCCCACAGAAAAACGAAGTAGCCAAGAAATAAAACGTCAGCAGGGCCCTCTCCTAGCTAGACTAAGGACAAAGGGAAGAGGAACCACATCCTTAAAAAGATGGAAACACAGCGAACAGAAGCAATAGCCACCAAAAGGCAATCTGTTGTGTAAGCATAGAAAATGCAGAACCCAAACAGACGCAAGGTTTTTGAGGACAAAAGGCCCTAGAAGACGACCACCAGGACAGAGGCCTGCCCCAGCAAAGCACTTAAGCTGGAGCCCCAGACCGTACTGATGAAAGTCCAAAACCTAGTGAACAAAAAACACCTTGCAAGGCAAGGCCCTAGCCTCACACCCATCAATATAGGACCACCAAGTCCTGTAGACGAAGTTAAAGGAAGACCACTTCCCATCCCAAACAAGGGTCCGAAGCACAACATCAGACAAACTTCCTCTACGAAGATGGAGGAGGTTGCAGCAGCCACGCCGCCAAAGCCAGCGTTTGCAAACTGCAGAACGAACCAAACCTATCTTGGCCACCCTGGAGCCACCAGCATTGCTGACCCCTCCAGGCAAAAGACATGGCGACCGAAAACCAAACGTTGGGAGCTAGTGATTGCAACGTGAGGCAAGGAGAACCACCTCCGGAATCCCCCACTTACAACAGAAGGACCGTAATACCTTGCGGTAGAAAGAAAAACTCAGTGTTATCCACTCCCGGAATGAATGCCGCTGAGATGCATGGAACAGCTCTCCGCCCATGCAAGAACAGCGAAACGTCCCTGAGGGCACTCTAGCTGCGAGTCCCTCCTTGGTGATCGACGTAAGCGACCGCAGTTCAATCGTCCAACTGAACCTGAACCGGCAAAACCTGTAAATGATGCATCCAGCATGACAGAATAAAACAAATAGCTCTGAACGCCAAACACAGAGATGGGAGCGGGAGCCTCCTGAAGACTCCCCAGCCCCTGGAACCGAAAGTCCGTCCAGAAAACTCCCCAGCCCAACAGGCTGGCATTCGTGGTAACCGTCTCCCAACCAGGGCCAAAAAGGATCTGCCCCTCATCAGACCGCTAAGCTCCAGCCACCACTGAAGGAATGCTGGACCCTGGGAAACAGCAGAAAGGACCGAGCCAAGCACCAGGAACAGCCGTCCCAAGTCCACAATAGACGGAGTTAGAGCGACCTCATGAAGAACAGAGCAAAGGGGACTGCCTAGAAGGAAAACCACCATCAATCCCACCAGTTTCAGCCCTAGCCGGAAAGAGAGGCGAGGATTGTCCAGGAGAACAAATATCAGGTCCTGAACCCTCTGCACCTTAGGGCGAGGAAAGAACCCTCTGGCCTGACCGATTCATGCCAGAGAACATGGGGTGGGTGATCACCCATCCGAACCGTTCCAGCGTCATCACCACCCTGGAGTCCATCTCCACCCGGCATAGAAAAGATGCTGTAATGAGAAGGTCATCCAGATACGGCACAATGTAAACGCCTCGGGCTCCGAGAAGGGCAATTATGCCCGCCAGCCCCTTGGTGAACACCCTTGGCACCGAAGACAACCAGAAAGGGAGGGCCACAACTGAAAATGTCGATCTTCCACCCCAAAACCGAGAAATCTCAGGCAAGCGGGGTAGGATGGCACATAAAGGTAAACAACCGCGATGTCTATAAATGTCACGAAATCCCCCTGATGAAGGGAATAGATGACTGAACGCAGAGACTCCCTGCGGAACTTCTGGGATCTGATGAACCTGCAGAAAGGCCTCAAAAACCCGAACGGTTCTGATAGATCCATCCCGTTAAGGGACCACAAGGGTTGGAACAATAGCCCCGGCCCCTGCACAGCCCAGGGGTCCGAGGAAACCCGAAAACAGAGGAATCACCACTGAAGATAGAGAAGACAGCACCTCTGCCGGCTCTGGCACCGTGAAAGGAAGAATAGAGGAGCCTGCCCCCCGAAAGGAGCAACGCCGCATCTAGTGTGGTAGAATCCTACCTCCTTATGCCACTGACTCCAATATGACTTTAAAAATCCGCATACCCCGAAGGGTAGCCAATGTTAGCCGCCACCGGCGCAACCAGACAGAGCGTCGTATAACCACAAGCAAAGCTGAGGTTCCGCCATACAGACATACACCCCTCGATTCAAAGAGCAAAAGTTAATTGATTTCGGATCGAGAATCGTACGTTTGGGTGGGTGTTAGTCATTTTTTCCTGTTTTTTTGGCCATTTCCGACTCGCACGAGCCTACGTACGAATGCGTATATGCTCTTACGATCATCGCAAGTTCGTTCCTAAATCTTAGGATCAAAACGTAAAACTTAGGATCAAAACGTAAAACTTAGGATCAAAACGTAAAACTTAGGATCAAAACGTAAAACTTAGGATCAAAACGTAAAACTTAGGATCAAAACGTAAAACTTAGGATCAAAACGTAAAACTTAGGATCAAAACGTAAAACTTAGGATCAAAACGTAAAACTTAGGATAATCGAATGTGTTTAGGTGTGATTCAGAGAACAGTTTTCAAACCTCTTAATACGTTTTAAAAGAAAGCCACTGCCGACACCTTTTAGCAGTCGTATTGCTGTTCTTGAACAGGTTTTTTGGCTATGTGGAGGAGTCTGCGCGTCTTGAGCTCCAATGAACTGCATGTATCAGCATGGCCGAGGCCATAAATTGTATGGCAATGCATACCTGATTCACGTATGCCTTATAAAAGCATTTTAATGTGGACCTTAATTAGTCCTTTGCATGTAAACCTTTATTTTGCAATATATTTGCGTTAATTAAAGAAATGTATGTCCTTTGGTATTTATTTTTAAATTGATGTACTAGAATAATATTTTTAGATTGCATTTATTGGTGTAGTTGTTTACCTTTGCTTTGTTTAATTATTTAAGCACATCTTTGGTCAGATGCATCACACTTACTGAGGAGAGGAGAGCGGGATAAAGTGCACGATGTGGGTTACTGCTGTATTTTGCACAGACACAGCAGAGCTGGGGGCACGGAAAGGTCAGAAATCAAAGAATGCAGAGCAACACAGTCACAAGGCCCTTTCTGTTTGCAGGCTGCCCGATAATACCTGAGCCGCCATCTTGGCTGTTTCTAGACTCATAACATGCAGAAGTTGCTGGGAGTTTTTTTATATTTGAGAGCAATCTGTATGGAGAGGGTGTGGGTAACCACACACAAAATTTAAAGTTGTACCATTTGAAGCCAAAATATTAAAATTACATCCACAAGTAAAAAATGCAAGTTAACTAAAAATTAAACAAAGTAAGATTTACTTATGCAAATGCATTCATTAATGGTTGGATACTACACAATGAATGAAATAAAGAAAAATAAAAGACCAAATATTTAGAATGCACTTTAATGAGGTAAGTTTGTAGTGCGCAGCCGCAAGATCAGAAGGATTTACGTCCAGACAAAAAAGGAAAAAGGGCAAAACCAATGTTGCAACCTGAGAAATGAAACGGAAAATTCAGGATGGAAACTGACATAGGTCTGATTCCCGAACTGCCATACGAACGGACGTAAATTTTAGGATAGAAACGTATTTGCTTATAGAATCACTCGCAAGTTCATACGAACGCACGAGCGGACGGGAAAAATAGGATGATCGGCACCAAAATCCAAGCTGTTACATGTTTCTTTGAATCGACCCTACAGTGTCATCCAGGCAGACAAGACCATGGTCAGAAACTTTACACACCGCAGAAACGCTGCCAAATCAGCACTGGCTGGGTCCAGCTGGGACCCCTCAACAGGCCCCAAACCACAGACCTGATAACCACAACCATGAGTACAAAAAAACAAACAGGCGGCAAGGTAGAACCCATGCCGGCAAGGGCATGTCAAGCCATCTGATCAAAACGACGGTCCTCACGATCCTTAATCGTGGAGGCGTCTAGAGAGTGCACCACAGATGCGCTGGACAATCCCAGTACCGGACGCATCGACCTCGGGAGGAGATGACCAGCGCATCACCGCGTCCACCGGACAAGGATACCTCCTATCCCGTTCCTGAAGAAAACCGGGAAGCCGGCTAGATCCCTCCTGAACTGCAATAATCACATATTAGAAAAGAAACTGAGTCGGGCACTCCTTACGAGGCTCAGAGGTCTCAAGTAAAAAATAAATTTTTACTGCGGAGGGGACTCCGCCAGATGAGGAATAGCAGACACCTCAAAGAAATGGCCCAGGAACTTGGGGGTAACAACAGCATCCCCAAGCCCCTGCCCGGCATCAGCATCCCAAACTGCTGATCCTCAGAGCCATCAGATTCCGCAAACAGGTCCTTCCGCAAGCGGAAAATAAACAGACCATTAAAGAGAATCATAAACATCAAGAAACGGCACTGCCATTGACAGATGTCTTCTCTTAGCCGGGGCCACCCTGGCCACAGAGCTAGAAAACCATTTTCCGGAGTTGGCCATCCAGCACATACATCAGATTGCGACTCCCCGCTAGTGACCATGTCACCTGGGGTACAGATAATTTAAGGTGGAGTAGGCGATGAGGCCGGCGGCACTGACCCAGACGTCCGGGCCCCCGACTGCCGTGTTATGGCCTGCTGAACACATAGTATGCCCCAGCACAGTATCCCCAACAGGGGATACCCCCCAACCCACACACTGCCGGGACTGCCCCGAAGGGGGCCAGAGCCCGGATCCAGGGGAGCCTCCAAACTGTGATACGTATGGTAGTCGCACTAACCCGCAGGAATTATGCTAGAAGCAACCCGGGATGCCCCTTAAGTCCGTCAGAGGGAGTATATGCAACCCAAGGGGCCCCAGGACACAATGACTAGGGGGGCCGATTTGTAGCCAGAGCCTTCCGGGCTGCAAGGCTAGCAATCAATATCACAATGTTGGCTCGTCTAGCGCAAACATAAATTGCGACTCTACACTAGTGTCATTGTCACTAGGGGTCATATCCAGGTGCGGGGGTGTGGGGAACAAGACCAGCTGAACTGATCCAGCCGCACAGGCCCAGATTACCACGCAAGCGCACGCTGCGCACTTGGTACACAACTCTGCACATTATTACCCACAAGGGATGCCCCACATACCACACACAGCCGGGCTTGCCCGGAGGTGACCCCGAGCACAGTATCCTGGGAAGCCTCCATAAGGTGATTTTGGTAGTCGCAATGACCAATGGGAATTACGCTGTTGAGCTACCCGGGATGCCCCTTAAATGTCCGTTAGTGGGAGGATTTAATATAGGATAATACATGTTGATGGCAATATACCCCCTTAGTTTTGAAGGATAGGGCCACAGGACCGGGGGAAAAACTAAATTAGGACGTCCCCCGGAAGACATAATAGGGTAACCATAAGCAATCACCCGCATACCGGACCACACCAAACATATACATATATATACACTACATCCATATAAAGATGCAACCCCCAAGGTCCACAGTAGATGCCCAAGATGATCAATACTTGAAGAGCGTCATTTACATGAAAAACAATAAAAATAAATATACATATCTGTAGAAAAAAAGTCCTCAGCCCACACGGGGGGGGGCACTCACCGACTGCACGTGAACCAAGATGGCGCCTAGGAGGTGGAAGAGAGAGCGAAGGGGGCGGGCCACCTGTGTAGCGCGCCAACCGCTAGGTCGCGCCCCCTCCCAACACCGGGACCACAAACAACCGGACGCCGACCGAGACATCACCGGCCCTCCGCCGGTGACCGGAGCTAGAGGGAGCGAAGGGGCGGGCCGCCTGGGTAGCGCGCCGAGCGCTAGGCCACGCCCCCTCCCAACACAAGGACCACAAACCGCCGAGCTCCCCAGCCAACGCGGGAGCCGACCGAAACATCACCGGTCCTCCGCCGGTGACCGGAGCTAGAGGGAGCGAAGGGGGCGGGCCGCCTGGGTAGTGCGCCGAGCGCTAGGCCACGCCCCCTCCCCGAGCAGGGAATCACAACCCAGCCGAGCTCCCCGCCAATGCGGGAGCCGGCTGCGACGTCACCGACCCGCCGCCGCCATGGAAGAAGCGCGCGCGGGCTGAGGAACTCAGCGTGTGGAAAAGAAAGAAGCGCTGGCCGTCGCCAGTAGTAACAACACACTACACACAAACAGTAAAACAGCACACATACACAATTAAATATATATACATATACAGGCCACCCCAGCTAAATCGGGAATAGGGAAGCAGGGAGGAATAAGCCCATGGTTACATGTGCTTGCCAAGTAAAGAGGGCTAGTAACGGACGGGGCATCCCATGTCAGGATTACCAACCTGAAGCCGCCTACTCTCTAGTATAGGGTCTCACGGTGGAGCATTAGCTCCTAAGCACCTAGGGTGCCATCTACCCTCGCCCGGACCAGCAGCCTAGGCTGGGAGGCAGGGTAAGACAAAACAGAGATCCGGGTGGTAATAGAGAAAATAAAGGGCCGGGAGTTATCCCGGCTACCTGAAATCCCCCTGTGCAAGGAGGAGACATCATCTTCTGACTTGCTCGCCGTCTGCAGAGACGAAATACTGGGAGGTGCTTGGGAGGTCCCGGGTATTTATGGGCCGGGAGGAGCTTCTTCTTTTTTTCTAGTCATCTCTGCAGAAGTTCGCCCTCTACTGGACATAACCCAAGTGTAATGACTACTTCCGAAGCAGGGTGTGAGACATACTTAGAATAATGGCCATAAAATTACATGTAAAAAACCACAGCAATTGATCTTGCAGCCACACCATTGTAAATATACAGGTATCCCAGCCAGACAGTGCGATTAAGGCACACCCACACACAGGATTGAGACCAGTGGGGGCCACCAGTAAATAGGGGCCCCCACACACACACACAAGCTAAGAAGATGGCCATCGGGCCCTTACCACACAGATTGCTATGCGGCCTGTCAGGGAAAGATGGCCCCCAGGCAGCCCCGTGCCTGAGGAGGGAGAGCAGGGGGAGGGCGGGCCAGCGTAGAAAGCGCGTTTGCAGAGGCCACGCCCCCCCCAGCAACGCGGACCCCTATACAACGAGCACAGCAATCGCGCCAAATAAGGGGGGGGGGGGGAGAAGCTCACCCAGGCTGTAATCAGTCCCCAGTAAGCCAGTAAGGCAGCAAACACCTCACACACACACACACAGTAAAACACACAGCACACAGGGACAAAGGCTGGGTAAAACGAAATATCGGCCAGGGACAAGGGCTGGGTAAAACGAAATATCGGCCAGCCCCCCCCCCCCCCCGGAGGGGAATAAGGGACCCGGAAGGGGGGAATCCTGCCAGGAGCCGGCCATAAGCCTAACGGGACGGGGCATCCCACACCAGGATCACCAAGAAACCTGGAAACCGCCTACCCCATAGTGAGGTCTCACGGTGGAGCAGTGCTCCTGCTGCACCCATAGGGTGCACCTACCTTCACCAGGACCCGCAGCCTAAGCTGGGAGGCTCAATATAGGGCAATTTAGAGGGGTCCTGGCAGTAATAGGGATAATAGAAGGCCGGGCGCGAGCCCAGCTTACCTGTAAGTAAAGAAGTCCTCATCTTCTGTCTTGTCGCCTTCTCTGCAGAGAAGAAACTGGGGAATTGGTGGGAGGTCCCAGGTATATATGGACCGGGAGGGGCTTTTTTTTTTGCATATTCATCTCTGCAGAAGTTCGCCCTCTACTGGAGATTACCCAGATGTCATGAAGACCAAAGTGGAGTGTATGGCACACTTAGAATATAGCTCCACCTCCAACTCTACAACCCTGTTTTTTAGAATACTTTCACCATACTTTTCACACATTTCCCCAATATTGTGCACTGTGCTGTGGGTATGGTGACGACCCTAGAGGCAGTGGCATTTGCAAAATGACAAACGGCGGTGGTAGCAACATTTTGACATTCCCAGGCTTTGGCCAGTGAAACCCTCTGGGATCCCTGTTGTGCTCACTGGCAATACCACCACACACATGCAGGCTCTTGTCGAGGCAGCATCTGTTGATGTGGATATTAACGCACGCCACAGAACTGTTTCACAAAACAGCCCAGAATAGAGAACAGCCGCATCCCCGGTTTCCCTTTGACTGACCCATCCTTTAGACTCCAGGGCCAGAAGGTTTTTGTCCACTTTAGGCTTAAAAGAAATGATCCACTCTTCAATTGGCCAAATTGTCTGGTCAGACCACTCCCAAGTATATCTCAACCTACCTGTTACAGGGGGGCCAGGAAGCAGTTCAGTTGGAGACTTAACGACAATCTCCTCAAGGATACCATTTGCATGATGGAGGTGGAGGGCTTCTTAATGCACTTCATTGGCGACCATGTAAATGATAACACTCCCCTGCCAACGCAATGGGAGGCATTGAAATGTGTTCTTAGAGTGATTTTCATTAAACATGGCACTAGATTAAAGAGAGAGAGGGCATATCAGATCCAGACCACTCTAGACCGTATTCGAACAATCCCATAAAAATACACCCTCCAATAGGAATTTGATGGAGTTGATAGCGGCCAGAGAGACACTAAAAAAGTTATACGACCAAAGCTACCTGAAATACAGAGACAGATGTAAAGCCAGGTTCTACGAATTCTCAGATAAGTGCAGATTCCTGGCTAGATCTTTACACCCTAGACAAGATCGGACATATGTCCCGGTAATTAGGGGTAAGGATGGGCGAGATGTCCATAAACCAAATCAGATAGTGGAGGAATTTCAGAAGTACTATGAGGGGCTTTATAATATAAAATGTAGTTGGGATACCCTCCCCCTGGAGGAACTGGATGCACACATAACGGCATACATGGAGGAAACAGCAGTGCCTTCGCTGCCTGAGGAGGTGGGAGAATCATTGGAGACACCCTTTGAGGAGACGGAGGTGGGGAAGGCCATTAAAGGGACCCCATTGGGGAAAAGCCCAGGCCCTGATGGGTTCACGCCAAGGTTTTATAAAACATTGATGGGGAGGCTCATACCCTTTCTGACGAAAGCTTTCAATAGCGTAACAGATTCTTGCGCCTTCCCAAGACAGGCCTTAGAAGCGCATGTCTCTTTTATACCAAAGCCGAACAAAGACAAGACACTGACGGGTAACTATAGGACGATTGCATTAATAAATGTAGACATTAAGCTCTTTGCGAAAATTATAGCTAACAGATTGCAAGAATCCCTGGCAGAGATTATTGATAACGATCAGGTGGGCTTCGTAGTGGGGAGGGAGGCCAGAGACAACACCTTAAAGACAATCACTCTTATGCAACATGCACAAACCCAAAAGATCCCGTCTTGCCTGCTCTGACGCCGAGAAGGCCTTTGATAGAGTTCATTGGAGATTTCTGCGGGCAGCCCTGATCCGGATAGGGATAGGCCCTGATATGCTGGGAAAGATCATGTCCCTTTATAGAGGGCCAACGGCCAGAGTTAGGGTAAATGGGCTTCTATCATCCCCATTCAATATTGGCAATGGCACACGGCAAGGGTGCCCTCTTTCGCCTTTGCTATACGTGATAGTCATGGAACACCTCGCACAAGCCCTGAGAGCAAACCCTGCAATTAAGGGAATCACCCGTGGGGGAGGGGACACAAATTATCACTGTTTGCAGATGATCTTTTGTACATCTCATCCCCTCATGTCTCCTTGCCTAATATACTCAAGGAATTTGAAAAATTTGGTCTTCTTAGTAACTTTAAAGTTAACCTTGCCAAAACAGAAGCCCTTAACATCTTACAGCTCCTACAAACGAATTTCTCCATTAAATGGCAGAGGGAATCCATTACTTACCTGGGAGTACAACTGCCATCTGTTATACAAGTCGTATAACAGGGTGCAGTACTCATGGTTGGGGAGTATAAACATATTAAAGATGGACATTTTACCCCACTTTCTTTATGTGTTTCAGGCCATCTCGATTGTGCCAGAACAGGGCTTCTTTAAGGTCTTGAAGAAGGCCTGGATCAAATTTGTCAGGAATGATAAGAAGCCCAGGATTAGCTACTCGGTCCTAACGAGACCTAAGGGAGAAGGGGCACTGGGCTTACCAGACTTTAAAGTGGACCAACACCGAGAGGTGATCGGCCCGGAAATCTATAAGATTCCCGGGCCGATCACCTCCCACCCCGCGGGACATCCGAGATCGGGATGTCCCGCGGGGTGAAACCCCCCAAAAAACCCCCAAACACCTTACCTGATCTTCGGCGGCGGCCGGCCGCCGCCGCCTCCCTCGCGCCCCTGTAGGCGTGCTCGCGCCCGCGCCGGCCGTCTGCGAATGGCCGGCGGGGGCGCGCGCGCGCCGAAAGTGACGCGAGGGAGGCGGCGGCGGCGGCAGCCGCTTGGACGTTCCTGATCCCCGCCTGGACGTTGGCGGGGATTGGACCGTCCAGTCACGTGGGAGCGGGGACAGGTAAGATTTTGGGGCTTTCTGGGGGGTTTCACACAGCGGGGCACCCCCGATCGGGGTGCCCCGCCGAAGTGGACCAAAACCCAGGATAGTCAAAATCCTGGGTGTTGGTCCACTTTAAAGGCTATCACACGGCTGCAGTACTAGTCAGACTATCTGACTGGTTTCATCACCAGTCGGATAAGCTGTGGGTGAGTGTGGAAAATGGAGCCTCCCCCCTTAGTCTTACTGCGCTTCCATGGATATCACCCCATCTGAGGCCTAAGTCGCAGAACCTCCCAATGTTGCCATACTCTCTCCTAGCTATATGGGACTGAGTACTAAAGAAGGAAGTATCGCACAGACCAGGACCACTTACTCCTGTTTGATAATCCCGCCTTTCCTCCGGGTGTGGGGACAGGTAAATTCCTAATCTGGGAAAAATCGCAAGGGGTTACACTGGGCGATACTTTACAAACCTTCAGGATCTTCGGATCCAGGGACAGGGAGAGAGGGTGTCCTGGATTCTCCATAGACAGCTTGTTGATTTCATCTCTTCCCATACCCCGGTGTCTTCGCTCTCCAGGCTTCTGACCTCTTTTGAGGGTATTTTGAGGGCTGACGTTGGGCCATCACATGTGCTCTCGCTCCTGTACAAGGTTCTGCAGGTGGAGAGAGATCCCTCTGAGAGTCTCGGGTATGCTAGAAGATGGGAGCAGGAGTTAGGTCTGGAGCTGAGTGCTGAGGAATGGGAAAAATCTTTTACCCTGACTCATAAGCTCTCCTTGGCTTGTAAAGCACAGAACTATAAAATCATGTCCCGGTGGTACAGATGCCCGGTTGACCTAGCCAGATTCGGGGGGGCCCGACACAGGAACGTGCTGGCGGTGTGGATTGGCGGAGGGCACTATGATCCACATGGTGGAGTTGCCCCCTAATAAAAAAAATAATGGGATCAGGTATTCTCGGTCTATAAATTCTTGACTCTAGAAGACATCCCTAAAGATCCACAGATAGCCTTGCCGTCGGTGATTCCTGGGTTGATCTCTGCCGCTAAGAAGGGAATTCTCAGACATCTACTAAATGCGACCAGGTCAGTAATCCCCCGACACTGGCGATCCCAACACACCCCAGACATTCTGGAGTGGGTGCAGGAGGTGGGGGAATCAAGAGGATGGAGGAGAAGTTGCTTGAGGGCGTAGAAAACGGGAGGGAGAAATTCCATATCACTTGGACGATTTGGATTATGGCACAAAATACACCTGAATTTAGGGCGCTGCTCTGCTCATTGTATCTGGTTGCGAGACCAGATACGTGGGGCCATGACTGCCAGACCCTTCCTGGCTCGCACCCTACCCTTCGTTTCCCTACCTGTTCCCCTGCCTGGGACCCTCCCCCCCTTTATCTCTTTTCCCTCTGTCTTTTCTTTCTTTCCTGTCCTGTGTCTGTCTTCTTTTTTTAAATATGAAGGGAGGAAAGCGGGGCTTCTGCAAGGTTACTAAAGTTACACCCTCATGGCTGGGACGCATCCCTCCTTATGAAACTCTGAAGCAGAATGACTTGGGACATCCCTATGGGGGTTTCTCTCAGAGGCCATCAAACAGGCCTAGGTAAAGTCGAGCGTGGGAAGGTGGTATGCCGTAGGTCTCCTACTGAGGCTTTAGGGGGGGGGGATTGTGGGTAACGCCTTCCGAATATTTCATATGTACTAGACCTGGGGATGTGGCTTGTGATATGTCGTTAGTTATATGCTTTTTTCTCTTTACCTAACTAATGTACAATGATGGTACGACTGTTGAGCGACATGTCAGTGTGCTCTATGCTTTGATTTCCTTCTAATAAAAGCATATTGAACAAAAAAAAAAAAGAAATTATCCAACAAAGCTGCTTTAAGATTTGGAGAAGCTCTCTAATATTTAGTATGAGTATACCGAGTATAGTATAGTATGAAAGCATACAGACAATAAAAGCAGCCTTTTGTCCAAAATGCGGCTAAAATGTAGGCAATTAATATACAAAAGCACATTTATTAGATCTAGTGGTGGAGGAGCAGCAGCAAGTTGTTAAGTCAGCACAACGTATGGTAAATATGAACCTTTTAGAAATTATAAAATGCTCTGGGAACATTGGGAGAAAAAAAAATGACTAGAGAACGGGGAGCTTAATTAATATTTTAGTCTTATCCGCCTTAAAGCGAGTCTGTCACAAGGAAGCTGCATTTGACAAAACGTAAATAACTATAACTAGTAAATAAGAGCTTAAACCGGACCTTTATCATGATTTATTGAAAAGCCCAAACCCTTAAAAAATGATTCCCCAGCATCTAACATTAATATATTTTAAGTTTTTAGTCACTTATTATTCTTTCCTCCATTAAGTTGCAACTCTGTTCAGGACTTTAGGATACGGGCGCCGCCATCTTGACTCATCATCACACTTACTGAGGAGGGAAGAGTGGGATAAAGTACAGGAGGGCGGGTTATAGCTATGCTTTGCTCAGACAGAGCAGAGCTGGGGTCAGGAAAAAGTCAGCAATCCCAGAATGCAGAGCAGCACAGTCAGAAGTCACTTCCTGTATGCAGGCTTCCATAAGCCGCCATCTTGGATGTTTAAAGGCTCATAACATGCAGTAGATGCAGGTAGGATGATTTTTAATGTGAGCAATCTGTATATACAGGGTGTGGGAAACATATAAGATAGACTCTTATTCAGAGTGAAGGTCCGCTTTAAAGTGGACCGTCACCCTCCCGTGATCGGCCCGCGGGACATCCGAGATCGGGATGTCCCGCGGGGTGAAACCTCCCCAAAACCCCAAATCCCCTTACCTTGTCTTCGGCGGCGGCCTCCCTCGCGCCCCTCTAGACGTGCGCACGCCCGCGCCGGTCGTTTGTGAATGGCCGGCGCGCGCGTTAGGAGTGACGCGCGGGAGGCGGCGGCGGAGGAGCCGCTTGTCCGGACCTGTCAAAAGGCTTGTCCGTCGGCAATGGGAGCGGGGAGAGGTGAGTATTTCGGGGGGTTTCACACAGCAGGGCACCCCGATCGGGGGTGCCCCACCGAAGTGGACCAAGACCCAGGATAGTCAAAATCCTGGGTGTTGGTCCACTTTAATAAAATGACAGGGTTACAAGGGGCACAGAAGGCAGATGCACACAGCAGAGCACTATGCAAAGGCTTCCTACAGCCTACATCGGTGGCTAGCTTGCTCAGATAGCATAGCGCTCTTGGGGAGGGGTGGGAATCATAGATTTTAGTAGGGGTGTAAATTGGCAAGAATCTGGCGAAACAATACGTTTTGCGATACACGTATGACAATACGATATATCCTGATATCAAAGATGATATATTGAGATTTTTTTTTTAAATTTAATTTAAATTAAAAAAAAAAAAAAGATATACAATCCTTCCTTCCCGGTGGGTGGTAAATCCCCCCCCCCAAAAAAATGTCACGAAGTCCCCCTTACCCAGCATAACCAGTCCGTACCAGCTATGGGGGCTTGTAGAACAGGGTGCAGGCTACAAGCCGGCATAGCCTATGGCCACGGGTTCTTCTGCCCCCCCGGGCTTTGAGGAGGCAGGTAGCCACAGGTGACTTGCCAGACCCAGAGCCTTGTGAACTGGTATAAGGGTCACATAGATCCCTTACCAGTTCGCAAAGTGTTAACAGTAAAAAAAAAAAAAACACACAGAGAAAATGTCTTTATAAAAAAAACCTTTGATTGACCTCTAGCAGGGCGCACCCATTCACAAACGGCCGGTGCGGGTGCGCTCTCTGTTAGAGGGAAGCGCGAGAGGCGGCGGCGGGCGTGCTCTTCTTGTCCGGTCCATATTCCAGCTTGTCCGTCCTCGCTGATTGGCGGAGCGCTCGCGCATGCGCCGTAGGAGCGGGGTGAGGTGAGTTTTTTTGGGCTTTCTGGGGGGTTTCACACGGCGGGCAATTCCCGATCGGGGTGTCCCGCGGAAGTGGACCAACATCCAGGATAGTGAAAATCCTGGGTGTTGGTCCACTTTAAGTATTGATTTGGTTTTCAGTCTTATAGGTTTTGGTCCTCTTTAAAAAGGTAATTTCCTGTACTCCGAAAAGGAGGTGGGGGTGTATTTCCTTTTTCTCACAGAAGCATGCAACAATGATGGCGTTCAAGGAAGGCTATACACAGGCATTTCATACATTTTTGGGATGACAGAAATTGCACTTATTGTGCGCTTGACTTGCAGCATGACTGGGGCCACAACACTGTGACCTTCACAGTGGAGGCCCATATCTCTGCAGGTTTTATCACTGTAACCCAGCCCCCAAAGGTTGCGCCTACCTACCTACAACCTAAAAACAACACCTGTCATGTCATAAATAACTTGACGTGAGCTTGTGGCACACTTCCTGCAGGTGAACCACTGATCATGCTGCTTAGAGTGAATGTAGATCTAAAGTGCCAGAGAAAAGCAGTAGAACAAATGGCCCAGGTGATTAATAACAGAGGCAGGGGGATAATATTCAGCATGTGGGGTCGAGGGGGGGGGGGGGGGATTTTAGAACCACGTATGGCATGTGTTTTGTTTTGCGTTTCATAAATTGGTTTAAAATCGGACCAAAATCTGGGAATTTAACTATCCCATGTTTTGGTCCTAGCTCCCTGTATGTGAACCCCCCCCGGTCACCCAGTCCTACGGTGCATGCATGGGTTCTCCTCCAATCAGTGTGCTCGGCTCCGCACATAGAAAACCTGCTATTAGTCTGCAAGACTAGTAGAAGAGCAGAGCACGCTGGCGCCCCAAACCCCACTGCCTTCTCACAGGATATGTGCCCATGTCAGCCATTCACAAATGCCAGATGCGAGGCTTGCTAAAAAGGTATATCAGAGGATGGCCGTGACTTGCACATGCAGGGAAGAAGGAAGGTTCACAAGGCAACCTGGAGGGTTTTACACAGAAGGGCATCCCAAATCTGGATGCCCCAGGGGGTGCTTTTGGTCCACCTACAGTATTTATTGTTACTTCTCAGGGGAAGTAGGTCCCAGGTAAGCCTGATGCAAATTTTGAAATGCTGAACCACTCTGCAGCTACATATTACTGTAGATTTGACTGCACGGAACATAGGGAACCGTCATTCTCTTTGCCAGCAAATCAGTTACTCATTTAGCCCCGCCTCAGACTCACTAAATTGTTCAGTCAGAATTCCGAGCCGAAACAGGCAGTGGAACCTCTAACATAAATACCATGCTGCATGCATGACTGGAGCTCTTCTCCAAAACAAACCTGGCTTAAAAGCTGTCAGTGACATCTGGGGAGAAAATGAAAGATGGCACCGCATACTTACCTTGTACAATCTGCAGCCACACCTCATTATTAATTATACCAGGGCTGTGGAGTCGAGGAGTCGGAGGAAATTTTGGGTACCTGGAGTCGGCAAACAATGCACCGACTCCTACTAAATTTTGATTTAGCAAGTTTAAATGTCCCAATTCACAAAAAGTTATAATTAATGACTTCTCTATTGTAAGAATAAAGACCAATGCATGCAGTGCCTCACGTAACCGCAAAACGAACACGTTAAGTGACCGTGAAGAAGCCTGCTTTTCATGTGCTTCACTATATGGCACGCAACGCACAATTAGAAGCGGCAATACTTATATTTTGCAGTGCATAGTGTTGTGTTCTGCTGTTACAGGGAACCCATGGGTAACCTAGCCTCTCACTGATAAGGGATTAAGTAAATATGTTTTTTGCAGGACTAGACACACTTGTATAAGTGAAGGGAATGGAGGATCAATAGTTCAAGACTGAAGCTGTACCATTGGAAAAACTGCTATCATTCAGCAAAAGTCTATAAAAACTTGTAAACTTCGATTGTTAGCTTAAACTTTAAACAGGACTATGGGATTCTACTAGGGAAATCATGTTTTATAATAAAGGCCCCTTTCTGGATCCTCCCACTGCCCTATCTTCAGCAGAAGATCAGCACACAGAAAGGAGAAGGCAGCTTCTGCCCAACTACCTCTCTCTGCTAGAAGTAATGACATGTATGTTGCCTTTCTTTCCTTCAAGGAATGTATAAAATACATTCACATATTAATACAGAGGAGTTGGAGTCGGAAGTACAAAAAACTGAGGAGTCGGAACATTTATCTACCGACTCCACAGCCCTGAATTATACACCTCATTATTAAAAATGAAGATGCCCAATTGGCGAGGGAGGAGGCCCTCAACATCCACAGATCAGCAGGCTGCAGAGCTGAGGCCAACCACTAGATGGTGTTTATACCAATGAGTGGGGGCACTGTACAATCCTCGCTGACTCACAAGAGACTGCTGCCATGCTACAAAAGCCTGTCAGATACTGCTGCGTTTTATAGAACTTGAGGCAGTGTTTCTCTATATTATCGATCCTGATCCCACCAACACCCATACAGTAACATGATGCACAAAAATGCTAGTGATTTGAAGATATTTTCCCCACCTGAACAGCTCTACACTCCAGACTGGAGGACTACTATCACAGCCAGGCCATTACCCCTGATCAGGGGTCAGTAATGGCTGTACAATCACTCCCCTTCTTTCAGCTAGCCATAGGACATTCTGGGCTTATAATCTATCCCGGAGCCCTTACTAAAGCCTCGGATTTATTGTTCTCTGTGCATGCACCTGACTCACTGCTGCTGCTCATTTGACTACATTAATCTATGAAGCATGCTGGCATCTGCACCATGGAATTCTCTCCATGGGAAACAATGTTGCATCCTATCTAGAGGCATGACAGTAGTCGGGAAACGAAAAGTTCAAGTGAAAAGAAACAAAAACATGTCTGGTAGCAAAGTCACGGCTCCTACAATATTACTGGCTCAAAACCATCACATCCACAATTTGAAGACGCAGGTTGTCATATATGGTGGGGGGTGGGAGTAGCAGGGAATGCCATGAGGTTCCTCCAATATGCATGCTCATGCACACAGATTTAGAGCAAAGTTGCGGCTGGAGGAAAGTGCATGCCCTGTGGGATCAAAATACAGAGCTAAACTCAAAAGCAGCCCTGTACCATCCCCAGGCATTTCTATTTGGGGTGCCTGTTTGCTTGAAACCCACCTCTCCATGCTCCTGCACCCCTCCTTGCATCAGCAGCCCCACAGCCTGCCCACGACCATAAGTCTGTCAGGAAGACATGAACAACAGTGTGCATGGTAAATCACACTGGCGGTCATCACAGGCAGCACAGATATGGTGACTTTCTGCCCATATTTCAACCATTTCTAGGAGCCTTTTAGCACAGCCCTTTGGGTCGCTTTGGCACCCACCCCCACGCATTCCTAATCAGAGTGCCCCACTAATTAAACTCTCCCAGCAACTAAGCTTACCTTTCCTCGACACTCGCGCTGCAACCGCATCCCTGCAGCTGAGACCCACACACCGCATCGCTATGCCAACGTGCAGTCCAAAACAGCACTTTATGCCGGGCAAGCTGATTGGACAAGAGCCAGTGCATGTGCTGTGGGAATGCAAGTTGTATAGGGACGATCTGGGGAGGGGGTCACGCAGTGGGGCACCCAGGACCTATCAAAGGTATAGTGAAAATCCTGCTGATACGCCACTTTAAGGTAAGCTCAAGGCAGCATCCTCAAACTCTTTTCTTATCAAACCTGGCCTGAAACTACGCTAACCCTAAATTGAACCACAAACCCATAAAAAGCACAACCTGACCCAATTCATATTTACTGACTCACCTTAGATCTGAACCACAACCTCACATCATATGCATATTTGGGGCCACCTGATTCTTAAACCACAGTTTGACCCAAATCACTTAACAACCCACCGGATATCTGGACAGAAACTTTACCTATTTTTGATGGCTAATGACTCGTATGACCTAAAGCATGGGTGGATGGCTAGATAACAATTTATAAACCCTGACCCACCCGATACCTAATTTACAACCTGATCCACCAGATGCCTGGACCCCAACCTGATCTTGACAACCTTGACCCTTCCGATACCCGAACCACAAATTGGCCCAAACCATTTTCCTGACTCAATACATACACAAATCTAAACATGACACGATACACGTAACTTGACCCACCTGATATCTGAACCCCAACCTGACCCACCTGATATCTGAACCCCAACCTGACCCACCTAATAACTTGACTGGATTCATATACCTTGACCCAACTTCATATATTGTACCATGACCCACTTGGTACCGTCACCAAGATGTGGGTACCAGACTCCCAGGGAGCCTTACTAAACTATCCAGTTTTAAAAAAGTGTACATTTACCACCAGAACACCTGATTCGAGAGAGCGCTTACCTCATATTATCCACCGTCCTGCCACCGTTCTTCAGAAGGCAGAAAGGCGCTGCTAAGGCGGACAGGGTGAGGCACATGATGCAGTAGGTAAAAACTTTAAAACGGAATTTGAAGGCGCTGCTGATCTCCATTAGGATGATTGGGGCAAGAAAAATCATTGTGCACCAGAAAAGCCACCACAGATCCATTGTGGGACCCCCCACAACTAAAAATAGGGAAGGAGATCAAAGATAGAGGTTAAAAGCAGCAAAATTTAAAATACGGATTACATAAAAGAGACATGTGCGGCTTTTGCAGTGTTCGACAGCAAGAGCGTTATTAGAGGTGGGGGGTGAAACTATGCCAACAAGGTGAGACAGGTAAGCAGGTGAAAGGTACAAGATACAGGTCTGACAGGCTGGCCAGAGGAGCTGAGAGGAGCGAGACTAAAGAGAAAGTGGAGCGATGCCCTGCCAGCTATGGGGCAATACACAGGGGTGAGCAGGCTCCTGATACCCTCGAGAAAGGGAGGAGGCTACACACACAGAAAAAGTCAAAATAAATCTACAGCGTGATCAGGAAGAGCATGAGTGGAAGAGAGGGCAGGACAGCAACAGGAGGCAGAACCTGTGGGAGGGCTGGAGAGGCAGAGGGGCTGGGAGATGATACAGTGGGAGGGCATGAATGGAACAGGGGACTGGAAGGAGAGACAGGGGGAGGGCAGGAATAGGAGGGGCTGGAAGAAAAGACAGGAGCTGGTAAGAAACAGGAGGTTAGAGGAAGAGGCACTGTTGGGGAAATAGGCAGGGGGACTGGGAAGGAGAGAGCCTGGTGAAAGAGACAGAGGGATGGCAGGACAGAGACAATGGGGCTAGGGGAAAAGACAGGTGGAATAGGTGAACAACAGAGAGCGGACAGGTGAGAGAGGGGGGATGTAGCCTGGGGAAAGAGACAGAAGAATAGCAGGTCAGGTACTGGGGGGTCAGGTTAGAGACAGGGGCAGGAGATAGTCTGGGGAAAGAGACAGAGGGATGGCAGACCAGATACAGGGGGAGGAGATAGCTTGAGGAAAGAGAGAGAGGGATGGCGGAAGAGACAGGGGGGAAAAAAAATCACAAGTTAAAGTGGACCAACACCCAGGATTTTGACTATCCTGGGTTTTGGTCCACTTCAGGGGGGCACCCCGATTAAGGGTGCCCCGCTGTTTGAAACCCCCCAGAAAGCCCCCAAAACTCACCTCACCACGCTCCCACGTGGCCGCACTGACCAATCACCGCCGACGGACAAGCGGGTGACAGCGGCGGACAACACAGCGCATCCGCCTCCCGCGCCGGCCATTCACAAACGGCCGGCGCGGGCGCGCGCACGTCTAGAGGGGCGGGAGGCGGCGGCGGCCGCCACCGATGGGATGAGTTTTTGGGGGGGGTCCCTCACCGCGGGACATCCCGATCTCGGATGTCCCGCGGTGAGGGAGGTGATCGGCCCGGGAATCTTATAAATTCCCGGGCCGATCACCCCTGGGTGACGGTCCACTTTAAAAAATCAAAAAGAAAGACAAGAGAGATGCAGGTCAGATACAGGGGGCTGGGGAAGAGACAGGTGGGATAGGTGAAAGACAGAGGGCAAACAGGTGAGATACAGGGGAGGGTGTAGCATGGGGAAAGAGACAGAAGGGGATAGCGACAAGAGGGATGACAGTCAGATACAGAGGGCTGGGGAAGAGACAGAAAGGTAAGTCACAGAGATTGGGGGGAGGTAGTCTAGGGATAGAGATAAGAGGAATTGCAGGTACAGGGGGCTGGGGACGAGACAGGTAGGATAGTTGAAAACAGAGGGCGGACAGGTGAGAGACAGGGAAGGATGTTGCCTGGGGAAAGAGACGGAAGGATGGCAGGTCAGATGCTGGGGGAAGAGACAGGAGGGTCAGGTTAGAGACAGGAGGAAATAGTCTGGGGATAGAGACAGAGGGATGGCAGCTCCAATACATGGGACTGGGGAAGATACAGGGGGAGGAAATAGCTTGATAGAGACAAGAGGGGTGGTGGGTCCAATACAGGGGGCTGGGGGGGAATAGCTTGTGGGTAGAGACAAGAGGGATGGCAGGTCAGATACAGGGGCTGAGGGAAAAGATGGGGGGGGCTGAGGGAAAAGATGGGGGGGGGGGTCAGAGGCAGGGGGAAGTTAGCGTATGGAAAGAGATAGAGGGATCACAGGTCAGAAACAGGGAGCTAAGAGAAGGGGGGGGGGGGGAGATAGCCTGAGGATAGAGACAAGAGGGATGACAGGTCAGATACAGGGGCTGAGGGAAATGATGGGAAGGGGGTCAGAGGCAGGGGGAAGCGTATGGAAAGAGACAGAGGGATGACAGGTCAGATACAGGGAGCTATGGGAAGGGGGGCAAGTCAGAGACAGTGGGAAAGGTTAGCCTGGAGATAGAGACAGAGGGAGGACAGGCCAGATACAGGGAGCTATGGAAAGGGTGGGGGCAGGTCAGAGACAGTGGGAAAGGTTAGCCTGGAGATAGAGGGATGACAGGTCAGATACAGGGAGCTATGGGAAGGGGGCAGGTCAGAGACAGTGGGAAAGGTTAGCCTGGAGATAGAGACAGAGGGGTGACAGGCCAGATACAGGGAGATATGGGAAGGGGGCAGGTCAGAGACAGTTGGAAAGGTTAGCCTGGAGATAGAGGGAGAGGCCAGATACAGGGAGCTATGGAAAGGGTGGGGGCAGGTCAGAGACAGTGGGGAAGGTTAGCCTGGAGATAGAGGGATGACAGGTCAGATACAGGGAGCTATGGGAAGGGGGCAGGTCAGAGACAGTGGGAAAGGTTAGCCTGGAGATAGAGGGATGACAGGTCAGATACAGGGAGCTATGGGAAGGGGGCAGGTCAGAGACAGTGGGAAAGGTTAGCCTGGAGATAGAGACAGAGGGGTGACAGGCCAGATACAGGGAGATATGGGAAGGGTGGGGGCAGGTCAGATACAGGGAGATATCGGAAGGGGGGCAGGTCAGATACAGGGAGATATGGGAAGGGGGCAGGTCAGAGACAGTGGGAAAGGTTAGCCTGGAGATAGAGACAGAGGGGTGACAGGCCTGATACAGGGAGATATGGGAAGGGTGGGGGCAGGTCAGATACAGGGAGATATGGGAAGGGTGGGGGCAGGTCAGAGACAGTCGGAAACGTTAGCCTGGGGATAGAGAAAGAGGGAAGGTTGCAGGAAGGGCAGGTCAAAGACAGGGGGGCTGGAGAAAGGGCTTAAGAAAATGACAGCAAACATGCGAGACAGGGCGGACATGACAGACACTGGGGGAAGGTGATTACGTTGAGGCGCAGCGCACTGTTGAACATGGCGGGAAGGTCGCGCTGGGAATAAAGGGGCGGGGCTATTCTGCTGAGGGGCGGAATGTCTCATGACAGCCACGCGCCTCTAAGGCCCCAGTGACAAGGAGGAGCGGCTGCAGGTCCGGCAACGTGCGCCTGTAGTAATGGTTATTGTCTCTTGAAGTTTGTCTGCTCCATGGTCAGGCAGTTTGGGTAATAAGAGCTCCTCAACTTTCTTGTATAGTGACTGGCTGGTGGCACTTTCAGACACTTTTGCATTATCACAGTGTTAGATGGACTGATCAAGCAGACGCTGGAATCTATTCGTTAGTCTTACCTATAGCTCAGGCTAAACTCTGGCTTGTGGCCCCTCAGCACTGTACAGAGCACATAGAAGCAGTGCCATCACTGCTTGTGCTTAAAGTGGATCAAAACCCACGGAGATTGACCCAGGAATCTTTTTAAAGTGGACCAACACCCAGGATTTTGACTATCCTGGGTCTTGGTCCACTTCGGTGGGGCACCCCCGATGTGTGAAACCCCCCGAAAAACTCACCTCTCCCAGCGCCGACGGACAAGCTTCTGACAGCCGCGGACAAGCGGCTCCTCCGCCGCCGCCTCCCGCGCGTCACTCTTGACGCGTGCCCGCGCCGGCCATTCACAGACGGCCGGCGCGGGCGCGCGCACGTTTAGAGGGGCGCGAGGGAGGCGGCGGCCGCTGCAAGGTAAGGGGGTTTGGGGGGGTTTCACCCCGCGGGACATCCCGATCTCGGATGTCCCGCGGGGAGGGAGGTGATCGGCCCGGGAATCACCCGAGGGTGATGGTCCACTTTAAGATTCCCCGTCTAATTGATTCCTCGGATGTCCAGCTGTGTGAAACCCCCCAGGTCGCCCATAAACTCACCTTCTTCCCTTGGTCCAATGGCGCATGTGAGCAGTGGCCGCATCCCCGCCATCCCTCTAGCAGGGCATGAGCCCGTTGCCAGGCATTTGTGAATGGCTGACTTGGGCACGCTCTGTTAGAGGGAAGTAGAGGATGTGGCTGCCAGCATGCTAGGCCGTGCATGTGCCCTAGGACTGGGAAGAGGTGTGTTTGTTTGGGCAACCTGGGGGGTTTCACACAGCGGGGCAAGAACCAAACCCAGAATAGTCTATCTTTAACAGCTCACATTCTAATATCCCCTCCACACTCACACACTGTTATACATTTATATAGCACTGACATATTCCACAGTGCTGTACAGAGCACATAGAAGCAGTCACATGACTCCCTGTCCCTCAGAGCTCACACTCTAATGTCCCCTCCACATTCACACACTGTTATTATACATTTATATAGTGCTGACATATTCCACAGTGCTGTACAGAGCACATAGAAGCAGTCACATCACTCTCTGTCCCTCAGAGCTCACACTCTAATGTCCCCTCCACATTCACACACTGTTATTATACATTTATATAGCACTGACATATTCCACAGTGCTGTACAGAGCACATAGAAGCAGTCACATGACTCCCTGTCCCTCAGAGCTCACACTCTAATGTCCCCTCCACATTCACACACTGTTATTATACATTTATATAGCACTGACATATTCCACAGCACTGTACAGAGCACATAGAAGCAGTCACATCACTACCTGTCCCTCAGAGCTCACACTCTAATGTCCCCTCCACACTCACACACTGTTATTATACATTTATATAGCACTGACATATTCCACAGCACTGTACAGAGCACATAGAAGCAGTCACATGACTCCCTGTCCCTCAGAGCTCACACTCTAATGTCCCCTCCACACTCACACACTGTTATTATACATTTATATAGCACTGACATATTCCACAGCACTGTACAGAGCACATAGAAGCAGTCACATCACTACCTGTCCCTCAGAGCTCACACTCTAATGTCCCCTCCACACTCACACACTGTTATTATACATTTATATAGTGCTGACATATTCCTCAGCACTGTACAGAGCACATAGAAGCAGTCACATGACTCCCTGTCCCTCAGAGCTCACACTCTAATGTCCCCCCCACACTCACACACTGTAATACATTTATATAGTGCTGCCATATTCCTCAGCATTGTACAGAGCACATAGAAGTAGACCTGTATATCTTCTGCTGACAGAAAGCATCCTCTAAACCCAGCTAATTGCCCCCAAATCCAGCCTCAAAATGATTTGCAGAGATCCGACATAATCCCTGCAAGCACAACATGCCTAAACCCCCCCCGGCCAGGCTTTTCTTGTGCTATAGCATGAACATGGAGCTGGATGAACATCATCCTAAAGTGCACCTGTCACCAAGTCTGACGCTTTTGAATTAAGAGCGTTTACCTAATACACTAACAGGAGGAGAACCACTCGCCTTTCACATGTACAAATGCTGCTCAAGCCAAGAGGGCGTCCAAAGGTATATTGAACTTTGTGCCGGCATTCGTTGAACTCTTTGCTACTTAACTATTGTTAATAGCAGTTTAAACCCACAAATTCATGCTGTCAAAATCATATTGTTCCTGGTGATACATTTTGGGCATTATGTAGTTTCCTACAATTCCTTTACTTAAAGTAAAAAGAAACCTGTGATTTTGACTATCCCAGGTTTGTTTCCTGTCCCAGGGGCATCCTATTTTGGAATGCCTTGCCGTGTGAAACCCTGAAAAAACATGCCTTTCCCTAGTGCATATGTAATGTTCGCTGATGGCTCTGCAGGTGGGATCATGAGCGGCAGCACCCCCAGCCTATCTGTATGGCTGAGGACAGGCGCATGCACAGACCAAAGATGCTGGAGATGCGGTCTTCTGTGTTTTTGTGGCACACAGCAGGGCATCCCAAAACAGAAGGCCAGAGGCCCATTGGGTTTTGTTCCACTTTAAAAAGGAACAAAACCCAATAATTTCACTTTATTTGTATCTGTTCCTCGGGGGATCCCGATTTAGAAAGCCCCCACTGTGCATCCTACAGGCTCGCTGGCAGATGCTGGGGGAAGAGTCACAGAGTAGGGGGCAGGTGATTATGTTGAGGTGCAGCTAGTGTTGAATATGGTGGGAAAAAAGTGGAGGGGCTATTCTGCTGAGGGGTGGAAAAGTCTCATGACTGCCACACGTCTCCAAGGCCCCGTGACAAGGCGGTGCGATGTGATGCGAGAAGGGAGGAGCGGCTGCAGATCCGGCAATGGCGCGCGTTGAGATGGTTATTGTCTCTTGTAGTTTGTCTACCCCAGGGTCAGTCAATTTGGGTAATAAGGGCTCCTCAACTTTCTTATAAAGAGGAACAAAACCCAATAATTTCACTTTATTTGTATCTGCTCCTCCTTGATGGGGCAACCCAATTTTGGAAAGCCCCCAGTGTGCATCCTACAGGATCGCTGGAAAACTCACCTCTTCCTAGTTCTCACGTGAGGCGCTTAGCGAATCAGTCATTAGATTCAGGTTTCCTTTGCCGCACTTTGCCAGCTGTGGACAGGGCAGGCCTGGCCATTAAAAAAGGCTTGATGTGCATATGTGCCCCAGACAGAGGTGTGCTTGGAATGCGTAACGAGTAATACGGGCAATCTGGGGGGCTTCACACAGTGCAGCATCCCACTTTCGAATGCCCCATAAAGAGGGAGACCATTGTACCTTAAAGCGGACCTTCAGCATCATTTAATGAAAAGCCCAAACCCTTAAACTATTCCCTAGCATCTAAAATTAATATATTTAATGTTTAGCAACTCCGTTCAGCCATCTTGGCTCAGTAGCATCATATACTGAGGAGTTGAGGGGGGTCAAAAGTGCAGGAGAGCAGGCTTATAGCTGTGCTTTGAACAAACAAAGCAGAGCTAGGGTCAGGAAAAGGTCAGCAATCCCAGAATGCAGAGCGGCACAGGCAAGATACTTCCTGTTTGCAGGCAGCCTGCACCTCCATGGGCCGCCATCTTGGATGTTTAAAGTCTCAGAAAATGCAATAGATGCAGGTAGAATGATTTTTAATGTGGGTAATCTGTATGTACAGCATGGGGGAACATATAAGATGGACTCTTATTTAGGGTGAAGGTCTGGTTTAAGTCTTAAAGTATCGAGTTGAGTGGTTGCTCCTCTTGAAACTCACTCACCCTCACCATGCCAACTACTGGGAAGAGAGACTGCCAGAAACTGTAAATGCTGAGGAGGCCAGCAAGAAGGTCCAAACCTTCTAATGCATGTCAGTATAATTATCTCATCTTTCTGAAAGGAGCTACTCTATATTCCTGTGATGGTGTGGTTGCTGAATCCTGCAGCCATTATTGTTAACTTGTGTACACCTGCAAAATAGATAGACCTGTCTAGAGATGGTCCTATAACAATCATCTTTATTCATATAGTGCCGACATATTCCACAATGCTTAACAATCAGAGGGTTTATGTACAAACATAGTAATAACAGCTCAGAAATTGAAATAAAAAGAATGAGGCACCTGAATTCATTTTCTGATGCTGGCTAATGCCGGATGAAGTGGGAGCACCCCTCAGGAACCACATTTATTATCCTTCCTCTGTCTGCATAGCTATAAAATATTATCTTCTTGTGTCTTCCAGAAGCAGTAAAAACATAAGTGTCCCAACCTGATTGACCTCCTCATGAGGGGACATTGGGACATTTGCAACAGGATCAATATTCCACTTTCTAGTAAAAAAAGAAAAAAACCTTAGCTGGAAATCGTCCCCCCCCCCCCCCTCTCTGTCTTTGAATACTGTAACATCTCTGCATTCAGCACACATTCCAGTGGCCAGCTTGCTTACCCTACAGGTTTACAGTATAATATGAATGATATGGGAGATGAAAGAGCTTACAATCTGTTACAGAGGAAAAACAACATTGAATGATTTAGGTTGGAAAATCTGCACTAGTGTCTTTTAGAGGATTCCGGAGGGGTAATAGCTTACAATTGGGCAGGATACAAAAGGGAGAAAAATTTATTACAGAGAGGATACTGACAGAAGAGGAGCTTGCAGTATGTTAGAGAGGATGTAGAATGGGTTAGAGCTTACAATTGTGGTCAATGTCAAAAGGAGAAGAGCTTTCAGTCTTTTAAGGGTACAGAAGGTAAAAGACTTTATAATCTATTAGGGATGAGACAGAATAGTGAAAAGCTTGCAATCTATTAGGCAGGATATAGAATGGGGTAGAGCTTACAATCTTCAAGGTAGGATACAGAAAAGAGAAAAGTGTATAATCTTTTCAGGGGGATGCAGAAGAGCTTACAATCTTTTAAAGAAGATACAGACGGGGAGGGGGCCTACAGTCTATTAGAATGATGGGGGGGGGGGGGCGGAGAGCTTCCAGTTGGTTAGGGTGTATATATTTGTATAAAGTGCTTAGGAAATCCAAGGTTAAGGTAATACCATTTACCTTAACCTTAACCTTAAACTTACTACTATAAAGTGCTTATAATTTGAACAGTTCTAGCTGAAGCTGGGCTGTAAACACGGGCTCATATCTGCATATGAAAGGTGTCACCTGAAGTCTTTAGAATGGACATAATGGAAACACATGCCACTGGGACGGGATGACGGGACCAATATCACTAGCAGAAAATGGCATTTGGCCCAGGGATATGTTTGTATGGCGCTGGATGGACTTCTCTGTTCTCCCTGGTGTGTGGGTGGTTGAGATTTCTCAGCGGCATTGCACTATTATATTTTGGGTATTTTTTTTCCCCCCTGAAAGCAAGGTGATCTAATCACAGATGCTGAGTCTCCTTTGTGTCTCTGAAGGAAATATAATAAGCGTAGTGGCAGCTGATTGATTATGGTGTGTGCGGTTTATTGAATCCTGAGCCCTATGCACCTGACAGGGGATACAATCCATTCACCCTTTCTCAGTCATTTTACCTCCCCATTGGCCACCAGCGCTCTACTAATTACATTTCTTTCTCCAAGTCCTTTCAGGCTAATCTCACATTAGATATCATTGTTAAATTCAATTACAACGACGCACGGAAAACGGTGCTGAGGCTTCAAGACTCCATTAATGGGAGAATTTACTCAGCTTCGTGCTTGCTTATACAATGTTGTGGTTCAGAAGCGTGGCCCGGCTGGAAGGGGTCTCTGCACCAAATTCCACGCCAGCCATGCTATCATACAAGGCAATCGTGCCAGCTAGTTGAATACCCATCTTGGGGTGGGCCTACAGCCTAATATTATAGGACATGAAATTATTCCATACACATACAGTGGCAGTCCATCTTCCAATAGGAGGCATGCATCAATACAGTGTGTAGTTCAAGTTTATTGTTCACATGCAAAGACATACATAGTATGTTATACAGTAAAATGTTTTGTTCTGACTGCTTAAGAGAAATGGATGGGGTAACACAATAGACTGTTGTACGCAATCAAACATAAGATAACATAATATCTAACAACCTCTTACGACAAGGTAACCAATAAGCAACTCTTTTACAGATTAGTGGTTAAGATATACAGTAACTTTTCCAGTTCAGTTCAAGTTTCCATTTATAACTTATAACTAGTCCTATTTCTTTGGGTTTCGGAGAGTGGGTGTCAGCCTTTGTTTAAGGGAATCTAGTGACTTAGTAAACATAATGGAGGAGGAAGCAAAGTCTTGACCTGGTTTAAGATTAGGATAGCCTTGGAATAGAAGCTCTTTTGCATCCTTTCTGTGGTGGCTCTCAGTGCCCGGAAATGGCATCTGAACGAAGGGTCTATTTGGGTGGGTTTTGCCCCCTATTATCCTCTTTGCCTTTAGACCAAGCTCCCTAAACAGCTGCCTTGAAAGTTTCCATGGCTAAACCTGGCTCCAAGCTGGAAAATAAAAAGTAGGAGATGTCCGATGTGTGAAATCAAGTTGGCTGATTCTTATAAGAAGCCCTTTTGTCAAACCCTGGGTCGGGATCAGAACCTTTCAATCCGAGCAGATTTTTCCGGGATGATTTACTCTATTTCTATTTTTACATATGATACATCTCTCCATGGGCATTGAGGATAGGAGTGCTATTCTTAGATCTAAGCATGATGTGTCTTTGTCCCAGAAACCCCTTTGTCCTTTCCCATTCACAAGTCAGTTAAAGAAGCTATCCTTAGAGACCCATTAAAGAAGGTACTATGATCAGGGGACCTTAAGAGACCTTATCCATTTTTAAAGAGGATTCTCTCTTTTGGGGCTGATGTAACTTTTGCAAATGTTTCTAAAGGATTTGGCCTTTTGAGGGGAAGGACAGATGTTTCCGCATGGAATCCATCTTTTCTGTCAGGAATCTGCTTTCACTGGGTTCCTTTATGGTCTCAATAGACCTGAAGGATGCCTATTGGCAGGCCCCAATGAGCCATAATGCTCAAACTTTCCTGAGGTTTGCAATAAAGATAGGAGACCAAACGCCTCCGGGATCGATGAATAACAAAGGATTTGTTGCTTTAACTAGAATGGATTATGAACCACGAAAATTCCAGTCAAGTCATGACACAAGACAAACTTAATCTGGGTTTGAGATCAGTACGATCCTTCAGAATATTGTCTTGCCTTACCAAAAGGTAGAGACCCTCTAGAAACCAGTTCATTCTTTGTGCTCCAGTCAGACGGCCCTAGTACATCAAGTTATAGGGGTCTTGGGGACTTTGGTCTCAGCCTTTCCGGTGGTAAGGTGGGGTCTGCTACACTCAAGATCTCTCCAGTTGCATATCCTAAGCCCCTGGAACAAGTCTCAGGAGTCCCTAGAGGCTTTGATAGAGATCTCTGATATGCTCAAGGACTCACCGGAGTGGTGGCTGTGTGAAAACCGATTTGTCGGTGGTTTACCCTGGAGAGATCCTAAGAAGAAGGTTGTATCGACGGACGCCTTCTCATGGGGTTGGGGAGCGCATTGGGGATCCTTGACTGTACAAGAAAAGTGGTCCAAAAGGCTGAGTCAGTCATCGTCAAACCTAAGCGAGTTGATAGCGGTAAAGGGGGCCTTGTTCGCCTTCTCACCCTGACTGAGGTCAGGGGTCGTCACATTCAGATCAGGACAGACAACGCAACGACAATAACATACCTAAATCAACAGGGGAGGATAAGATCTCTATTACAGAGGGCTGCAATGGACATCTTGCTTTGGGCTGAACAGAAAATGTTAGGCAGAATGGTCTCTCAACCAGGGGGTATTCAATCAAATGTGTCCTGGGGGAACACTGAGGTGGATCTTTTTGCATCTGGAAAGAACCACAAGCTGATGTTTTTCTCTTTAACTCCGACCCGGCTCCGGGAATAGACACCTTGGCCCACGATTGGCCCTTTGGTCTATTTCCTCCTGTCCGAATACTTCCACAAGTTCTCAGCAAGTTATCCGGTCAGTCAGCTACAGTTCTGCTTCTGGCCCCTTGGTGGGCAAAGATGCCTTAGTTCTCAACACTGAAAACCCTGCCCATACAGCTGGGAGCTTCGTGGCCGGACCTGCTATCCTAGCTACCAGTGCTTTGTCATGATCGCCAGAGGTGGCGTTTGACTCTATGGACCCTGAAGTTGCCATGCTTCTAAGAAGGGTTTTTCAAACAATGTTATCAAGATCCTACTCTCCAATGGGAAGGAGGTGACCAGAAAGATTTGAAGATTTGGAAGACTTTTAAACTATGAAAGACTCCAAACCGAAGACCTGCCTCCAACTTTCCAGTTATACTTGATTTCCACCAGGAGGGAGTTAATGGGTCAGTACATTGAAGGTCCTACTGGCGTCTCTCTGTTTTTTGGATAAGAGGTTACCATCGTTTTCATTGGTCAGACATTTTTTTCTGTCTGTTAGACAATCTAGGCCAGTCAGCATGAAGCTAGCGCATCATTGGGATCTTGCTGGTGCCATGACGGATCCTCCATTTGAACCGGTAATGTATTCGCCTATACAATTTCTCGCATGGAGAGTACTATTTAGTGGCTGCTACCTACCAAAAATATTTTCTGACTTTCATTGGACAAAGCATATTGTTCTTCCGTCAGCAGATAGTAAAGATTCTACTGTGGAGAAATTGTTGGATGTCACTGCATATCTTCTGAATCCCTTCGTCAAACAAAGGATTGGAGAAAGGCAGATGGCTTGGTCATTTCATTCTTAGGTCCTAGGAAGGGCCATCGGGTGTCCAAGACAACCTTGGCACATTGGATGAAAATCGCAATCAGTTTTGCCTATAATAGATCTTCTGTACCAGGAAGGATTACAGCTCACTCGACAAGTGTCTCTCTTCATCTTGGGTGGAGCAAGCCTCTATTGAACAGATTTGTAAAGCGGCCCCCTGGTCTTCAGCCAAGACATTTGTTAGACATTGCCGCTTGGACTTACTAACTTTAGCGGATCAGTCCTTTTGACAGGAGTGTGCTTTGGGTAGCCTGTCCCACCCAGTAGAGGTAGATCTCGCTTAGCTTCTCAAGAGTATGCTGTCCAGAGAATGTATTGAAAAAACTCAAAGTTAGTTACCTGGTAACCTCCTTTCTAAACATCTGGGCAGCATACTGGTTTCCCTCTCTTAGGTTATCATTGGCTGCATATTTTGCGAGGAGCCAAAGCTTTATTCCTTTTTGGTGGTCATATGTTCCTACCTAGGGGCGAAGTCGTAAGGACTCTAATATGCTGCCCATTTGGATGTTTAGAAAAGAAGTTACCAGATAACTAACTTGAGTTTTTGACTGGAGGTCTGCTTTAAAGGAAACTTCCTACCACTCCTTCCTGGATTTGTGTACGAAGTCCTTTCCCAGTCCGCTAGTGCTACAATGAATCGGTGAAAATGGGGTTACAAGGCTGTGGTCCTTCTACACAAAAGGGCCTTCCTAAGGAATATGTAAAGTGGACCAAAACCCAGGATTTTGACAATCCTGGACTTTGGTCCTTTGCCCCTGAGGCACCCAGATCTGGAATCTGGGATACCCCCAGGTCGTCCAGTCTAGCGTAACTTTGCCCAGTCTTACGCAGCAAACGCGACCTCTTGTCTAATTGGCACACTTGGTTCCTTTTGCGCAAACTCTTCTAAGCGCTAACAGGGAGCGTGCCTGCACTGGCCATTCACGAAAGCAATGGTTATGCTGAGTAAGGGGGACCTCGCGCAATTTTTGTAGGGATTTTTAAGGGTTTTTGATTAAATTATTTTTTTTCTGTGTGTTTTTTTTTTTTATTCCCTCCCCCACTTTGTGAAACCCCCGTTAGAGGGACGCGAAAAATGGAAATTAAATTGGACCAAAACCCACCCTGGAGTCTCTAAGCCTCCAGAGCCGGCATACTGCCCCCCCCCCCCCTCCTGGGATCCAGGTTGCCCAAAAACTTACCTTTGTACCCGCTCCCAACGGCGCATGCTCAAGCAGTGGCCACATCCCTGCTGTCCCTTTTGCAGGGTGCGTGAATGACCGACGCTGGCACGCTCCATGTTAAAGATTAGTGGGGATGCTGCCTCTAACGCAGGGGGGCAAAGACCACAGAACCCAGGATAGTCAAAATCCTAGATTTTGGTCCACTTTAGGAGGGAAAACTTTAAAGACCTGCTACAGGTATCTATAGTGTACTGCTGGAAATTGGACTGTCCCTTTTTTCCAAGTATACAGCACGTCCTGTTCCATTAAATTCCTTACAATTGGGTTATTCCGCCACAAGGTGGCGCAGTGGACTGCAGAAAGACTTGTGGCCACTCCCGGTCCCATAGATAGCCAAGTACCTCCCACCAATTTCCAGTGTTTCTCTGCAGTCTGGACTGCGAAGATAGATGGCTCTCTATTGCGCAGAGAGTGGGGCTTTTCAAGCCTAGGGCCCTGCAGGCTTATTTCCACCCATTCTGGACCCACTGCCTCCTAGCCTCAACTGACGGTTCGGGTGAAGGTAGGACAGCACGAGGGTCAGGTGCTGAAGGAGCTCGGCTCCGGGCCGCAAGACCCTGTACCAAAGGGTAGCTGGCGACAGGCCTTCTATGGTGAGCCTCATTGGGATGGCCCAGCCTCAAACCTTGGGTGCTTTTTCCCTTCACCCTTCTCCCCTCCCCTCTGTTGTGGCCCGCTTGGTTGGCAGGGGGCGCCCGGGGGTCTGTGATTTGTGTGTTTTGTGCTTCTTTTTTTTTTTGGTGTTGTGCGTACCGTTGTGGTTGGCGCTATGTATTTTTTAGGTTGCTGTCATTGCGCCGGCGTCTCACGTGATCAGTTTCATGCTCTTTGGGGGGGCAGGAACCACGGTTTGGCGCGTTTTGCGTCATACTCTCGCGGTCCGTCCCTCTAGGTGCTGCGACACGGTCTGGTCTCTGAGCGATCTGTCCGATTGGTCCGTGAGTCCCTTACTGGGGGTTTTATATTGCTTTACTATGTATGCGCTGGGGATGTTTATTGTGTACTTATTGTGTCTTGCAGGCGGGTCACCTGACACTGGCTCTCCCGGCCCTGTCCCTTACCATTCTCCCACCTTCCCTAGCGGGCTTTGGGGGGGCATCCCAAAAAGGGTGGCTATTGCTAGCTGTGTCCCTGTACTGGCCGTTAAGCCTGTATCTAAATCCCCATATGGAGGCTTCCGGGGACAATGTGCTTGGGGTTCCTTCGGGACAAGCCCAGCTGTTTGTTGCGTGTGGGGTATTCCCTGTTAGTGACTGTGTCGGGGTGTGTTTGACCTGTGCCCAACATGTACTTGAGCTGCAGCCTGGGTCCTCTGCTATGGGTCCTGGTGCTGCGCCCCTTTCTGCTTTGCCTACCCCCCCCCCACGCTTGCATCTGACCCCCAGTGAGGGGCACACTAGCGGGGAGTCTCAATATGACTTGGCTTCACGGGTGGCCAGCATTGAAAAGCATATTGCTGGGTCAGCCCCGCGTAAAGCTTCTGTTTAGATTTATTCTCCCGCTGCTTCCCTCTTTCCTGCGGAGGATGAGGGACTTTACTTTTTTTCTGGCTTGTACCCCCTCGAGGAGGGGGAATTATTCTCTGATTCAGAATCCTCTGAGGAACAGTCTGTTATATGGTGGTACCGGGTCTCCCTTTGGAGAAGACCCATGGTCCTCGGATGACACTGACAGGTTGACTCACATTTTTGAAGTGCTTTGTATTTCCCCTCCTGCCGTGGCTCCACAGCAGCAGGGTGAGCTTTTCCATTCTGTTAAACCACGCTTGGAGTTCCCTGAGCAGAATCACTTTAATAATCTGGTGCTAAAAGAGTGGGAACGCCCGAGTAAGCTACCTGGGGTGCCCAAGAGTTGGGACAGGAGGTATCCTTTTCCCACTGATTTGATTAAGCGTTGGTCATGTCCTCCCGAGGTGGCCGCGCCCGTCCTAGGGTTGTCAAATACATCAGTCATGCATTCACCTGACACTACTACCCTGCGGGATGGTGAGGACCGGCGCTTGGACCAGCTGTCCTGTCATGCTTTTGCTTGTGTGGGGACTGCACTGTGCCCGGTTTGTGCCTCTGCCATAACGGCTATTGCTATAAAGGGTTGCTTAAGTGTCTCATAGATGGGGCCTCTGATGACGCGGGAGGTGAGGATTATAGATCTCTCCTACTTTGCTATGAATTTATTGCATATATCCATTCTGCCATGGATGATGCCATTAGAATGTGTGGTAGGACTTCTGCCCTGTTGGTGGCTATACGACGCTCTGTCTGGCTACGTCAGTGGGTGGCTGATAATGCTGCTAAAAAGGCCCTCGCTGGTTTTCCCTTTAAGGGGCTGTGGCTCTTTGGTGAACGCTTGGACCTATTTGCCAGGGGTGGTAGGCTGCCTCAACGTAGGAGGCCGTCTCGGCCCATTCAGGGGACCGGTGCTTCTCTCCCCTCCTTCCGCAATTCCAGGGCTGGTCGAGAAGTTTCCTTTGCAGGGGCACGCGGAGGCTATTGGGGCAGGGGTAGAGGACGAGGCTGTCCCGGGCTCTCATGGGGTCCCAAGCCCAAATCCTCCCCCAAGCCCCCTGAGGCATAAGGAGGCGCCCTCACCTATCCGGGTGGGGGGACTGCTTCGGCTCTTTGCTCACGTCTGGAGGCTACGTGTAGCAGACAGATGGATTCAGGAGGTGGTGTCCTCCGGATACAAAATAGAGTTTGCAGCCTGGCCGCCCCCAAGATTTATCAGATCCCGGATGGCTCAAAACCCCCTGTCAGCTCAGGGCTTGCGGTCCGAAACCTTTTGGAGTTGGGGGTCATCTGCCCTGTGCCTCTCAGGGAAAGGGGCAGAGGCTTCTACTCCAATCTATTCACTGTTCCCAAAAAGGACGGATCCCTCAGGCCCATCCTGGATTTAAAGCACCTCAACAAGTTTGTCAGATTCAAGCATTTTCGCATGGAGACCCTACGCTCAGCAGTCGCTACTATGTGCCTGGGCGACTTCATGACATCCGTAGACATCAAGGACGCTTACCTTCATGTACCATCTTCCCAGGTCATCAGAAATTTCTCAGATTTGCTCTGGAGGATCAGCACTACCAATTTGTGGCCTTACCTTTCTGTATCACCTCAGCTCCCAGGGTATTCACCAAGGTGCTGGCGGGTGTGATGGCTCTGTTGAGATCTCAGGGCATTCGCATTCTTCCTTATTTGGACGACATTCTGATCTCGTCTCAGTCCTTCCATCAGGCAGAACTGGATACCCAGATGGTGGTGTCCACACTAGAGTCCTTTGGTTGGGTGATCAACCATCCCAAGTCTTTTTTGTCCCCGTCACTGGTGAGGTCCTTTCTGGGCATGACTTCTTTCTTGTCCTCATCCCTCCATCCGGTAGGGGATGCAACTGGTGGGCCTGATGGTGTCTTGCTTCGAGTCGGTACCCTATGCTGTTTCACATGAGATCACTTCAGCTGCACCTCTTATCAGTGTGGGATCGGGACCCTGTGTCCCTGGATCAGGTGTTTGTTCTGTCCCCCCTGGCCAGACGGTCCCTCTCGTGGTGGCTGGAACCATGGAACCCCTTGGTGGGCAGAACCTTTCTGTCCCCTTGCTGGGAGACTCGCCACAGATGCCAGTCTTTGATATTCCAGGGTCTGTGGGGCCCCCAGGAGGCCCATACTCCTATCAACATTCTGGAACTGAGGGCGGTAAGGTTGGTTCTCGCCCAATTTACCCCACACCTTCCGGGTCGGGCTGTTCACATCCGCTCGGACAGACGGCGGTTGCCTACATCAATCATCAGGTAGGGACCCGGAGCAAGAGGGCCCTCAAGGTAGTGTCTCTGATACTGTCATGGGCGGAGGAGAATGTTCCCTGCATCTCGGCAGTGTATATCCCAGGGGTGGAAAATCTGGAGGCGGACTCCCTGAGCAGGGGGACTTTTCGTTTGGGAGAATGGTTCCCTCATCAGCAGGGTGTTTCGCTCCCTGTGCCACCGCTGGGGTCAGCCGGATGTGGATCTGTTTGAGTCCCGTCACAATCACAAGCTTCCAGTCTTTGTCTCTCTGTCCCAGGACCCTGTGGATGCACTAGCTATGTCTTGGAAGAGCTTTCGGCTCCTCTGTCCCCTCCGTTTCCTCTGCTGGGCAGGGTGCTACACAAGATAGCCCAGGAAGGGGTGCGAACCATCCTGGTGGCCTCCTGTTGGCCAAGAAGGGTATGGTTCGCAGACATCGTGCAGTTGGCAGATCAATACGTCCTGCCCAAGGTTCCAGACCTGCTCACTCAGGGGCAGCTACCCCATCCCAATTTACAAATGCTGGCTTTGACGGCCTGGCTGCTGAGACCTCATTCTTGATGGAAAAGGGGCTGCCTGCCTCTGTTGTTAATACCATGATTTGGGCTAGGAAGAAGTCCTCGTCATTTATCTACTGTAGGGTATGGCATGCTTACATTGCTTGGTGTAAGTCTAAGTCTTTTCCCTGTCCGGTGTTTTCTATTCCCAGGATCCTGGAATTTTTGCAGCATGGCTTGGATTTGGGCCTTCAACTTGGTACTCTCAAGGGACATGTTTCAGCTTTGGCTATTTTCTTCCAAAGATCTTTTGCCAACCACCGTTTGGTTAAGACTTTTTTCCAGGGGCTTACTCGTGTGCGTCCGCCACGTAAGCCTATGTTACCAGTCTGGGATTTGAATTTGGTTTTATCTGCTTTGCAGGGTCCTCCTTTTGAGCCTCTACGTGAGGCTGCTTTGCCTATTTTGACACTTAAGGTAGCCTGTTTGGTGGCTATCACTTCTGTTAGGCGTGTTTCTGAGTTGGCGGCGCTTTCCATTAAACCCCCTTACTTTGAGCGACACCAGGACAAGGTGGTGTTTCGGTATAAGCCAGATTTCCTGCCTAAGGTTGTGTCTGCATTTCATCTCAATCAGGACATTGTGTTGCCTTCATTGTGTCCTAATCCTGCTAATTCCAAGGAGCGGACTCTGCATTCCTTGGATGTGGTCAGGGTTCTGAAGTTTTATTTGGTAGCTACTGAATCTTTCAGGAAGACTGATGCTCTTTTTGTTCTCCCTTCTGGACCTAGGAAGGGTTTGCCTCCGGCTAAATCCACTATCAGCAAGTGGATCTGTCAGGCGGTGGTGCAAGCCTATTTTGCTAAGGGGAAGGAGCCTCCCTTCTGACTTACTGCGTATTCCACTCGTGCTTTCGGTGCCTCCTGGGCCTTTCAGCACCAGGCTTCTGTTGAACAAGTTTGTAAAGCCGCTACTTGGTCTTCTGTTCATACTTTTTTTTCCAAGTTTTACAAGGTTGATGTTAGGGCCTCAGCTGATGCTGCTTTTGGCCACAAAGTTCTTCAGGCGGCAGTGGTTTAAACTGCCCGCTGTTGCTCTTTGGGGATCCCACCCTACCTTACGGACACTGCTTTTGGATGTCCCAAGTGTAAGGAATTTACTGGAACAGGACGTGCTGTATACTTGGAAAAATACAATTCTGTGAGTACTCACCTGTAGAATTGATTTTATAGTATACAGCACGTCCTGTTCCACCCCTCCCTTGTTATCATTTTTCTTGGTTACCTCTGTATGGTGATTGTGCAAAGTTTATTTTGGGTTCTTATCCATTTTTGATTCTCCCGGCTTCTTGTATAACTGCTTGTCAACACTGGAAATTGGTGGGAGGTACTTGGCTATTTATGGAGCCGGGAGTGGCCACAAGTTTTTCTGTTGTCCACTGCTCCACCTTGTGGCGGAATAACCCAAGTGTAAGAAATTTACTGGAACAGAGCAGAAAGGGGTATACCTGCACAGCACTAAGAGTCCAAAAAAGTATGTATGTAAAAAGGGGGTGTGTCTGGATGCTGGTCGGGGTGGGTCCAAAAGCCCGGAAGACCGGGCAAGACCAGAAGGATAGAGTGGAGCTGCCAGCACAGACCCCAGGGCCCACCAATACAACCGCTCAACAGAGACACCAAAATTGAATCAATAGACAAAACTTTATTTGACAGCCTGAACATATGTTAAAAACAATTAAAAACACAGGGGCTCATGGGGATGTGTATCCGACTATAGGATTAATCTCTGATACACCATATTAACACAATCATAAAGTGTATAGCAGCAGATAATTAATAAATCCACACCACATATTAACACAATCATAAAGTGTATAGCAGCATATAATTAATAAATCCACAATGAATATGCAATAAAATGATCATATATTTGTACATGCCCATAAAGCGCTCCGAGGAAAAGTGCAGTGAAAGGTGCTAGAGAAGACCTCAGGGTTGAGGTAAGTGCATAAAATAGTGACTCAACAGAAAGTGGTCAGTCGTGACCAAAGTTAAAAGTAGGTCACGAATAACGTGACCTAAGAAAGTGCAAGGTGCAAAAGGTGCAAGTGCTCACAATAGCGGAGAGTTCAAGGGCATATACAAAGACTGGTAACACTAACTTGTAAACTGTACTTGTATCCAAAGGTGTATCCAATAAAGATCTACATTACCACATGTTACAGAGTCCTGCTACATCGCCATGTCCCACATGCCCGTACCACTGACGCGTTGCGTGGCGATGGGTATCTGCCACTTCATCAGTGTGTCCTAGGGTACTGCCTGTCCTGCTTATATACCCCTATAATCATTGTTATCCAAATATCCTGGTAATTTCCCGCCAGGAACCATCGTCGGGTAAGGGCGGAAGTGGATGTACGGAGCACCAGGTAGTAATTGGCGCCACATTGAAAGAGGGCAAACTGTGTCAAATCACATCCCCATATATGGCCATGGGTCTGGGTAAGTCCCCCCGCAGAGCGGAGTGTCACATCTGCCCCTATAATGTGTGCCCTTTCCCTGCCCATCCCCCCCTCTTCCCCTTTTTCCCCTCCACCTCCCCCCCCCCTCCCTTCCCTCCCTTCCCTTCCCTCCCTTTCCCTTGGCCCTTATATTTGGGCTTGATTAACACATTAACAATGAGATCGCCAGATAATGATTCAAGTAACAGAGTCTCTGGAGCATTATTGTGTTACTCATTAATGTATATGCTTTCCAATATATTGTTTAGATTTGTCTTATATTATGGTGACTTGGGGCAACAGGATATTTGAACCTAGCACACCATGTCTAAACTCTCAATCCCTCTCATTTTGTGTATATACAATGTGTTACAATGATCAAGGTTTACAGATATCTCATTATGCCCTCTCTCTGACCGAATAGCATAATATGTTATAGTTAGTTTACCATTGTAGAGTTTATTATTGTAGTTATTTTTCATTGTATACAGCCAGGAGCAGTGTAGTTTTAAGTTAACTGTTTCACATAGCCACTGCCTGCCACCCATTTGGAGCACCAGTTGTTTCCCTCAGTGTGCCATCGGTTTGATGCCTGGCGCGGGTGCGCGTGCGCGGGCGGTGCCGCGCGGTCACGCGCCGCCAACCGGCCCCAACACTGTCCTCTGACAGGGTTTGGGGATTGAGTTCGGTGCGCCTGCCCGGCCGGCGGCGCGCGCGCACCCGGGACCAGACGTGGGTGTGCGCGCCGGGGGCGACGGCTCTCCGTCGCGTCTCCAGGGAGGCCTGGAACCCTGCGCGCATGCGCAGATCACCGATGGTGCGCACACATTGATTGTTTGTATCCTCCCCGCCTTTCTAACCACACGGGCACATATTATAGGGGCAGATGTGACACTCCGCTCTGCGGGGGGACTTACCCAGACCCATGGCCATATATGGGGATGTGATTTGACACAGTTTGCCCTCTTTCAATGTGGCGCCAATTACTACCTGGTGCTCCGTACATCCACTTCCGCCCTTACCCGACGATGGTTCCTGGCGGGAAATTACCAGGATATTTGGATAACAATGATTATAGGGGTATATAAGCAGGACAGGCAGTACCCTAGGACACTCTGATGAAGTGGCAGATACCCATCGCCACGCAACGCGTCAGTGGTACGGGCATGTGGGACATGGCGATGTAGCAGGACTCTGTAACATGTGGTAATGTAGATCTTTATTGGATACACCTTTGGATACAAGTACAGTTTACAAGTTAGTGTTACCAGTCTTTGTATATGCCCTTGAACTCTCCGCTATTGTGAGCACTTGCACCTTTTGCACCTTGCACTTTCTTAGGTCACGTTATTCGTGACCTACTTTTAACTTTGGTCACGACTGACCACTTTCTGTTGAGTCACTATTTTATGCACTTACCTCAACCCTGAGGTCTTCTCTAGCACCTTTCACTGCACTTTTCCTCGGAGCGCTTTATGGGCATGTACAAATATATGATCATTTTATTGCATATTCATTGTGGATTTATTAATTATATGCTGCTATACACTTTATGATTGTGTTAATATGTGGTGTGGATTTATTAATTATATGCTGCTATACACTTTGATTGTGTTAATATGGTGTATACACAGAGATTAATCCTATAGTCGGATACACATCCCCATGAGCCCCTGTGTTTTTAATTGTTTTTAACATATGTTCAGGCTGTCAAAGTTTTGTCTATTGATTCAATTTTGGTGTCTCTGTTGAGCGGTTGTATTGGTGGGCCCTGGGGTCTGTGCTGGCAGCTCCACTCTATCCTTCTAATTTACTGGAACATGCTGTATACTATAAAATCAATTCTACAGGTGAGTACTCACAGAATTGTATTTTTAAAACAAAAATATTTACATGGACTATACTAACCAAGAGTAACAGGATTACCCATCGCTCTTAGTGAGTAGGCAGGGCGATGAAAATCCTCTCTATGCCTCATTCTGCCTTTCCAAGCACTCCTACGTGTGGACATGTGTTTTGGGCATTTGGGAGGTGTACCCCTCCCAGTAGACTTTGCTGTGTCTTGAAGTGACAGATATCCAGCAGTGAACTACAATTGCAGCTTCTGACCAGAGGTCATTCTGATACTATTGTCTATTTTCAGCCAAGCCATTGCTCAACCGTGTTTACAGCCGTCTCCTCTGGGACCTCTGGACTCGCCGCTCATATCAATTCAAGAGTGACAAAGAGTGACATCCAGCACTTGGCCTCTGGATGCATTGCCGTGCATGTCGCTCACCAGGTAAATCTGGGTCATTGTCTGAAGATAACTCTGTGTAACACTCAACACTCAAGGTAAAGTGGAGTCAGTGAGGCACAGTCGGATAACTCTTGGGGGTCAATGCAGAGCCACATGAGAATTCTCCTTTTTTTTTTTAGGAGAGAAAGCTGTCATTGACTTTCATTGTATACCTTGGGGCTGATTTATTTACACCCAGTAGGCAATGAAAGACCGTGGTGGCTTTCTTTCCTTAAAAAGGAGTGAGAAATCTCACCTGGCTCTGAATCGACCCCATGGTTAAGGAGATTGGGCACAACCACAAGTTGCTTAATAAGGTTGAATTTTCCTGCATCCCCCAACATAAGCTGATGGTGGTATTCATAAGTGTAACTAAATGTGGTCTGGCTCTGGTGCAGATATCGCATTGGGCCCCTTTTCTATCGTTTTCTGAATTTGATACTAATAGTCTACTAAGGACTGAATAAACAGAGAAAAATTGTGCTTTCTTTCCACTGATGCCATGTGAGCCCAAATCTAATAAATGTAGTTACACCTATAGTCCTAGGTAATGGTGAGCATCAAGGAATTACACAGTTCTCCTGAACCTAATAATCCTCATTGCTGCTACCCATTAGACCTTGCTTCTCCCAGTCCATATCTTCGCCCACCCTCCTGGCCATTAATCACACCCTTCATGTATAAAGACTTCAGTCTTGCCTTCTGATGTCCGGTGATAACACCTCCCAGTCTTTCTAGCAGAGCTGTGGGCCAAAGTCCCGATTCTACCTGCTCTATATTATCAGGTTCTTTCTCCAGCTCAGACTCCCACTTCTTCAGAAATGGTCTGTTAAATAATAATAAAATGATAAATTGGGCTTTTTCTCACTTTTATAATGGTGTTGACTTCAAAGTGGGCCAAAACCCAGGATTTTGGCATGGATTTTGTCCATGCCTCGCTGTCTGAAACCCCCCAGGTCGCCCCATTTCATTCACCCTTCACCGGCACGTCTTGCGAGCGGATCTGAACATGCTGGTGGCCGCATCCACCGCTACCCTCTAACGGTGCGTGCCTGCACCGGCCGCTCACAAATGCCTGCCCTGCCATGCACACGCCCTGCTAAAGGGAAAGCGCCAGTGGACCGGGAAAGAAGGTGAGTTTCCGGGTGACCTGGGGGGGGGGGTTTCACATAACAATTGGGATGTCTCAGGGAAGAGAATCCAGCAGCCCTGGAATCTTATAGATTTCAGGGCCATTGGGGCGTGGGTTTTGGTCCACTTTTAAGTGTATTTAATGGAATACAATTTCTGGACAAATAACTTAAAGCTCCTTCAGCCTCAATGAAGTTCAGCCCACAAGTAATTCCCTTGAGTCTCCCTGTGGCCAGTCCTTTCACTATAAAATGCCCCATCTGGTTCCCCTGCCCATATCTATATTTGTGATACTATCATCTGTTACTATCTCCTAAATTTTAACTGACCAATATTGCCCCTTGTGTGTTCACTGACCCATAGCACCTAGCAACATTCCATTTGATGTTTTATTACCTTATGTGCCCCCCCTGACCAATCTTTTAGGACTGACCGAGCCCCACCCTTTAGGCCCAAGTGTTGTGCATGAGTTAATCACAGGCACTTAGAAACTGTTCATATTGAGTGAATAGTGGCTGCAAAGCCACCATGGCTGCAATTCAGACTCCATTCCAAGTCTGACTCCTTCTAAGTCTGCAGCGAATTTAACCTGAATTCAACCTGGAGGAAACCACCAGATTCTGCTTGTCTGAATAGCCCAGCATCAACTAAAATGATCACCTTCTACCTCATCACACTGCTTCCTCTTACCCTCAGAATCCTAGCCTCACAGTATCCCCCTGCTCCTGGTAAGCCCCTATATATCTCCCCCTCTCTGCTCTCCTCCCCCTACCTCTCTGCTCACAAATTCCTTTCCTTGGCAAAATCACACATCACCTCTATATCCAAGCACAGGACACATTACTCCACCCTCAAAAGCCACAACCATCTCTTCTCTCTCCTTTTACTCTTACTTGCCGCCGGAGACATCAGTCCTAATCCAGGCCCCCTCTTTCGCCCCCCCTCCTCCATACCTATTCATCTTTCATCAAAGCCAAAAGTCTACAACCGTGTTAAACCAGGATACACACGCAACCTATCTAATCTGATACAGCTTACTCCCTCCCCATCTCTTCCCGCCACTGTCACCTGCGCACTGTGGAATGCACGCTCAGTGCGCAATAAACTCACCTATATTCACGACCTGTTTTTCTCTAACTCTTTTACCTTCATGGGACTCACAGAAACATGGCTTACCCCATCAGACACAGCCTCACCCGCTGCCCTCTCACATGGGGGACTACATCTCAGCCACACCCCCAGATCCAACAACAAACAGGGTGGGGGTGTCGGCATCCTTCTATCCAAACTCTGCTCCTTTAACCCACTCCCTGCCTTGCCATCTCTATCCTTCTCATCTTTTGAAGTTCACTGTGTCCGCTTATATTCTCCCTGTAACCTGAAAATCGCAGTCATCTACCGCCCTCCTGGAACTACTACTCTTTTCCTCGACCACTTTTCTACCTGGCTCCTTCATTTTCTGTCCACAGACATCCCTGCAATCATCATGGGTGACTTTAACATATCTGTTGACACTAGCAAGCCTGCTGCCACCAGACTACTGTCACTAACCTCATCTTTCGGCCTCCAGCAATGGTCTACTGCACCCACCCACAAAGACGGCCACACAATTGACCTCCTCTTCACTAACCTCTGCTCTGTCTCAAACCTCTCATCCTCTTTGCTCCCCCTCTCTGATCATAATCTGCTATGACCCTCTCTCCAATGCCTGCTAACCCCCCTCCACACAAACCCACAACTCAACGCAGGAACTTAAGAAACCTAGATCTTCAGTCCTTTTCTGCCTCACTTCAACCTCTTCAGACCTTGACCTCATTCACGGACATAGACGCTGCATCTTCACACTACCATAATACTCTCTCCTCAGCTCTGGACTTTGTCGCCCCCCTCACCTATAGCCGTCCCCGCACCAGAAACCCACAACCCTGGCTAAATGCAGGCACAACCAGATTGAAACAGCTGTCTCGAGCTGCTGAACGGCGATGGAGGAAAACCAAATCCAATCATGACTTTCTATTCTATAAACAAGCCCTTCAGGAACTCAGGACGGCCCTTTCATCTGCTAAGCAAGCTTATTTCGCTTCACTGATTTCTGCACAAGCCCGGAATCCAAAACAACTCTTCAACACTTTCAGTTCCTTACTCCGCCCACCACCTCCTCCTCCAACCTCCCAAATAACAGCAGAAGAATTTTCTGCATTCTTCAAAGGAAAAATTGACAACATTCGACTCGGCTTTGCCCCTCAGAATCCCCCACCATTTCAAACAATCCTCCCGCCGTACTCTCTTTCTTCACTCCAATAACTGAGCTTGGACTAACCTCTCTCATTTCTAGAGCCCACCTGACTACCTGCTCCCTCGATCCTATTCCATCCCACCTTATTCCTCAACTGTCTCCAGCCCTCACTCCAGCCTTAACCTCCATATTCAACCTTTCTCTCTCCACTGGCACCTTTCCTTCTTCCTACAAACATGCAGTTATTACTCCGATAATCAAGAAACCCTCTCTCGACCCCTCTGCCCTCTCCAGCTATCGCCCTATCTCGCTACTCCCTTTCTCCTCCAAACTTCTTGAACAACATGTCCACTCAGAACTGTCACAATACTTATCCACTAACAACTTATTTGACCCCTTACAATCAGGATTCCGCCGTAACCACTCCACTGAAACTGCCCTCACCAAAGTCACCAATGATCTACTCACTGCCAAAAGCATTGGTCACTACTCCATCCTCATCCTTCTTAACCTCTCCTCAGCCTTTGATACTGTCGACCACTCTCTGCTTCTTGATATTCTCTCCTCTCTCAGGGTTCAAGGGCTTGCACTCTCTTGGCTCACCTCTTACCTCTCTGACAGATCATTCAGTGTATCCTATTCTAACACAGTCTCATCTTCACGTTCTCTTTCTGTTGGTGTGCCGCAAGGTTCTGTCCTAGGCCCCCTACTTTTCTCAGTCTACACCCACGGCCTCGGCAAACTTATAACTTCACTAGGCTTTCAATACCACTTCTATGCGGATGACACTCAGATATATCTCTCAGGCCCCAATCTCTCCTCTCTCCTATCTCGCCTCCCCAACTGCCTTTCAGCTATTTCTTCATTCGTGTCATCTCGCTACCTCAAGCTAAACATGGACAAGACAGAACTGGTCATTTTCCCACCCTCTAACTCCCCTCCCCTCTCTAACACGTCTATTTCTGTCAACAATTACACAATAACAGCAACTCCCCAAGCTCGGTGCCTGGGAGTCACTCTGGACTCTGCCCTCTCTTTCAAACCACATATTCACTCCCTGGCCACCTCCTGTCGCCTCCAACTTAAAAACATCTCCCGCATCCGTCCTTTCCTCTCACCTGACACCACTAAAATGCTAGTGCACGCCCTGGTCATATCCCGACTGGATTACTGCAACATCCTTCTTTGTGGCTTACCAACTAACAGACTGGCACCCCTCCAATCTATCCTGAACTCTGCTGCTCGCCTCATCCATCTCTCCTCTCGCTACTCTAGTTCAGCACCTCTCTGCCAATCCCTACACTGGCTGCCAGTCCCTCAGAGAATCCTGTTCAAAACTCTCTCGTATACAAAGCTCTCTCCAACCAGGCCCCTCCCTACATCTCATTTCTAATCCAACAGTATCAACCTAGACGCAGCCTCCGCTCCTCTGCCGACCTACTCCTGTCCTCCACCCTGGTCACCTCCTCTCACGCCCGCCTCCAGGACTTCTCACGTGCAACTTCAATCTTCTGGAATGCCCTCCCGCACCCAATCCGCCACTCCACAACCCTCAAAACCTTCAAAGGCGCCCTTAAAACTCACTTATTCAGACAAGCATATAATCTGGCGTAACCAATCTTCTCAAGGGCGCACGCCACAAAGCTCAATACTGACTGTTTGTGATCCTTCCCCCTCGTCTTCACCCCTCTTCCTTTAGACTGTAAGCTCGCAAGGGCAGGGCTCTCTCCCCTATTGTATCTTGTATTCAGAATATCCATTGTCAACTCTGTAAAACTGCATTTGAATTATTATATGTACCGTATGTTTCTACCCTGTCTGTAATTACTACTTTGTAAAGCGCTATGGAAGATGATGGCGCTATATAAATAAACATTAATAATAATAATAATAATCCAGTATAATATGGGAAATATGACCTTTTGCCTATTATTTATTGAACCCAGTTTAAAAAACAAAAAAATGTTTTTTCCACCTGGCACTTCTGAGATTGCAGTTTGCTGATTGCAAGAATGCATGAGGTGACCTAGCCTGCTGGCCACTTCTCCGGCTTCCCTGTAGACTGGGAATCGCTCCCCTCCACAACCTACCTGAATGGCTGGACACAGGAGCGCGCCACGCCTCCACTACACAGAAGTCTGGGGTGTGGCCAGTGGCAGACACTGCCATGGGTGCCACTGGGAAAGGTGAGTTTACCAGTGTTCTACACAGCAGGGCATCCCAATTCCAGATGCCGTGGGGGGTAAGCTAGTGGCTGACCCTGACGTCTTTTAGACTCCAAGACCCCGCCACTCACCTGAACCCGGAGTCCTCAGCACATCTTGGTGTCACGGCCACATCCCCACTCATCTCTAGCCAGCCCTTCTGAATAGGTGGCGGGCAGGCCCACATCTGAACGGGGGATGCCATCGGCGGGACACTCGGCTCTGTGCGGCTTACCCATTCGCACAGCTGCTGACAGAGCCAGAGTGAGTGAGTTGATTGGCTGAATGGGCAGCTTCTGCTGTGCCTGCACCATAGGAACATCAGGAAGGCGATTGAATCGAATGACCTGGGGGGATACACACTGCAGGGCGTCTCAATTCAGGAAAGTTAAATCCCTGTGTGGTGTTCCTCTTTAAAGGGACTGTAAACCTAAAGGTCAGCAAGCCGCTCACCCTATGCCACAGTTCTGTGGTGCAGGGTAGAAGCTGTAGCAGAGCTCCAAAATATGCCCTTTCGAATTTTCCTGGTGTCCTGCTCAGGTCGCTCCATTCTTGACAATTGGGTTATCCGCCATAATGTGGCGCAGTTGACTGCAAGACGAAACTTGTGTCTCCTCCCGGCTCATATAAAGGCATCTTTTCCCCTAATAATCCCCAGAGTTCTTTTGCAGTTGTACTGCGAAGATGGAATGCTATCTCTCTACGGATATTGCAGGCGAGCGGGGCATCCCAAGCCCGTTGGCCACAGCAGCTCTATTCCCACCTGCTTCCGGGGACCCATCCTGCCTCCCAGCCCTGGCTACGGATCAGGTGACGGTAGGGGAACGCAGAGGGTCAAGCGTTCACAGAGCTAGGCTCTGGGCTGCAGACCCTGTCCCAAAGGGTAGCCGGCCATAGGCAATGGTGAGCCTATGGGGGGGGGGGGGAACCACCTAGGGCCTCCTTATGTAACCCACATGCTGTATTTATATGTGCTTCACCTTGTGTTTTTACTTGTGCTTCACTTGTCTCTCATACTCGCCCTCCTCGCTCCTGCTCCTCTCGCCTCTCCGGCGTTGAGGGGGGCCGCCCACATATACGAGGGCGGCAGGCCTGCGGCGCTGATACTCCGCTGCTCGGTGCGGCCGCAGGCTGCGCTCCGCGGCGGGGGGACCCTCCCTGCCTCCTCCTCTTCCTCTCCAGGCGCCATTTTCGCCTCCCCCCCCCCCCCCCCCCCGCCCTTCAAGGTGCTGACTCTGGGCCTTCCTTCGGCGCCATTCTCCTCCTGCCTGTGTGTGGCACCTGAATCCTCGCGCTGCTTTTCACAGGGCAGCGTACTTCTGAGATTCTTGGTCTGCCTGCTTGCCTCGGTTGCTCAGCTACCTTATATCTTGGTCCGTGAGTCTGGTCTTCATATATACATATATATATATATATATATTTTTTTTTTTTTTACTTGGTTGTGCATGCACTGTGGGATGCTCATGTGTGTTCCCCCTTATGTCTTTCAGGCGGGTCCTATATTAGTCTTTTTACTGTGGTTCCTCCTTTCCTCCTGGTCCCATCCACACCCCCTTCCTCGCCCCTACGGTCTCCCTGGGGATCTTTTAGCGGGTTTTCATTGGGGGTTGTCCGGGTTTGGGCTGTTAGTGCCTTGTAACCCGTTTGATTTGGCTACTAATCACCATAATGGAGGCTTCTGGGGATAGCGAGATTGGGGTCCCCTCAGGGCGGGCTAAGCTGTGTCTCATTTGTGGTATATGCCCTTTGAGCGGGCACGGCGCTGTTTGTGTCCCCTGCGCCCAAAGCGTCATTTCGGAACAGGATGGGGCGAGCACTATTCTCCCCAGTCCTATCTTGCCTACGGCTTCGCCGACACCCCCGCGTCTGCGTTTAGCTCCCAGTGAGGGGGAAGCCAGCAGCGGGTCTCAAAAACACACTTGGCACTCAGTGGCCAGTATAGAGCGTTGGTTATCGCGTTTGGCCGCTGGCAAGGTCACGCGTAAGACGCGGCATTTGGAGCGGGTTTATTCACTTTTTGACGACGTGCCCTCACCCATTCGGGTGGGGGGGGACGGATTCAGGAGGTGGTGTCCTCCGGGTACAAAATAGAGCTGGCAGCTTGGCCGCCCCCAAGATTTCTTCGGTCGCGGATTTCCCAGAACCCATTGACGGCGATTGGCTTTCCAACGACTTCTGTTGTCCGGAGTGATTTGTCCGGTACCTTGTCAGGAACGGGGTCGAGGGTTCTATTCCAATCTTTTCATGGTGCCCAAGAACGGTACTCTGAGGCCTAGTCTGGACCTGAAGTGTCTCAAAAGATTTGTCAGATTCAAACACTTCCGCATGGAGACCTTACGGTCAGCGGTGAGTTCTCTTCGGCCAGGCAACTTCATGACCATGGTGGACATCAGGGATGCTTACCTGCACGTCCCTATATCCCAGGGACATCAGAAGTTTCTGAGGTTCGCGCTGGAGGATCAGCACTACCAATTTGTGGCACTGCCGTTTGGAATTTCTTCAGCCCCCCCGGGTGTTCACCTCGGTGCTGGCGGGCGTCATGGCCCTGCTGAGGAGCCAGGGCATTTGTATTCTTCCTTAACTGGACGACTTGCTGATTGCGACTCGATCTTTTCAGCAGGCAGAGAGCGACACTCGGACGGTGTTGTCCACTCTCGATGAATTTGACTGGGTGATCAATTATCCCAAGTCTTCGATCACTCCTCATTGGTGAGGTCCTTCCTGGGCATGACGTTGGACACCTCTCAGGTCAAGGTGTTCCTCCCCCCAGCAGAAGGCGGAGGGTCTTCGAACGCAGGCGCGGGCCTTGCTGTCGTGTCCATCCGTCTGGGGATGCAGCTAGTGGGGCTCATGGTGTCTTGCTTCGAGGCTGTACACCCAGTTCCACATGAGACCTCTTCAGTGGAATCTCTTGACCATTTGGGATCGGACTCGGAGTCCCTGGAGCAGGAGTCCTCGCTGTCCCCTCTGGCCAGGCGGTCCCTCTCGTGGTGGTTGGACTCAAGAAATCTTCTAGTGGGCAGGTCCTTTCTGACTCCGCGTTGGGAGATTGTCACCATGGACGCCAGTCTGACCGGTTGGAGAGGTTTTTGGCAATCTCTGAAGTTCCAGGCCCAGTGGGGCCCTTAGGAGGCTCACGTGTCTATCATTCTCCTGAAGCTGAGAGCGATCCGGTTGGTCCTTTTTCATTTGACTCCCCATCTACGGGGTCGTGTGGTCCAGGTCTGCTCGGACAAGCAGACGGCGATCGTCTACATCAATCATCAGGGCGGGACTCGGAGCAAGCGAGCCCTCAAGGAGGTGACCCAAATCCTGTCTTGGGAGGAGGAGAATGTTCCTTGCATCTCGACGGTTTACATCCCCTGAGTGGAGAACCAGGAGGCAGACTCCCTGAGCAGGGGGACTTCTCGCCTGGGGGAATGGTCTCTCAGCAACGAGATCTTTCGTGCTCTGTCGCGGCTGGGGTCAGCCGGACGTGGATCTGTTTGCGTCCCGACACAATCACAAGCTTCCAAAGTTTGTCTCTGTCAAGAGATCCTCTGGCCTTCGCGACGGACGCGCTGGCAATTCCTTGGTCGGGGTTTCGACTCCTCTATGCCTTTCCTCCTTTTCCTCTCCTGGGTCGCATGCTGCGCAAGATAGCCCAGGAAGGGGTACCGACCATCCTGGTGGCCCATCGTTGGCCGAGGCGGTGTTGGTTCGCGGACATAGTCCAGATGTCAGTGGATCGCTACGTCATGCCCGACTATCCAGGTCTTCTCACTCAGGGTCTGTTACGCTACCCCAATCTACAAACGCTGGCTTTGACGGCTTGGCTGCTGAAACCTCCATCTTGACTGAGAAAGGGCTGTCTGCCGTGGTCATGCGTACCATGATTCAGGATCGGAAGAAATCCTCCTCCATGATTTATTACAGGGTCTGGCACGCTTACATTGCCTGGTGCGAGTCTAGGGGTGTCCCTTGTCGCACATTTTATTTTTCTAGGATTTTGGAGTTCCTACAACATGGTTTGGATTCGGGCCTCCAGCTGAGTACCCTCAAGGGGCAGGTTTCAGCCTTGGCTATTTTCTTCCAAAGGTCCTTTGCCAATCATAGATTTATCAAGACCTTTTTCCAAGGAGTCACTCATGTACGTCCACCGTGTAAGCCTATGCTACCGGTGTGGGATTTGAATTTGGTGCTTTCTGCTCTCCAGGGTCCTCCTTTTGAGCTCTTGTGCAATGTTGCTTTATCCATTTGGACTTTGAAAGTGGTCTTTTTGGTAGCTATCACTTCGGTGCGTCGCATCTCGGCTGGCAGGACTATGTATGAAGCCTCCTTACTTTGAGCGGCATCAGGATAAGGTGGTTATTCTAAGCATACAGCACGTCCTGCTCCAGTAGTAGTAATAACATGTGGGTAATCCTCCGCCTCCGGCGCCGTGCACTGCAGACATGTAGAAAACAAGCTCCTCTCGGCCCTACATATACCGAGGGACCTCCCACAAATCCCCACAGATTTCTCTGCAGTGCTGGACCTGCGAAGACATGAAGTATCACGCTCTCGCAGGCGAGCGGGGCTTGACAGCCCGAGGCCCTGTGGGACTATTTCCACCCGTCCTCATTGTGAATTACTGCCTCCCAGCCTGGGCTGCGTTGGTCGGATGAAGGTAGGCAGCACCTAGTGTGCTTACGGAGCTAGTCTCCACCGCAATCCCCCTCCATAGGGTAGGCGGTTAAGGCAAATGGTGAGCCTTCAGTGGATGCCCCTCCCGCACCAGTGCCCCCATGTCCCATCTAACGGTGAACCCTCTATTCGGGTCACCTTCCTCCCCAGATTCCCCCGTTAGAGGGGGAAAAAAGAGGGGGGGTTATGTGTTTGATGGCCTATCCTTGCCCTAATTACACTATAGATGGCTTTACCGCTACCGGGTGTCAGAGCGCGCTTCACTTTTTAGTTTTTTGACTAACCGCAGCGTTTTTACTGTTCTCTATGGCGCATACGGCAGCACTGTTCGGGGAAGCGTTTTCTATCTCCTTACTCACTCTGTCAGACTTCTTCTCTGAAGTGATGCTGACGTATCTACTGTTATCTCCTAATTGGCAGCGTGCCTTCGAGCTTCGCGCTCTCCGGGGGGTGCGTGGTTTTGTCTGGCGCGTTCCGCGTCATCGCCCGCTCTGGCCCGCCCTTCGAGGTTCGCTGGGCGCCATTTCCTTCTCACATGCGCGTGGTGAAGACGGTCCTCCCCTCGCAGACCGGTAAGTGCCCTCATGGGCGATCTTTTCCCTAGCTTGCTTCTTCGCGCTCGGCTCTGACATCCCTGTTCCCCTTGTGTCTTTCAGACAGCGGTCCTCGGTGGCTTCTCCCGGCCCGACGTTTCTCCCACTTCCCAGCGGGCTATTGGGGCATCCAGGGTTGCTTAAAGCGTCAATCCCTACTGGCATATTGAATTTAATAATCACCATATGGAGGCATCCCAGGATATTGTGAACGGGGTCCCCCCGGGACAAGCCCGTCTGTGTGCAGCTTGTGGGGTTTTACCTAGCAGCGGTGACGATGCACGGGTCTGCATCCCTTGTGCCCAACAGGCGCTAGCCGGTCTCCCCACCTCTTCCGAGGCCGGGCCCGCACCTCGCCTTACTTCCCCTACTCCCCCAAGCTTGAGCCTAACCCCCAATACTAGTGGGGATTCTCACACTGATTTGGCCTCTAGATTGGCTAGTGTGGAAAACTTCATCGCTGGCTCCTTGGCGCGCAAGGCTACTGCCAAGAGGCGTCATTTGAATCCTGAATCTACTATTCTCCCTGTAGAATCTGATGATTTACTGCTTTCCTATGCTCAGTCCCCATCTGAGGAAGGGGAACTGCTCTCTGACTCAGGATCCTACGAGGACGAGTCCAGGAGTCAGGAGGAGTCTGGTTCTGATTATTGGTCCCAGGACGACATTGAGAGACTGCTGTCCCAGATCTTGTTATCCCTCTCTCGCCCTCCCGCGGCCCCTCGGCAAAGGGGGTGATCTGTTTCATACCGCTAGGGTGCGGTTGGAGTTTCCCGAACAAACTCATTTTAATAGCCTAGTGCTGAAAAGAATGGGAACATCCCAGCAAACTCCAGGGGATTCCTAAAGCTGTGGATAAGAAGTATCCATTTCCTGCCGATCTGGTTAAGTGTTGGACATCGCCGCCCGAGGTCGATGCCCCGATTCTGAGTCTGTCCAACACCTCTATTATGCACTCCCCTGACACTACTACGCTGCGGGATTTAGAGGATCGGCGAGTTGATCAATTGGCATGTCATGCCTTTGCATTTGGGGGAGCGTCGCTCTGCCCGGTTTGCGCCTTAGCCATCACGGCGGTGGCGCTCAGGACGGTGGTTAAGACTGCCCTGGAAGGGGCGGATGACTTGCCATCTGAGGCCGCCAATGCTCTGGCCACCTGTGAGACCTTTGTGAATTATATCCTATCTGCATCAGACGATGCTATTAAGCTGAGCGCTAGATCTTCTGCTTTGGTGGTGGCCATACGCCGCGCGATCTGGTTACGCCAGTGGGCTGCGGACAACGTAGCCAAGAAGGCCCCTACGGGGCTTCCATTTGCGCCTGTTTGGAGAAAGGTTAGATATCTTTGCCAAAGGTGGCAAGTTGCCCCAGCGCAAGCGTCAGATTCGGCCCTTTCGTGGTCCAAGCTCCCATTCGACCCCCTACCGTGGGGGCCAAGCAGGGTAGAGGGGTGTCCTTCTCTGGGTCCTGGAATAGGACGCCGTCCTGGCTCCTCCTGGGGGCCCAAGCCCAAAGCCCCCCCCCCCCAAGACCCCCCAAGCATGAAGGGGTGCCCTCGCCCGTCAGGGTGGGGGGACGTCTACAGCACTTCGAGCATGTCTGGAGACGCCTTGTCCCAGACCGGTGGATTCAGGAGGTAGTCTCCTCCGGTTACAAGATAGAATTTGCTGTACTGCCCCCTACCTGGTTCGTTGGGTCTCTGATCCCACAGGATCCTGCCTCAGCTCGAGTCTTGATGCTGGCTGTGCAGGACCTTCTGGAACTCTGGGTCATCTGCGAGGTCCCCTTAAGAGACAGGGGCAGGGGGTTTTATTCCAACCTGTTCACGGTGCCCAAAAAGGACGGGTCAGTCAGACCTATTCTGGATTTGAAAATCCTAAACAAGTTTGTCAGAAGCAGGCATTTTCGTATGGAAACTCTGCGCTCGGCCATTGCCTTGCTGCGTCCAGGGGACTTCATGACATCTGTGGACGCTTACCTGCACAGTGTTCCCAGGGCACCAAAGGTTCCTCAGATTTGCGCTGTTGAATCAGCATTATCAGTTCGTGGCCCTGCCATTCGGCCTTACGTCGGCTCCCAGGGTGTTCACCAAGGTGCTGGCAGGAGTGATGTCTCTCTTAAGACTAAAGGGCATACGCGTGTTGCCCTACCTGGACGATAAACTCATCACCTCTCGGTCTCTGCGGCAGGCAGAGCTGGACACTCGGTTGGTGGTGTCCACCCTGGAGTCCCTCAGCTGGGTGATCAATTACCCAAAGTCCTCTCTGTCCCCCTCCTCAGTGACCCCGTTTCTGGGGATGATTCTGGACTGGGTTCAGTCAAGGATATTCCTTCCTCTGCAGAAGGTGGAAGCTCTGACAACCCAGGTGAGATCCCTGCTCGCGAACCCTCATCCCTCCATCTGGCAGGGAATGCAGTTGGTGGGCTCGATGGTGGCAAGCTTCGAGGCGGTGCCCTTTGCCCAGTTTCATCTGAGAACTCTGCAGCTTCACCTTCTGTCAGTATGGAACAAGGACCCAGCATCTTTGGACGACAGCAGGGTGATTCTCCCCTCGGTCAGACAATCCCTTGCGTGGTGGTTGGACCACAGGAACTTGACAAGGGGCAGATCCTTCTTGGGAGACGGTTACAACGGATGCCAGTCTTTCGGGCTGGGGGGATGCCAGTCTTTCGGGCAGGGGAGGTGGGGCCCTCAGGAGGCCCATCTTCCTATCAATGTCCTGGAACTCAGGGCGGTCCGATTGGTGCTGGAACGATTGACCCAGCACCTGAAGGGTCTGGCGGTTCAGGTACGCTCAGACAACAGGACGGCGGTTGCCTACATCAATCATCAGAAACAAAGGGGGGTGGCAGCCGCTCAGACCATTTTATAACGAACCTGGGAGGTGCACGTTAGCAGGGCAATTAGTACACACAAGTCTTAAAGGAGCCACAGCACTCAACCCTGTTAGCTTGCAGGCCAGCCTATAATCTGTCTCTAAACTTGGTTAAAAACAGAGGACTCGGTCACACACATCTGCAGAAGTATGCTTAAGCTGCACCACTACGCCAAAGTGCCTCTGTGGGGTGCAGTCCTAACTCTAATCTCTGAGAGCCCATCTGGGACATACAGTGCAATAGATAAATTGGGAGCAACCTCAGGTAAGCCTGCTCCCAATTTATCTATTGCACTGTATGTCCCAGATGGGCTCTCAGAGATTAGAGTTAGGACTGCACCCCACAGAGGCACTTTGGCGTAGTGGTGCAGCTTAAGCATACTTCTGCAGATGTGTGTGACCGAGTCCTCTGTTTTTAACCAAGTTTAGAGACAGATTATAGGCTGGCCTGCAAGCTAACAGGGTTGAGTGCTGTGGCTCCTTTAAGACTTGTACATCAATCATCAGGGAGGAACCCGGAGCAAGGGTGCTCTCCAGGAGGTGTGTCTGATTCTAACATGGGCAGAGACCAATGTACAATGCATCTCGGCTGTCTACATTCCGGGGGCGGAGAATCTGCTAGCAGATGCTCTGAGCAGGGGGTCGTCCCGTCAGGGGGAATGGTCCCTCTGCGACAGGGTATTTCAGTCCCTGTGTCACCGTTGGGGTGTGCCAGACGTGGATCTCTTTGCGTCACGTCACAAGCTACCGAGCTTTGTATCCCTGTCTCCGAATCCTCTGGCTCTGGCCACGGATGCCCTGTCAATGTCTTGGAGGGAGTTTCGGCTCCTGTATGTGTTTCCACCCATTCCCCTTCTGGGCAGAGTGCTGCGCAAGATCGCTCTGGAAGGGGTACCCGCGATTCTGGTGGCCCCAAGGTGGCCAAGAAGAGTGTGGTTCGCAGATGTGGCTCAAATGGCAGTAGATCAGTACGATCTGCCAAGGTTGCCAGATCTTCTGACTCAAGGGTCTCTACGCCATCCCAATTTACTAACTCTGGCTTTGACGGCTTGGCTATTGAAACCTCCATCTTGATGGAAAAGGGTTTGTCTGCATCTGTTGTGGCTACTATGGTGCAAGCCAGGAAGAAGACTTCTGCCGCTATCTATTATAGAGTATGGCGTGCTTACATTGACTGGTGTGATTCCAGGTCTCTTCCCTGCCGGGAATTCTTAGTGTCCAGGGTGCTGGAGTTCTTACAACATGGTCTAGACTTAGGTCTTAAGCTTAGTACCTTGAAGGGCCAGGTTTCGGCCCTGTCTATCTTCTTTCAGAAGACCTTTGCCCAGCACCAAGACCTTCTTTCAGGGGGTCACTCATGTGCGTCCTCCTCGGAAACCTATGGTTCCTGTTTGGGATCTGAACTTGGTTTTGTCGGCCCTGCAGGGGGCTCCTTTTGAGCCTATTCATGAGGCCGCTCTCGCTGTGCTCACGCTCAAGGTTGTCTTCCTGGTAGCTATCACTTCGGTTAGACGTGTGTCTGAGTTGGCTGCTTTGTCTATTCAGCCTCCCTACTTTGAGAGACACCGGGATAAGGTGGCGTTTCGCTTCAAGCCAGACTTCCTGCCTAAGGTTGTGTCTGCATTTCATTTGAATCAAGATATTGTGCCCTAATCCTAGTAACCCTAAGGAAAGGGTTTTGCATTCCTTGGATGTGGTTAGGTGTGTCAAGTCTTACCTGGTTACCACTCAGGCCTTTAGAAAGACGGATGCTTTCTTCGTTGTGCCTCATAGGCCTAGGAAGGGTTTGGCTACCGCCAAGTCTACCATCAGTAAATGGATTCGTCAGGCTGTTGTTCAAGCCTATACTACTAAGGGGAAGACTCCCCCCTTTTCGTCTTACTGCTCATTCTACTAGAGCTGTTGGGGCTTCTTGGGCTTTTCAGCACCAGGCCTCTGTGGAGCAAGTTTGCAAGGCCGCTACTTGGTCTTCTGTACATACCTTTACAAAGTTTTACAAGGTTGATGTTCGGGCCTCAGCTGACGCTGTGTTTGGCCGCAAGGTTCTGCAGGCGGCAGTAGTTTAGACTGCTTGCTGTTGCCTTCTGTTGGGGATCCCACCCTTCTTTATGGACACTGCTTTTGGATGTCCCACATGTTATTACTACTACTGGACGTGCTGTATGCTTAGAATAATACAACTCTGTGAAGTACTCAACTGTAGAGTTGATATTATATGCATACAGCACGTCCTGTTCCACCCCACCCTGTTTTCACCTTGTTCTGGATCCCCTGTTGGTGATTGTTATCTTATATATTTTTGCCAGTTTTGGGTGGTTGTTTCTCCTGGCCTCTCTTTCTCACTGCTTTTCAATGCTGGGGATTTGTGGGAGGTCCCTCGGTATATGTAGGGCCGGGAGGAGCTTGTTTTCTACATGTCTGCAGTGCACGGCGCCGGAGGCGGAGGATTACCCACATGTTATTATTACTACTGGAGCAGGACGTGCTGTATGCATATAATATCAACTCTACAGGTGAGTACTTCACAGAGTTGTATTTTTCGTCTTAAGCCTGACTTTTTGCCCAAAGTTGTTTCTTCCTTTCATCTCAATGAGAACATTGTCTTGCCTTCCTTGTGTCCCGCGCCTTCAAATTCTAAGGAGAGGGCCCTCCATTCCCTGGATGTGGTCCGAGCCCTTAAATACTACCTGGTTGCTACGGAATCCTTTAGGAAGTCGAATTCTCTTTTTGTCCTTCCTGACGGGCCTAGGAAGGGCTTGCCTCCAGCCAAATCCACTATCAGCAAGTGGATTAGACAGGCGGTGGTGCAAGCGTATTCTGCCAAGGGGAAGGAACCCCCTTTTACGATCACAGCTCACTATACCAGAGCTATTGGTGCCACTTGGGCTTTTCAACACCAGGCTTCTGTTGAACAGGTTTGTAAGGCCACTACTTGGTCTTCAGTTCATACTTTTTCTAAGTTTTACAAGGCTGATGTTAGGGCCTCAGCTGACGCTGTTTTTGGGCGTAAGGTGCTTCAGGCGGTAGTGTCATGAACTACATGCTGTTGCTCACTGGGGATCCCACCCTTTTTGGACACTGCTTTTGGATGTCCCAATTGTCAAGAATGGAGCGACCCGAGCAGGACACCAGGAAAAATACAGTTCTGTAAGTACTCACCTGTAGAATTGATTTTGATGGTGTCCTGTTCGGGTCGCTCCATCCCACCCTTGTTCTGTTATTCTCTTTTGCCTGTTATGGTGCTTACCTTTGAGAGAGTTCTTTTTGGGGCTGTGCGATTTAACATGGTCTCTGGCTTTTCAACCACTGGGGATTATTAGGGAAACGGATGCCTTTATATGAGCTGAGAGGAGCCACAAGTTTCGTGTTGCAGTCAACTGCGCCACCTTGTGGCGGATAACCCAATTGTCAAAAATGAAGCGACCTGAGCAGAACACCATTAAAATCAATTCTACAGGTGAGTACTCACAGAATTGTATTTTTCTTCTCCCGTTCTATGCAAAAAGCATATACTATGCAGCTACCCTGTCCTTTGGTGCTCTGTTTAAGCGGACATGGCAAGCCACAGTGGTCCCACAGCTGTATACGACCACAGCCCAAAGTACGTGGCTTCGCTTAGAATACTTAAGGTATTTTCTTAGAATAACAGATTTTACGATGCTTTGAAATTGCTTATTTTACACTGTTCCCATGGACACTGTCAGCGTTCTCATCAAGAGGTCATTACTGCTGCTTTGTTTTAGCTTGCCTGTTACAATGGAAAAATTCAGTAACGTGTCAGTAGTTTTTAGTAAAGGTTTTTACTAAAATCCAGGAAATCCAATCCCACTTTACCAAGAGAGTCACAGGAATATAGGACCGCATGCTGAGGAATTAGGGCCTTATTCATGAAGGGATAGCGACAGGTAGTGCCTTGTAAGCGGCAGGTGAACGCTGTTACACATTTATGAAGCCGAATCCGGTGAGCGACTGGAACAACGCCATGTAGCATCAGATTCATCATTATCCCAGGCTCAGCATACAGCGCCGGCGCTCAGCCTTGCAGAGCACCACGTGTTACCTCTCGCTACCTGGTGGTCTCCCATACATTTCTATGGATGATCCTTAAATCCCTTTCCTAATCACAATTTTTTTTTTAATAAAATCTCAAATCTTTCTGACATGTATCCTGGCCTAGAAAATGAGATATTTGAAAACTTTTTTGATTAATATTTTTATGCAGAATTGTCTGGTTTTAGTGTTCATGTTACAATGTAATTCCATATGTTTTCACTTTACTAGTGGATATGTGTTCAAAAACAGCCTTTCATCACGCAGCTTCTGGCACTATGGGCTACAACAACCCGATTTTGAGCGCCGGCGCTGTTTGAGGCACTGAGCTGGCACTACCGTTCGCTCCCATACAGTGTAGTACTGCGACTCGCACAACGTATTCATCAATGCCGGCCAGCGACTGAGGCACTCTGAAACAACGAACCATGGCCGAGCACAGCGACTACTAGTGGTCGCTCTCAAATCCTCGCTACAGACGCTCATCTGTCGCTACCTGGCGTTGTTAGTGAATAAGCCTGCCAGTTGAAGTGGAAAAGGTCTCCAGGCAGCTGTAAAAGCACTCTATAGGGCCTTCAAGTCTGGTCAGCATGAGAAGCTGGTGTGCCTGCTGGCCACTGACTCCAACCCAGTGCTCCAGGCTAGAACGCCTTTTAAAGTGGACCAACACCCAGGATTTTCATTGTCCTTGGTGTTGGTCCACTTCTGCGGGGCACCCCGATGCCCCCAAAAACTTACCTCACAGCCGACGGACAAGCTGAGGCCGCCAGCTCTTACAGGGAGTGCGCCCGCGCCGGCCATTCACAAACGGCCGGCGCGGGTGTGCGCCCTGCTAGAGGGATGCGCGGCGGCCCGCAAATGCCCCGTTGAAACGGGAGAAGGTAAGGTTTGTGGGCGTCCGGGGGGGGTTTCACACAGCGAGGCATCCCGATTTCGGGCCGATCAGCTATGGGTGTTGGTCCACTTTAAAGAGACTGTTCAGCCACAGTTGAGTGCTGCTGGATTTGCTGAGGTGCATGTGGCACCTGCAGCCAGTCATTGGAGAGCGCTGCAGACAGTCCTGTGGGCTGACCGGGTGCAGGTGGCATCAGGAGCGGGGCTAGAGTGAAACGGACATCAGGGCTGAAGAGCCTGAGAGACACTTGTATGAGTTGTGAGTAGGCCTGCGTGGCCATATGAAATCGGGACTCTGAGAAAACAGTCTGTCTGAATGCCGATAAAAAGCCTCTTTAAGTTGGATTTTGTGACACCAAATTAACCATTATTTACTCCATGTATGCCTGTGTCTGTACCCAGAAATATCCCCGAAGCTTACAAAGGGATATGAGCGCTCTCCACATCTATAAAGGGAAAGCCCACCTCGTCTGATTTCTGAGCGGCTGTGTAATCGCCTTTAGAGTTCAAAGACTTCATGGCTGCTAAATCTGCACTCAAGCCAGGGCCCTCATTAACTCAGATCATGCAAATTGGGGCCATGGCTGAGATTAACAAGCCCTTCCCAGGGGGCTATTTTTCCTCCACAGATAGAAACAGCCAATGCATCTTTTATTTTCATTTTATACTTGAGAAAAAATATTTTTGACTGCAAGATACCAAGAGGTAAAAAAAAGACAATTTGCAGCGCCATCTAGTGGCCACAAAAACACAAGAAAACTGATAATATTCTTAGTATACAGTACGTCCTGCTCCAGATAAGAATCATTACTCTTGGGTATTACTCCGCCAGATGGCGCTGGACTGCAGAGACTGCGAAATTGGCTCCTCCCGGCCCCTCAAATACCCAGGACCTCCCACAAATCTCCAGATTTTCTCTGCAGTCTGGACTGCGAAGGACAAGAAGATGGCTCTCTTCTCGCAGGTGAGCAGGGCTATTAGCCTGCGGCCCCGTAGGACTATTCCCACCCGTTCCATTATTACTGTGCCTCCCAGCCTTGGCTGCGCTGGTCCGGGTGATGGTAGGCAGCACAGCTGTCGGGTGCTTAGGAACGCTGCTCCACCACAATCCCTCACCAAAGGGTAGGCGGAATAGGCTTGTGGTGAGCCTCTATGGGATGCCCCTCCCGCACCTTGCCCCTGTCTATCGGTGGGCCCTGCGTTAAGTGGCTGCTGCTCTCCCTTGTAGCTCTCGGGGGGGGGGGGGGGGGGTGATATGCGTTGGTGCTTCACTTGGATGGTGTGCTTGTTGACTTTGTTCAGTCTCTGCACTGACTCGGTTGCACTGGTTGCGCTTTGAATATGATGTGTCTGCTAGACTGGCTAGTGTTGAGAAGTTGCTTGCTAATACCATGGCGCGTAAGGCCTCTGCTAAAAAGCGGCGCTTAACACCTGATGTCACACTATTCTAAGTATACAGTACGTCCTGCTCCAGATATAATACTTACAATTGGGTTATCCTTCGACAAAGGGCGCTGTGCACTGCAGACATGCAAAAACAGGCTCCTATCGGCCCTTCATATACCGAGGGACCTCTCACAAATCCCCAGATTTCTCTGTAGTGCTGACTGTGCTGACTGCGAAGACATGAAGTATCACTCTCTCGCAGGTGAGCGGGGCTATTACAGCCTGCGGCCCTGTTGGACTATTCCCACCCGTCCTCCTTGTGATGTGCCTCCCATCCTGGGCTGCGCTGGTCGGGTGAAGGAAGGCAGCACCATGTGTGCTTAATGGAGCCATGCTCCACCGCAGTCCCCCACCATAGGGTAGGCGGTTTAGGGTGATGGTGAGCCTCATAGTGGATGTCCCTCCCGCATTCTGGTCCCATGCCCCGTGTAGAGGTGGACCCTGTGTAAAGGGTCGCCGTCCTCCCTCGTTTCCCCCCGTATTCGGGGGAAAAGAAGGGTGTGTGTGTGTGTGTGTGTGTGTGTGTGTGTGTGTGTGTGTAGTCAGTTGGCGGTCTCAGTGTACAGTATTGTCATGCTTATGGCCGTGCTTTTGCCCCTGATCGGCAACTGGGTTTCAGAGCCACGCTGCCTTTCTAGTTTGACCCTCTCAATTTAACTTGCAATAGTCTACCGCACGTCCTGCGTTGTTATGCTACATCTTGGGCAGGAAACTGATTTTTTGCACGCCTACGGGCGTTAGAATGGTGAGTATTGAGTATTGAGACTTCATGAGTATCCACTAGCAGATGCCCTTACTGGCGCACTCTATGCTTAGCTTGCCGAGTCTTTACACGGCTGCTTCAGAATTTCGCGCCCTTTGGGGGAGGCGGGGACCCGACATGGCGCACTCTGCGTCACGCCCAGTTTAGACCCGCCCTCCGAGGTTTGGTTGGCGCCATTTTGTCCGCGCACGTTGGCGGTCCCTCTCCTCCCCAGGTCGGTGAGTGCCCTCGCGGGCGTTTTCATTATTAGTACCCTTTCTGTGGCGCATGGCCCTGACACCCCTTATTCCCCTTCTGTCTTTCAGACCTTGAAGATTCCGGTGGCTTCTCCCGGCCTAACATATATTGTAGCGGGCTTACAAATTCTCCCACATTAACCTAGCGGGTCTTTGGGACATCCAGGGTGGCCTATTGCGTAAATCCCTACTGGTATATTACATTAACAATCACCATATGGAGGCATCTCAGAATTATGTGACCGGGATCCCGGCTGTGTACAGCGTGTGGACTGCCCCACGCTGATGCGGACAGAGCACGGGTCTGCGGACCATGTGCTGAACAAGCACTGGCCCTGCAATCAGGGTTGCCAGTGGCTGCGCCTCGTTTCAATACACCTCTCTCCCGTGCTTAAATCTCACTCCTGATGAGTCGCACTCGAGCGGGAATGAACAGCAAGTCGTGCCGCGCAGACTGCCCACGGCCGAGCAGGTGATTTCGAGGTTGGCAGAGCGCTTGGGCCCTGGTAAGAAGCGGTCCCTGACGCCTCCGGTTTCGCCCATTCCTTCTGAATCTGAAGAGTTAACTACTGAGCAGGGTTTTGCTCTTTATGATGGTCGGCTATTCTCGGACTCGGGCTCATCGGACGAGGGGCTGAGGAGTCATGATGATCCGGGCCCCGGTTCTTGGGGCCTGTGTGCCACCGACAAATTACTGATAAAGATCTTCGAGGTCTTGTCTATCTCTATCCCTGGTGAGGCCTCTAGGCCTAGAAGGGAGAGTTTCCATACAGCGCCGCCGCGTTTGGAATTTCTGGAGCAGGATCACTTCCAAGCTCTTGTGCTCAAAGAATGGCAATGCCCTAGTAAACTTTCAGGGGACTGGGATTGGAAATACCCTTTTCCCCCCTGATGTGGTTAACTGCTATCATCACCTCCTGTGGTGGATGCACCGATCATTGGGGTTCTTAACCCCCCCCTTTATTGCGGCCCCTAGTTATCGTACCCTTCGGGATGCTGAGGACCGGCGCATTGATAGGCTGGCTTCCCACGCCTTTTCTTGTGCAGGGACGACTCTGCGCCCGGTCTGTGCCGCGGCCATCGCTGCAGTAGCCACTAGGACTCTCATCAGAAAGCTGATAGATCATCAACCTGAGGATCTCCCCTGGGAGGTGTTTAATGCACTCTCCAGTGCACTCTCCAGTTGTGATGTATTTGTAAGATTTATCCTTTTGGCGCTGGATGACACCATCAGCATGTGCGCTAGAACGTCCGCCCTTGCTGTAGCTATACGCCGACTGGTCTGGCTGCGACAGTGGGGTGTTGACGATGCTACGAAAAAGATTCTTACTGGGCTTCCCTTTAGAGGGCGACGTCTATTCGGGGCCCGTCTGGACCTGTTTGGGAAAAGGGCAAAACGCCCCTTTACAGAAGGCGGCCTCGGGCCTTCTCGAGGCTGGGGCACCCCTCCACCCCCCTATGTTAGTGTCAAACCAGAACCAGTGGTGTCCTTCCAGCTTTTTGGTATAGATCCCTGCCCCAGGAGTGGCATTCAACGTCCTTGTCCCTCCGGCAGGACTAAGTCCAAGCCTGTTACCAAAACCCCCCAAGCATGATGGGGATGGCCGCAGCACCTTGCCCCTATCAGGAGGCTGCATGCCTCATTCTGATGGAGTCAGGAGGAAGTTTCCTCTGGATGCAGGATAGTGTCTGCTGGGCGACCCCCTTCCCGAGATATTCAGGATGCTTCTGGTCCCTGCCTCTCTTCTTGTGTTGGAGCAGGCCATGTGCGATCTGCGAGGTCTGGGGTCACCTGCTGGTTGCCCTTAACAGACATAGGCAGGGGCCTCTACACTAACCTTTCCATATTTCTCCAAATGGATGAGACACTCTGTCCATTATGGCCCTCCATAGGTGAGGCAACTTACATTCACAGGCGGTTTTACTGCATGGTTCCTCTGCGTTGGGCCGCCAGTGCCCAGTGTCCAGCCGTTCGGTAGGGACCTAAGACGCTTATTTCATGGCCATTGTGCCTTCTGGGCTCCAAGGACCTTACAGGTTAGTGTTGGCGCTCCAACACTGCTGATTGTGGCCTTATTATCTGGCCTTGGTTCTGCTCCCTGAGTGATCGCCTAGGCGATGACGGGGGTGATATCTCTACTGAGACCTAGGGGGGCGTCCGTGCGAGGAACTGCCGGGCCGTCCCTCTTTGCTTCCCAATTCCTGCGTCAGACCGAGTGTTACTCGGTTAGTGGTGTCCTTTGGGAGTCTTTGGATGGGTGCTCAATCACCTCAATTCCTCTTATTCTAAGCATACAGCACGTCCTGCTCCATCTATAATACTTACACATGGGTTATCCTCCGCCAGAGGGCGCTGTGCACTGCAGACATGCAAAAACAGGCTCCTCCCGGCCCTTCATATACCCAGGGACCTCCCACAAATCCCCAGATTTCTCTGCAGTGCTGAACTGCGAAGACATGAAGTATCACGCTCTCGCAGGTGAGCGGGGCTTTACAGCCCGAAGCCCTGCGGGACTATTTCCACCCGTCCTCCTTAAAAGAATATGCCTCCCAGCCTGGGCTGCGTGGGTCGGGTGAAGGTAGGCAGCACCTTGTGTGCTGAACGGAGCCACGCTCCACCGCAATTCCCCACCATAGGGTAGGCAGTTAGGCCAATGGTGAGCCTCTAGTGGATGCCCCTCCCACATTGTTGCCCGTGCCCCTAACAGATTTAGTCCACTGGACGCTGGTCCACTTCTCCCTCACTTCCTCCCGTAACTTGGGGAAAAAGAAAGGGGGGGGGGGTGGTTATGTGTGGCAGTCCTAGTGCAATATTTCACGTTAAGGCCTTTGGTTTTTATTATAATTGGGTGTCAGTGTCGCGCTCCTTGCTATACAGTTGCGAGCCGTTTGTCCTTTCATTATCAACTACCTAGACGGCAGCATCATTTCCAGCGTGACAGCATCTTTATGCATGCGCCTTCTATCCAATACTGTCCTTATTTCTGTTGGTTAGAGCTTCGCGCTCTTTGGGGGAGGCGGGGATTCGGCATGACGCGCTCCGCGTCACAGCCTGGTCTGGCCCGCCCCTCGAGGTTCGCTTGGCGCGGTGCGGTCCGCCTCCTCCCTTGGTCATGTAAGTGCCCTCCGGGGCGGCATTGTTCTATGTGTTTATTGGCCTGCGCATGGCACTGACACCACCCCTCTTGTCCCATTATGTCTTTCAGACGCTAGGACTTCGGTGGCTTCTCCCGGCCTAACATATATTACAGCGGGTCCACATAACAAATTCTCCCACTTCCTAGCGGGTCTTGGGGCATCCAGGGTTGCCTATTGCGTAAATCCCTGCGGGCATACTGCTCAAGATAATCACCATATGGAGGCATCTCAGAATTATGTACCCGGGGTCCCTCTGGGACATGACCGGCTGTGTGCAGTGTGTGGTCAGCCCCAGGCTGAGGCTGACAGGGCACGGGTCTGCGGACCGTGTGCTGAACAGGCAGGTCTGCCAGTGGCTGCACCTCCCTTCAATACACCCATCTCCCCGGACCTAAACCTCACTCCTGATGAGTCCCACTCGAGCGGGGATGACCTGCAAGCCGTGCCGCACGTGCTGGCTACGGCGGAGCAGGTGCTGTCGGGATTGGCGGAGCGTATGGGCCCTGGTAAGAAGCAGTCCCTGACACCTCCTCTCTCTCCGGTTCCTAACGATACCGATGACTCTGCTGATATGCAGGACCTTAATCCTTCTGAGGAAGGTGAGCTATTCTCAGATTCGGGCTCCTCGCCTCCTGGAGAGACTCCCAAGCCTAAGAAGGAGAGTTTCCACACAGCGCCGCCGCGCTTGGAGTTCCTAGAACATGATCATTTCCAGAATCTTATATCCCAAGAATGGAAATCGCCTTGTAAACTTAAAGGGGTCCCAGGGGTCTGGGATTGGAAGTACCCCTTCCCTCCTGATGTGGTTAATTTCTGGTCGGCACCTCTTGTGGTGGATGCACCAATTATAGGGGTTACTAACCCCCCCTTCATGACGGCTCCTTATTACCGTACCCTTCGGGATGCTGAGGACTGGCGCATTGACAGACTGGCTTCCCACGCCTTTTGGTGTGCAGGGACGGCTCTGCGCTCGTTCTGAGCCGCGGCCATCACTGCGGTGGCCGCCAGGACTCTTGTCAGAAAGGTACTAGATCACCGTCCTGAGGACCTCCCCTGGAGGGTATTTAATGCGCTATCAGACTGTGATGCGTTTGTGAAGTTTATCCTCTCAGCGCTGGATGACACCATTAAGATGTGTGCTAGAACTTCTGCCCTTGTGGTAGCTATTCGCCGCCTGGTCGGGCTGTGACAGTGGGGTGCTGACGATGCTACAAAAAAGGCTCTCGCTTGCCTTCCCTTCAGAGGACGGCGACTATTTGGGGCCCGTTTGGACCTTTTTGGTAAAAAGGGTAAAGCACCCTTGTGCAGAAGGCCGCTCCGGCCTCCCCGGGGCAGGGTCACCCCTCCACCTCCCTACGTTCGTGTCAAAACGCGAACCTGAGGTGTGCTTCCAACTGTTCGGTGTGGATTTCCACCATGGGGTGGGCAGGCAACGCCCTGGGCCCTCTGGCAGGACGAAGTCCAAATCTGCCAAGACCTCCCAAGCATGAAGGGACGCCCTCGCCCTTCTGGGCGAGGGTACTGATGCAGCAGCTGTCTACCATCTAGGAATGTACCTTCTCCTGGTGGTTCCAGGAGGTAGTTCCCCTGGACACAGGATAGCTTTTGCTGGGCGGTCCCTCTCAGTGGTTGTCAGGGTGCTTCTAGCCCCTGTTTTTCCCTCAGGAATTGGTGCAAGCCGTACTGGGCCTACAGAGTTTCGGCTTACTTTCAGGTTGCCCTTAACAGTATGGGGCTATGGCCTCTATATTAACCTTCCTCCTTCCCTCAGTCTGGGCAGTCTGGGCCACGCTGGCCTATGGTAGGCCTGGCAATTCTACTCACACGTAGTCCCTATATGACATCCCTGTCTTGGTACACAGGCGCCCTGTGCAAGGGGGGCTTCCGACCTCCTGTGGAGTTCTAGATCTTCTTACTTCCCCCTGTGTCTGCTGAACACTTAAGACCCTTACTAGGCGGTGTGGCAGGACCAACCCTGCGGCTTGAGGCATTGCTGGTGGCCTCTGTTTCGCTCCCAGGCTACTCGCCATGGCGCGAATGGGGGTGTGGTCTCGGACATGCCTGGGGGGGGGGCTTCCGCATTAGGACCTACCGGGTCGTCTTTCCTTACTCCCCAGTCTCTACGTCAGGCCGAGTGGATTGGTCGGCCGGCAGTGTCCCCTGGGAGTTACTGGATGGGTGCTCAGTCACCTCAATCCCTCTTGGTCCATTATCTGCTATCTCCATTCCTTGGATTCGGTTCAGGCTTGAGCCTTCTTCCTTGGCAACAAGTGGACTCCTGATTACGGGGGCTCTGCCCCCCTTTGCTGACTTCTTACTTTCACCAGGCAGGATTGCAGCTGGTGGGCCCGTTGGTGGCGTATCAGATGATGGCCCTTATATACCGAGCCCTTGGGCTCTTCGGCACAGTAGGTTATTGATCCTACATGGGGTTCCAGCACCCCTGGGGCTTGATCTGTGCTCATTCCCCCTTGGTAAGGTGGTTCCTCCTGAGCTGATCATATTCAAGGACCCTATCAGGGGGCACCCCCTTCTTTGCTTACATCTTCCTGTGAATGGTCATCTTGGGTACCAAGTCTCGCAGGTAGGCAGGGGGGGGGCTTTCTTCCAAAGCACCCGTGGTTCCTAGGTAGGGTTCCTTAGAGGGGCCATCTTACCTACTGGTTGTTGCAACAGTGAGCCTTCCGTTGCCTCTATACGACTGGACTTCTCTTTAGGACCTGTCTATTTGGGGACTCTTGGTCTGTTAAAGACTATGGTCTGTTTTATTATTGGTCTGGAGCTTGAAGCAGGGTGATCCCTCTGGAGGGTTCCTGATCCTGTTCTGGGCGGGGGTCTACGCCCCCTGCTCCTCAGTGGTATCCGCTCCAATAGATGCCTTTCAGTGGCAGGTTATGCTATCCTGGTGGCGCTCTGAGAGCCAACTAGGGTGGCTCTGTTGGGTCTCGCTTATACTACAGGGTCTCCGCCCTTGTTGTTTACTGTCCCAGAATATTCTGACTCTGGTCATGGGGGCTTAGAAAAATCATGCATAGACTTTCTATTTATATGCCTTCTCTTTTCATCTGAATCAGGACATTGTTCTTCCTTCCTTGTGCCCTAATCCTAGTAACGCTAAGGAGAGGGTTTTGCATTCCTTGGATGTGGTTAGGTGTCTGAAGTACTATCTGGTGGCTACTGCACCTTTCAGAAAAACTGATGCTCTTTTTGTGGTCCCTTCTGGTCCTAGGAAGGGTTTGGCTCCTGCTAAATCTACTATCGGCAAATGGATCCATTAGGCTGTGATTCAGGCCTACTCTGATAAGGGGAAGAATCCTCCCTTCCACCTTACTACTCATTCCACTCGTGCTATTGGTGCCTCTTGGGCTTTTCAGCATCTGGCTGAGTAATACCCAAGAGTAATGATTCTTATCTGGAGCAGGATGTACTGTATACTCATAGTAACAATTCTACAGGTGAGTAATCACAGAATTGTATTGTTATGTGCATATTTGGCCTTTGCAAATGAGAGGAAGTAAGACTCATACACTAGCAAATGTATGACTTGAAATGATGGCAGGAAGAAAAACAAAGTAGCTTTATCAGCGCTATCTTGTGGCTTCAGTAATCAAGGTGCCAGGAATTGGCATCTAACCTCATGTATCCCCTCTGGTGAGGCTGGATGTGTTAGTTTCAAATATTTTACCAGTTTTCTATCCATCACTTGCCCCTTGCATTCTCCTGTTCTGTAATGGTTGTTTAGGTGGGACAGTATCATGTGCATTACTCCAGTGACTCTAGCCAAGGTTTAATCCTTTCTTTAGGGGCATCCTGGTTTGCTGCAGCTGTGTGATCAGGGTCAGTTAATGGGGAAACCAGTGGATTTCACCCTGCTTGGCATCCCAAATCAGGATATCCCTAAGGAAATCTGTTGAAGTGAGCCAACTCCCTTTTTTGAGTTATGGACCACTTTAAATCCTAGAAACAAAGAAAGTTAACAGAAGGAGAACATATGGTCTTATCTTGTCTGCCCTATAAATCTATATAAACCGTTAGTCAGACCGGAGTTGATAGAAGTTAGACCGGAGTAATTCTACAAAGATAAAGAGAGGATTTTTTTTCTTTGTCTGTGCAATGTAAATACTTTGTTTTAAGTAAGCGCAATTAACCTTGTACCCTTGAATAGGGAGCATTTTGGTCTTTTAGTCCCCTATATTAAAGTGAACCTAAAATCCCTTAAATCGGACCTTCACCCTAAATAAGCATATCTTATAAGTTTTCTCCACACTGTACATACAGATTGCCCACATTAAAAATCATCCTACCTGCATATACTGCATTTTCTGAGGCTTTAAACATCCAAGATGGCGGCCTGTGTAGGTGCAGGCTGCCTGCAAACAGGAAGTGTCTTCTGACTTTGCCGCTCTGCATTCTGGGATTGCTGACCTTTTCCTGGCCCCCAGCTCTGCTCTATCTGTGCAAAGCACAGTTATATCCCTGCTCCCCTGCACTTTTGACCCCTCTTCTCTCCTTCTCTAATCATTGATTTTTATTTCTTGCTGTAGCACTTAATGTGGCCTCTAACTTTCGCTAATATGTAATGTGGAATTGCGCTGTGCTTTATCCAATGAAATGCTGCGGACTGTCATCATCTTTACTCCATGTGCAGCATTTCACATACGATGCCGTAGGAGGGAGAGAGCCCTGGGGGCCTGAGTTTACCTTGTAATCACCTAGAGTGCATTTGCCAGTTTTCTATGCTGCACAAGGGAGGATTGTGGGATACATACACACCTCCAGTGCAGGAAGATGGTGGCATCAGATTCGGGAGCTGCCGGACAAGTAAGGGGGCACTGTTCATTGATAAACATGCAGCAGTTTGCATGCTTATCATTTTTAATTTTTATTTCTATTTTCACTTTTTTTGTGCTAAGCTGAGCATTCGACTTGTTTAAGCCTTTAAGTGCCAGCCTACCTGCAGCTTTTGTCACCCTCTGTTGCCAGACCATGCACTATTTTGCGCTACACATGTTCAACTGTGATTTTTGAAAGGATTTCCAGGGATTTCCCAGGGAAATGATATATTGTTTTTTTTCAAGAGAGTCTGGGCTTTAACATGAAATCTCTTGTTTGGCCTTTTTTTGTGTATTCTCAATACTTTTTGGTGAAATATGTGCAAAAAAAATTAATCTAATTTTTGCAATTTGTAGTGTTTTTTTGTAATAGAAAATGTAAGTTTGTCAATGTCAATAAAATTTTATTGCGTGCGAAACCCCAATTTCTCCCAGTCACAGCGGTACCACATATGTATTGATAGACACCCTTTCCTGCCCAGGAGACTCCCCCAAACTGAAACAGAGCTTTAGGAGATTTTCAGATAAAATACAACTATGCTATGCGCACCTTGCAGTTTTTCCAGAAAAACAACCTATATATTCTCTAGAAGTACACACCTCAAGCTTTCTAGGCGTACCAAGCTTGTTTATGTGGGCTTAGTTTTCTGGAAGTAATCCCTCAATGTATTCTTTGGTTGCACAAAGTTTCCCTAAAAAAAGAATAAAAAGGAAGAATCAAGCTACATTTTGTTTTTTGTTTTTTTTAGGAAAAACTATATGCAAACAAGAAAAAACAAGTAAAATCTCAAAAAGCAACATGCCCCGAACAGAACGATACCAAACATGCATAGCTACTGTCAAGGGAAGAGTTGGCAAACGCCCCAAAGTAAAGCATGCGCATAACAGTAATTTTACTTGAAAATTTCATCTCTGCAGACAAAATGCGCACCTTGCAGTTTTTCAACCAAAACAACCCTTTACATTTGGAATATATATAAACCATATATTCCCTGAAAGTACACATGTTAAGCTTTCTAAGAGTACCCAGCTTGTTGTAGTAGGCTCACATTTCTGGAAGTAATCCCTCAAAGAATTCTTAGGTTGCACAGGGTTTCCCTAAAAAAAAAAAAAAAAAAAAAAAATCTGAAAGGGCAAGGTCCCCCGAGCAGAACAATACCCAACATGCATAGGTACTATTAACCTACTTGAAGTTTTGTCGCCCTCTGTTGACAGGTCATTTTTCCCCATTCTGCGCCATGTTTAACCGTGATTTTTGACGGAATTTCCAGGAAAATTATAGATATATATTTTGCAGCAGAGTTTAAGCTTGATCATGAAATGTCTTGTTTGTAATTGTTCTACTGTTTTTTTAAATATTTGTGTAAAAATAAATATTTTTTAGACAATTGTCTCCTTTATTTTAAATAAAACCTTTACTTTATTAGAGAGACCCATATTGCACGTGAAAGCCCAATTTCTCCCGATTACAACGGTACCACATATGTATCGGTAGCCCCCCCATTCTTGCCCAGGAGACCCCCCAAACTGAAAATAGCACTTTATAACATTTACAAATAAAATACTACTACTATCCACACCATAAACATACGGAGTTAATTAAAAAAAAAATGACATAGGGTTAAAAACCCTTAAAAATCCCCAAAAAATTGAAATGGGGTCCCCCTTACCCAGCATTACCAGCCCGGGACCAGCTATGGGGGCTTGTAGGAACAGAGTGGAGGGGCCAGCTTTTGTGCCCCCCCCACCCTGCAGCCTACATGCCCACATAGCCTATGTTGGCCCGGGCTCTTCTGCCCTTCCCCCCGGGCTTTGGGGAGGCAGGTAATAGGGGTGACGGGGGTTAACGGCAGGTGACTTGCCAGCCCCCAGCCTTGTGAACTGGTATAGGGATCTCATGGACCCCTTACCAGTTCACAAGGGGTTAAGTGTAAAAAAAACACACAGAAACAGAAAAAAATATTATTCCCAGTATGTCACACACCTCGCTTCCGAATATTCATGACACTTGGGTAACTGTCCTGTAGAGGGTGATCTTGCAGAGATGACATGAAAAAAGGGAGCCCCTCCCGGTCCATAAATAACTGGGACTTCCCACCATTCCCCAGTCTTTCGTCTCTGCAGTCGGCGAGCAAGTCAGAAGATGGCTATCTCCTCCTTGCAGGTAGCCGGGGTTACCCCCCGGCTCATTTTTTGTTTCTATTTGGTGCCTGGACCTTTTTTAAATTTAAACTATAGCAGTATGCCTCCCAGCCTAGGCTGAAGGTCCAGGCAATGGTAGGCTGCACCACTGTGGTGTGTATGGGAGCTTGCTCCCCCGTGAGACCCCATACAAAGGGGTAGGCGGTGTCCAGGTTGGTGATGCCAGCTTGGGATGCCCCGTCCCCCTTTTCACCTATTGGTGTGGGTTCTTCCCCCCTACCGTGTCCCTCTGTGCCCCTTGGGGGGGGGGGGTGGCCCTTTTTCCCGTGTGACTTTAATGGGGGGAAAGGTGTTTGTGTGTTTTACGTGGCCGGGTGGCCTTTGTTTGCAGCTGAGCAGGCTGCTTCTTTCAGGTGCGGTTTAGGAGGGGGCGGGGCCGGGCGCTCGGCGCGGCTGCCCCCCCCTCGATGTCGGCTCCACTGAGTTGCTCTGGTGCTTGCTGGGGCCCGGCCCGCGATGTGCGCTGGCCCGCTCCTCTTCTTCCGGCCTCTCTGTTTCTCTTTCATTCCCTCGCTGCTGTGAGGGTTGACGGTCGCCTTTGGCTTTGCGTGAGTGCTTTCTTTTTGTATCTATTAATATGATTGTTGGGTGATGTGCATGTTTTGACACTTATGCACTCCCTGTATTCTAAGCATACAGCACGTCCTGCTCCATCTATAATACTTACACATGGGTTATCCTCCGCCAGAGGGCACTGTGCACTGCAGACATGCAAAAACAGGCTCCTCCCGACCCTTCATATACCCAGGGACCTCCCACACATCCTCAGATTTCTCTGCAGTGCTGAACTGCGAAGATATGAAGTATCACGCTCTCGCAGGTGAACGGGGCTTTACAGCCCGAGGCCCTGCGGGACTATTTCCACCCGTCCTCTTCGGAAGATTATGCCTCTCAGCCTGGGCTGTGCGGGTCGGGTGAAGGTAGGCAGTACCTTGTGTGCTGAACGGAGCCACTCTCCACCGCAATCCCCCTCCACAGGGTAGGCGGTTAGGCCGCTGGTGAGCCTCTAGTGGATGCCCCTCCCGCATTCTTGCCCGTACCCCTCACAGATTTAGTCCATGGACGCTGGTCTGCTTCTCCCTCGCTTCCTCCCGTAACTCGGGGGGGGAAAAGAAAGGGGGGGTGGGTATGTGTGACAGTCCTAGTGTTAAGTATCACGTTAAGGCCTTTGGTTTTTATTTTTATTGGGTGTCAGTGTCGCGCTCCTGCTTTACAGTTGCGAGCCATTGTCTTTCATTAACAACTGCCTAGACGGCAGCATCATTTTCAGCGTGTCAGCATTTTTTTGCATGCGTCTTCTATCCAACTGTTCTACTTATTTCTGTTGGTTATAGCTTCGCGCTCTTTGGGGGAGGCGGAGACTCGGCATGACGCGCTCCGCGTCACAGCCTGGTCTGGCCTGCCCCTCGAGGTTCGCTTGGCGCCATTTTGTCAATCTTCACGCGCGTGGTGCGGTCCGCCTCCTCCCTTGGTCATGTAAGTGCCCTCTGGGGCGGCATGTTTCTATGTGTATTCGGCTGTCACTGACACCACCCCTCTTGTCCCATTATGTCTTTCAGACGCCAGGACTCCGGCGGCTTCTCCCGGCCTAACATATATTACAGCGGGTCCACATAACAAATTCTCCCACTTCCTAGCGGGTCTTGGGGCATCCAGGGTTGCATATTGCGTAAATCCCTGCGGGCATACTGCTCTCATAATCAACATATGGAGGCATCTCAGAATTATGTAACCGGGGTCCCGCTGGGACATGACCGGCTGTGTGCAGTGTGTGGTCAGCCCCAGGCTGCGGCTGACAGAGCACGGGTCTGCGGACCGTGTGCTCAACAGGCAGGTCTGCCAATGGCTGCACCTCCCTTAAATACACCTGTCTCCCCGGACCTAAATATCACTCCTGATGAGTCCCAGTCGAGCGGGGATGACCTGCAATCCGTGCCGCGCGTGCTGCCTACGGCGGAGCAGGTGCTTTCTGAATTGGCGGAGCGTATGGGCCCTGGTAAGAAGCGGTCCCTGACGCCTCCTGGCTCTCCGGTTCCTAACGATACCGATGACTCTGCTGATATGCAGGACCTTGATCCTTCTGAGGAAGGTGAGCTATTCTCAGATTCGGGCGCCTCGAATGAGATGCCCGGGTGCTGTGATGATTCTGGGCCCGGTTCTTGGGGCCTGTGTGACACAGATGAAATTCTTAAGATCTTTGAGGCTTTGTCAATCTCCCCCCTGGGGAGACCCCCAAGCCTAAGAAGGAGAGTTTCCATACAGCGCCGCCGCGCTTGGAGTTCCTAGAACAGGATCATTTCCAGAATGTTATATCCCAAGAATGGGAATCGCCTTGGAAACTTCCCAGGGGTCTTGGATTGGAAGTACCCTTTCCCTCCTGATGTGGTTAATTTTTGGTCAGCACCTCTTGTGGTGGATGCACCGGTTATAGGGGTTACTAACCCCCCTTTCATAATGGCTCCTTTTTACCGTACCCTTCGGGATGCTGAGGACCGGCGCATTAACAGACTGGCTTCCCACGCCTTCTCGTGTGCTGGGACGGCTCTGCGCCCGGTCTGTGCCGCGGCCATCACTGCGGTGGCCGCCAGGACTCTTGTCAGAAAAGTACTAGATCACCGTCCTGAGGACCTCCCTTGGGGGGTGTTTAATAATCAGACTGTGATGCCTTTGAAGTTTATCCTCTCAGCACTGGACGACACCATTAAGATGTGTGCTAGAACCTCTGCCCTTGTGGTAGCTATTCGCCGCCTGGTCTGGCTGCGACAGTGGGGTGCTGACGATGCTACGAAAAAGGCTCTCACTTGCCTTCCCTTCAGAGGACGGCGATTATTTGGGGCCCGTTTGGACCTTTTTGGTAAAAAGGGTAAAGCACCCTTGCGCAGAAGACTGCTCCGGCCTCCCCGGGGCAGGGTCACCCCTCCACCTCCCTATGTTAGTGTCAAACGCGAACCTGAGGTGTGCTTCCAACTGTTCGGTGTGGATTTCCACCATGGGGTGGGCAGGCAACGCCCTGGGCCCTCTGGTAGGTCTTGGCAGATTTGGACTTAGTCCTCCCAAGCATGAAGGGACGCCCTCGCCCTTCTGAGCGAGAGTACTGCCGCAGCAGCTGTCCACCAGGAATGTACCTTCTCCTACTGGTAGTTCCAGGAGGTTGTTCCCCTGAACACAGGATAGCTTTGCTGGGTGGTCCCTCTCAGTGGTTGTCAGGGTGCTTCTAGCCCCTGGTTTTCACTCAGGTATTGGGGTAGGCCGTACTGGGCCTACAGAGTTTGGGCTTACTTACAGGTTGCCCTTAACGGTATGGGGCTTTGACCTCTATTTTAACCTCCCTCCTTCCCTCAACAGTATGAGGCAGTCTGGGCCACGCTGGCCTATGGTAGGCCTGGCAATTCTAATCTCACAGGTAGTCCCTATATGACACCTCTGTCTTGGGACACAGGTGCCCTGTGCAAGGGGGGCTTCCGGCCTCCTGTGGAGTACTAGATCATCTTAGTTCCCCTTGTGTCTGCTGGACACCAAGACCATTACTAGACAGTGTTGCATTATTTGTGGCCTCTCTTTCGTTCCCAGGCTACTCGCCATGGCACAAATGGGGGTGATGTCTCGAACATGCCTGGGGGGGGGGGCGTCTGCATTAGGACCTACCGGGTCGTCTTTCCTTACTCCCCAGCCTCTACGTCAGGCCGAGTGGATTGGTCGGCCGGTGGTGTCCCCTGGGAGTTACTAGATGGGTGCTCAGTCACCTCAATCCCTCATGGTCCCTTATCCGCTATCCCCATTCCTGGGATTCGGTTCAGGCTTGAGCCTTCTTCTCTGGCAACAAGTGGATTCCTGGTTACGGGGGCTCTGTCCCCCTTTACTGACATCTTACTTTCACCAGGCGGGATGGCAGCCGGTGGGCCCGTTGGTGGCATATCAGAAGATGTCCCTTATACACCGAGCCCTTGGGCTCTTCGGCACAGTAGGTTATTGAGCCTACATGGGGTTCCAGCACCTCTGGGGCTTGGTCTGTGCTCATTCCCCCTTGGTAAGGTGGTTTCTCTTGAGCTGATCATATTCAAGGGCCCTGTCAGGGGGCACCCCCTTCCTTACTTGCATCTTCCTGTGAATGGTCACCTTGGGTACCAAGTCTCGCAGGTTGGCGGGGGGGAGAATTTCTTCCACAACCCCCTGTGGTTCCTGGGTAGGGTCCCCTAGAGGGTCCATCTTACCTACTAGTTTTGTTGAAACGATGTGTCTTCCGTTGACTCTATACTGCTGGACTTCTCCTCTTTTAGGACCTGTCTATTTGGGGACTCTTGGCCTGTTTTATTATTGGTCTGGAGCTTGATGCAGGATGCTCCCTCTGGAGGGTTCCTGATCCGGGCGGGGGTCTACGTCCCCTGCTTCTCAGTGGTATTCGCTCCAATGGATGCCTTTCAGCGGCAGGTTATGCTATCCTGGTGTCGCTCTGAGAGCCAACTAGGGTGGCTCTGTTGGGTCTCGCTTATACCACGAGGGCTCCGCCCTTGTTTTTACTGCCCCAGAATATTCTGACTCTGGTCATGGGGGCTTAGTAAAATTATGCATAGACTATTTTATATGCCTTCTCTTCGTTCACCCTACTTGTGGGGTTCTGCGCACGGTTGTGCTGATAAAGGGACCCGTGAGATTAATGGCCTGGGTGGCTTTGTGGACTGTGATTCGCAGATGCTTCTGCTGTAGTCTGCTGACCTGTTCGCTCTCTCAGGAGTGCGGTTCTGCCCTTGTCAGGCCCCTTCTTTTGTCGTCCCAATATACAGACTCTAGTCTGGGGCTTGACAGCTGATTCATTCACCCCCTGGAGACGGGCCTTATCTTCTGGGTGACTCGGCATATGGGGGGCTAGGAGCAAGCTTCCTTGGCTTCCTCTTCCTCCGTCTATTGGGGTTTATGGTATAACCATATTGATTGGCATGAGTCTTGGTCTCTTCCCTGCTGGACGTTTTCGGTTCCCAGGGTTCTAGAGTCATTACAGCATAGGTTGGGGTTGGCTCCCCATCTAGGGACTCTGAAGGTTCAGGTTCTGTCCTGGCTATCTTCCCGTAGGAGTCTGGTTCTGTCTTCCTTGTGAGGAGTTCTCTTGGGGATTGGTTCCATGGTCCCTGTTGGGATCAATTTTCATTTTGTTTGCCCTGCGGAATTTTCCCTGGGGACTTTCTGCTGGATGCTGTCTGAGTTGCCTTGTAGTCCAAGTCGCTTCTCTGGGGGCTCCTGCCTCAGTCAGACGCGTGCCTGAGAAGGTGGATCTGATTACTTAGCCTTGGCTCGATGTGTGTAGATAGATAGATAGATAGATATAGATCTATATGCACCCCATGCCGTGGGGGTATTCCTTCTTACGCCGGACCACAGGTCCAAGTGGTGTTCTATGTTCATTGTGTTAGTCTGTTTAGTCTAACTATGGACCTTATTCTTAATAATGCTAATATGAGGGTCTACATTCCCTCAACAGGTGTTGCAATTTTTCCCCTGAGGGTTTCTTGTCCCTTAGGGGGACTGAGGCCCTGGGAGTATGCGGGCGCCTCCTTATGTATGCGCCTGATAGCGCCTGTTTCCAGCGCCACTGCGTCCTTTGGATTAATCCTTCTTGGATGCCTCCTGGTCCTGAGTGAAGCCCTTGGCTTCGTGCTAGTGAAGGGATCAGTAGTTACAAGTTTTCCACGAGGCTTCTGTTGCCTGTGGGCTGGTTGGGTCGTTACACTGGCCTATTCTCTTGAAGGGGAAGAATCTTCCCTTTTTTTCATTTTATTCTGTTATATTGGTGTTTGGGTACCATTGGCCCTTCAAGATTGACGTTAGAGCCTCTGCTCATGTCATGCCTGTTGCAAAGTTTTTAATAGGTGACAGCGCCTTTACTGTCCGCTGTGCCTTGTTTTTGGGGATCCCACCCTACTTTATGGACACTGCTATTGGATGTCCCATGTGTTATTATTATAGATGGAGCAGGACGTGCTGTATGCTTAGAATAATACGATTCTGTGAGATGCTCACCTGTAGAATTGGTATTATATGCATACAGCACGTCCTGCTCCACCCCACCCTGGTTTACATTTTTCTGGATCCCCTGTATGGTGATTGTTATCATTACTATTGTTACCAGTTGGTGGTTGGTTTCTCCCGGCTTCTTTCTCACTGCTTTTCAATACTGGGGATTTGTGGGAGGTCCCTGGGTATATGAAGGGCCGGGAGGAGCCTGTTTTTGCATGTCTGCAGTGCACATCACCCTCTGGCGGAGGATAACCCAAGTGTAAGTATTATAGATGGAGCAGGACGTGCTGTATGCATATAATACCAATTCTACAGGTGAGCATCTCACAGAATTGTATTTTTTCGGTTTTCCAGCTGGGATACATTCTTTTGAGTTAAAAAGGGGGGTACTCCCGGTCCTAGGGTCCCTTAGAATTTGATTAGGGTTCCTAAAGTTTAAAAAAAAAAATCCTCTCACTCGGGACTTGAAGGGGCGTCCCTGGTAGCTTTAACAGCGTAATTCCCTCTGGTCATTGCGACTACATTAAAAATCACCATATGGAGGCTTCTCAGGATACCGGGCTTGGGCTCCCCTCGGGGCAATCCCGGCAGTGTGTGGGTTCTGGAGTATCCCTTGCGGGGGATAATGTAATGTTTGCATACTTTGTGCTCAGCAGGCCATAACGCAGCAGTTGGGGGCCCAGGCTCTGGGTCCGTGGCCCCGTCCTCTTCCCCACCCTGCCTTATCCGTACCCCCAGTGATGTTGTCACAGGCGGGGAGTCGCAATTTGATGTATGTGCCAGATTGGCTAATATTGAGAAATTTATTTCCGGCTCTGTTGCCAGAAAGGCCTCGGCTAAGAGAAAACATTTGTCTCCAGCCGCGCCGGCTTTTGAGTTTGATTATGATTTTCTTGACTGGTCTGATTATTCCTCGCTAGAAGAGGGGGAATTATTTTAGGATTCTGATGGTTCTGACAATCAGCAATTTGTTGGTGCTGATACTGAGCAGAGGGATGCTGTGCATACCCCAAAGGTCCTGGCTCACCTTTTTGAGGTTCTGGCAATTTCTCCTCCAGAGGAGGCTGCCCCGCAAAAGGGGGAGTTCTTTGGGACTTCTAAACCGCGCCTGGAATTCCCAAATCAAAAGCATTTTGATGGCATTATTCTTAAGGAATGGGAGAAGCCTACTCGGCTTCCAGGTATTCCTCAGGGTTGGGTTAAGAAGTATCCCTTTCCGGTGGACGTGGTAAAATGATGGTCGTCCCCTCCCGAGGTGGATGCCCCGGTGCTCGGGTTATCTAATACTTATATTTTGCTTTCTCCTGACTCCACCACTCTCAAAGATGGTGAGAACAAATGCATTGATCAGATGGCTTGCCACGCTTTTGCTAGTGTCGGTTCAGCCTTGCGGCCTGTTTGTGCTTCGGCGCTTAAGGCAGTGGCTACCAGCTCTGTTGTTAGGGACCTGTTGAGTTCTTCCAGGCTTGACCCGGCTAGTGATTATTTCGCCGGTGTGAATTGTTCATGTCCTTTGTGCTTGCCGCTCTGGATGACACCATGGTCATGTGTGGTAGAACCTCGGCCTTGCTTGTGCCTATTCGGCGGTAGGTGTGGTTGCGCCAGTGGGCGGCTGATTTTGTGGCCAAAAGGTCGCTTACAGCTCTTCCCTTTATGGGGTTGCGGCTTTTTGGAGAAAGGATTAGATTCAGTCACGAAAGGAGGGAAGTTACCTCAGCGTAAGAGGCAACGTCGTCCCATTCGGGGGGCGGCCTCCTTTAACCCACCCTTTCGTGGTGCCAGAACTGGCAGAGTTTTGGCCTTCTCTACCCTCAGAGGTGATTCCTGGAGTAGAGGCAGAGGTCGTGCCCGTCCAGGTCACAATTGGAGTTCCAAGCCCACTGTCAAGCCAGCTCAGCAATGAGGGGACGCCCTCACCCTTGCGGGTGGGGGGGGGGGGGGGCGGCTGCAACACTTCTTCCTGGTCTGGGACCAGGAGGTCTCAGACAAATGGATTCTGGAAGTGGTGTCTTCCGGTTACAAGCTGGAATTCGAGATCCGGCCTCCTCCCAGATTCTTCAGTCTCGAGTGCCTTCGGATCCACTGGCCGCACAGGGGCTCTGGGCGGCAGTAAGTTATCTGCTGGACATGGCTGTCATTTGCCCAGTGCCTTCCACGGAAAGGGGCTTGGGATTCTATTCCAATCTATTCACGGTGCCCAAGAAGGACGGCTCCGTTCGGCCCATTTTGAAACTGAAGCTCCTCAATCAGTTTATCCGATTCAGGAAGTTTCGCATGGAAACCTTGCGTTCAGCCGTCGATTCTCTTCGTCAGGGGGACTTCATGACGTCCATAGACATCAAGGATGCGTATCTACATGTACCTATCTTCCCGGCACACCAGAGATTCCTCAGGTTCGTGGTGGAAGATCAGCATTTTCAGTTTGTGGCCTTTCCATTCGGGCTTACCTCGGCTCCGAGGGTGTTCACCAAGGTACTGGCGGGGGTGATGGCCCTCCTCAGAGTCCAGGGCATTCGTATTGTACCATATCTGGACGACCTTCTCATTTTGGCTTCCTCTCTCAGCCAAGCGGAGCTAGACACCAGAGTTGTGGTATCCACGCTGGAGAGGTTCGGCTGGGTGATCAACTATCCCAAGTCCTCCCTCTCGCCATTTCGTTTCTGGGCATGACTCTGGATGCCTTTCAGGCCAGGGTGTTCCTTCCTCAGCCCAAGATTTTTTTGATCCAAGATTTGATTCGGCTTCTACTATCCAATCCTCGCCCATCTATCCAGCTAGGGATGAGATTGGTAGGTTTGATGGTGGCTTCCTTCGAGGCAGTCCCTTTTGCCCAGTTTCACATGAGGACGCTTCAGCTCCATCTTCTAGTGACTTGGGACAGGTGTCCGCTGTCATTAGATCAGTCTTGTCTGCTGTCTCCCCGGGCTCAGCAGTCCTTTCAGTCGTGGCTAGTGTCAAGCAATCTGTTGAAGGGCAGATCCTTTCTGGCCCCTTATTGGGAAACGGTCACCATGGACGCCAGCCTGTCGGGCTGGGGGGGCTTCTGGAGGGAACACCAGTTCCAGGGGTTATGGGGGCCTCAGGAGGCTCATACCCCCATCAACGTTTTGGAGCTGCGGACCATTTGGTTGGTTCTGTCTCGCTTGACTCTTCTCTTGCAGGGATTGCCAGTTCAAGTCCGATCGGACAGTCGGACGGCGGTCGCTTACCTTACATCAATCACCAAGGAGGGACTCGCAGCAGGAGTGCCCTCAGGGAGGTATCTCTGATCCTTGTTTGGGCAGAGAGCAATGTCCCATGCATCTCAGCCATTTACATCCCGGGAGTGGAGAACACGAAGGCGGACTCCCTGAGCAGGAGATCCTCTTGCCGAGGAGAATGGTCTCAATTACAAGGTATTCCAGTCCCTTTGTCACAAGTGGCGGACTCCGGAGGTGGATCTCTTTGCCTCACGTCACAATCACAAGCTTCCTGCCTTTGTGTCTCTGTCTCATGATCCTCTGGCCCTGGCAGTGGATGCCATGTCCCTGGCTTGGAGGGAACTGGGGTTTCTGTACCTGCCCCCCCCCCCCCCTTCTCCATGGTGGGCAAGGTGGTGTGCAAGCTAACTCTAGAAGGGGCACCAGCAATTCTGGTGGCTCCAAGGTGGCCAAGACGAGTGTGTTTCGCAGTAGATCAGTTTTATCTGCCTCTTCTTCCGGATCTTAGCACCCAGGGTCAGCTACGCTACCCCAAATTACCAACGCTGGCTTTGACGGCGTGGCTGCTGAAACCTCCATCTTAAAGGAGGAAGGTCTTTCTGATACGGTGGTTCAGACTCTTGTTAGCGCTAGGAAGAGATCTTCTACTATACGTCTACTATAGGACTTGGAGGTGTTATTAACTGGTGTGAGGCTAGGGCCTTGCCTTGTAGGGTGTTTTCTATTCCCAGAATTCTGGAGTTTCTTCAACATGGTCTGGACTTGGGGTTCCAGCTTAGTACTTTGAAAGGGCAGGTTTCTGCCCTGGGGGTTTTCTTTCAAAGATCTTTTGCCCTTCATCCCCTGGTTAAGACATTTTTCCAGGGGGTTATTCATGTGCGGCCTCCTAGAAGGCCCTTGCTGCTGGTTTGGGATTTAAACTTGGTTCTGTCGGCTCTCCAGGGGCCTCCTTTTGAGCCGGTGCATGATATTGCTCTTTCTCTGCTCACTCAGAAAGTTTGCCTTTTTTGGTGGCAATTACCTCTGTTCGGCGTGTCTCTGAGTTGGCGGCTCTGTCTATTCAGGCCCCTTACTTTGAGAGGCACCTAGACAAGGTGGTTATCCGCTTTAAGCCGCATTTCCTTCCTAAGGTGGTTTCGGCCTTCCACCTCAATCAGGATGTAGTTCTCCCTTCCTTGTGTCCTAAGCCTAGCAATGACAAGGAGAGGACCTTACATTCTTTGGATTTGGTTCAATATGTGAAATATTATTTGGTGGCTATTTCTCCTTTTCATAAGACGGATGCCTTTTTCGTGGTGCCTTCCGGGCCCAGGAAAGGTTTGGCGCCCGCTAAGTCCTCCATTAGTAAATGGATTCGACAGGCCATTGTTGGGGCCTATTCTGCCAAGGGGAAGGTTCCACCCTTTTCATGTTACTGCTCATTCTACTCGAGCTGTTGGAGCACCTTGGGCTTTTCAGCATCAGGCTTCTGTTGAACAAGTTTGCAAGGCTGCTACTTGGTCTTCTGTTCATACTTTCTCTAAGTTTTCTAAGGTAGACGTGCGGGCCTCAGCGGATGCTGTATTTGGCCGCAAAGTTCTGCAAGCTGCAGTAGTTTGTTTGCATTATTGCCTTTTTGGGATCCCCACCCATTTTGGACACTGCTATTGGATGTCCCAAGTGTCATGAATATACGGAAGCGGGGTGTGTGACATACTGGGAATAATACCATTTTGTGATTACTCACCTGTAAAATGGTTATTACAAGTATGTCACACACCCCGCTTCATCCCGCCCTTTTTTGGTTTTCTGGGATCCTTTATATGGTGAACCTTTTTTCTTTGCTGTTTACATTTGGCTCTTTCTGGTCTCTTTACTGCTGTCTTATACTGGGGAATGGTGGGAGGTCCCAGGTATTTATGGACCGGGAGGGGCTCCCTTTTTTTCATGTCATCTCTGCAAGATCGCCCTCTACAGGACAGTTACCCAAGTGTCATGAATATTCGGAAGCAGGGTGTGTGACATACTTGTAATAACCATTTTACAGGTGAGTAATCACAAAATGGTATTTTTTTTAATTTAATACTTCCCATCCATCCCTGTGTCCCACGCTGATCAATCTGGCTTCTGCTCTCCTGCTGCAGCTGGAAGCCTTTTATAGCTGCTAGGTGACAGATCATAAGGGGTTAGTTTAAAAAAAAAAAGACAGGGTCCCCCATTATTTTTCTGGTGAATTTTAAGGGTTAAAAACCCTTAAAAGTCCAAAAAAAAAAATGAAATGAGGTCCTCCTTACCCAGCATTACCAGCCCGGGGCCAGCTATGGGGGCTTGTAGGAACAGAGTGGGGGGGGGCACAAAAGCCCCCTGCAGCCTACAAGCCCACATAGCCTGTGTGGGCCCGGGCTCTTCTGCCCCCCCCCCCCCCCGGGCTTTGGGGAGGCAGGTAATGGGGGTGCCGGGGGTTAATGGCAAGTCACTTGCTGCGGCTAGCGGGTGACTTGCCATCCCCCAGCCTTGTGAACTGGTATAAGGGGTCTCATGGACCCCTTACCAGTTCACAAGGGGTTAAATAAAAAAGACACAGACGCATAAGAAAAAAAATATATATATTTTTTTTTTTTTACTTTACTCGCCACCGATCATGTGTCCCCCGGCGATCTGCGATGACAGTCTGCTTGGGTATTTGGAAGAGAGAGCCGGGGGGGTTGGGGGTGAACGCAGCCCTCTCCTCCAACCACCCGAGCAGACTGATTCTCTGTCTCGGGTGCCGGAATCAAGAGGCGTCTGCTGGTGACAGCAGACGCCTCTTGCCCCCAGGGGGCGGGGCTAGCAGACCCGTTCGGGGGGGCAATTTCGCCACGGAAGAGGCTGGGGGGGTGATTGGAGGCCCCCCCCCAGTGAAGAGGAGACCCGTCGGGAGACAGCGCGGCCTCAGGTAAGTAAATGTCATTTTTTATTTATTTTATTTTTTTTTTTACAGTTAGCAGCTGCTGCTGCCGAAGCGGGGGGGGGGGGGGCGCTATTCCGGGGGCTCTCCTGGAGCCATCCTAGCCCCCACGGGGGATCGGATGGCACCAAATTAAAGAGGAGACCCGGCCGGATCCAACGAGGGGTTAGGTGAGTATTTTTTAATTTTTTTTAACTAGCAGGGGGGAGAGTCAAGCACGTAGATTCTACGTGCTTGGCACTTAAGATGAGTAGAAGCGAGCACGTAGAATCTATGCGCTTGGCACTGAAAGGGATATAGGGGCTGTACATGCAAAACATAAAAACACATGCGCACTATTGAACCAGTAGACAGATGTTCAGTTGGCCTCGTGTCATCACTTTCAAGGGGCTTATGCACATCAAGATGGTAGTGGAAGTCTATCCTCTTCATCGAAGAGTACTGCTTCTGTCTCAGATGCAATAAAAGCTAAAGATTGTTCTTGAGACAACTTCCTGTAGAGATATACATAGAAAACGAAAGGCGAACAACCAGGATTTGAAAATGCAAATCGTGCAGGGATTTTAATATGGGGAAGTATACACAAGTGCTGACATGACATGAAGACATACAGTGTATACAAACAATGGGGTGCAGTACCGCTAGGTGGTGCTTGTAGTATAAATCAGCAATTAGTATGCATACATAAAGTCCAATGAAAAACGAGAGGGATCAGCCGGGATAGCTCTTTATGGATCTTCAGTCAGTAATGAATTGTAAGGCAGTGTAAGGACACCCCAATATCTCCGAACCATCCATAAGGAAAATCAAATCATAATGCAGGCAGAATAACAAGATAAAGTACAATTCTTACAGGCAGCACCAAGGTGGAAGTAAAACCCTCAACATTTTGGTTGCAATGACCTTTTTCAAGAGGGAGCGGTACCAGTTAGGTGTTGTTATGCAGTTTAAGTACCCTAAATGAAGTGTCCGCAGTGTGCAGAAGGTGTGGTTGTATAACCACAAAAATGGCCGCCATCCAAGCGGCGACAAACGGAAGTAGCTTCCGAAGGGAGGAAGTGGGAGGCGAGCACTGGTGTACAATCAAAAGTATGACCACCAACATAACCTAACCTAGGCGACATAACCTAGGGAAACACATACGACATGTCCTGGGGCGGTTTGCCCAATTATGATGATTGAAACAAAGGAATGGCCGTCGTCGAACAGGCGGTATAGTCATAAACATCTCTGACCATGCCCTCACACCAGAGGAAGCTATGGTACTGTCTAAAGGTCTATCATTTGTCCTACAAATAAGGGCAATAGTTTTGATATGGACATTCAATTACAGAAGTTCTATCAAACACTTAGAATTAAATTTTTTCTTATCACCCATCGACCAAAACTAACTCCAACCCCATTGGTCCGGGAGTGGATCTTAGCATGTGTAAGGCTAAGAGCCACTGGAATCCACCACCTACCTCCCATGCCGTTGAAACCTTTATCAGCCTGGTTCAGAAGGAGGTTGGGAAAATTAGTAGACCCACCAACAAATACCATAACCTGACACAACAAGAGAAAAAAGCTTTTAATAACTTACAAACTACCGGTAACTCTCAAATAACCATTAAACCAGCTGATAAAGGTGGGGCAATTGTTGTGATGAATACTGTTGATTATGTACATGAAATTATGTCTCAGCTTCAGAACACTACTGTTTACATACCTGTTACTGTTTACATGATGACATGATGTTTACATACTGTTTACATGATGACCCAACAAAAGATATTCAAATATCTATAGACAGGGTTATACAAAATGTCTCCCTTCCCAACTGAGTATTGTGCCATTATGATGCATACTGACTTTCTTTCTCCCTCCCTCCATGAGGGAGTAGTCAGTTTTATAACCAGTTTTTAATTTCACTCAATGACTCTTTGTTTTTCCTTTAATAGGTTTATTATAACCCAGAACACCATGTTCTGTTATCTGCGTGCTACAAACGTTGCCACTCGCTTGCTACAAACAACTTCCAATGTGCTTCTCTACCATGGGCCACTGGTTTCCAATGTGCTATTCAACATCCAGTCCAACAGTGTTTTTTCATCCTACAACACCCTGGCTTACCTGATGTCACATGTGCCCACTCAGCACTATAATGTATGCTGCGCAAGCTCCTGTTTTATCTCTGTCTACCTTCTCTACAGCTGGACCCGTCCTGCACAGCTATTCCTCAGCTGCCTGGTATCTACAGAACATTGCCACCGCTGCGGCAGCCATTTTTTCGGTTTGCTTTCTATACAGTGACTCAGATCCCACCCCGGGGAGTGCCCCCATCGTGCTCTGAAGACTTCATCTCCCTATGGTCTGTACCACCAGTTCGACTACGGCCACTCCTTTGTTTCCATCATCATGATTGGGCAAACCGCCCCAGGACGTGTCTTATGTGTTTCCCTAGGTTATGTTGCCACTTTGTTGGCGGCCATACTTTTGGTTGTACTCCAGTGCTCGGAGCTTGCCTCCCACTTCCTCCCTTTGGAAGTTACTTCCGTTTGTCGCCGCTTGGATGGCGGCCTTTTTTGTGGTTATACAACCACACCTGCTACACACGGCGGACGATCCTGTAGCGCCCACCATCTTTTTGGTTTCTTTGACACTACTGGCCCAGCGACACCGCGCGCCAGCCGCTGATTGGAGGATTTTCTTCCTCATTCAGCGATTGGCTAAGACGGACCTCTGGCGCCGCGGATGACGTAGGCAATTGGCGCCCTTGTGCGTGCTTCCGCCATCCAGCACCATTGGAACCTCATATTTATTACAACACCTAACTGGTACCGCTCCCTCTTGAAAAAGGTCATTGCAACCGAAACGTTGAGGGTTTTACTTCCACCTTGTTGATACCTGTAAGATTTTTACTTTGTTTATCTTGTTGTTCTGCCTTGCATTATGATTTGCTTTGCCTTATGGATGGTTCGGGGATATTGGGGTTTCCTTACACTCCCTTACAATTCAGTACTGACTGAAGATCCATAAAGAGCTATCCCAACTGATCCCTCTTGTTTTTCATTGGACTTTATGTATGCATACTAATTGCTGATTTATACTACAAGAGCCACCTAGCGGTCAATTTTGGGTACTGCACCCCGTTCTTTGTATATACTGTATGTCTTCGTGTCATATATGTCAGCACTTGTGTATACTTCCCCCATATTAAAATCCCTATTTGCATTTTCAAATCCTGGTTGTTCGCCTTTCTTTTTCTATGTATATTGCTCCATTGGTCCCTGTGTGGTAGAACACAGGTTTAAAAAGACTAAACACCATGCCCTTTTTTGCCTCTATTTCTTTAGCTTTACATATACACCTAAGGTGTGCTTCAACCAACACATCTTATTTAATCAACTTCCTGTAGAGGCCTTAAGAAGGAAAGGTCACATTGTTCCTACTCTTGATTATGTGGAAAAATAAGGGTACACTATCACTTTGGTTGTGAAACCAGCGGTATGGCCTCTCCAAAGTGTCCCAGCAGGACAATGTCAGGCTGCAAGTTGTTCATGCTATAGAGCATGGCCTACACCTACTACTATGGCCTGCAGCAGCTCTGGACTTGATAGCCCATCAAGAACATCTGGGGTGTCATTAGTCGTCTATTGCAGTGGTCCCCAACCTTTTTTTCACCGTGGACCGGTTCAGGATTTGGTCATTTTACCGCGGCCCGGTGGGGCACTGGGGGGGGGGGGGCGGTGCGGCGGCATTTATTGTTAAAATTGTTTTGAGCTGGGAATAGAGAGATGGGATGGGACAGAGCTGGGAATAGAGAGATGGGATGGGACGGAGCTGGGAATAGAGAGATGGGATGGGACAGAGCTGGGAATAGAGAGATGGGATGGGACAGAGCTGGGAATAGAGAGATGGGATGGGACAGAGCTGGGAATAGAGAGATGGGATGGGACAGAGCTGGGAATAGAGAGATGGGATGGGACAGAGCTGGGAATAGAGAGATGGGATGGGACAGAGCTGGGAATAGAGAGATGGGATGGGACAGAGCTGGGAATAGAGAGATGGGATGGGACAGAGCTGGGAATAGAGAGATGGGATGGGACAGAGCTGGGAATAGAGAGATGGGATGGGACAGAGCTGGGAATAGAGAGATGGGATGGGACAGAGCTGGGAATAGAGAGATGGGATGGGACAGAGCTGGGAATAGAGAGATGGGATGGGACAGAGCTGGGAATAGAGAGATGGGATGGGACAGAGCTGGGAATAGAGAGATGGGATGGGACAGAGCTGGGAATAGAGAGATGGGATGGGACAGAGCTGGGAATAGAGAGATGGGATGGGACAGAGCTGGGAATAGAGAGATGGGATGGGACAGAGCTGGGAATAGAGAGATGGGATGGGACAGAGCTGGGAATAGAGAGATGGGATGGGACAGAGCTGGGAATAGAGAGATGGGATGGGACAGAGCTGGGAATAGAGAGATGGGATGGGACAGAGCTGGGAATAGAGAGATGGGATGGGACAGAGCTGGGAATAGAGAGATGGGATGGGACAGAGCTGGGAACAGAGAGATGGGATGGGACAGAGCTGGGAATAGAGACACGGGATGGGACAGAGCTGGGAATAGAGAAATGGGATGGGACAGAGCTGGGAATAGAGACACGGGATGGGACAGAGCTGGGAATAGAGACACAGGATGGGACAGAGCTGGGAATAGAGAGATGGGATGGGACAGAGCTGGGAATAGAGAGATGGGATGGGACAGAGCTGGGAATAGAGATGGGATGGGACAGAGCTGAGAATATAGAGATGGGATGGGACAGAGCTGGGAATAGAGAGATGAGATGGCACAGAGCTGGGAATAGAAAGATGGGATGGGACAGAGCTGGGAAAAGAGAGATGGGATGGGACAGAGCTGAGAATATAGAGATGGGATGGGACAGAGCTGGGAGAAGAGAGATGGGATGGGACGGAGCTGGGAATAGAGAGATGGGATGGGACAGAGCTGGGAACAGAGAGATGGGATGGGACAGAGCTGGGAATAGAGAGATGGGATGGGACAGAGCTGGGAATAGAGATGGGATGGGACAGAGCTGAGAATATAGAGATGGGATGGGACAGAGCTGGGAATAGAGAGATGAGATGGCACAGAGCTGGGAATAGAAAGATGGGATGGGACAGAGCTGGGAAAAGAGAAATGGGATGGGACAGAGCTGAGAATATAGAGATGGGATGGGACAGAGCTGGGAATAGAGAGATGGGATGGGACAGAGCTGAGAATATAGAGATGGGATGGGACAGAGCTGGGAATAGAGAGATGGGATGGGACAGAGCTGGGAATAGAGAGATGGGATGGGACAGAGCTGGGAATAGAGAGATGGGATGGGGCAGAGCTGGGAATAGAGAGATGGGATGGGACAGAGCTTGGAATAGAGAGATGGGATGGCACAGAGCTGGGAATAGAGAGATGGGATGGGGCAGAGCTGAGAATAGAGAGATGGGATGGGACAGAGCTGGGAATAGAGAGATGGGATGGCACAGAGCTGGGAATAGAGAGATGGGATGGCACAGAGCTGGGAATAGAGAGATGGGATGGCACAGAGCTGGGAATAGAGAGATGGGATGGCATAGAGCTGGGAAAAGAGAGATGGGATGGGACAGAGCTGAGAATATAGAGATGGGATGGGACAGAGCTGGGAAAAGAGAGATGGGATGGGACAGAGCTGGGAATAGAGAGATGGGATGGGACAGAGCTGGGAATAGAGAGATGGGATGGGACAGAGCTGGGAATAGAGAGATGGGATGGGACAGAGCTGGGAATAGAGAGATGGGATGGGACAGAGCTGAGAATAGAGAGATGGGATGGCATAGAGCTGGGAAAAGAGAGATGGGATGGGACAGAGCTGAGAATAGAGAGATGGGATGGGACAGAGCTGGGAATAGAGAGATGGGATGGCACAGAGCTGGGAATAGAGAGATGGGATGGCACAGAGCTGGGAATAGAGAGATGGGATGGCATAGAGCTGGGAAAAGAGAGATGGGATGGGGCAGAGCTGAGAATATAGAGATGGGATGGGACAGAGCTGGGAATAGAGAGATGGGATGGCACAGAGCTGGGAATAGAGAGATGGGATGGCACAGAGCTGGGAATAGAGAGATGGGATGGCATAGAGCTGGGAAAAGAGAGATGGGATGGGACAGAGCTGAGAATATAGAGATGGGATGGGACAGAGCTGGGAAAAGAGAGATGGGATGGGACAGAGCTGGGAATAGAGAGATGGGATGGGACAGAGCTGGGAATAGAGAGATGGGATGGGACAGAGCTGGGAATAGAGAGATGGGATGGGACAGAGCTGGGAATAGAGAGATGGGATGGGACAGAGCTGGGAATAGAGAGATGGGATGGCATAGAGCTGGGAAAAGAGAGATGGGATGGGACAGAGCTGAGAATATAGAGATGGGATGGGACAGAGCTGAGAATAGAGAGATGGGATGGCACAGAGCTGGGAATAGAGAGATGGGATGGCACAGAGCTGGGAATAGAGAGATGGGATGGCATAGAGCTGGGAAAAGGGAGATGGGATGGGACAGAGCTGAGAATATAGAGATGGGATGGGACAGAGCTGGGAAAAGAGAGATGGGATGGGACAGAGCTGGGAATAGAGAGATGGGATGGGACAGAGCTGGGAATAGAGAGATGGGATGGGACAGAGCTGGGAATAGAGAGATGGGATGGGACAGAGCTGGGAATAGAGAGATGGGATGGGACAGAGCTGGGAATAGAGAGATGGGATGGGACAGAGCTGGGAATAGAGAGATGGGATGGGACAGAGCTGGGAATAGAGAGATGGGATGGGACAGAGCTGGGAATAGAGAGATGGGATGGGACAGAGCTGGGAATAGAGAGATGGGATGGGACAGAGCTGGGAATAGAGAGATGGGATGGGACAGAGCTGGGAATAGAGAGATGGGATGGGACAGAGCTGGGAATAGAGAGATGGGATGGGACAGAGCTGGGAATAGAGAGATGGGATGGGACAGAGCTGGGAATAGAGAGATGGGATGGGACAGAGCTGGGAATAGAGAGATGGGATGGGACAGAGCTGGGAATAGAGAGATGGGATGGGACAGAGCTGGGAATAGAGAGATTGGATGGGACAGAGCTGAGAAAAGAGAGATGGGATGGGACAGAGCTGAGAAAAGAGAGATGGGATGGGACAGAGCTGGGAAAAGAGAGATGGGATGGGACAGAGCTGGGAATAGAGAGATGGGATGGGACAGAGCTGGGAATAGAGAGAAATGGGATGGGACAGAGCTGGGAATAGAGAGATGGGATGGGACAGAGCTGGGAATAGAGAGATGGGATGGGACAGAGCTGAGAAAAGAGAGATGGGATGGGACAGAGCTGGGAAAAGAGAGATGGGATGGGACAGAGCTGGGAATAGAGAGATGGGATGGGACAGAACTGGGAATAGAGAGATGGGATGGGACAGAGCTGGAAATAGAGAGATGGGACAGAGCTGGGAATAGAGAGATGGGACAGAGCTGGGAATAGAGAGATGGGATGGGACAGAGCTGGGAAAAGAGAGATGGGATGGGACAGAGCTGAGAATAGAGAGATGGGAGCGGGGAAAGGTGAGTTTTTACAGGTGCCCTGGAGAAAGGGGGTTAACACAGCGGGGGCATCCCGAATCAGGATGCCTCAAGGAAAAGCCTGCGGCCAGCCCTGGAATCTTTTAGATTCCAGGCCAGCCGCTGGTGGGTTCCACTTTAAAGGTATTCCTGGGCATCCCAAAACCCTGCAATCTTCCCCCAAATTAACTAAACATTCAGTTTTCTCCTCCCCCCAATCATTGACATTGGCAGCCAGCTTTTACCTTATGCACGCGCTCTTTCTTCACGCTCGGCCGCCCCGCCCCCTATTTTTCCACTCGCCCACTCGCTTTCATTCCTCCTGCCTGCCTGCCCCGTCCGCTGTCTTTGATCCCTCCTGTCCCGCCCACTGCCTTTCCTCCCTCCCGCCTGCTGTCATTCCTCCCTCCCGCCCCGCCCGCTTTCTTTACAAGCTGTAATTCCCTCAGTCCTGCCTGCTGTCATTACCTCCCTCCCGCCCCGCCCGCTGTCTTTCCTCCCACGTGCCTGCCCGCCCCACTTTCATTCATTCTGCCCGACTACCCGCCTGGCCGTGGGGTCCGGAAACCTAGCGGCCGCGGTCCGCGGGTTGAGTACCCCTGCTATATATGGTCACCCACCTGTAGAGCTGCACGGTGACCGTGTCCTCCTCCTCCTGCACCCGTTGGTAGCGAACCTCCGAGCGGGTAGCCTCAGGGCCCAGTACCATTTGAGCCACGGACCGGTAGCGGTCAGCGGCCCAGGGGTTGGGGACCACTGGTGTATTGCATAGGGAGTTCCCAGCAGGTAATTTGGCTGATTCATGTGCCCAAATGCATTCAGCATGGCATACCATTCCTCAACTAATAATACATTTGATAGAATGCCAAGGTTTTGAAAATTTTTTCCATTTTTATTATTTGCATCAATAAAGAGTCTGTTGATGCTGTGTTTTTCATCATCCCTTTTATAATTTATAGCAACACTATAGTCAAGTAGGACATCTTCCTCATTCATTGTATGACTGCTGGTAACCAATTGGGTTTGGCGATTGAGCTTGCACATCAAACCTGAATTGTTGCTGGTGGCACATGATTGGTTGTCTTTTGCTGCTAAACATGTTATTGAGGAAGTAATGACTTGATTATAGTGTCTGGAGTTCTACGAACATATTTTTGATTGATCCATCATAAATATGTATAAACCTTGTTCAAGCCAAATATGGCTACTGTACACTTAATTAGTATTAGTGGTCAAATGACTCTTGTTCTGATGAAGGAACAGGCCTGTTGGTTTTTGGGCATGAGCTAGTTTCATGTATGTATTGACATGCTAATTAAGATACAGCCAGGTTACCTATTGATTTCAGACTGACCAATCGGAGATTATCTGAGCTGGTTTGAATCAGACAATAGCGCACAACAGTTGAGAGGATGGACAAACTTCTTTGGGGCAGAGAACGACCATGAGGTTCCTCTGGGCTGACTTTGACCTAGTGGCCATCTTGTATCCCACATGGAATGGGTGCTGCTGATTTTCTCCAAACCACTTTAGCCAGATTTTTGCCTCTTTCATTAATGGTTTTGCTTTGTTGTAATGGCTTTCTTTGTTGTAGCACAGCCCGAAACCTCAGTATTGTATTTCTAGCTAGAAAGGTATACATATCTATTTAAAGTGCATTTTGGTATTTCCTAGGAATTACTGCCATATGAACTTATTTTGACAAGTTGCTATTAGAGTTGAGATTGTTGTGCCTTTTTAATTTAAGAGGTACTAATATACTCAGAGATTAGTAGAACATTGCACCTTAGCATTAGTATTGGTGCCTAAGTCAGGGATTTTATTGCCCAAAGAATTTGAGGGGTGCAAATATATAAATATATATTCATAGATATGTGCCTTAGCATTAGAGTGTCCCACTTTTTCTTCTTGGTGTTGCAATTGCAGTGTTGATGTAGATGGGTGGAAAGATGGGCAGGCAGTGATATAAGATGAATATAAGGACAGTGCTGTGTATTTTGTATTTTCACAACCAGCAGCAGGTTGAAGCAAATCAACAAATGAAAACTGCACAGATGTAAATTGAGATATAAGCAGCATAGAAGCTCTCCTCCCCTCTCTGCGGGCTAGTGAGTAATTGCCAGAAAGCTGACTTAAGATTGTTTTGCTTTTGGAAATTACCTTTCCTGTAATGAGGGGATAAAGGAGGACACCACAGAGTAATAAATGAGCGCTCACCATCGCCCGCCCGGCTGCAAATGAAAATAAGACATTGATAAATTCATGGAATTAACCTGGATTTGTCCAGCCTCCAGGCTGAGCGACTCTTTGTAAGTGCAGAACGCTCCATTTGGGGTTGGAGAAAATTTATTAGGTGGAAGATGAAGCTTTAGAAGTCTCCGTCTGCATGAAATATCTGCTCCTTTTCAGTTTCAGAACCCAGAAGACAGGATCCCAAGATGGCTTTGAGAGTAACATGTCTCCTGCAGCAGTTGGGCACGGTTCTTGCCCCTCACCATATTCCACATGCTAAGCAATATGTGTAGAGAGTAGAGTATGACTTTAACATCCATTAATGTTTAACAACATACAAGGTCAACTCGACATCTGGTTCCTATATTTTGTTATGAGAATCTGAGGCACCATTAAGCCTGGTTTCGGTTAACATTTCGGTCAGCCTCAATGTCAGTTCTACAGTTTTCCAAAACTAATTTTTTAAACTAACCAAAACCCTCTTTGGCTGGCCCTGGAGTCTAAAAGGCTGAAACCCTCGTGATTTCCCAAGAAGTATTACCATTACAGCAGGCTAACTGCATCTCTGGGCTGAGGTGCATTACGGTATTAAACCATTCAGATAATCTGGGGGGAAGGAGCTGGCATCAGACTACAAAGAGCCTGAGAATGTGGCCAGTGGGCGTGCCACGTGACCCAGCAATCAGTGATCTCAAATTTGCCAGGTAGGCATGGCTAAAAAGGCTAAGCTGTCTAAAACAGACCAAACCACAAGGAAGAAGGGTGCCTTCAGGTACTCGGTTGAAGAGTGGCTGGGTAGAAGGATGGCGTAAAGGGTCAGTTTGAACAGTGCTTGATAGTAATTATTTTTCCTTGTAAAGGTTCCCATGGGAGCCCAACCAAATAAACCCGTAGTGATGTGGAATGATTGCCTGCCATCTGATTGGATGTCACAACGTACCTGTGGATGACCAGGTGCTTGGAGAGGTGACCAGTCCAGCGGCGTCCCCTCAAGCCAACTTTCTAGATCGCTGAAAGCTGTGAAGTGAGACCCAATTGATTGTTGACTCCTACCCACCTTCCTGCCTCCTGACCCAGGTACCAACCTACTTATCTGCCCTCCTACCTGCCTACTGACCCACCTAATAACCTACTTGACTACCCACCTGCCCACAGTCCCAATTACCTGGGATTTTAACATTGACAAGTAAAGGCTCTGTTTTATGATGGGACCTAGTAGGAGCTACACTTTGCAAATACTAGGCATCGCTGTTGGCGCTTTCATACTATGGAAACAAAACTGGATATTTTCTATTCTATCTAAGGTAAGGGGCAGGTATTAGATGTCTGTGATTTAATATTTGGTGGCATTTAGTTAGACTCTTCACAAGAGTATAATTTCACATTGGGTAGTGCTTACTGAGATGCAGGGGGATACACTTTTTAAATGCACAGTATAAGCACCTATTGAGCTCTTTGGGTTGAGATTTCCTGAAAGTTTTACAGGTACATTTTCTGACCAGCTGTAGTCCATGGCTATGATCCTATGTGCTTTTCATCCTTTTAAAGCATGTGTGGAACTCAAGGCCTGGGGGCTGGATGTGGCCCTCCAAGCCTTGACGGTGGTGGTTGGCGGCGCCCCTTCTAGCCTGCCCGGTTACTCCGAGGCTTCTCACACTGGCAGCACATCCTCACACCTGTGTGAGGTACTACCAAGTGATGAACTGGTACTCTGCACTACACTGTGGGTTACATGCGGCTGGTGTTGCCTTTTTAATGTTTTTGGGGGAAAGAGAGTAACTGTCCTGTGTCTCTGTGCGACCAGCCCTTATCACGCAAGGGGGGGCAGCTAACCCTCCCAACTTGCTGCCACAGCAGAGGGTGTTACCTCTGCTGCAGGGGTAATTGCTATCTATTCCTAGTATGTCACACCCCCCACTTCCCGATATTCATGACACTTGGGAACCCGGCCTGTAGAAGGCGATCTTGCAAAGATGACATGGAAAAAAGGAGCCCCTCCTGGTCCATAAGTACTGGGTTCCTCCCACTTTTCCTCAGTCTTTTTGTCTCTGCAGTCGGCGAAGCATTCAGAAGATGACTCTCCTTCAAGCTGCAGGTAGTCGGGTTTGCCCCGGCCCTTTTTTTCTCTATTTCTGTCTGAAACTCTTTAAACCTGTTTGGTTATATTGTATGCCTCCCAGCCCTGGCTGTGTGGTTCAGGCAAAGGTAGATACATACACCTTCTGGTGTATACAGGAGTATTACTCCTCCGTGAGACCTAAATGTGGGTAGGCGGCTTCCGGGTTGGTGTTCCTGGCATGGGATGCCCCTGTCCCTTTATAATTCCTTTGTGCCTTATGGGTGCATTTTTATCCTCTTCCCCTTAGTCTCCTTTAACCCTGCTGGATAAAAAGGAGGGGGGAAGGGGGAGCGTTATCTGGGCTTATTTGTCACCATGCACACAAAAAAAAAAGAGATATATAAAATAAGTTTTTATTTCTTTTTATTATGTATGTTTTACTATACTATTTAATAGGAAATGTTTTATTTAGATTTTCCTATCTCTGTCTAGGCAGCATTTTTTGCTTACCTATTAAAGCTCTTTGTTTTCTGGCTGTGTTCCGATTTGAATTTTCCCTCCATTTTTGGCCATGTGATCCTGGAAGTGGGTAGGGTTTAGGCATGCTTTTATTCAGAGAGCACCTGTATGCTCTGTTTGACTTCCTGTTTCCTGCTTCCATGTGGCCTTACCTCATGATGTGAGCTTATTGCATGGGCTGTGAGTACCCTTCAGCTTGGCTGAAGGGAGTTTTTTTCTGTCATTTATTTATATTGTGTGCATTTGGTTTTTTTGTTTTCTCTGTAGGTAGAAACTCCTTATTTAAAAAGGGGTTTCTCCTGGTCCTTATATAATAATAATAAAAAAAAAGCCCTTAAGCCTTATTATGCCTTATATGGAGGCATCCCAGGATAACAGACATGCAATTCCCTCTTCACAGACTCGGCAATGTTTTGGATGTGGGGCATCCCTTGTTGGGGATAACGCAATTCTTTGCGTCCCTTGTGCACAATTAACTATTATGCAGCAAACTGAGGCCCAGGCTTCAGGGCCTGCGGCTAATGCCTCATCTCCTACTCCGCCATGTCTTGTCCGTACCCCCAATGATATTGTCATGGGTGGTGAGTCGCATGCTGATTTATGTGCCAGATTGGCTCATCTTGAAAGATTAATGTCTACCTCTGTGCATAAGAAGGCCTCAGCTAAAAGAAAGCACTTGACTCATGCCGCTCCAGCAAGGGAGTCAGACAATTGTGAATTGCTTGATTGGGCTGATCCTTCTCAGTTAGATGGAGCAGGGTGAAGCAAGTGTTGTGGATGCCCCAAAAGCTCTTGCTCAGTTATTTGAGGTTTTGATTATTACTCCTCCTGAAGTAGTCCCTCCTCAAAAAGGGGAATTCTTTGGAGTCTCTAAACCTTGTTTAGAATTTCCAAATCAAAAGCATTTTGATGATATTATTCTTAAAGAATGGGAGAAGCCTGCGCGTCCCCTTGGGCTGGGACAAGAAATATCCCTTCCCAGCTGATACTGTTAAGCGTTGGTCATCACCACCTGTGCCCACTGCTCTGGGCATGTGTACACCACTGCACGGATGGGTTAAATGCGGAGGACAAATCCCTATGTGTGCGCAAGCATACAATGGCCATCTATGCCTTAATATTTAATTAATTTATAGAGAGACTGGATTTTTAATAGATACCCTGCTCATGGGTGGATGCCCCTGTGCTTAATTTATCCAATTCTTCTGTGTTGCACTATCATTGAATCAGACTTGTCTATTGTCTCCCCACGTTTTGCAGTCCCTTCAGTGCTGGTTAATATCGCACAACCTCCAGAAGGGCAAGTCATTTCTGACTCCGCGTTGGGAACTGGTTACCACGGATGCCAGCCTGGTGGGCTGGGGGGGCTTCTGGAAGAAGCATCAGTTCCAAGGATTGTGGGGGCCTCAGGAGGCTCATTCTCCAATCAATGTATTAGAGCTTCGGGCCATACGTTTTGTTCTACTTTGACTGACCCATTTCTTACAGGGTCTTCCAGTTCAGATTCGGTCAGACAACCGAACAGCCGGGGATAGAGAATGTGGAGGCAGACTCCCTGAGCAGGGGATGTTCTCGCCAGGGAGAATGGTCTCTCAATCCAAGGGTCTTTCAGTTCCTCTGTCACAAGTGGGGGACTCCACAGTTGGACCTGTTTGCTTCTCGTCACAATCACAAGCTTCCAGCTTTTGTGTCTCTATCCAAGGATCCTCTGGCAGTGGCAGCGGATGCCATGTGTCTAGCCTGGAAGGATCTGGGGTTCCTATATCTGTTTCTCCCATTCTCCATGATCAGCAAGGTGGTGCGCAAGCTAGCACTGGAAGAGGTGCCAGCAATTCTGGTGGTGCCAAGGTGGACAAGACGTCTGTGGTACGCAGACGTCGTAAGGCTGGCAGTGGATCGTGTCCATCTGCCTCTTCTTCTAGATCTCATCACTCAGGGTCAACTTTGTTACCCCAATTTACAAACGCTGGCTTTGGCGGCATGGCTGCTGAAGTCTCCATCTTGAAAGAAGAAGGTCTTTCTGATGTGGTTATTCAGACTCTTATTAGAGCTAGGAAGAAGTCTTCCTCTGTCATTTATTACAGGGCTTGGAGGTCCTATATTGATTGGTGTGAATCCAGGGCTTTGCCCTGTAGAGTATTTTCTATTCCTAGAATTCTGGAATATCTGCAACGAGGTCTGGATATGGGATTACAGATTAGTACTTTGAAAGGGCAAGTCTCTGCCTTGGCACTTCTGTCCGCCGAGTTTCTGAACGGGCGGCTTTGTCTATTCAAGCCCCTTATGTTGAGAGGCATCAAGATAAGGTTGTTTTTTGTTTTAAACCGGATTTCCTTCCTAAGGTGGTGTCTGCTTTCCACCTAAATCAGGATATAGTTCTTCCTTCCTTGTGTCCTAAACCTAGTAACGACAAGGAAAGGGTCTTACATTCTTTGGATGTAGTTCGTTGTGTTAGTATTATTTAGTTACTACCTCGGCCTTCCGCAAGACGGATGCCATTTTTGTTGTGCCTTCTGGGCCCAAGAAGGATTTTGCTACTGCCAAATCTTCCCTTAGTAAGTGGATACGTCAGGCTATCATTGGGGCCTATATGGCGAAGGGGAAAGTTCCCCCTTTTCGTGTCACCGCTCATTCTACTCGTGCTATTGGAGCCTCTTGGGCTTTTCAGCACCAAGCTTCTGTTGAACAAGTCTGCAAGGCTGCGACTTTGTCTTCTGTGCATACTTTTTCTAAGTTTTACAAGGTTGATGTGCGGGCCTCAGCGGATGCTGTTTTTGGCCGCAAAGTTCTGCAAGCTGCAGTAATTTAAGTTATGCATTATTCCTTTGGGATCCCCACCCATTATAGACACTGCTATTGGATGTCCCAAGTGTCATGAATATCGGGAAGTGGGGGGTGTGACATACTAGGAATAATACCATTTTGTGAGATACTCACCTGTAAAATGGTTATTACGAGTATGTCACACCCCCCACTTCCCCCGCCCTTTTTTGTTCGAGGGATCCTTTATATGGTGATTATTATTATTTCAAATAATTTTACAATTATTGAATATAATTGGCTCTTTTTGTTCTAAGGGATCCTTTATTTGGCATTATTCTCATATAATTTTACAATTATTGAATATAATTGGCTCTTCCTGCTCCTTCGCTGCTGTTTAAAAAGACTGAGGAATAGTGGGAGGAACCCAGTACTTATGGACCAGGAGGGGCTCCTTTTTTCCATGTCATCTCTGCAAGATCGCCCTCTACAGGCCGGGTTCCCAAGTGTCATGAATATTGGGAAGTGGGGGGTGTGACATACTCGTAATAACCATTTTACAGGTGAGTATCTCACAAAATGGTATTATTTCCAGATGGGGTGGGAAAGAATTATATTCTAAGTGTGCCATACACTTCATGACATCTGGGTAATCTCCAGTAGAGGGTGAACTTCTGCAGAGATGAATATGCAAAAAAAGGAACCCCCTCCCGGTCCATATATACCTGGGACCTCCCACCAATTCCCAAGTTCCTTCTCTGCAGGGAAGGCGACAAGACAGAAGATGAAGACTTCTTTACTTATAGGTAAACCGGGCTCGCGCCGGGCCTTCTATTATCCCTATTACTGCCAGGACCCTTCTAAATTGCCCTATATTGAGCCTCCCAGCTTAGGCTGTGGATCCTGGTGAAGGTAGGAGCACCCTTTGGGTGCAGCAGGAGCACTGCTCCACTGTGAGACCTCACTATGGGGTAGGCGGTTATCCAGGTTTCTTGGTTATCCTGGTGTGGGATGCCCCATCCCTTTAGACTTATGGCTGGCTTCTGCCAGGATTCCCCCCCTTCCGGGTCCCTTATTCCGGGGGGGGGGTTGCCTGGCCTGGCCGATATTTCGTTTTCCCCAGCTTGTGGCCCTGTGTGCTGAGTGTTTTTTACTGTGTGTGTGTGTCATACTGCCTTACTGGCCTGATGGCCACTTCCTTAGCTTGTGTGTGTGGTGGCTCCTCTTTAGCGGGGGCCCCCACTGGTCTGGAACATGTGTGTGTGTGTGTGCCTTAATTACACTGTCTGGCTGGGATGTAATATATATATATATATATACATATTGTGTGGCTGCAAGATCAAATGCTGTGTTTTTTTACATGTAAAAAACCACAGCATATGCTGAACTCAATGAATTAGAAGAGACAGAAAGGATGGTGAAATTCAAGGATTCTATGCAAAAAGAACTAGATAAGTATGAGGAGGAGGTGACGGATAATAAGAAGAGGAAGTTATATAGGGATAGACAGGACGCTATCCGAGGACAAGTCTTTAGGTGGAAACATCATGGCAACCAAAGGGGGTATAGAGGGCAGAAGAATAGGGATCATCATAGACCCGTGAACTATAGGTTACAAGACCAAGAGGACAGTAGACAGGGGAGAAGACAGAGATCCCCTTCAGGGACATCATCCTCATGATCCTATAGATTCTCAGATCATTCCTCAGTTGATGGGGATTTTTTAGAACAGGACGAAGGAAGCGTACGAGGAGGGGGAACCATAAAAAGAGGAGACAAAGGAGATCTAGACAGCAGAGGGAGGGATTTAGATCTGTGGGCGCATCATCGCCTAAGACCACGGGAGATAAAACGCAAACGCCCACAATCCCCACAACCACAGAGATACAGGAGGACAATACGGAATTAAAAATCATAAATTTAACTGATCAGCCTTTGACTGAGACTCAAGAGCGAGTCTTAGCGAAAGGACTCTCCGCTCTCTTCAGAATAATGAAGATATCATAATCAAGGAGGCGGACAAAGGGGGGAATGTGGTTATTCTAACCAGACAAAATTACGTGGAAGAAGTGAAAAGGCAATTAAATGATACGACCACATATGTTAAGCTATCCGGGAATCCAACAGAGCAATATAAAGAAGAATTTGAGCAGATCATAGATGTTGCTAGAGAAAAAGGGATTATTAATGAGAGCCTGTCAGAGTATTTGAAGGTGGAGCACCCGAAAATACCGACATTTTATATAAGACTAAAAGTTCATAAAAATATGAGAAAGCCGCCGGGGAGACCTATAGTTGCAGGTATAGGAAGTGTAACTGAATTTGCCTGTATCTTTATCGACAATGTGTTGCAGCCCCATGTGAGTGCTTTGGATTCTTATATCAAAGACACTACAGATATACTTAGAAGGTTGGATTCAATGTTTGTATCGGAAGATCTGATTCTAGTCACATGCGACATAAAATCTTTATACACAAATATTACTCACCAAAGGGCAATTTCTTCGGTCAGATATTTTTTGGATATGGAGTCAACGGAGAATAGGCAGTTGCATGGATTTGTGATGGATTTGCTGGATTTTGTATTGTCACTCAATGCATTCATATTTGATGGTAATTATTACCAGCAGATTAAAGGTGTAGCAATGGGGGCGAGGTGTGCACCCTCAGTTGCCAATTTATTTTTGGGGTGGTGGGAACGGGAAGTAGTGTGGGGAGAAGCTAATGACCTGTACCATGCCCATATTATGGGCTGGTACAGGCTTATAGATGACGTGTTGATATTATGGCAGGGGTCCATGAAGGACTGTGAAGAGTTTATAGGGAGACTTAATCAGAACCCCTACAATATTCATTTAACCCATAACATGTCAAAAACTACAGTTGAATTTTTGGATATTACCATTACATTAGAAGATGATGGATTGATATCTACAAAGGTATCCCGTAAACCTACTTCAACAAATAACATCCTACACCTTTCCAGTTTTCACCCCAATAATACGAAAAGAGGAATACCTGTGGGCCAGATGTTGAGGGCACGTAGAAATTGCTCGAAAGAAGAGGATTTAAAAATGGAATCTAAATATATGAGGCAGCGATTTATGAAGAGAGGCTACCCCAGAAGAACAATTGATAAGGCGGTGTCTCGGGCATGTAACACACCTAGAGGAAATCTATTGAAGTACAGAGAGAAGGAAGCAGATAGGAAGGTGAGATTTATAACAACATATCACAGTGATTGGTATATCATTAAGAACATATTGAAGAAACACTGGGGTATTCTACAGGTGGACCCACGTCTAGCAACCTTGACAGATGGAGGACCTCATATTACAGCGAGGAGAGCACCAAATTTGAGGGATAGATTGTTCAAAAGCCATTATGGCCGTCCCAGGACATGGTTGAAAAAGATAGGTAGGGGTGGCTGTAGAGCGTGTGGGCGATGAAGCATTTGTCCGTTGGTTAAGAAAACAGAGGAAATAGTGAATTTACAAACTATGGAGAAATATCAGATTAGGAAATGCATTATATGTAGGACTAAGGGCGTTATCTATGTGATTCAATGTCCCCGCCCCAAATATTATATAGGGGAAACTGAAAATATGGTTAAGACTCGGATACAACAACATGTTTCAAGCATTAGATTGGCATCAAGAGATGCAGAGAATGGTAAGCAATTGACACCTGTGGCAGCCCATTTTTTGGGAGTACATGGGGGGAGATGGCAAGAAGCCAGAGTTATGTATGTAGATCAGGTGCCTTGGGATGTTAGGGGAGGAGATATTAAAGTTAAATAGTATATCCCCCCGAGGCATGGATTTTAGTTTTTCCCCCTTTTTTGGGGCGGAACTAAGGGGACCTTTCGAACTGCTATGTATAGAATATTTTGTTATAACATTCTTGAATGCTGTTTTATTTATAGACAGTAGATGGAGGAAGACGGACTATTAAGGATAAGTATGGGGCATATGAATAAAGGTATGTATTTATAATGGCCCACTTTGGATGGGAGTCATCGTAAGGGGGTTTATAGTCCTTATTGTAGTATATTTTGATGGCATTAGGAGCATATTAAGTATAGTGGGCCTTTTTAATGCATAGAGTGTTCCTGGCCCTGAATGGTTACAGGGTTAGATCTTGTGTTAATCAATTGGAAAATGGAGAGTATTGATAGCGGTGAGTACTTGGGACGGGAGTCAATGTGTGTATATTTGGGGATATGGTAAGATCTCAGTGGTTTCCAATAGGGGAATTTAGGGATCGAGGGCCTATATGTAGTTGGGAGGAGGTACCCATAGATTTATGGGATGGGATACAGGCTTGTCCCGCATAGGATAGTTGAAGGAGGTATAGGTGAATTAGGTAATTTAAGAGCTGTATGGCCCAGGACAACTGGTGAGCCATAAATTTATCTAGTGAGTGTGACGAGGAGGAAAGGGGTTCCTTAAACAAGCAATTAAAATTTAAGAGATGATTAATGGTATGATATCTGATTGAATTTTAGGAGGAAAAAACCTCTGATGAAGGAATAAAAGAATAAAGGGAGAATCGGTGGTGATATTATGGATTCGGCAGAGTATAGAATGAATTGGATTGAAGAAATATATGGAGAGGAAGACCAAGATCTTTTTTTTAATACCATGAATTTGATGAGAAGACCAGCTTGTCGATCAAGGACAATGTCGGCATAAGAGGATGGAAGGGGAAATATTCCAATATTAGTTTGTTAATATGTGGGATGCCGACAGGAATATGAGCAGCAGGATAATAGTTTTGATGATGGAGATGGGGGGGGGGGGGGGAGGGGGGGGTAAGCAGATATTAGGACGTACATGGAAAAATAGTTATGGTTTGACAGTCATAGATCTTTAGATATATTAGAATGGGACTGGTGACTATTGATGCAAAGACTCTCTCCATAGTTGACATATTTGTAATGTATATAGTGTTTGACTAGTGTAATAAATTGATTTATTATTAGGCATATAAGTAGCAATATATATTTAGGTGTTATGGTTGTGTATGTTAAATTGCCTGCACCTTAGGAAGAGCCAAGGGGCCGATGTAGATATGAGCAGTCAGGCCAGTGGGATGGAGTCCTATGCTGCGGGGATTGGTGCATGACACTGCGCGGTGAGGGAGCTGCGGCTTAGCGCAAGCAGCCGGGGCTCTGTATGGGCGGCTGTGCAGTAGGTGATGCAGGTGGTGTGGCTCCATTCTCATCTGGCTTCATTGACTTTGAGTAGATGGGCGTGCTGGGGGCGGGTGTGAGCACGGTGATGTCACTTCTGCCCTTACAGTGAGGCGGACTAAGAACATCTCGGGAGGGGCGGAAGTGAGGGGGAGTGGGGGCGCCGCGACGTGCCGCATCCGGCCAGACATGCCACATAGTATTTAAGAGCAGGTTGGCCATTAAGATATAGCCACCCAGGTGAAGTGGTTCATATCCACGAAGTGCGTAGGTGAGAAGGTAAGTGGGGAGGAATTGGGCTGCTTTGCGTACTATGGATTATTAGACATGAGATGGTATATTGGATTCCTGATGTGTATCTCTGACGTTTCTGGAGACAAGTAGAGGCACTACTTAGTTTATTGCATGCTAGCACTTAGGCACTTTATGCACTGTTGAGAGCACTTTATTTCTTAGTTTGCACATGTATAGATTTCAACTCATTATGGAGTTGCACTTACTCTATAATTTATTATAGACCTTAGGATTATGTTATATACTGCACAAACGCCAGTGTATATATATTGGTTGATGTGAATATATTAATAGATATTAAATTTAATGGGTTGTTTGGACACTATATTAGAGTGTCTTTATATGTTTTAGCCCTGGAGTTCCTCCCCACTTGGGGGTTTTTTAATTATATGTTTTTTATCTTTCAATCTTTTATTGAATTTTCTTGACAATACAATATTTCAAGATCACATTGAAATCAGTAGCATTACATGCATAGTAAAAAAAAACTGTGTCAAAGACATCAAGACAGTATACTAACTATTATCTGAAGCCAGATACATAATGTGGAAAGTGGCTGGTCCGACCCGAGGGGCAGGAGGCACAAAGGGGGGCCTCCCCTTCTCCATCTCCGGAGATACCTCCCACTATCCCGAGTACAGACCAGCCATGTCATAATACACAATACATAATACAAGAATCATGTCATTCTGGTTCTAACAGCAATCAGAGGTATGGTTTCAACAAATAAGGGGGAAGGGAAGGAGGACCACAAAAGGGAGTGACTAGGGGAGGGGGAAGGAGGTAAGAGGTAAGAGTCCCTGGTCCGCTCCTAATAGCCTCTCTACATATTCATTAATTCAATGCTAGCATCGATATGTTAGGGGTTGCAAATTGGATCCATGGCTCCCAAACCTCTAGGAAGTGCTCATGTTTATCATTCAAGATGCTGGTAAGTTTTTCATTTATCAAGAATCCATTTAGTCTAGCTTTAACCTCCGAGATAGAAACCAAATGCTGTTTCCAGGCCTTTGCAATCGTCTGTTTGGTGGCCAGCATGATAAATGAGAACAGCTTGTTTTGGAGCCTATTAAGTTCAGGGGCCTTATGGCGTAACAGCGCCACCCAGGGGTCCCTTTTAGGGGAAACATTCATGATCTCAGCTACCAAGCGAAAGACCTGTTGCCAAAGGCGTGATACAAAGGGACAGGTCCACCATGTATGAAGCACATCGCCTTTTACCGAGCAGCCCCTGAAGCATTGTTCTGGGTAGGCGGGATAAATTTTATGAATTCTAGCAGGGACCAGATGCCAACGTAACAGGACTTTATAGGTTGACTCTACTGTGAGTGAATTCATTTAACAGCCCCAGGTCGCCCTCCACACCCCCGCCCAGTCCACCTCCTCCTTCTCCAATCTCAAGTCCTCCCCCCATTCTCGAACATATTTGTGGTCAAGGGGTTTTGGAAAATCATTAAGGGAAGAATATAGCAAGGAGATCCTCCCCGGGCTATCCGGCTCCTCCACGCACAAGGACTCAAATTTGGTCCATTTCCTATACGAGGCTAGTCCAGCAAGCCTAGGTCTAAGCCAGTGGCTCAGCTGTGTGTAGTGGAACCATTCTGTCCGTGGGAGACCATACTTATCCCTCAATTCTTCAAATGACATAAGGCCCTTGTCTGTCAGGAGATGATGAAACGCACAGATACCCACCGACACCCAATGCGAAAAGGACGCCCCTCCCCGGAGACCCGGTGGGAATAGAGGATTATCCCATAAATTCAGTAAAGGAGCGTGAGGTGACATTAATCCCGAGGAATATTTTATTGAGTCCCAAACCTTAAGGGAGTGTACCATCAGAGGGCTCAGATCTTTTGGTCTATATCTGGGGTCTGTCCATAGCAGAGCCTCTAATGGGGACTTCCCCAGGTTCGGGATCTCCAGCAGGGCCCGCAACGGTAAATCTCTCACTGCATGTAGCTGAGACAACTGCGCTATTTGTGCTGCTTTATAGTAGTAAGTAATATTAGGCACCCCCAAACCCCCCTGAGATTTATGGGCAAACATTGTGCGTCTTGCCACTCGGGGTCTAGTTGTCCCCCATACAAACTGGAACATCTGTCCCTGAAGGATTCAGAGCATGTAGGCCGGGATCCTGACAGGTAGTACTCTAAAGTAATACAAGATTTTGGGGAGGATTGTCATTTTGACCGCGGCCACCCGTCCCAACCACGATATGGGAAGGTCTGTCCAGGAATCCATCAAAGAATTCAGAGTTCGTATCAGGTGGGTAGTTGGCTGCGTAGAGGCCCCCATATGTGGGTGCCAAGCGAACACCCAAATAGGGGAGGCCATTTGAGATCCACTTGAAGTCGTATGTGGATTTGAGGTGCAACACTGATCCCGCCGAGAGCCCCACATTCATGGCAACCGATTTGGATCTATTTATCTTGAGCCCAGAGATCTCAGCAAACTCGTCCAGCACCCCGAGAAGATTGGGTAGAGAGGTGATAGGTTGTGACAAAACCAGGACAGCATCATCCGCAAAAAGCGAAACCTTATGGTGGACTCCTCCAATATCAATGCCCTTGATATTTTTATTAGCTCTGATTTTAAGCGCTAAGGGCTCCATGGCCAAAATAAACAGGATGGGGGATAGGGGCCATCCCTGGCGGGTACCTCTCTGTATACCAAACCTGTCTGAAGAGAAACCAAGGTATCTAACCCTCGCTCTCGGTTGGTAATACAATGCAGAGATCCACTGTAGAAACTTGCTGCCAAAACCCCACCTCTCCAACGTTGTACGCATGTACTCCCATGAGATTGTGTCAAATGCTTTATAAATATCTAAAGATAGTAAAAAAGCAGGAATTTTCCTGTTCTGAATGGAGTGAATTAAGTGGGCTATACGTCTAACGTTATCACTAGCTTGTCTGGAAGGGACAAAGCCCGACTGATCTCTATGGACCAACAAGCCCAGGAAGGAATTCAGTCTCGAGGCCAGGATTTTAGCCAGGAGTTTAACGTCCTGGTTAAGTAGTGAAATAGGCCGATAGTTAGAGGTCAGCAGGGGATCTTTCTCCGATTTGGGGATCATGACAATATTAGCCATTGATGACTCAGGACTGGGATTCATGCCCGATCTAAGGGAATTGAATAGTGCCACCAGGTGAGGCCCCAGCAGCGGGGCAAATTTCTTGTAATAAAGTCCCGAGAAACCATCTGGGCCCGGGGTCTTTTTGGGTTTAATGGTCTTTATTGCAGCCAACAATTCCTGTAATGTGATGGGCTCTTCCATACTATCTAAACAGTCCCGAGGGGCAACCGGTAGCTCAATGCTGGAGAAAAATTCTTCCAGTTTTTGTGAATTGTTCCCCCCCGGGCTGGAGTAGAGGTCCGCCAGAAAAGTTTTAAAGGCCTCCACTATCTTTAAGGGGTTAGCAGTTGTGAGCCCTTGTAACTTCAGTTGAATGGGTTGGCTTTTGGGTTTGCTCAGTCTGAGTTGTTTGGCCATCATGGAATCCGGCTTGTTGCCCCTGGAGTAAAAGTGCTGTTTGGACCACCGCAGCTGCTTTTCTGCCTGGCAGTCCAGGAGTAAGTTAAGTTCCAAGCGGGCCAAATCAACTCTGTCTTTGGTGGTCTGACATGGGTTGCCCTTCCACTCCTCCTCGGCCTTCCTGAATTGATCACATAATTCCTTCACTTTGGCCTCCCTTTCCCTCTTTCTTGCCGTGGCTATTTGTATTATGTGCCCTCTCATCACCAGTTTATGGGCTTCCCATAAGGAAACTGGAGAGTCCACCGAGCCCACATTGTGCATAAAATAATCAGCTAGGTGCTTCTGGATTTTGTCACAAGTATCTTTAGTTGTTAGGAGCGATTCATTAAGACGCCAGGAGTCAAGAGATCTCCCGGGGACCGCGAAGTCCACAGAGATCATCATTGGGCTATGGTCAGACCAAGGCGTGGAGAGGATTGTGGCTCCTTGAAGTTGTGTAAGTGAATGTTGTGGCATGAAGACATGGTCTATTCTACAGAAAGATTTGTGCGGATTGGAGTAGAATGTAAAGTCTCGCCCTGTGGGGTGGGCCTCCCGCCAAGTGTCACACAGCGCATAAGAGCCCAAAAGTGCACTGAACGCCCCTGGTTTGCCTGGCTCCCCTCCTCGGCCCGGCATTGTGGGGACTGTCTTGTCCCCCTTGGGATCTATTACCAGGTTTGAGTCGCCCGCCAGGTACACCACATCTCTGGAGTGCTCCTTAACTACCTTGAATAAATGGGACAGAAATCTAAGCTGGTGTGCGTTGGGAGTATAATACGAAACTACCGTGATTTCCACGTCATATATGGATCCAGACACCAGTACATAGCGGCCTGTCGGGTCCACTATCTCCTTATGGCAGACAAAGGGTAAATTTTTCCTGAAAGCAATTGTGACCCCCCGTTTCTTTTCTTTAAACATAGCATGATAGTGCAGGGGGAAGTGTCTGTTTAGGTACTTAGGGTGTGAATGGCGGGCAAATCTGGTTTCCTGCAGGCAAAGAATGTCAGCTCTATTGGCTTTATAGAATTGGAAGGCCTTGTTCCGTTTGGAGGGAGAATTAAACCCCTGTACATTATGAGAGTTTATTTTCAAACTATTGTGAGACATAGCCATACAGTGCAAGCGACACTATCGTCCAGGGCGGACCAGGGACCCAGGGAGGGGGGGGAACCACCGGGGTAGACACACAGAAGGGCCAGGGTAGGGTGGGTGTTGAAACCAATAATGAGGACAAACTGTAAAAATATAAACTATTGATCTGCATAATATTCATGAACAACAGTATCATTAACCGGGATGATACAAGGGGGCCCATCAGGACCAAGGCCGGAATTTCACCGCCCGTTCAAACGGGCCTATCAATAGAGGGAGGGTTATTACAACTCCTCCGTCTACCGTAATGCAGTAGTAGAAAAGTACAGTGGGGGTGTGTCCCCCAGGGCAGGCTAAGGACGACTATATTACTTAAGAAAATACTGACCGGTTGGATTCTCCCGACTGAGGGAAAGTCAGGACAAAACCCAAGAGATCTTAATACATCACTATAGAAAATGCATGAAAAAATATAAAACCAACGGCTAACAGGTTGAAAAGCCAAAAGGAAGCGCATAACCTGAAGTGCTTGCAGCGCCGACTGCAGAAGAATCTGGCATCAAAGTCCCGGGCCGAAAGGGATTAACACTACGTCCTGGAAATAAGGCAGACAACAGCATTCCACGGAGCCAAAAACTGCAGAGGACGAAGAGGGAGAGCATAATTCTGCGTCCATCACCTTTGATTGTTTTGTATGGGGTCCCAGTGAACCCGAGGTAGAGTAGGGGCTCTTTTCTTGTTGTCAAAGGAAGGTCTGTCCCGGGGTGGCCTGAGGGCGGTTCGCTTCCTTGATGAGGGAGGGCTGGAGTCTCGGCTCCCCGATCCCCCTGTGTCCATGGGTATAGCAAGATCTTTGAGAATGTGGCACAGTTCGCTTAAGGAAGAGGCTGAATATTGATCCCCCTTGTATGCAAAGAGGACCTTAAATGGGAATCCCCATCTGTAGCTTACATTATGTGCCCGCAGGGCTTCCAGGGCCGGCCTCATCTCCCGTCTTCTCTGTATGGTCTGGGGGGCCAAGTCCTGAAAAAGCTGATAGTTGTGGCCTTGAAAAGTTAGCTCCTTCTTCTCCCTTGCTGCCCGTAATAAGGCCTCTCTTGTGCGGAAATAAGTGGGTTTTAGGACAATATCCCGGGGCAGCCCATCCTTGCGTTTAGGCCCCAGAGCTCTGTGGGCCCGGTCCAGCTCCAACCTCTCTATCGGCAGGTTAGGGACCAATTCCTGGAACAAGGCCGTCACCGTTGCAGTTACATCTAGCATGGATTCCGGTAGGCCTCTGATGCGCAGGTTGCCCCTTCTGGCCCTATTCTCCAGATCCTCCAGTTTTAACTGTATGGCCTCAATATCCCTGTCCCAGGATTGTATGGTGGTTAGGGTGTGCTCCATTTTACTTTCTAGGGCCTCTGTTCTTTCCCCCAAGCTATGGATCTCCGCTTTTAGTGGGGTGGCCCATGCGTCTGTGACAGCTTGTAGTTCCTGCTGTAGGAGCAGTTTAAACCTTGCTAGCAGGTTGGCGTCTCTGAGCTCAACTGAGTCTGGGGCTGGCTGGGCATGGTTCCCCGGTTCTAGGGACGGGAGCAGGGCACAGGGGCTACGGGGGCCCGAAAAAAGGGAAGACTCACTGTTCGGCGGGCTGCTGCTTGATGGGCTGCTGATGGAATCTGCGTTGTCCATGTGAGGGAGCCTCGTAGGTGACACCGGGGCGCTGGATGGGCCACGTGTGATGGTGGGGAGCGGGCTGCCAGCCCTGCTACTGTCGCTGCCGCCATTCGCCTCTCCCGCTCCCCCTCCGCCGTTTCCCGCCAAACGTGACCGCTGATCTTTCGCCATGGCCGCCCAGTCCAGATCTGGCGCGTCTCCTTCGTCGCAGCTTCTGTCAGGGAGCACCTGTTGGCTGGTTGCAGTCCCGTTCGCGGGCTCTGTCTGACGAGCACCCGACTGGCGCTGCTGTTCTTGTAAGTCATATGTGTCGTCTCCCTCCGCCTCCGCTTTTGCCCTTCGAGATGGTGCCAGCCTCCGCAGGGTCTAGAGGCACTTTCTGAGTCTCCTGGCACCGGATTGCTCTAGGTAGCCGCCCTTTTGCCTGCCCGGGGTGCTGAGCTGAACTACAGTGCGACCATCTCTCTCGGCAGCCAGCCACGCCCCCCCTAATTATATGTTTTTTAATCTGTTATGTGTGTTTTTTTGTATGTGGATTAGTGTATTCATTTTTGATTAATAAATTGATTATTTGTATGATGAAATGGTGTGCAGCCTTATCTATGAGGACATAATGGTGGGCTAGCCCTGGAGCTCCACCTAATTAGAGTAGTTTTTTCCATGTAAGGTTATGGCCATTTTTACACAGCTCTGCACTTATGTTGCTTGTTTTGTGTGTTACAGGTTGCCCTGTATATGTGCATATTAAGGGGTCCCTCCTGGTCCTGGGGTCCCTAGTGTAAAATTGTCCACCTTAAATCCTCCCACCGGGACTTTTAAGGGGCATCCCGGGTTGCTTATGCCTAATTCCCTGCGGTCTTAGGACTGACCACAAAAATTCACCATATGGAGGCTCCGCAGGATACTGGGCTCGGGATCCCTCTGGGACCATCCGGCCATGTGTGGGGTGCAGGGTATCCCTTACGGGGGAGAATGTGCTGATCTGTATACCATACGCACAAAAGGTCATAACGCGGCAGTCTGGTACCCAGCCTTCTGGGTCGGCTCCTCCCACTTCATTGCCTTCCCCTCCCCACCTTATCCGTACCCCAAGTGACATTGGTACCAGTGGGGAGTCGCTTTCTGATGTTTGGGCTAGGTTGGCCAGCATCGAGAAAATTATTGCTAGCACGGTGGGCAAGAAGGCCCAGACTAAAAAGAGACATTTGTCGTTGGCCCAGCCATTGTGGGATTTTGACGACGAGTCCGCTGATTTGTCAGATTATTCCCCGTTAGAGGAGGGGGAATTGTATCAGGAATCAGAGGCTGACTATGTTCAGTCTGGGAATTCCAATGTCGGGCAGGCGCTGGGGGATGCCGTAGATACGGCCACTGTTTTGTCACATTTATTGGAGATGTTGGATATTGAACCGCCTGAGGCGCCCCCTCTTAAGAAGGGGGAATTTTTGGGGGCCTGCAAGCCCCGTCTGGAATTCCCTACCCAGGGTCATTTTGATGCACTGATCCTTAGAGAATGGGAGAGGCCCAGTCGGCTTCCTGGTGTGCCTCAGGGATGGGATAAGAAATATCCTTTTCCGGTGGAGGCGGTTAAGCGCTGGTCTTCTCCTCCCGAGGTTGACGCGCCTGTTTTAGGTTTGACCAACTCTTCTGTGCTGAACACCCCTGACGCCACTTTCCTTAAGGATGGCGAGGATAAGCGCCTTGATCAGATGGCGTGCCACGCATTTGCCAACGTGGGCTCACCCGGTGGCCTGTTGGTGCATCTGCCCTGGTGTCGCTTGCTACCAGGTCTCTTATCAGGGACTGGCTGAATAACGCTCAGTTTGATCCAGCCGGCGCTGAGTTCGCTATCCTTAAGAAATGCGAATTGTTCATGGATTTTGTCATGGCTGCGATGGAAGACTCTATTGTCGTGTGTAGTAGGACAGTTGCCTTACTGGTGGCTATGCACAGATTGGTCTGGCTCCGTCAGTGGACAGCGGACGTTGGAGCCAAGAAGTCGCTCACAGCTCTTCCCTTCTTGGGTTCGCGGCTGTTTGGAGATAAATTGGATGCTGTTGCCAAAGGAGGCAAGTTACCTCAGCGGACGAAACAGCGCCGCCCCTTTCGGGGGGCGGGCTTGTTCACTCCTTCCTTTCGAGGGGCCAGAGCGACTAGGGGTTTGGCCTTCTCAGGTGTCAGGGGCTCGTCCTGGAACAGAGGCAGAGGTCGGGCACGTTCCGCACCTGCCTGGGGTTCCAAGCCCAATCCTGCCGTTAAACCAGCTCTGCAATGAAGGGGCGCCCTCACCCGCAAGGGTGGGGGGACGGCTGCGGCTCTTCTTCCGGGTCTGGGCCCGGGAGGTCACAGACAATTGGATCTTGGAAGTGGTCTCCTCCGGGTACAAACTTGAGTTTCTTAAGGTCTCGGGTGCCCTCGGACCCTCAGGCTGCACAGGGGCTTCTGTTGGCAGTGAAAAGCCTTCTGGACATGGGGGTTATATGCCCGGTGCCTCCGTTGGAAAGAGGCAGGGGTTTCTACTCCAACCTTTTAACGGTTCCCAAAAAGGAGGGTTCGGTGAGACCCATTCTAGATCTAAAGGTTCTCAACAGGTTTATCAGAGCCAAAAAGTTCCGCATGGAGACTCTGCACTCGGCTATCAATTCCCTTCGCCAAGGGGATTTTATGACATCCATAGACATCAAGGATGCGTATCTGCATGTTCCGATTTTTCAGGCACATCAGAGATTCCTCCGATTTGCGGTGGAGGATCAACATTATCAGTTTGTAGCTCTTCCCTTCGGTGAAAAGGTTTTGGCGGGCATAATGGCTCTGCTCAGATCTCAGGGCATTTGCATTGTGCCTTATCTGGACGATCTGTTGATATCAGCTTCTTCCCTCCATCAGGCGGAGCTGAACACCCACCAGGTGGTGTCGACCCTGGAAAGGTTCGGGTGGGTGATCAACCGCACCAAGTCTTCTCTCTCCCCGTCTCGTGTGATTTTATTTCTGGGCATGAATCTGGATACCATTCGGGCCAGAGTGTTTCTGCCCCAGTCCAAGGTGCAGGGGATTCAGGGCCTGATCCGCCTGCTTCTTGACAGTCCTTGTCCCTCTATCCGACAGGGGATGAAACTGGTGGGTTTGATGGTATCCTCCTTCGAGGCGGTGCCGTTTGCAGTTTCACATGAGATCTCTTCAACTTCACCTATTGACGTATTGGGACTTGTGCCCTCAGTCATTGGATCAACCTTTCTGTATGTCTCCCAGGGTTCGGCAGTCTTTTCGGTGGTGGCTGGACAATCTGGTGAAGGGCAGATCCTTTCTGATCCCTTGTTGGGAGACGGTTACCACGGATGCCAGCCTGTCGGGCTGGGGAGGTTATTGGAAGAGTCATCAGTTCAGTGGGGTGTGGGGTCCCCAGGAGGCTCACACCCCCATCAATGTCTTGGAGCTCAGAGCCGTTCGACTGGTTCTGGCTCGGCTGACCCCACATTTACGGGGTCTTCCGGTTCAGGTTCATTCGGACAACCGAACGGCAGTAGCTTACATAAATCGCCAAGGAGGCAATGTTCCTTGCCTTTCGACAGTCTACATTCCGGGAGTGGAAAACACAGAGGCGGATTCCCTGAGCAGGGGATCCTCTCGCCACAGAGAGTGGTCTCTCAATCTCGAGGTTTTTCTGGATCTTTGCCGCAAGTGGGGGACTCCGGAGGTGGATCTCTTTGCCTTGAGGCACAATCACAAGCTTCCGGCCTTTGTGTCTGTCTCAGGATCCTCTGTCTCTGGCAGTGGATGCCTTGTCACTGGCTTGGAAGGAGTTGGGGTTCCTGTACCTGTTTCCACCTGTCTCCATGCTGGGCAAGGTAGTTTGCAAACTGGTTCTAGAAGGGGCACCAGCGATTCTGGTGGCTCCAAGGTGGCCAAGAAGGGTTTGGTATGCAGACGTCGTAAGGATGGCCGTGGACCAGTACCAGCTTCCCTTGTTGCCGGAACTGCTATCTCAGGGTCATCTACTTTACCTCAATTTACAAACGCTGGCTTTGGCGGCTTGGCTGTTGAAATTTTCATCTTGAAGGAGGAAGGTTTGTCTGAGGCTGCTGTTCAGACCCTGATTAGGGCTAGGAAGTGGTCCTCTTCTGGCATTTACTATAGGACTTGGAGGTCCTATATTGATTGGTGTGAGGCTAGGGCCTTGCCTTGTAGGGTTATTCTGTATGTCACACACCCCGCTTCAGAATAGTCATTACACTTGGGTTATACCGACCTGTAGAGGGCGATTTTGCAGAGATGTCATGAAAAAAAGGGAGCCCCTCCCGGTCCATAAATACCTGGGACCTCCCACTCATTCCCCAGTCGGGGGTGGGGCGGGGTCGGGCGCAGCGCGCGGTCCGCGCCAGCCCTTCTTCTTCTTCTTCTTCCTTGCTGCCAAGTTCCCTTCACCTCGTGCAGGACGCCATTTCTGTAAGCGCCCAGTGGGCTCCATTCTCTTGGCTGTGATTCTGCTTGTTAGCGCGAGATATATATATGTATGTGTGCCTTGGCCCTTCTGTTTATATGCACAGCATTTGTGTGATGTATGTGATAGTCCCTCTTTTTGTATTCCAGGCGGACCCTTGTTGGATCTTAAAGGGTCCTCCCGGTCCTAGGGTCCCTTGTTTAGTTTAAGAACTCCCTATAAATCCTCCCACTCGGGACACAGAAGGGGCATCCCGGGTCGCTTATATTGCGCAATTCCCTTGGGTATTGCGACTACCGATAAAATCACCATATGGAGGCTTCCCAGGATACCGGGCTCGGGCTCCCCTCTGGGCAATCCCGGCAGTGTTTGGGGTGTGGGGTATCCCTTACTGGGGATGATGTATTCCTTTGCATCCCATGTGCACAGCAGACTATTACATGGCAGTTCGGATCCCATGCGTCTGGCTCTGCGCCACCGGTCCCTTCACCTACCCCACCCCACCTGATCCGCACCCCATGTGATGTTGTCATGGGTGGGGAGTCGCAATCTGAGGTGTGTGCCAGATTGGCAAATCTTGAAAAATTATTTTCTAGCGCTGTTGCCAGAAAGGCCCCGGCTAAGAGAAAGCACTTGTCCCCAGCCACGCCGGCTTCTGATTTTGAGGCGTTTGATTCACTGGACTGGTCTGATTACCCCCCGCTAGAGGAAGGGGAGCTATTTGAGGAGTCTGATGGTTCTGACGATCAGCAGTTTGTTGGCACTGATGCCGAGCGGGGTCAGGGGGATTCTTTGGATACCCCTAAGGTCCTGGCTCATATGTTTGAGGTTCTGGCAATTTCTCCTCCTGAAGTCTTCCGCAAAAGGGGGACTACTTTGAGGAGGCTAAGCCGCGTTTGGAATTCCCTAATCAAAAGCATTTCGATGTCATTATTTTTAAGCAATGGGAGAGGCCTACTTGGCTTCCAGGTGTTCCTCCGGGTTGGGATAAGAAATATCCCTTTCCGGTGGATGCGGTGAAGCGATGGTCGTCCTCTCCCGAGGTGGGCGCCCCTGTTTTGGGGTTGTCTAGCACCTCTGTTTTGCATTCTCCTGACTGTTCTACTCTCAAGGATGGTGAGGACAAACGCATTGACCAGATGGCTTGTCACGGTTTTGCCAGTGTCGGGCTGGCCTTGCGGCCTGTTTGTGTTTCGGCGCTTTTAATAGTGGCTTCTAGGTCGGTGGTTAGGGACCTGTTGTTTACCTCCAGGCTTGACCCGGCTAGTGATGAGTTCACCGCCCTTAAGCAGTGCAAATTGTTTTTGTCATTTGTGCTAGCCACCCTGGATGACACAATGGTGACGTGTAGTAGAACTTCGGCCTTGCTTGTGGCTATTCGGCGGTCGGTTTGGTTGCGCCAGTGGGCGGCTGATTTTGTGTCCAAAAAGTCGCTTACAGCTCTTCCCTTTCTAGGATTGTGGCTCTTTGGAGAAAAATTGGATTCGGCCGCAAAAGGAGGTAGGTTACCTCAGCGAAAGAAGCAATGTTGTCCCTTTCGGGGGGGGGGGGGGGGGCTTCCTTTACCCCTTCCTTTCGTGGGGCCAGAGCTGGAAGGGGATTGGCTGTCTTCTCCTCCAGAGGTGATTCCTGGAACAGGGGAAGAGGACGTGCCCGTCCAGGACACAGCTGGGGCTCTAAGCCCAAAGCCGCTGCCAAGCCGGCTCAGCAATGAGGGGGCGCCCTCACTTTTGCTGGTGGGGGGACGGCTGCGACACTTCTCCCAGGTCTGGGACCAGGAGGTCTCTGACAGATGGATTCGGGAAGTGGTGTCTTCCGGTTACAAACTGGAGTTCGAGATCTGGCCTCCTCCCAGATTCTTCAGGTCTCGGGTGCCCTTGGATCCTCTGGCCGCGCAGGGGCTCAGGGCGGCAGTAAAAGATCTCCTGGACATGGCTGTCATCTGCCCGGTGCTTTCCTGGGACTGGGATACTATTCCAATCTGTTCACGGTGCCCAAGAAGGATGGCTTTGTTCGTCCCATCCTGGATCTGAAGCTTCTCAACAGGTTTATCCGTCCCAGGAAGTTCCGCATGGAAACTCTGCGTTCAGCCATAAATTCGCTTCGTCAGAAGGACTTCATGACGTCCATAGACATCAAGGATGCTTATCTGCATGTTCCAATCTTCCCAGCGCATCAGAGATTTCTCAGGTTTGTGGTGGAAGATCGGCATTTTCAGTTTGTGGCTCTTCCGTTTGGCCTTACCTCGGCTCCAGGGGTTTTCACCAAGGTACTGGCGGGGGTGATGGCCCTCCTCAGAGACCAGGGTATCCACATCGTGCCTTATCTGGACGATCTTCTCATTATGGCATCCTCTCTCAGCCAGACGGAGCTAGAACCAGGACTGTGGTATCCACTCTGGAGAGATTCGGCGGGGTGATCAACTTTCCCAAGTCTTTCCTCTCTCCGTCCAGGGTGGTGTAGTTTCTAGGAATGTCTCTGGATACTTCTCAGTCCAGGGTGTTCCTTCCTCGGCCCAAGGTTCTTTTGATTCAGCTCCATCTCTTGGCTGCCTGGGACAGGTCTCCACTGTCATTGGATCAGTCTTTTCTGATGTCCCCCCGGGTTCAGCGTTCCCTTCGGTGGTGACTGGAACCAAGCAATCTGATGAGGGGCAGATCCTTTATGACCCCTTGTTGGGAGACGGTCACCACGGATGCCAGCCTGTCAGGTTGGGGGGGGGGGGTTTGGAAGGATCTTCAGTTTCAGGGACTGTGGGGGCCTCAGGAGGCTCACGATCCCATCAATATTCTGGAGCTGAGAGCCGTCAGGTTGGTTCTGGTTCACTTGACTCATCAGTTACAGGGTTTGCCGGTTCAAGTTCGGTCAGACAATCGGACGGCGGTCGCCTACATCAATCACCAGGGAGGGACTCGCAGCAGGCGTGCCCTCAGGGATATGTCCTTGATCCTGGCTTGGGCAGAGGGCAATGTCCCATGCATCTCGGCGGTGTACATTCCGGGAGTGGAGAACACGGAGGCGGACTCCCTGAGCAGGTGCTCATCTCGCCGGGGGGAATGGTCTCTCAGCCCCATGGTGTTTCGGTCACTTTGCCACAGGTCGGGGACTCCGGAGGTGGACCTCTTTGCCTTTCGTCACAATCACAAGCTTCCGGCATTTGTGTCTCTCTCGCAGGATCCGCTGGCTCTGGCAGTGGATGCCATGTCTCTGAACTGGAGGGATCTGGGGTTTCTGTACCTGTTCCCTCCGTTCCCCATGGTGGGCAAGGTGGTGCACAAGCTGGCTCTAGAGGGTGTGTCAGCAATATTGGTGGCTCCAAGATGATCAAGACGGGTTTGGTTCGCAGACGTGGTGCGGTTGGCAGCGGATCAGTTCAATCTGCCCCTTCTGCCGGATCTGCTCACTCAGGGTCAACTACTCTACCCCAATTTACCAACGTTGGCTTTGACGGCGTGGCTGCTGAGACCTCCATCTTGAAGGAGGAAGGTCTTTCTGATGCTGTTATTCAGACTCTGGTTAGTGCTAGAAAGAGGTCTTCCTCTGCCATCTACTATAGGATTTGGAGGTCTTATATTGATTGGTGTGAGGTCCGGGCCTTGCCTTGCAGGGTGTTTTCTATCCCTAGGGTTTTGGAATTTCTGCAACATGGTCTGGACTTAGGTTTGCAGCTTAGTACGTTGAAAGGGCACGTTTCTGTTTTCTTTCAAAGGTCTTTTGCTCTTCATCCTCTGGTTAAGACCTTTTTCCAGAGGGTTACGCATGTGCAGCCTCCTAGGAAGCCTTGGGATTTGAATTTGGTTCTTTCTGCTTTTCAGGGTCCTCCTTTTGAGCCTTTGCAGGATATTTCTCTTTCTACGCTTACTCAGAAGGTTGCGTTTTTGGTTGCCATCACTTCCGTTCGGCGCGTATCGGAGTTGGCGGCTTTGTCCATTAAGGCCCCGTACTTTGAGAGGCATCAGGACAAGGTTGTTTTCCGCTTCAAGCCAGATTTTCTTCCTAAGGTGGTTTCTGCCTTTCATCTTAATCAGGACATTGTTCTACCCTCCTTGTGTCCTAAGCCCAGCAATGACAAGGAGAGGGTCTTGAATTCTCTGGATGTGGTTCACTGTGTGAAGTACTATTTGGTGGCTACTTCTTCTTTTCGTAAGACTGACGCCCTTTTCGTGGTGCCCTCCGGGCATAGGAAAGGTTTGGCTCCCGCCAAGTCTTCCATTAGTAAATGGATTCGCCAGGCCATTGTTGGGGCCTATTCTGCCAAGGGGAAGATTCCCCCTTTTCGTGTTACTGCTCATTCTACTCGTGCTGTTGGGGCGTCCTGGGCCTTCCAGCATCAGGCCTCTTTTGAGCAAGTTTGTAAGGCTGCTACTTGGTCTTCCGTTCACACTTTTTCCAAGTTTTACAAGGTTGATGTGCGGGCTTCAGCGGCTGCTGTTTTTGGCCGCAAAGTTCTGCAAGCTGCAGTGGTTTAAGTTTGTGCATTATTGCCTTGTTTTGGATCCCCGCCCTTCATGGACACTGCTATTGGATGTCCCAAGTGTAATGACTATTCTGAAGCTGGGTGTGTGACATACTTAGAATAATAACATTTTGTTATTACTCACCTGTAAAATGGGTATTATAAGTATGTCACACACCCCGCTTCACCCCACCCTTTGGTATTCTGGATCCTTTATATGGTGAACCTTTTTTTTACTGTTACTGGTTATTTTGGCTCTTCCTTGTCCCTTTACTGCTGTCTTAATACTGGGGAATGAGTGGGAGGTCCAAGGTATTTATGGACCGGGAGGGGCTCCCTTTTTTTCCCTGACATCTCGGCAAGATCACCCTCTACAGGTCGGTATAACCCAAGTGTAATGACTATTCTGAAGCGGGGTGTGTGACATACTTATAATACCCATTTTACAGGTGATTAATCACAAAATGGTATTTTTTCTATACCCAGGATTTTGGAGTTTCTTCAGCATAATCTGGATCTTGGGTTCCAACTTAGTACTTTGAAAGGATAGGTTTCTGCCCTGTCAGTTTTCTTCCAGAGATCCTTTGCTTTACACCCGCTGGTTAAGACTTTTTTCCATGGGGTGGCGCATGTGCGAAGTACATTCTTTACTGTTTCTGGTTCCCACCCATGACGGACACTGCTATTGGATGTCCCAGATGTCATGAAGACAGAAGTGAGGTGTATGGCACACTTAGAATAATACCGTTTTGTGAGTACTCACCTTTAAAACGGGTATTATGAGTGTGCCATACACTCCACTTCACCCCACCCCTTTTTTTCAGGTATTCTGGGGCTTTTATATGGTGAACCATTGGTTTTGATTGTTAAGGTATATATGGACCGGGAGGGGCTTTCTTTCTTTGCATATTCATCTCTGCAGAAGTTCGCGCTCTACTGGAGATTACCCAGATGTCATGAAGACCGAAGTGGAGTGTATGGCACACTCATAATATCCGTTTTAAAGGTGAGTACTTACAAAACGGTATTTTTATTGCTGTCCTGGGCAAAATAATTTTGCATTTCTCCTGGGCAAAATAATTCAACATCTGCATTTGTCCTGGGCAGAAAAAACATTGTGCCTATAATTATTATTTTTAGAGTGCCATTATGTTGTGTGCTGATGTGCAAGGTTAATCCTGTGAAAATTATTTCGGCATCTGTCCTGGGCAAAATAATTCTGTGTATGTACCCATACTAGAATGTTCCTGTTTGTCTGTTATGACATGTCATTTGAAGGCAACCAGAATGCTGATGTGGCTCTCTGTGAAAATGAGTTCTGTTTGGACATTTTTGTGCAGAATTTACCAGACATGAGCCTAATTAATAGGCTGGACATTTATGTGTTGGAGATACCGTGCAACAGCTTACAGCTTGTTCTTGTATGTGATCAGCATCTATATTGCTAGGTAAATGCAGATTACATTTATGACAGTAGATAGCACTCTCTGCTGCATGTTGTGTTTCCTGTACAATGAGATGAACTCTGATTTTTTTTTTCCTGTCTGTTATGCACAATGTAGGGTGACCTCTTACTGTACTCATGTTCCAGAAAAAACAGATCCTGTTACACAATAAATATCTATCTTGATTTGACTCTACTGCACTCAGCACTCTCAATCTGCATCAAGTTATGGGAGGATAAAGCTCAGTGACCAGATGTGGCCCAGGCAGAGCAATGCCCAGAAAGGGAGGCAGTGCGGCCAATGCAGAGATCGACATAAAGGTGCCTCGCATGAATACAAGTAAGACTGTTCTTATATATAAAGGAGGGAGAATGGCCAGCAGCTCAGAGCTTAAATTCTCAGTGGCCAAACAATGACAATTATCAGCTACGGAAGTTTAAAGTGAAAATGCTATTATCCAGAGATGACTGATCAATGCGCTGCAGACATGGCTTGAGACATATCTGACACTAGCATTTGTAAAGACCACGCTCATAGATGAGCAGCGAAGAACAGAGCTTGCACATGACTTCACAGAAACCGACACCAGAGCAGCTCTTAAAGCTACAGACAGAAGTTTACACAGGAAATAAACCAAGGTGTGCTTTAGTTGCTACAAACAGGGGCACATAAAGAAAGGCCGCACTATGGAAAGCAGAGCAAATGAAACAGTGTCCCTCTTATACTAAACTGAAGGCCAAAGCCATAATTTCTGATCCATGTGAAGGGAGCTGGCATGTCACATTTAAAGTGACAGGCAAGCGCACGTTTCAAGACTGGTGCATTGACTCGGGAGAAACCGGTCACATGACAAGTGATAGAAGCTTCTTCACAGAACTTGGTCAGAATAACAAAGGGACTACCTACCTTGCAGACGGATGTACATGCAGAGGGGTATGGGCTTGAAAACCTTGTATGTCCTAATGATGTGGGACACAATTTAGCCATACCAGTAACAAGTGCTTTGTGCTGATCTCAAAGAAGAACTCTTTATCTGTGAAGCATCTGACAGCCAAAGGACTCGCTCGTAAAATTCCAAGGAGACAAGTGTTATATCCTGGATGGCAAAGAGACAACAGCAAGTGCCAAGCTGGATGATCAGCTGTATCACCTCAACACAGTGAAGGAAAAGTTGAGACTATGCACCCATAGTCACAATGACTGTATACACATGTGGCACAGACATCTAGGTCACACCCAGAATGCATGCAAGAACTACAAAAGAGGAATCTGACAAAGGATCTAATAGCATCCTCTTTTCCCGTTTCTGTTAAGTGTCAATGTTGCATCAAATCTAAAGCTACAAGAGCAACACTTCAGGTCCGTCAGAATAGAGCTTCAAGGCTACTTGACCTAGTTCAGTGAAGTGGTCCCCTAAACCCACCTACACCTGGAAGCAACAGGTACATGGTGACTTTTATAGATGACTATTCAAGATACACAGTCACTTACCTAATGCACCACAAGAATGAAGTTCTTGACAAATTACCGGACTATGTAGTAAAGAGAAGTAACATGTTTCAGAGTAATAATGGAGGTGCATTTACAGGACACCAAGTACAAGAGTACTTAATGCTGAATGCAATCGAGCATTAAAAGACTGTGCCATACACACGAGCAAAATGGGGAAGCTGAACAAAAGAACCGGACTTTGACTGAAATGATCAGATGTATGTTGACAGACTCTGGATTACCGCAAAAATACTGGGACAAGGCCGCAATGACAGCCATTTATTTGCAGAACAGACTTGTTTCTAGAACCTTGGTGAAAATTCTATATGAACTGTGGCAAAATGAGAAGCCAAGTGTAAAACGCCTAAGAGTTTTTGGATGCAAAGCATTCATCTACATTTCAGAGGAAAACGCACCAAACTGCAAAACTGAGCATTCGAAGGAATCTTTGTTGTATACAGTGATAATGTTAAGGGTTACAGAATCTTAAATCCCAAAACAGACGAGGTTACCACTAGCAACAGCATACATTTTTTTGTTGAGGATCTGAGAGACAATGTGATGACAACAGAGGAAGTAAGAACAGAAGAGAAAACTGACACGGAGGTGAGTGCAGAATCTACCAGAACTGAAGAATTTACATAAACAAGCTCAGACACAGAACCAAGATGCTCATCAAGAGAAAACAAAGGTAAACCACCATTAAGTCTCATACAAGTCAAGCACTGCCAGTATTAATGAACATGCAATTTAGGAAGACTTGTCTCAGCTTTCAGAAGGGGAAGCCATTAAATGGATAAAGGTTGCAAAGGAGGAGATAAAGTCCATGCATGACACCAAAGCATGGACACATACAGAAGTACCACCTGGACGGAAAGCCATAGGCTGTAAATTGACAATGATATTCTCAAAAATATGGAGAAGACTATGATGAAACGTTTGCTCCAGTAGTCAAAGGACTTTGGCCATGTGCACCATGTGTACTGGGTCTTACACCATGATACTTGGCCATCTAGTAGCAGTATGGGTATCGCTTTTATAATGCACTGCTAATTATTTATAGCTGCTGTATAATCTAGTTGGATAAAGTGCATTTTGGTTGATGAAGAGCACAACTGGCTGCTCCCCAACTGAGAGGGACCTGTCTGTGGGCCAAGGTGCTGTCTGTCGATCTCTTACTTTATCTCTTTATTTGCATTAATGATCTTGTCATTCTGCCGGAAATGTGGTCAGATTTGCCGCCAATGTTCCTAATTCAGAAAGCTTCTTGTTTCATCCTACAATGAGCAGCCGGCCTGGTAATGAGCTCGGTGAAGGTTGCCGGTAATTTGGAGCATAATATGATGCTGATTTTATTGTGTCTGCCTCTTTAGCAGTAATGAGATTGTGTGTCACCTCATTTATAATCAGGATGGAACAAAAGTGGTAAATGCTAAATTGAATGCCGCAAAGAGAAACTCAAGTGACACTGAGGAAGGTCTGGGCCCAACCGAGAAATTCAGAAAATCTGTATAATGAAATTCAGATTTAACAGGGAATCCAGTGTCCCCACAAAGTCTATCATTCTTACACCAGCTGAGACCTGTGCTCTTCTTTGGGATGGTTTTATATTACAGCACAAAAGCTACCCTGAAGATGCTCTAGACGCATAGAGAACCAATCCTTGAAGCACTACCTCATGTCGGCTCCCTGAGGGGTACCAACGGCCTGGCACATGAGAGGCAAGGTTGCAAAAGATCCCTGTCCGGTGTTTTGCAGTGGAGGTTTGTAATTGTACAAGCCAAGATTATGAACAGGCAGTGGACGTTCGCAGTTGTGATTCAAGCCAGGTTTTTGTACAGGCAGTGGACGTGTGTAGTTGTGGTACAAGCCATAATTACATACAGGTAGAAGATGTTTGTAGTTGTGGTATAAGCCAAGGCTGTGGGCAGGCAACGTTTGTTGTCAGAAACCAGTCCAGAGGCAAAAGTTTTTTAAGTTCCATTTCCAATTTAAGCTACCACTCCTAGATCCTCCAGGATGCCAAAAATCAGGCATGAAGCTCTTTGACAATAAATGCTAAAAAAAATGGGTTATTCTCGATCTGTGAGGGCTCATTGAAAGCACGAGGGGTTAGGTGAGCTCAGTCTCTGTGCAGCAGGTATCTGTCTTGCACAGTTGGAGGTCCACTTTAGTAACTTAAAGCAGATCCCTGACATACAGTGGAGTGTCTCATTCCCCTTACTCAGGCCAACTGGCACGGCATGCGCAGGCCACACGCAGCTCCAATATGATTTCAAGCTGTTGGAGATGAGACAGCCAGCAGCATTTTTTTCTCTGACAGGGCTGCGGCTTCCCAGGAATGATGCTGGAACAGTGTTCCGAAGCCTGGCCTACTCTTCATTCCTACATGATTATTCTGGAACTGTCTGCATCCACCTGCTTCTGCAATACGACTGCCGTTTTTCCACCATGTTATTTACCGCCAGCCAGAGGCCACAAATTAGTCTTATTAAATTGTTGCAGAGCTATGTTTTATGGCAGCATCAAATTATTACTTGTCGGCAAATCCCTGATATTGAGGTGATCAGTCCCCAAGCTCGGATTGCTTGCTTCCTGCAGATATAAATCCCCGATATTTATTCAGATTTTGGAAGGAAGATTTATCCACCGAAACTAAGCTGGACCCGCCACATGAAGTATGTATTACATTCCTCATCTCCTGCAGCAGCATATTGGTGCATTCGTATTAAAAAGATTCTGACCCAGTCACATATTAGTCTAGGAATCTAGGATGGACAGAGGCATGGGTCTATCATGTGTTATGTTTGTAATTCTCCCTGATTTATGGATTGTGAGAAGGGAAAACAAAAACTTCTCAGGCAATAGCAAATTATGCATGATACCGTAGAAGGGAAAACTCCAGTGGACAGTTACTTTATTGCCCATTTCCATGATCAGATTAAACGAACTTGAGCGGAGAGTTGTGTTAGGACGCTGAAGATTGTTCTGCTTATTGTTTGTGAGACCACTCATGTTGTGCAAACCACCTCATATTTGTGGCTGATTTCTGTTTCCACATGTCGATGCTCATGTAATGAATGATACAGCCAAATACAACACTCTGAGGTCGATTTAGCGATTTCTCACTTGCAAAGCAAATCATAGAAATTGGTCTTTAGATTAGAACTCTGAAGCAAAGTATTCCAGAATAACATCAGAAATGATAGTTTATTTGCCATAATAAAATTCACCCAGGTGCTGTATAAAAATTATTTTCAATGTTTCCCCTAACCAGCTTACCGGGTGGGGCTATCCAACCCATTTCCCCTTACAGTAACCCTTACTCTTTTGGTTGTATAACTGGCAAGTAAAAATGTGGCATTGTTTGTGCACAGGCAAGCATGAATCAGCATAGTAAGAGTAGGGACTGGACATAGATGGACTACATTAGTGTGGTTTTACAGCTTACATATATATTGCATTATATGTTAGAGGAGCAACCACTGGCCTAGAGTCCATAAGACCCTTTGCTCACTTTTCCGGCAATCCCTGGCTGAATGGCTGGTGTAGGCACACACAGCCGGAGCGAATCGGCTGCTCCCTCTCCATGCAGCTTTCTATCCTGATCATCAAAATGCACAGCATCATAAGCTTGGGAGAGTCTGCACATGCACCTTGGGTCCAGTGTTAATGTTTTTGGACCGGGCATTAAATGGCTTTTTTATATCTAGTATTTGGTCGCATCCAGCATTCTCTCTAAGGCTTGGCAGTCAGTGAGTGGAGTGGTTAGGGAGCGGGGCGTGCAGAGGGAGCAAAGCAAATATGCTACTGCTCTTTGATTCAAGTCACAGCCGTGGGATCTTGGAAGTCAGTGAGCATGCAGCACAGGCCAGGGTTAATGTAGTGCTACAAATCGGGATGCCCCTGCTGGAAAACTCTCTGTGAACCAAATTTACACTTTACACATTCCAGGCAAAAAGGTTAAATGCACCTGCTTTCTGCACTCCTTGCTGACTGCATCATTTATTCAGACTATATTCCAAGTGTGACATACACTCTGCTTCAATACTTCTTGACAGTTGGGTTATTCTCCATACGGGGCTTCTTTATGCTGTATACATCGGCTTATGCACTTTTATCCTGTACATGCTGCTGGGCGTTATTGGTGCCCGTGGGCGATATACAGGTTGGGGACATATATATATATATATATATATATATATATATATAATTATGGGTGTCTATACATAGTATATGCTTTTTATTTGCACTGTATGGCTGCTCGGTGGTATATATGTAATAATTATATATATATGGACATGTACCTGTATAGGTATTTTTCTGTTGTGTGAATGCTAGGGCATTTTTTACTATGCTCTGCTCTTATGTGGCTTATTTTGTGTTACAGGTGTCCCTGTATACGAGCATTTTAAGGGGTCCCTCCTGGTCCTGGGGTCCCTAGATATAAAAATTGTCCACCCAAAAATCCTCCCACCGGGACTTTTAAGGGGCATCCCGGGTTGCTTATGTGTAATCCCCTACGGTCTTGCGACTGACCACAAAAATTCACCATATGGAGGCTCTGCAGGATACCAGGCCCGGGATCCCTTCGGGACAATCCGGGCCATGTGTGGGGTGCAGGGTATCCCTTACGGGGGAGAATGTGCTAATCTGTATACCATGCGCACAAAAGGCCATAACGCGGCAGTCGGGTACCCAGCCTTCTGGGTCGGCTCCTCCCGCTTCATCGCCTTCCCCTCCCCACCTGATCCGTACCCCAAGTGACATTGGTACTAGTGGGGAGTCGCTTTCTCGTGTTTGGGCTAGGTTGGCCAGCATAGAGAAAATGATTGCTAGCACGGTGGGCAAGAAGCCCCAGGCTAAAAAGAGACAGTTGTCGTCGGCCCAGCCCTTGTGGGACACTGACGATGAGTCCGCTGAATTGTCCGATTATTCCCCGCTAGAGGAGGGGGAATTGTATCAGGATTCAGAGGCTCACTATGGTCAGCCTGGGAATTCCAATGTCGGGCAGGCGCTGGGGGATGCCGTTGATACGGCCACTGTTTTGTCACATTTATTGAAGGTGTTGGATATTGATCCACCTGAGGCGCCCCCTCTTAAAGTGGACCAACACCCAGGATTTTGACTATCCTGGTTCTTGTGCCACTTCGGTGGGGCACCCCCGATCGGGGTGCCCCGCTGTGTGAAACCCCCCCGATCACCTGGAAAACTCACCTCTCACCGCTCCCACGTGGCCGCGGACTAGCGATCTGACAGCAACGGACAAGCGGCTCCTCCGCCGCCGCCCTCCCGCGCGTCAATTCACAGACGGCTGGCGCGCGCACGTCTAGATGGGCGCGAGGGAGGCAAGACAAGGTAAGGGGATTTGGGGCGTTTGGGGGGGTTTCACCCCGCGGGACATCCCGATCTCGGGAGGGTCCACTTTAAGAAGGGGGAATTTCTTGGGGCCTACACGCCCCGTCTGGAATTCCCTACCCAGGGTCATTTTGATGCACTGATACTTAGGGAATGGGAGAGGGCCAGTCGGCTTCCTTGTGTGCCTCAGGGATGGGATAAGAAGTATCCTTTTCCGGTGGAGGCGGTCAAGCGCTGGTCTTCTTCTCCCGAGGTCGACGCGCCTGTGTTAGGGTTTGACCAACTCTTCTGTACTGAACACACCTGACGCCTCCTCCCTTAAGGATGGCGAGGACAAGCGCCTTGATCAGATGGCGTGCCACGCATTTGCCAACGTGGGCTCGGCCCATCTGCCCTGGTGTCGCTTGCTACCAGGTCTCTTATTAGGGACTGGCTGAATAACGCTCAGCTGGATTCAGCTGGCGCTGAGTTCGCTATACTTAAGAAGTGCGAATTGTTCATGGATTTTGTCATGGCTGCGATGGAAGACTCCATTGTCGTGTGTAGTAGGACGTCAGCCTTACTGGTGGCCATGTGCAGACTGGTCTGGCTCCGTCAGTGGACAGCGGACGTTGGAGCCAAGAAGTCACTCACAGCTCTCCCCTTCTTGGGCGCACGGCTGTTTGGAGATAAATTGGATGCTGTTGCTAAAGGCGGTAAGTCATCTCAGCAGAGAAAGCAGTGCCGTCCCTTTCGGGGGGCGGGCTCGTTCACTCCTTCCTTTCGAGGGGCCAGAGCGTCTAGGGGTCTGGCCTTCTCGGGGGTCAGGGGCTCATCCTGGAACAGAGGCAGAGGTCGGGCACGTCCCGCGGCTGCCTGGGGTTCCAAGCCCAAGCCTGCCGTTAAACCGGCTCAGCTATGAAGAGGCACCCTCACCCGTAAGGGTGGGGGGACGGCTGCGGCTCTTCTTCCGGGTCTGGGCCCGGGAGGTCACAGACAATTGGATCTTGGAAGTGGTCTCCTCCGGGTACAAACTGGAGTTCGAGTACTGGCCGCCCCCAAGATTCTTAAGGTCTCGGGTGCCCTCGGACCCTCAGGCTGCACAGGGGCTCCTGTTGACAGTGAAAAGCCTTCTGGACATGGGGGTTATATGCCCGGTGCCTCCGTTGGAATAAGGCAGGGGTTTCTACTCCAACCTCTTAACGGTTCCCAAAAAGGAGGGTTCGGTGAGACCCATTCTAGATCTCAAGGTTCTCAACAGGTTTATCAGAGCCAAAAAGTTCAGCATGGAGACAATTCCCTTCGCCAAGGGGATTTTATGACATCCATAGACATCAAGGATGCGTATCTGCATGTTCCGATTTTTCAGGCACATCAAAGATTCCTCCGGTTTGCGGTGGGGGATCAACATTATCAATTCGTAGCTCTTCCCTTCGGTCTGACCTCGGCACCGACGGTCTTCACCAAGATTTTGGCGGGCGTAATGGCTCTGCTCAGATTTCAGGGCATTCGCATTGTGCCTTATCTGGACGACCTGTTGATTTTAGCTTCTTCCTTTCAGCAGGCAGAACTGGACACCCACCAGGTGGTGTCGACCCTGGAGAGGTTCGGGTGGGTGATCAACCGCACCAAGTCTTCTCTCTCCCCATCTCGAGTGATTTCATTTCTGGGCATGAATCTGGATATCAGTCGGGCCAGAGTGTTTCTACCCCAGACCAAGGTGCAGGGGATTCAGGACCTGATCCGTCTTCTTCTGGCCAGTCCTTGTCCCGACATCCGACAGGGGATGAAACTGGTGGGTCTGATGGTGTCCTCTTTCGAGGCGGTTCTGTTTGCACAATTTCACATGAGATCTCTTCTCCTATTGGCGTATTGGGACAGGAGCCCACAGTCATTGGATCAACCTTTCAAGATGTCTCCCAGGGTTCGGCAGTCATTTCGGTGGTTGCTGGACTCGAGCAATCTGGTGAAGGGCAGATCCTTTCTGGTCCCTTGTTGGGAGACGGTTACCACGGATGCCAGCCTGTCGCGCTGGGGAGGTTATTGGAAGAGTCATCAGTTCAGCGGGGTGTGGGGTCCCTAGGAGGCTCACACCCCCATCAATGTATTGGAGCTCCGAGCCATTCATCTGGTTCTGGCTCGGTTGACCCCACAGTTACGGGGTCTTCCGGTTCAGGTGCGTTCGGACAACCGGACGGCGGTGGCCTACATAAATCACCAAGGAGGAACTCGCAGCAGGAGTGCCCTCAGGGAAGTCTCTCTGATCCTGCGCTGGGCAGAGAGCAATGTTCCTTGCGGAGGCGGATTCCCTGAGCAGGGGGTCCTCTTGCCACGGAGAGTGGTCTCTCAACCCCGAGGGTTTGGTCGCAGACGTCGTAAGGATGGCCGTAGACCAGTTCCGGCATCCCTTGATGCCGGACCTGCTATCCCAGGGTCATCTACTTTACCCCAATTTACAAACGCTGGCTTTGACGGCCTGGCTGCTGAAACCTTCATCTTGAAAGAGGAAGGTTTGTCTGAGGCTGTCATTCAGACCCTGATTAGGGCTAGGAAGCGGTCCTCTTCTGGCATTTACTATAGAACTTGGAGGTCCTATATTGATTGGTGTGAGGCTAGGGCCTTGCCTTGCAGGGTTTTTTCTGTACCCAGGATTTTGGAGTTTCTTCAGCATAATCTGGACCTTAGGTTCCAGCTTAGTACTTTGAAAGGACAGGTTTCTGCTCTGTCAGTTTTCTTCCAGAGGTATTTTGCTTTACACCCGCTTTTTTCCAAGGGGTGGCGGATTTGCGGCCCCCTCAAAAGGCTGTAGTTCCTGTTTGGGATTTGAATTTGGTTCTTTCTGCTCTGCAGGGTCCTCCTTTTGAGCCGCTACATGATATTTTCGGTTCTCACTCAGAAGGTTGCCTTCTTGGTGGCGATTACCTCTGTTCGGCGTGTCTCTGAGTTGGTGGCTCTGTCGATTCAGGCCCCTTACTTTGAGAGACACCAGGATAAGGTGGTTTTTCATTTTAAACCGGATTTCCTTCCTAAGGTGGTGTCTGCTTTCCACCTCAATCAGGATATTGTTCTCCCTTCCTTGTGTCCTAAGCCTAACAATGACAAGGAGAGGGTTCTGCACAATTTGGACGTTGTTTGCTGTGTGAAGTACTATTTGGTGACTACTTCTTCCTTCCGCAAGACTGACGCTCTTTTCGTGGTGCCCTGCGGGCCCAGGAAAGGTTTGGCACCTGCTAAGTCTACGATTAGCAAATGGATTCGTCAGGCCATTGTTGGGGCCTATTCTGCTAAGGGGAGGACTCCCCCTTTTAGGTTCACTGCGCACTCTACTCGTGCTGTGGGTGCATCCTGGGCTTTTTAGCACCAGGCTTCTGTTGAACAAGTTTGTGAGGCTGCTACTTGGTCTTCTGTTCATACTTTTTCCAAGTTTTACAAGGTTGATGTGCGGGCTTCAGCGGATGCTGTTTTTGGCCGCAAGGTTCTGCAAGCTGCAGTGGTTTGAGTTGGTGCATTCTTTACTGTTTATGGTCCCCACCCTTGACGGACACTGCTATTGGATGTCCCAACTGTCAAGAAGTATTGAAGCGGAGTGTATGTCACACCTGGAATAATACCGTTTTGTGATTACTCACCTTTAAAACGGATATTATAAGTGTGACATACACTCCGCTTCACCCACCCTGTTTGGTATTCTGGATCCTTTATATGGTGAACCATTGTTAGTATTGTTATATTTGGTTCTTCCTGGTCCCTTACTGCTATCTTACACTGGGGAATTGGTGGGAGGTCCCAGGTAGTTATGGACCGGGAGGGGCTTCTTTTTTTGCATTCATCTCTGCAGAAGTTCGCCCTCTACTGGAGAATAACCCAACTGTCAAGAAGTATTGAAGCGGAGTGTATGTCACACTTATAATATCCGTTTTAAAGGTGAGTAATCACAATATTTTTATGTTTCTTAAAAATCCTAGTGCTGGTAAAAGAAGGATGCTGCCCCTCACAGCTTGCATGGGGTATGCAGAAAGCGGGCTCATTAACCCTTTGCCTAGAATTACCTTTTAATAATTTTATGTATTACTTGTTTGATCCATTTTAATTTTTCAATTTGATGGACAATATTTGATCTAGAACCGGGGTTCCCAAACATTTTTCACAAATTACCACTATCCATTTTCTAATTATCTCAAGTACCACCCATGTTCTTGATGAAGCAGATTGGATTTGATTAGTCGGCAGTGGATGGGTTATAGGTGAGTCAGCAGTGGGTCAGAGTGGTGGACAGATCTATAGGTACCAGATGCCGTTTAAATGTAGCCAACAGCAGATCAGGCTGGAGCACAGATCCGTCAGTGACTGACCAGTTTTGGGTACAGATCAGTCTGCAGAATGTTGGGTAAAGATGGTTCAAGATCAGCTGGTAGAGGATCAGGTATAGAGGGTTAACAGCTAGATCTAGGTTTTAACGATACATTTTGATACTATTTCATTCGTTCAGATTGTATAGAGATACAAAAGGTTGCACCTTTTTAATAATGAATGCAGTCAGCAATCGAAAATAAGAGCATCACTTTTGTTGTCCCTTATTACCCAGGACTGAAAGGGTTACAAACCTGGCTGGCTCTGCCAACAACTTTGTCTGGCTCAAAGGAGAGGAGGACACACAGGGCCTGGCTTCACTGTGATGCAAAGGCAGCAGGAACTGAGATTTTCATGGCTCTCCTTCCCCTGTGTTTCAGATACTGGAATCCAGCTTTGGGAACCTCTGATCTTCAGCCCCAAAACCTTTATATGTAATGGTAGAATGTCAGAAGTGTGCACAGGGTCGGACTGGAGGGTCTTGGGCCCACTCTAAATGAACAGGCAGAAAGCATGGCTGCAGCCTCCTCTGATGTCTAGCAGACTGCCCCTCCCCCCTACCCTGGCACGGGCCCACACAGTCACCCCCCCCCAGCATACACTGTCCTCACCCCCCCCCCCCCCCCGGGACACACTGTCCCCACCCCCGTCACCCCAGGATACACTGTTTTTCTTTATTCCATGGCACGGCCTGCTTCGGTATTCATACAGTTGGGTTATTCAGCCACAAGGTGGTGCAGTGTACTGCAGAAGAGCTGTGGCATCTCCCGGCCCCCTATAGAAACGGGATTAACCTTAGAGTTCCCCAGTGTTTCCTCTGCAGTGAAACTGTGAAGATAGAAGATGGCTCTCTCTCTGTGCGCAGGTGAGCGGGGCAACCAAGCCTACGGCCCTGCAAGTCTATTTCCACCCGTTTCTGGACCCCCACTGCCTCCCAGCCTTGGCTGAGAGATCGGGTGAGGGTAGAAGAGCACTAGGGTCAAGTGCTCCGGGAGCGCTGCTCTAAGCCGCAGACCCTGTTCCACAAAGGGTAGCCAGCCATAGGCTTTATGGGGAGCCTGCTAGGGATGCGGAGTTCCTGTCCTGGCTTCTGAGGGGGTGAGTGTTTTAGGGACTTTGTCCCCTTCTTTTTCTTCAGGGGTCCCACCCCCCCTGGGCCGCTGCTTTTCGTCTCCCTCCCCCCCCCCCCCCCCCCCACTCTTTGACTTTTGTTCGGGGGGGCCGAGTGGTAGCTGCAAGTGGTGTTAGTTGTGGTGTATTTGCTGTTTACAGTGTGTTTTCTTTTTTTTTGTACTGCGCTCAGGGGCGGGTGGCGCTATAACCTGTGGCGTTTTTGCTTATTCATGGCGCCGGCGGGGACACGTGGGCGCCATTTTCGTGCTCTTGGGGGGGGCGGGGGATGACGCGTATCGCGTCGTCGTCCCCGCAGCCCGCCCCTCGAGGTACCTGGGCTCCAACTTAGTACTCTGAAAGGTCAGGTTTCTGCCCTGGCTGTTTTCTTCCAGATGTCCTTTGCTCAGCATTCTCTGATAAGGACTTTTTTCCAGGGGGTTACTCATGTGCGTCCTCCACGTAAGCCTACGGTGCCTGTTTGGGATTTGAACTTGGTTTTGTCAGCCTTGCAGGGTGCTCCCTTTGAACCTGTGCAGGATGCTGCCTTGGCCATTCTTACTCTCAAAGTTGTCTTTCTGGTGGCTATCACTTCTGTTAGGCGTGTGTCTGAGTTGGCGCTTTCTATCCAGCCCCCCTACTATGAGAGACACCAGGACAAGGTGGTGTTTCGCTTCAAGCCAAATTTTCTGCCTAAGGTAGTGTCTGCCTTTCATTTGAATCAGGACATTGTTCTTCCTTCATTGTGCCCTAATCCTAGTAATGCTAAGGACAGGGTTTTGCATTCTTTGGATGTGGTTAGGTGTCTGAAGTACTATCTGGTGGCTACTGCACCTTTCAGAAAAACTGATGCTCTTTTTGTGGTCCCTTCTGGTCCTAGGAAGGGTTTGGCTCCTGCCAAGTCTACTATCAGCAAATGGATCCGTCAGGCTGTGATTCAGGCCTACTCTGCTAAGGGGAAGAATCCTCCCTTCCGCCTTACTGCTCATTCTACTCGTGCTATTGGTGCCTCTTGGGCTTTTCAGCACCAGGCTTCTGTTGAACAAGTTTGCAAGGCCGCTACTTGGTCTTCTGTTCATACCTTTTCAAAGTTTTACAAGGTTGATGTTAGGGCCTCAGCTGATGCTGCTTTTGGCCGCAAGGTTTTGCAGGCGGCAGTGGTTTAAACTGTCTGCTGTTACCTTTTTTTTGAGGATCCCACCCTACTTTATGGACACTGCTATTGGATGTCCCGATAGTAAATATTATATCTGGAGCAGGACGTACTGTATACTAAGAATAATACAATTCTGTGATTACTCACCTGTAGAATTGGTATTATGAGTATACAGTACGTCCTGCTCCACCGCACCCTTGGTTTTGCATTATCTTGGATCCCCTGTATGGTGATTGTTATCATTTTTATAGTTACTAGTTTGGGTTGTTTTAATTCTCCCGGCTTCTCGTTAACTGCTTTTCAATGCTGGGGATTTGTGGGAGGTCCCTGGGTATTTGAGGGGGCCGGGAGGAGCCTATTTTCGATGTCTCTGCAGTCCAGCTCCATCTGGCGGAATAATACCCGATAGTTAGTATTATATCTGGAGCAGGACGTACTGTATACTCATAATACCAATTCTACAGGTGAGTAATCACAGAATTGTATTTTTTCTTCTAATTTTAAGGGATGCAATTAGCCACTGCCCATAGGCTCAGATGAATTGCAGCACTATTTTTGTACAGCCAGGTATAAATTTGTGAACAGTATGTCTATCATGTTACACACCCTCACATACTATTCAAGGCCAGGAAACCCACACCCACTTTAGCAACACAGAACCCCGGGAATATAAGGAACTTGGAAACCGCATTCTGCAATAATCACAGGTCTGGGGACACACTTCTAACATGTCTATAATTCCATTCCAAAAGAGGAAAACAGTAAGGCAAAACATGGCAAAAATTTAGTTTTCCTTTAAGTACCACACTTAACAATTGTGCTAATCACTTTCCCTTCAAAGTCATTTCCCTGCAAAGTGATTTCCTGTTATTTCCTTCTCTAACTGTTGCCTGACAAACTTCTGTATGGCTAAGAACTATAGGGTACCTTTGCATCTCTAATTCTAGAGTGAACTTTCTTGTCCTCTGGATCTGTGAAACTACATCCCTAACTTCATATTAAAGTCATACAGCAGGAAAATTAAAAAACATAAGGGTACTTACCTTTTGTCCTGTGCCGCTGGTCACTGCAGGTCCGGCACTCCCGAATTCACCCGAATGCTTTATCGGAACCCTGCCACAGCCGTCTGCTTTATAGAGGAGTAACCACCAGCCTATAGTCTCTTAGACACCAGGGCTATTGGTTTCACTGTATGCGTGACATTCTGATTTGCCCCACTTTGTGAAACCCTGTCATACATGGTGGGGTCGCAAAGGAGGTAAGAAAAGCCAGGAGGGGTTCCCACAGTGGGTCATCCTAAAGAGTGTCTGGGGTGCATGCAACAAAATACAGATTATTAAAGTTACTGGTTTTGTTCCTCTTTAACAGAAAAGCTATTACATTGTTCCAAACTCACTCTAAAGACATCCTACACACTGTTTTACATGTATTTTTTGCATTTAGCTGTACAGAGCGCATAGATGCAGTCACATGGCTCCCTGTCCCTCAGAGCTCACACTCTGTCCCCTCCACACTCACACATTGTTGTTATATGTTTATATAGCACTGACCTATTCCACAGCACTGTACAGAGCACATAGAAGCAGTCACATGACTGCCTGTCCCTCAGAGCTCACACTCTAATGTCCCCTCCACACTCACACACTGTTATTATACATTTATATAGTGCTGACATATTCCACAGCACTGTACAGAGCACATAGAAGCAGTCACTTCACTCCCTGTCCCTCAGAGCTTAGGAACTAATGTCTCCTTCACACTCACATACTGGTGTTATACATCTATATAACACAGACATATACCACAGCACTGTACAGTCATAGGTTAATCCTTTTAATGCATCAGAGTGCATTCTAATTATAGATTAGTATAAGTTCCGCTGTGTCGGATATTTCTTGTGTTTGGGATTATTAATAATTACAGTATGATCAGCTTGTTCTGGGTTCTCGCAGGGGTCACCTCTGGAAATGAATTTTTTTTTTTAATCTTGTGACTCTGACACAGTAAAGCTGAGAATGCTACTTTATGTGCTGCTCAGCGCTTCATATAGTTATTTTGGGTTGGAGAGATGCTTCTGCCTGGCTGAGCTTACCATTATTGTAATATCTACAGGTAGTATTCTGTAGACTTTTTTTTTTAGTCTAGCCTACCAAAATATCAAGTCACATGCAGGAATGGCTTTATTAGGTTATTGTAGCAGTTAGGACTTAAAAGGCCCACCTACAGATGCAGCATTCTTCAAAATCAAATGTAATGCACTGTGTGTTATCTTGAAATTTTAAGCACTTACCAGTGGCCTATGTGCTGACCTAACCCAGTTACATAGTTATTACGGTTGAAATAAGACATATGTCCGTCAAGTCCAACCTAGGGTGTTTGGGTAGAAGTTATTTTATTTTTTTACTGATAACAGTTAACAGTAACTGTTAAGGTTATTTTCTTCTAAATAAGCATCTAATCCATTTTTGAAGCTGTCAGCGGTTGATGCTGTAACAAGCTTCTGTGGGAGGCTATTCCACAGATTTATAGTTCTTATGGTAAAGAATGATTGTTGCCTCCGGAACTTTGGAAGCAGCTGCTTGACATTGCATACTGTTATTTAGCCTGTGATCTACCAGTACCCCCAAATCCTTCTCAGCAAGTGTTTCTCCCAGTTTTACTCCCCGAGAATATATGTTGCCTTCAGGTTATTAGACCCCAAGTGCATGACTTTACATTTCTCCACATTGAACTTCATTTGCCAAGTGGATGCCCAGACACTCAGTGTCCAAGTCAGTGTGAAGCTTGTAAACATCTACAACAGACTGCTCTGTGAATCCTTCAGCCAATTTTCAATCCAGTTACAAACTGTATTTTCTAATCCTGAATATCTCAATTTCCCCAATAAGCGTCTATGGAGGACAGTGTCAAATGCTTTTGCAAAATCAAGAAAAACTATATCTACAGTCACCCCTCTATCCAGGCTTCTGCTCACCTCCTAATAGTAGCCAATCTGGCAGCTTCTGTCCTTAGTAAAACCGTGCTGGTTGTCACTTATAATATTATGGATAGTTACATATTTGTGTATATAGTCCCTTAATAGCCCCTCAAGCAATTTTCCCACAATGGATGTTAAACTTACTGGTCTGTAATTGCCCGGAGAAGACCTAGAGCAGTTTTTAAAAATGGGCACCACATTTGCCCTGTGCCAATCGCTTGGCACTATACCAGTTGTTAGTGAGTCTTTACAGATCAAAACTTTAAATCAAAAATTTAAGAACTCTAGGGTGAAGTCCATCTGGTCCTGCAATCTTATTCACATTTAAATTTAGTCTTTCTTAGATGATATCCATGTTTAGCTTAAGTATTTTACTTGGGCTATTGTTATAGTCTTATCTCCTGTGTTGGCTCTTTGCTCCTCTCTTGTGTACACAGAGCTAAAGAATACATTCAACAGTTTTGCCTTCTCTTCATCCCCAGTGACCATTTCCCCATTATCATCAATTAGGGCATCTATCTGTTCTGATTTAGTTTTCTTTCAGTTTATATATTTAAAAAAACATTTGTTTTGCTTTCTTTGGCCACATCATTCATTTTGTGCTTTCGCCAACCTTATTTCTTTCTTACATGCTTTATTTACTAATTTATATTTTTCAAGAGTTACAGCTGAGAGCTCAGCCT